>JALPQD010000084.1:3726555-4926555 GCA_023101885.1 Typhlomys cinereus
TGTGTGAGCTGAAGGACACCATTCACTCTTTCTGAGCCTTAGTATCTTTATTTATAGCATGGAGATAACAACCTGTCTACATTTGTCTGACCATTAGCACTGTCAATTTGACATGATCTAGAATTACCTAGAGAGTCTCATAAATGAGTTACTTGTGGTGGGAAGACCCACCCAAACTGTGGGCAACCTCATTCCATGGTCTAGGGTCCAAGGATGAACAAAAAAAAAGCAAAACAAACTAAGTATCACCACTCATCTCTCTCTGTCTCTGGACTATAGATGCAGTGAGAGCAGCCATCATGACTTCCTTGCCATGAAGGACTTCATTCTCAAACTGTGAACCAAGAGAAAGTCTTTCTTCCCTGAGTTGTTTTGATATTGCATTATGTCATAGCAACAAGAAAGTAACTAATACATTAAGGTATTGTGAGGTTCTGGAAGTAAAAGTATCTAAATATTTTAGCAAAGATCTTGACATGTATCACAGATGTATGCAAAGCTATGGTTGTGAAAAATATACTGTGGGCTTTTTTAAAAAAATGCTACACAGTACTCAGCACCATTATTGAAGAAATTGGCCTATTTTACAACTGGACAAAAGTCTCACCATGGAATTGGAAATCTCTACATCCTTTGTGTTTCTCACTGTGAAAATTTTGACTTGTCCATCTTATTCCAAGATTCCTACTCTGAAGATATTTGGATAGTAGACTATGTGCCTAAATCTTTAGCTTTTAGTTACAAGTCAGAAAAAAAAAATCAGTACTTCTGCCAAATTCAAATGGATTATGACTCTTGCTACAATGGTTTGAGACAAAAGCAACATAAAAGATAACATGTGAACAGAGTAGGCAATTCGTGTAGGAGAGAAATCATCTTCTTAAACAAACGTCAGGAAGCCAGTCACTGCAGTCTGTCAGTCGCGTGGCTGTCGCAGTGTATTGCTACTACTCAACAAGAACAAAAGGGAAATGTGAAAGCAAAAATAAGTCCATAAATATTTCTGGTGAGACTACTGCAAATTTAATTAACTGAGCAATTGAGTCTAGGTTCTTTAAGTTTAGATCTGAAATATGAGTTGTTCTCCACAGCATTATTCTTTTTAGAATGAGGCAGGATGGTAGAGGAGGAAGGAAAAAAAATAAAAGCGCTACTAAATTTTAGCTTGGTAATGTTTTATCATTAAGAAGAGATTAAAAGGAGGAATCCTTGTGTCTTACAATCAGTAGAGTACATTAGAAAAACGGCACCCCAATGGGTCTCTCTTTTCCCCACGAAGCAGAATGAGGCTTTCAGTAAATAATTTCAGTACTTTGTACAAACATCATGATCCCTGCTAAATGTAAAGCTGCAACGCCATGGGAAATATGTTGCTTAATGCACAGCTCCCATCCTCCCAGGGCCCAAAGTCGAGAGGAGGGTAGAGTTAAGACACAGCAGTGAGGACCCATGGCAGAGATACAAGGTCCGTGAAGTACATGAGGTAAGACATGGACTCCATGCAACTGTTTGGGCCACCTGTGCCACAGCAGACCCAGGGGGTGTTAGTCCATGGCAAATGGGCAACAGGGAAACCTTCAGACAGTCCTGACTTCATGTATTCTGAGCCCATGTCCTCTCCCCATCCACCCATCTCTTTCCTTCCTTTGTTTTCCTTCCTCTCTTCTTTATTCCTTCTTCCTTCCTGGCTTCCTTTTCATTCTTTCTCACTCTGATACCCACCTACCCATTTATTGTTCTCTCTTTCTCTCTCTAAAAATCCACTATACACTGTCTATGCTCAGGTTGGATATTTTACTTTCAATCATACCATATTCTCCTTTCACTTTTCATCATGTCTTACGCTGGGGTATGAGAGGGAGTTGAGGAAGCAGCAAGACTAACACAACAGAAGTAGGAGTTAGTTGCCAGGACTAACCTCCTTGTGTTTGTCATGTTGCGGCTGGAGGGAGGGACACATCTCTGAGTGGAGCATTTCACTCTGCTGACACAACAGGAAGACCTGATTTTTAGAGGAGCTGATGTTTGAGTCAGGCTTTGAATACAGCACAGACTTTTTTTGGTTTGGAAAAATGCAGAAATGTTCTCACTCTGCCTCTGAACTCCTGGAGTGGCTGGACCATTTTTAAATCCAATGTATCTCCCAAGTTAATGTTGTACCACTTGAAATCATCTGAGTCCTGCATGTGTATCAGCTAGAAGACTCAGAAACATTGACAGAACCATTTTTGTTCGGTAAGGACTTGACTGATAGTGTCTTAGTGATACTTGTAGTAATGATCAAGCCTGGATATTTACTATCCATTCATCAATCTGTTACTCTTCAGGGTACTTTCAAGGTGGTAGTTCTTTAAGCATGTGGTAATATCTGTCCATCTCCTCCCTCTAGGAACTGGCACATCTCTTTGGGGTTTACGGTCACAGTTGAGGACTTTGGTACCTTCAGTCTGTCCATAGAACTGGAAATCTGAGTGTGTGACAAGGAAGAGGGCAGACACTTGGAACAGTGACTGTGTGGGCACTAGGTGTTTTCAGTTTCATTGGTACCATCTTCTCCACAAAAAGTACATATCAATGTGTTCCTGTTGTCAGTTCACCAGGAGTTAGGTGGGTTATCCTGTCAGAAGCAGAGGTCATTGCTTGACATCTGGACATCTATGCTGACCACTTCACAAATGCTCAGTTAATACTCTGTAGATGGGTAAAGTGGCAGACTGTGATAGGAACCCGCAGACTGGCTCTCCAGTCTGCCCTGGATGTGTAATTCCCTCCTCTCTATTCACCCCTGTTTCCTCATCTTTTCCTTGAGCAGGTGGTCCTCATACTTGAATCTGCATCAGAATGCCCTGGGTTTGGGGAGGATTATTAAGACAGGACACCCCTCCCAGAGGTCCCATCAGTATCTAAGTTTGGAGTAGATATGATACTTTACATGGAAACTGTGGGTTTGATACATCTCAAGAAACTCTGTCTTAGATCAGCACTTAAGGCATCGCAGAAAGGACATCTATCTTGTCCATGCTGGCGAGGGCAGAAAGGGGTAACAGAACATTGTCCAATCCCTATGCTAACAGAAGCAAACCCCAGCAGCCCTAATGAGATTCACTGAAATAAAGAGAGGAGCTGTAATTTACCATCACAATACCTATATTTAAGTCTTCATGAATGCAAGCAGCCTGACCCTAGGTAAATCAGTCCACCTTTCTGCTCTGCAATCTGTCCTCTGGGCATGTGAATGACCCTTGCCTTTCTACGTTGCAGGGCTGTTGGGAGAAGTTAGGGATTAAATAAGGAGAAAAGCCCTATGTAGACAGTATAAGATCCAGTTTACATTATTACACAGCACAGGGAGTCTCGAAACCAGAATTAACTCTGGTGGGTGATGGGTGAATTCAGAAAGAAACGTGGGTTCTCTTTATATACTGTACAGCTGAAGCAGAATGAAACAGCAAGATGTTTCCAAGTAGAACGTGAAAATTAAAGCTATATACTTCCAGATGAAATATACTTCATTATCACAGGCAAACATAAAATAAATAGGGCAGAAATACAGCTATCTGTTGCCATAAAGAATAGGGAGGAAATTTGGGAAACAATTCCAGAGTAACTTTAAATGCATCTTCTATCTTTTTACTGCAGAGCCAAGAAGGGCAGAAAATTATGACAAACTAATTATTATGATGGATGGCGAGCTGGTCCCTTCCGTGCGCTACACTGCTGGAGCAAAGAGCGACCCTGCATCCCGCATACTTCAGCAGGCAAGACACTCCAGATAATAATGGGCAATACAGACTCACAACATTACGTTAAAACAGGATAATTACTCTTTTTCATTTCCTAGTTCTTTCCCATGAACTTGGCCCTGTCTTGCATTTTTCTGTTCCTTGTTTCCAAGGCACTATCTGTGTGTATCAGGCAGACTCCTTTCCTGCTAATTAAAGGTGATGTTGTATTTGCTTTGCTTGTGGTTTCCGACAGCCAGCAGGCGGAGGGACCAGGGACTACTGAATCCAGTGCAAGCGACCCGCCCTTGGCAGAAGCAGATAGAGGTCATTGGAGATACAAGGATTTAAAGCACCCAAACTCCACAAACAATAATCATTCTTTGCTAAATAATATTTTTTAGAATTATAACAATGCATTTAGCAGTGAGCTATGAGGGAGATGAATTCAGAATAAAGAGGTGGACGTTTCTCACTTCAGCAGGAGGTAAATTCCAGATAGCATCGCATAATTAAGCAGCCACTGGCTATGCAGAGGAGTACATTCTTTCTCACACGCTCTCATTCATTCAAGTAGTCAGTCATCTTAGAGAGAATCTATGAAGTGTCTAGCCCGTGCCAGGCACTGAGCTAGACCATGGAGATGTAATGAGGGGTGGGGGAAGGCTGAAGCAAAAATATAAATATGCAAATTCATTGCAACTTACAGCAAAGCATCACAAAGAAAAAAAAAAGGTAGGGCTGAGCCCGAGACTGACAAAAAGGTCTACTTTCTGTAGTCAACCCCCAGAAGCACCTCTGAGAAGACCTGGGATTAGCTAAGACTCAAAGGATAAAAAGAGCTCAGCATTCAAAAGAGGGAGAAGAGCGATCAAAGCAAAGGAGCTGTATTTGCAGTGCACAAAGGCACACAGTGTACTTCACAAGGTGAAGAGCAGCATAACTTTTGCAGACAGTGAAGAGACTGTGGGTGAGATGCAGCAGTGGGATACCCAGGGCACAGTTTGAGCAGGATGCTCTGGGCTGCTCCAGGCTAGACATGGGGTCTGAACACATTTCTAGGTAAAAGAGGAATATTGGGGAGGGCTTTCCTAACAGTATTGTGATGTGACTATAGTCCCTGGCTTCTAAGAATGAACAAAGCTATGTAAGCAGAAGTATAGAGTCATTGTGGGTGGGAGTCAAGTAAGAGGTGGTGATGTTCAAAGACAGGGCTGATGGGACTTGAAAAAAAGAATTGGGCAAGGATGAGGATCTCTTAAAGGGGAGAGTCCTAGATGATTTGAAGGCTGCTGGCCCAAGTAACGGTGCATATACTACCATTGACTGATGAGGAACAGATTTGGTGGTAAGATTAAAAATAAGATCCAGGAAGGAAACATCTTGGTACCTCTGAAGTGATAGAAATCACTCTGTGTTCTGATAGTGTGCATTATGCTCACACAGACCAGAGAGTCAGCCTTTGCCCTGGGCAACACTGTGTCCTGTTAGCTATCTGGACACACAGTCCCAGGAGAATCCCCCATGCCAACACATGAAGTCCCTCTATTACCAACTCACTCAGTCATGGTCATGATCATGTTACCCACAATGGCAGTAGAATGATCTCAGGTCAACAGCCTGTAGCACCATGTGGAATAATGCACAAAGCATATGCCATATTCCACCATAAACACTACACTAATGACCATTTCTAATATTCTTATCTCAATTTTTAATTTAATTTGTAATGTATTTTTCAAATCATGGCTGGTAAGACATTAGCTTGCATATAATTTTCAGAATATTTTGTGAAAATGCATGTCCAGATTCAGAAGGTCCCAGGCTAGGCTTGAAGTTCTGCATTTCTAGCAAGCTGGCCTGCTGGTGGCAGTGTAAGAAGCAGGACGTAACACATGTTATCTCATTTAGTCCTTCAATGATCTTCACACCAAGTTTAATCTCCACTTCAGAAAATCTTAGACTCAGAGAGTTTCAAATTACATCTTACCTAGACAACATCAGTCCATAAGAGAAAGGTTTGGTTCTAAACCTCACCTCACCAACCCATTTGTAATATATTATCATTAAATATCTAGCAAGGCAGGCTGGTGAGATAAGTCAGACACATGCTTGCTAATCCTAGCTTGCAATTCCTTGAGTTCTATCCCTAGAAGAAGGAAAGATGTTCTCTGACCTCCACTGGTATACCATGCATGTTCTCCCTCTCGCTCTCGCTCTTGCTCTCACGCTCTCTCTCTCTCTTTCCATCTCTCTCCCTCATAAATAAAATATTAAAACAAGAATCTTCAAGGTTCTATAGGCCTTGATGTTCTTAAATTATTACTTGGTAAGTATGTAAAGACCCATTTAAATGAGAAGTAGCCAATACATTCACAAGAGGATCAATTCATCCAAAAACAAAGAAAACTCAAAACAATGTTTGAGAATCACTGTATTGAACAGATTCTCTGTGGCTAGGTAATTTTATCCATTTTAACTGAGGTATAATTTAATACACCAAAGTACATAGATCTGAAGTGTTCAGTTTTATTCATTTTCAATTGAGGTATAATTTACATACACTGAAATTCACAGATTTGAAGTGTAAATGCCACTCCAAGTAAGATAGAGAAAATTTTCATCATCCCAAGAAAACATCATCGCATCCCTTACCTGCTAGTCCCTTGGTTTTTATCAGCAGCAGTTGCAAATCTCACCTGCTCTTGAACTTTATATGGTTCAGTGACGACTGTAGACTCACATTTTATCAGCTGGACTACTCGCCAATTCACCTAACAAAACCACATACAGACTCTTTGTGCCAATTCTTTCACTAAACATAACGTTTTGAAGTTTATAACCATTATTTATTTTTACCAAGAAATATTTTCACACTGTATATTATCTACAGCTGTCATTCACCAGAATTTTGTGATTCCCCTATAATGAAAGGTTTCTTATAGGCTGAAAATACAGAAATTACACAGCTACTACTACTGAATGTTTGATTGTTACAAAGTTCAGCTAAACTTTTTCATCAAGTAAAACACTTTTGAAGCAAGGTTAACTTGACTTTTGCTAACTGACCTTGTGAGTTACTTAATTGCTAATACTGGATTTTCTCACAGTGCTTCTTAACACTGAACACTCTAAGGCAAGAAATTCTCTCAAGCAACTATGAACCTGAATAGCAAGAACATCTTTAACATAAAGAATTATCCAGCCTGTTTGCTTTGAAACATATACTTTGTCAGAGCCTGTTTATTTATTCTTGACAGCATCTCTGGCTGAAATTTAAATTTTACACACCTTCAAGGATACCTGCCCAAAAGATAATGACACCTTTAATCAAATCATACAACAGACCTCCACGGTAAAGCCTAGGCACCTGGCCTTTCTCAGCATCCTAATGTCTGTATCTGTAGAATGTGAGACACTAAGAAACTAGATTGCAGGCTTATTTTGAAGACCAGAACTTCAACCTTGATGTTCCAATCAATACTCGCAGCAGCTTTTCTGTTAATGATGCTAATGCTTTAGAACACCAAAGGAAATTGGGCTATAATTTTATACCTTTTCAAAACCAATATATATATATATATATATATATATATATATATATATAATTGTGTTATATTCTGATCCATTATAGACACGTTACCATGTTACACACACACACACACACACACACACACACACCCATACATACATTTCAGTGTATGTAAATTATACCTCAATTGAAAATGAATAGAACACACAGAAAACACATACACCAAGTGCTTGCTATTTACAGTGTCAACTCAACCCTGCCCTTAAATTTATCTGACACAATTCAAGACTTCTGTTTTAGTATCCATGGCAAGGACTGCTATGTTTCTAATGAGACTGGGAAAGAAATCTTATGTTCTGACTAAAGTTTTCATTTCATCAGGTCTTTGAGAAAAAGTAGTATATTGACTTTTTTTTTAACATTTGAGCTAGGGGATAAAGAGTTGTAGGGGATAGCTTAACAATGTAGAAGACTTTTAGTTAGGGTGGGTAGGTTAAATTTTCACTTGAAAAGGAGTGTAATGGCATGTCCAAGAATTTAGCCACTCTGTCCTGTGTCTGTTTATATTCCTAACCCATTTGTGGCTGGTAACAGAGCAATGAACTATAAATATCCATTAAATCAGTAGCATTTTATTAACTTAAAAAAGATGACACAAATGTTTAAATGGAGATAACTGATTTACCTGACAAAGTACAGGATAGTTGTACAAGAAGCAGGAAGACAACAAAAATATACTTTGGAAAAATTTCTATCAAGAAAATTTCTTTTTAATGATGCTAATGCTTTAAAACACCAAAGGAAATTGGGCTATAATTTTATACCTTTTTTAAAACCAATTTCAAATGTAAGTGTTCCTAGCTCATCATTTTACTGTAATTACCAAGTGACAATCAAATACAGATATATTCAGTATCGTTTAATCCCATAGGCATTCACTAATACATTAGAATTACACTTAGGTTTTAGATTTTTAATCAAGAAATGATCAGCCTTCTCCTGATGTCATAAATTGTCAAATAAGTGTAAAAAATATTCTTCTGGATGACAATCGTGTTTCTCCCTGAAACAACTAATATTTCTTGTCAGCTATGTTTCCTACACCTTGCTGGGCTCTGCACTCTGCACCGGCTAAGGCAGGGAAATGGCAGTGAGCAGAGGTAGAAGGTATTGGCACTGCCTACCTCCTCATTCCTGTTTCTCCCCACCACAAGCCCTCCTTGCGTCACTCAGCTTGCTCCCTGAAATGTTCTGTCCACACCTCTTCCAGGGATCAGATTTTGATCTAATGTCCTCTGCAGAGAATCTCTTCTGATCATTCCTACCACATTGCAGTCATCTCAACTGATGTCTGTGACATGTTATTTCCTTTATTGACAGGGAAGCTCCATGAGGTCAGAGCCATATATATCTGCTGTCTTAATCCAAGTCCAGTTCCAGGCACTCAAAAAATACTTGAGGGAATTATTGGATCTATAACCCACATTTTTATGCACAGAGGCCTTAAACCATGCAGAACTTGAAGCAGCAGCATCAAGTGTTCTAACCCAGCCTCTCAAGCCTCTGTGAATACAGAGGGTAATTACTTCCAGACTCTCGGGTCCATTGTTATTCCTTTGCATTGCTACAGTATAGCAAAAGACCTGCTCAGATGTCATGAGTTTGATTTATATGAGAGAAATTGGGGCGGGAATCACATGGCTACTTCTTTGCTCTATCTGGAACCACTCATGAAAGACATTCTGCCATGATTCTCAGCAACTGTGGAGGATCTGCAGTGGGCACCATGAATGCCTCACCCATTTGAAAATGGTAACACATACTGGTTTAGACCATGTGACTAAGCTGTCATGATCTTTGAGTCTATGAGCTTAGAACATCTAAATGCATTCCTAGCAGCTTCTTCTTCCCTCTCTTTCTCTTCACTATAGTCACGTCCACATTGCAATAGTGTGTTTAACAACTGTGTAACATAGCATAGGACAACCTCCAAATTATGGCAGAGCTGAAAAATTCTGATTACCTGGTTTTTCTGCTGTACTTTTCCTATTTTGACAGGGTTAGATAGTTTCTTGCCATTGTTATAATTGCTTATAGCACTCAGTACAAAAGCATGCTATTCGGATTCAGATTAGTAGTTTAAACAATAGTCTAAAACATATAGACCAGGTATATAGTAGGGTGAAACATTTAGGTCCATGTGTAGTCTCTATTGTTCAGGCAACGATACACATTTTTCCAAACTATATCCTATCATCGATTCACACATGACTGAAACTCTTAGATTAATTCATGCTTATTATATAAAACTTAAAGAAAAGTCCAAAGAGTATTAAGAAACTGAAAAAAGTGCTGTTAAAACATGTCTGCTTAGCACAGTATGGCTCAAGAACAAGATTACTAGATTTTTATGCCAGTTCAAATACATACATATATATATGAATTATATTGCAAAAGGCCACAAATTCTTTCTCTTGCCATATCCCTTGTAATGTCATCAGTCATCCCCACAATCAAGAGATAGAGCCTCCTTTTCTTCCACCAGTTGAAATAGATTTGACCTAATATGATTTCTCTGGCCAATAGGATATTAGCAAATTAAAGGCCAGAAACTGCTTGAATATGTAGGTTTTCCCCATTTGCAGTATGTGAAGACCCTTTTATCACTATGTGAATGAGCCTGGGAGAAACCCCCCACCCCAGACAGGAAGCGAGCATAGGGAGAAAGTCCAGTTGTCTCCTTGTTCCACTAAAGACTTAGAGATTTGATGAGATTATCCTGAACATTCCAGCCCTCGCTACATTATCCAGACCCAGAACTGAAGTCAACTAACTACGGGAGATAATTGAAATTTCTTGAATAAATTACAATGTTTTATCAGCAAAAGCTAATAGATGCAATGATTCTGGGGAAATTATTTTCGTAAGCCTTAAGTTCTTAATCTACAGAATGAGAATAAGGATAGAACAGGTTTTGTCTCAATGAAATAATATGTGGAAAGCAAAAAGCATGTGCAACTACATTTTTTTTGCTTACAGTTCCAGTTTTTTTATTCTTTTAGAGTTTTATACATGAATATAATGAATTTATATTTTCACACTTAATTCCCACTATCATCCTTATCATTTTTCCCTTATAATCCTTCTTTTTCCCTACCAATCTCCCTCCTACTTTTATGTCTTTTGCCCACTGAGTTTCATCTGGGTTACCATTGATGCATGTGCCTGCATACATGCTGGAGCGTGAATCATGTATATGTGGGTACACCATTAAGGAAAGTATCTTCTTCCTTTGTCCCATCAGTACTAATCCTCAATAGTCTCTCTCAGGAAAGTGTGGAGCCTCCTGAGATGTTTCCACTTTCATGATAAAATGTTGATAGGCCAGTCGCGTGTAGGTCATATAGGAATATACCTAGCTGGGTGGTGAGTTCATAGATGCAGCAGCCTTGCAATGTCAAGAAGACATGGGCTTTTACAGCTTTCCCATTTCAGGCTCTCACATTCTTATGCGTCTCTTCAGCAATATTCCTTAAACCTTGGGTAGAAGAGTGGTTTAGGGCCAAGTAGTTCACAGACACTTATTTTCTGCACTTTGATCACTTGTGATTTTCTGTAATAAACATCTACCATTGCCAAAAGAAGCTTCAAATAGTGAGTGCTCCTCTATGGATATAATGATAAATGTTTAGAAGACAGTTTTATATAAAGTACTTAGATCTAAACCTTAATAGTCTATACCTCTCTAGTGCCTGTAGTCTACCTTTCCATATGTTGTTATCTGGTTCACATCCCTCCTGAAAAGCAGGCCTTAATACCAATTAGAAAGCAGTTGGTTACCCTCTTTACATTCATAACACTCCTGCATTAGTGGTCACCTCTTGCCAGACTGATGAGATTGTTGATTGATTTTCTCTTCCAGCTTTCTGGTTTTATGAAAACTGACCAGCAAGAAAGAAGCTTTCAGACCAAGTTCAGCTCATTTTTTTTCCATGCCTTTTGTTCAATGTATGTAGTATCTTCAGCAATAAGGTCTTACTATCAGTTTCTGGAGGGTGACCAAGAGCAATAGCAAAAGTCTGTACTATTTTGGGGCCCTTCAGACTTTTCTGACTAACTATTAGGAGGTATCACGTACTTTATACTGGGAATTTTGTTTAATTGCCTATGGCTTCTAGTGGAAGCATCATAAGACATTTACCATTATACCATGTTTTCCTTTCTCTGTGTTCCTCTGTACACTTGCATCTTTTTGGAGAAAAACATGACTTATAAACTCATAATATAGGAGGTTTTTAGCTGGATATATCTTGTATTGCAACCTTAGTGCTATTTGTTACTCCCTTAGCCTTTTCTATACTCTATTCCCTCCTTTCTCTCCCTTCTTAAGCCTTTTCTTCTATTCTTCCCTTTTTACCTTACTGCCCATGGTGTCTTTTGTATCTCCTCCTCTAAAGTTTTTACCCTACACCCCTCCAATCCTTGCTTAATGGCTGTCACAGGAATTCCTTATTAAGTAAACAAATCTGAAGTTTTGATGCTAACATTTGCATAAAAGGTTAACAATGAAGTATTTGTTTTTCTGTCTAAGATACCTAACTCAATATAACATTCTCTAGATCCATCCATTTACCAGCACATTTCATAATTTCATTTTTCTTGAGAGTTGAATAGTGTTCTATTGTATATATCATACTTTCTTTACATTCCTCTACTGATAGACATGTTATGATGATTCTGTTTCCTTGCATGATAGAACTGCAATGAATATGAATGTACAAGTTTTTTTGTAATAAGATATAGAGTCCTTTGGGAATAGTCTTATCAGGGATATAGCTGGATCATACAGCAGTTCAACTTTTAGTTTTTTGAGAAACCTCTTTAATGATTTCCAAAGTGACAGCACAAGTTTAAACTCCCACTAAAAAAAAAAAGGTTTCCCTTTCCCCACATCCTCACCAGCATTGCTTGTTGCTTGTGTTCTTGAATTTAGTTATTCGAATTTGGGTCAGATGATATTTCACAGGAGTTTTAGCTTTTATTTCCCTTATAGTTAGTTGAATACTTTAAAGTGTTACTTTTAAGATATCTCTTTGAAATTTTCATTTCTTCTTCTGATAAGCCTCTTTTAGTTCCCATACTTATTTTCCACCCTTAGATATCATATGAGGGTTGGATTTCTGGATTGTACATTACTCAATTAAGATTAATATTGTTGCCTAAAATTTGCTACCCAGATTACCACAAATCATTCTTTACCACTATTCTTCATCTTTTTCTCTCAATAAATGATTTTTTTTTAAAAATGAAAAATGTTCTGTCTTTTGTTTTCTCTTCTGTTTTATTGGCATATTGCTGCTTAATATTTAGTCATACATAAAACTATTGCCTCACATGGTTTAGCTTACTTGAATTCATATGCCGAAACCTAATTCCAGTGTGATACTATTTGGCCATAAGGACTTTTAGAGCCAGTAAGGACAAGAGGCAAGAGCCCCCAAAATGGGGCTCATGTCTCCCTCCCATTAGACAAAGTCAGGGGAAACTAATTAATTCTTTTTCCTCTGTGAGGGAACCCAGGAAGTTGATATCTGTCATGACTGAAATGTGAGTTGTCCCCCACAGGCTCATGTATTTGAATCTTCAGTTGTTTGGGAAGGTTACGGCACCTTTAAGAGGGAAAGCCTTGCTAGAGGAAGGCAGTTATAAGGGGTGGGCCTTGAAGTTGTTTGGCCCCACCCTGCTTGAGTTAGTCAGCCTGCTCTGGCAGCTTTGCAGCTTGTAGCCTCCACGATGTCTACAGTGACTTAGACAGCCTCCAATCACCCATACAGTTTCTGCCATGGAAGACTATAACTCCCATATGGAACCACAAGCTGAATAAATCTCCCTTTCTCTCTTACATGACTTGGAATGTTGTCTCACAGGACATAGAAGAGTAATCAGCACAGAAATTGGTACCAAGAAATGGGGTATTGCTTTGAGATTCAGATCATCTTATACCAGAACAGGAAATATTTTGAAGCTGATAGAAAGTGGTATCAGCAAAGTGAGGTATTGCTGAAAGAGACTGAGAATACAGTACCAAAAAATGAAGTTGTTGTTTATGAAGCTAAGAGAAGTTGGTACCCAGCAGTATGACCATTGCTGTGGTATAGCTAGTGTGCCTTTAGAACTATTTGTTGGGAAAAATATGGAGAACTTTGGGACTTTGCACTGAGAAAGCCTTGCATCTTGGAGATATTGCCTAAAGGGCATTTTAATGAGAGGTAAACTCATTTCAGTGTGTTGGAAACTAAACAAAGGATAAATGGAGTGATGTGTTGGTAGAGTGATCAAGTTTTGTCCTCATCCTGAAAGCTTGCCTGAAGTTAAAATTGAGTGTTTGGCAGAGGAAGTTTCAAGGCAAAGCAGTCTTGACAGTGTGGCATGGCTACTTCATAGCACTGTTTTTTCAGAGTTATGAGGAAAAGGAGCAAAAAATCAAATGAAAAGAGGTAAAACTTCAAGGTTTGATAATGAAAACTGCAATGGCAAACTTGAAGAGTTGAACCAAAGAAAGCAGAGAACAAAATGGCTGCTATTGTTAAAGAGATTAGTTTAATTAGTGAACCAAAGCTTCCTCTTCCTTTGGATAATGGAAGAGGCCTTACCCTGAGGGCAAGATCCTCAGGTAAGACTCCCACCCATAAGAATGCAAATTATTTTGGTGAGGAATAGCTGAAGGTCAGAGCTCCAAGGGAATTGCCTGTTCCTCTAAAGCAACTGCAAAAGAGAGATTTGCCTACAGTCAGCACCAAGAAGCTGAACAGCTATGAGTCAAGGGGGTGAGTTTCTACCCCAAAGCTATAGCAGAACTTGGCAAAGTCATCCACATGGTGCTGGTTTTAGAGATATTAGAAATGTAAGAGGGAAGAAGTCATGAATCCCACCTCAAAGGTTTCAGAGAATGGCTGAATTCAGGCAGTGTGAGTGACAGGAAGCCTGCAGAGAGGCTCTGGGAGGGCAATTTGTGCTGTGGAGTTAAAGCCTGGTTTTCCATTAAGAAGTGATGTTAGAGATGCAAGAACCAATATTGGATATCTGTCAAAGAAAGCTATGTATCATAGGAGTCAAGAGAGTGATTCAAAGAGTCAACCCAAGAGAATGATATGTTATAAGGGCAGCTTTGCTGGAGAGGTAGAACTGAAGTCCTTTGGAATTGAGATAATTTTAACAAGAAGTTCATCCACTTAACTTGGATCTTCAGGATTTGGAATTTGTCCTGGCTGTTTTTCCATCTCATTACAGATGAATCTTCCTTGGGTATACCCTCCATTCCTCCCTTTTGGAATGGAATGTTTATTCTGTGCCATTGTGTATTTGAAATATGTAACTTCCTTTTGATTTTTATAGGAGGATTTAACCTTTGGACTTTTGGACTGTTGGGACTACTGAAATAGTCTATGAGGACTTGTAAAGTTAGACCGAATATGCTTTACATAATGAGATGGAAATGAGCCTGCAGGGGCCATTAATGGAGTACCATGTTGTGAAATGTGAGTTGTCTCCCTCAGGCTTATGTGTTTGTTTCTTTAGTTGTTTGGAAAAATCATGGCACATTTAGAAGGTGGAGTCTTGCTGGAGGAAGGCAGTTGTAGGGGGTGGGCCTTGAAGTTGGTTTGAGTTATTCTGTCTGCTCTGGCAGTTTTGCAGCTTGCAGCTTCTATGATGTCTTCAGTGACTTAGGCTGTCTCCAGCTTCTGCCATCTAGTCATGCCTTTTCTGCCTTACAGAACTATATCTCCCCCCTGGAACTATAAGTCAAATAAATCTCCCTTTTCTCCCTTAAGTGGCTTGACTTTCAGGGGTATCTCACAGCAAGAGAGAAGAGTAACCACTAAAGTGAAGGGAATACAAACCAGAAATGAGACTAGCAGGTATACTTAGTTAAGACTTCCAGGATCTAGAATATATTTTTCTTCTTTACAAGCTACCTAGGATACGGAATTTAATTATAGCGGCTCATGTCAACTCAGACAAACTTGTTTCCAACTCTGCACCACCAAGCTTTTTTGCTTGTAACACCTTACACCATCTCACTGCCACACTGAAATGGATAATGACTTTTCCAGAACTTTCTGATGTTTCCATGAAATCATTTCAATGAAAAATAAAAGAAAGGGGCTGGAGAGATGACTCAGGGGTTAAGTTTCTGCCTTGGAAGAAGAAAGACCTGAGTTCTGATCCTAAATCCCACATACAATGTCAGGCAGAAATGGCAGTGACCTTCACGTCCAGTGAAATGACCTTCACTTTCATGCGAGACAAAATCTGAGAAACCCCAGAGTAAAGCTAAAAAAAAGTAGAGAAATCCAAGATGATTCCCAAAGTCATCCTTGGGACTCCAGAAGCACACTCAGCCCTCACACACACACACACACACACACACACACACACACACACACACAAGATAGATAGAGACAGACAGAGAGAGAGAGAGAGAGAGAGAGAGATAAAGGATCTTTCCATGGACCAAAGAGACAATTTTGGGATGATCTTATACATTGTTGGTTTACAGGTCAGCCAACTCAAAGAAGACATACAATGCTCTGGGAAGACCTTTGACCCTCATGTGGAACAGTGAAGATAAAAGAAAACATCCTTGGTTGCCCTGTCACATGCATTTGTTCCAAAACAAGTTGCTCCTACTGGAATTGGGTCCTAGACAACAATTGAGCCCATGTTACTATAATAGCACTTCACCAGGATGAGGTGTGCATATTCCCCAAATAGACCCTATGTGGATGACTGTTGGAATGCTGACAAACTTCAATTGGTCTGCAGTACAGAAGCTAAGAAGCTGGGGTTGAAGCTACAGTATACCAGATGTCATAGCTTTCCGCAGCAATTCCAATGGCTCCTGTTATCAGAGATTCTGCTGGACTCTAGGAGGCACGTTTCTACTCTAAATCTTCATAAAAGTGCTTTCTGATGTTTGAAGTTGCAAGAAAACAACCGGCTGCTGTCCAGAAACAAAGAGAAGATGAGGGTGCACTGGGAAGGAGGGGGATAAACATTGAGCTCCATGATGAAGACCAGAGAGCTGGTGACTGTAGCTATTGTGTGTATCCATCATTAGGGTTAATGATAACAAAAACATATACCCCTTACATTTGTCAACTAACCAGCAGCGTCTTACCAGTTCTTAGCTAAATCATATTGGCTTCTTCTTAGCATTCCTGCCATGCTATTTTCTTTGACCTACTTTTCTTACTTTGCAAGAGGGGAATATCTCTGCAGGAACTAGACTCAATCAATACCTAAGTTTCAACCAATTACTGAGTCAACTGACTGACGTAGTTTTTGCCTCCAATTTTTGCGGCAGATCTTTGAGAAAAATACAGCCTTTATTCTTTGGATTTATATCTTGTTGTCACTCTATATAATTTGGGGAATTTTGTTGGTGAATCCAGTATAATGGAAACAGATGACAATGGATTTACTCAGCAACTATTTTTCTTGGTTTCTCTGTATAGAGAATCTTTCCTGAAAATGCTGGCAAGCTTTCCTTGGGATTGAAACTCAATGACACAACTTGTATTACCAGTCACATGTTCTTACATGGCTACTTACTGGCACACACAGGCTGAATATTTGCCCTAATGTAAATTATTCCCTGCTTATTTCCAAAACAACCTTGAGACAACTTACAATACATATAATATAAAACAAGTAGTGGTTAGTAAAAAATGGCTCAGTGGGTAAAATGCTTACCACACAATAATTTTAAAGACAAACTAGGCACAGTGGCATCTATCTATAACTCTAGCACTGGAATAAACTGTTGGCTGGTTGATGAAATCCAGACCAATGAGAGACCCTGTCTCAAAAAAATAAAGTGGGGATGAGGAAAGGACTCAGGAGGTAAACATGCTTTGCTGCATACATCTGATGGCCTGTGTTCAGTCCCCCAGAATGCACAAAAACCAGCATCTTCCTTGAAAATGCATAGGTTAGGATGCATTTCCCTTATTAGTGTATCTAAAAGTACTGCAACTGCAAAAACAACATAAACAGAAAGGGTTTCCACTACTTTCATCTGTTTTCTTTCTAGCAGCCAAGGCAAAAAAGGAAGATGTGTGTGTATATGTGTGTGTGTGTGTGTGTGTGTGTGTGTGTGTGTGTGTGTAATATTAAGTGCCCTTGGGAAATCTCAACTCTTTATGCTGGATCAAATTACTACACAACAAGCTAGGCATAGTAGTACAAACCTGCAATTCCAGCATTTAGGATGAGAGACTAAAGATCAGCTCTTCAAGACCATCCTCACCTATGCAATGTTTGAAGCTAGCCTGGCTACATGAGACCCCCATCTCAATACAAACTAAAAAAGAAAAGCTAAAGTAAGTTACCATACAATACCAATTTAAATGCTTTTATGTGTTTAAAGGAAGTTCTTTTGGGATTGGGTTCTTGACAACAACTGAGCCCACATTACCATAACAGCACCTCACCAGAATGAGGTGTGCATGTTCCCCAAACAGACCCTATATGGATGACTGATAGAATGCTGGCAAACTTCTACTGGTCTGCAGTACAAAAGCTGAGAGGCTGGGGTTGAAGCTGCAGCATGCCAGGTGCACTAGCTTCCCGAAGCCATATTAATAAATAGGAGACAGAAAAAAATGTAAATGTGAGTATTTTGGGGTTGAAAACATTTCATAATTTGTAGAACTCCCGAACAGCTCTGTGAACCCCAAGGTTACACCCTAATCTGAGGAATTATGAAATAGACAATGTCTCTAACAGAAGATATATGAAATATATCCCGTAATAAGAGACCCTATTTGGTAAGACTCTCAGGAAGATCCAAAGGCCTCTACAGAACTCCAAGCTGCAAGTGGATTTCCCATGGTCTAGTCTATATGCTTCTCTAAGTGTTGCAGTTGACCTGCATAGTTGCTGATTAGTGACCATCAAATGGCTTAAGGGAACAAAGGTTTTATTTTCTCTTTTGATTCCTGGTTACAGTTCTCAGTCCAGCTTGACAGGAGAGTTCCCGTCAATACCAAGGCCAAACTGGCCACACCATCACCACATAATGGCTGAGAGAGGGGCAATCCTTACTTGCCAGACTAGCATGTCTGGCCAAGTGCACAAAAGGATGCCAACTTTTTCAATCAGCTCTGTGTATTTTATTCCAGGGCCTAGTTCCACCCACTATGGAGTGGGCTTTCCCTATCAGCTAGACAATCTCCTGTAGCTTTGCTCTGGACCTAATTCAACCACCAATTCTCTACAAATATGTCCAGAGCTCAAACCCCCAACTATCAAGTTGACACCTGTGCCCAACCATGACACTAAGCATAGCATATGTATACCACAGAACCTTCTGGAATGCTGCTTTGCCAGCTGCTTTGAAGATTCCTGGGGACAGTAGCAAGTGCTGACATTGAGGTTACTCCCGACCCACAGCCTCAGCTCCACTTGCTTCCGCAGCCTCCTCACCCTCAACAGTCCCCACAAGAGGCCCATTACTTCTGTGTGCTCGTGAAACACTCTGCTCCAACCACATTTTACCATTGTTTAAGTGACACTGGAGGATGTGAGTGAGGAAATTGAGAAGAGGAAAATCTCAGTTTCCAACATGTGTGTAGGCAGGAAATTGCCTCCACAGCAAGAGGATAATTTTACTCAGCACCTCCTGAAGTAATCAAGAGTTGAGGTCACAGGAGGAAGCTGTCCAGAGACAGATGTATCACTGAAGTGATGAATTCAAGCGTGTTTCATTCTGAATCAGAAGTCTGCACTATGCACCTGAGGGCGTTCTAAAGTACTAAAGGTAAAAGTAATTAATTTCTTCTCTTTCCAAACCTATAAAATCTTTGGTTTCAGCATATCTGGGTCCAAAGGATTATAGTCAAAAGAAACTGAGTCAGCTATTTCTATAAGAAAATTATTCAGGGAGAAGGGGAACAGCTGTACTTTACACTTCTCTGGACAATGTGGTCACTAGTGACAAGTGCCTTACAGGCGCTGCCAGTTCAAAGGGAAATGAATATGTCTTCTCATCTCGTCCCACACCAATGCACAGAATCATACTTGCTCACTCACATAAATCAACACATATGCATGGATTACTAGGGTCAGTGTAAGGTTGAAAATACTGGGGAGCAAACGGAAGCTAAAAGTTGATGCAAATGTTGGGGAGATAGTTCAGTGAGTAAAGTACTTGTCACATAAGGATGAGGATTTGAAACTGATCTCTATTATCCACATGAAAAGCTGGGTGTGCATCAGGATGGAGCCAAGGGCATTGCAGGAGCAGCAAAACTGAAAAAATAAATCAACAAACCATAATTCAGAACATCAGAGACTCTATATCAACCACCTGGAATCAGGCCGGCCTAATCTCTCCCCATCCTGAAGCTGAGGTAAATTTGCGGAAGAGGGGGTGGTAAGATTGTAAGAGCACAAGGATGGGAGGAGCAATGATATGCAAGATACTCCACACAAGTTAGGGCCGAAGCTATTATAATAGGACTCTGCATGATCTGTGCAATGACCAACATATCATTGACCCCTCAAATTCTAGCATGGACTAAAGGTACTAGGATCCTTAGAAGCAAGGGATTAACAGTCACAATAGTGTTCCTATACTTAAGGGGAACACAAGAACTAGTTCTAGGAATTGCCACTGAGTCCTTACACCTCATCAGAGAGGAGGACCCAGAGGAAAGTTTGATATACACATTAAAGGATGCTTCAGAGATGGGGGGAGGGGGCACTGGGAGAAAAGGAGGGAGTGGGGAAAGGAAGGGGCAAAGGGGGGAGGGAACAGGGAGGTCCAGGGAGGGGTGGAGGGAGGGAGGGGACAGGGGTTCCTATTACATTTGTATGAGCAGAAAAATTTTTAAAAAAGTAAAGAAAAGCTGGGTGTGGACTCTCGAGATGGTCCAGTGGATAAAGTCTGGCAACCCGAGTGTGATTCCTGGGACTCACATCATGAAAGGACAGAAATGGCGCCTGAAAAGTTGTCCTCTGACCTCCACATGCATGCTGTTGCATGTATGCATATATGTGTACATGTGAGTACAAAGAGATACATGTGATTTTTTTCTATGTTGGGCATGATAGTATACAATCTATTTACACTCTTGGGGAAGAAAATATAGGTAGATCTGTGGGATTTGCTGGCCAGCCAGTCTAGCCTAACTGGTAAGCCCAAGGTCCCAGTGAGAAACCCTGTCTTAGAAACAAGGTGTATGTGTGGGGAAGGGGAGGCTGGAGTGATGACTCAGGGATTAAGATTCTGCCTCAGTAGCAGAAGGACCTGAGTTTGGATCCTGGATCCCACATAAAAATGCCAGACGGAAATGACATTGGCCTGTACTTCTGGCCCTGGAAGGCAAAGCCTAGGAAATCCTAAGATGTAGCAAAAAGGGGTAGAGCAATCCAGGATGACTCCCAAAGTCACCCTTAGGCCTCCACAGGCACACAGTGCCATCTGATATATACATAGACAGATAGATGATAGATAGATAGATAGATAGATAGATAGATAGATAGATAGATAGATGATAGATAGATTGATTGATAGACAGGCAGACAGACAGATGGTGAATGACTTCTGAGGATTGAGACCTTAGATTGGCCTTTAATTTCTACATGCATACACATATGTCCATGCATTTCCTCATGGTAGTTAGAAAAATAATCTGGTGTGATGTTTCCCCTTATTTATGCTGTATGTACATTTTGAGAAAAACAATGCAAAACTTTGAAATTTTGAAAATTAAAAAAAATACTTCCCCATAAAATGCAACCAACTTGAAATTCAAAGTACATTACTTGACTTGAAATTCAAAGTACATTAGAAACTTGGTTTAAAAAAAAAACCCAACCCTTAATTTCAAGATTATGCCCTTTAAATGTTAAGCTAGAACTATTTCATAACTTTTGAGAGTTAAATTTGCTGCTGTGACTATTCTTACCTTTTGATGGCTTTCTGTCTTGTCTCTCCAGTTGACCTCCATTACATGACATTCAAACATAATCAAAATATGAGTTAACATCAAAATTGAAGCAGGGTACAAAAGACACAGAAAGTTATGGGAATATGGCAAGGGATTGTAGGAGCCTCTCATCCTGGTGTTTGATTTATGACTCTCACCAGCTGAGAAGCAAGGATTGCAGCACAACGAACAATGTTTGCTATGAATGTTGCCGAGACAATGTTTCTTTTACATACAGATATTTTATGATGAAATAATAATGAATCAGATTTAAAGCCTTTTTTTCCCTTTTCCAATTTCATGTGCATTTGTATGTGCAAGCATGTGCACATGCATGTGGATACAAAAGTGGGTGCAGGTGCATATGCACAATTATATGTGTGCATGTGAAAGCCTGAGGTTGATATCAGGAATCATCCTCAATTGTTCTTCCTTCATTATTATTTTGAGGCAGGATCTCTAATCAAACCCAGAGCTCACTGGTACGATTAATCTCACTAGCTAGTTTGCTCCAGGGATTACCTGTATCCACCTTCCAACTTTGGGTTTAGAGGTGGGCAGCAACACCATCCGCATTTTATGTAAGATCTAGGAATTTGAACTCCATTCTTCTTGCTTGTGCAACAAGTACTTTAATCACTGAGCTATTTCTCCTCAATCCAGTGCCTAAACTGATAATGAGCGGGCTCATTTCTTGTCTAAGACATTTTCTGGAAATTTCAAATAAGACTATTATTTTATTTACAGTGAAATCTACCTTCCTACATCCCTGTGTGATCTATCGTTTTACATTATCAATTGTAAACCTGCCAGATATCCCTCAAGAGCTAAGAGTTTTCATCTAGGTTTTTTTACCTACACTTTGAAAATGGCAGGAATAATGAAAACATAAGTCATGCTACCATTTGCCATCCTCTGCGCTTAAATAATGTCACTTAATCCTCATATCCTACAAGCAAGAAGCTAATAGCCTACCAAGTATACCAAGCAAACCAAGGCACAGAGATTCTGCAACCCACACCTGGCAGCCACATGAACTCAGACGCCTTCAGTCTCTGGAACTCAAGTTTGCTATTACTCTGTGAGCTTACTAAATGAAATTGAATTAATCGTTGGATGCTGGACCAGTTACCTTGCTCTCCATGATGCCAGAATGTATTCAATCCCTGTCCACTCCCTTCCATTGCTATTTAAGACATTAAATATTTTTTCATGGGTCAGTTGAAAAGAGCACTTTCCATGGGAATTCTTTCTGCCTCGTTCTTATTTCCTGTGTTCTCCCTACTCTCAAGAATGATTGTGCCTTAAAATTACATGCATTGACCTGTACTGAAAATTAGCCTTGGAATTTCTTCCTATAACATTCCTTTCAGCTCAGAGAATGGGTCAGAGGACTGAACTTAGTGGTGAATTCTGATGCCTTCATTTGAAAAGAACTGCTAATGTTGAGAATAAATATGACTCATCAATCTTGGGCAATGGATGTTGGCTGAAGAAAATTGTTAATTTACAGGGTCACTTACTATGGGAGCCTGAACAGAAACGTCAATTTAGAAGTTGTGACCTTATTACTGAATTACTGTTTTAGACCATGTCCCATTATAGTGGGCTTGATGGGCTGGGGGGCTGGGGTTAAGCCTAGTCAGATCAGGTGTTTGTAGACTCAAGTGATTTCCCAAATATCTGGAATGCTTCTTATTGAAGTAGAAGATGAAGCATTTAGCTGGCCAGGGAAGGAGGAAGGGACAGGGAGAGAAAAACTTGGGTGTTAGGCAGTGGTGGGATATGGAGCCACTATTATTAGAATTCATTTGGGGAAAAGAGACTAGAAAAAGGAAGATCTTCAGCCATGGAATGGAAACATTAGAGAAATAAGAATTCTAGACAAAGTTTCACGAGAAGACTAAGACACAAGAGTAAACACCCACAGAGGCAGCCATAGTAAGTACTGGCTTGGTGATATTGAATGGTGGATGGATGAAGCAATCCACATTTTTTAATGTCAGAAATGGTGCAGAGACTTACTTTTGGATTTAGAAATAAGTTGAGTTATCACTTCTGCCTGGGAAGAATCACAAGCTAATGGGTTAGAGGAGTCACCATATTAAGAACTGAAGTATGAAGCATAGGCTAAAATAACAGAGAAACAGGTTTGATTCAGGGTCATCTCCCCACCCCTCACCCTGGGGTCGAGTTAACCTTCAGAACAGTGCCTGCTGCTATGAAATGAAATCATGCTAGGAGCCCGAAGCTACTTTCTATATTAAAGGAATTCTGTGTTCCTGGGAGGAAAAGGACTCTCCCTAGTTCCCTGCTCTTGGCTGTCTTGGGTTCCTGCTACCTCTGTCTGACTCTTTGCCATTGCAATAGGCTTACCAAAATAACTAGCAGAATCAAGGACCCTTGGCCTGTCAGCCCCCCAAGTAAAACAGGTGAACCACTGGAAACATTTCTTGGAGTTCAAGGAATAGCATTATTCTTTGGATATTAGAATGAGAAAGCATTACCTAGTGTAACATTGAGCAGCCTGAGATAGAGTACATGAAGTAGAATTGATATAGACCATAGCTCCCCAAATCATGCTGCTGCCACAATAGTAAGATAGAGTAGAAGCTGCAAAAGATTCATAGCTGAACCTCCACAACTGAACTGTTCAGGACCATCTCTGAGGCTCTACTTTTATTCTTGCTCATCACACCATCAATTCTATGTCAAGTTCAAAATGTGCTTCTAAAATCCTCAGAGTAAAATTCAGGTTCCTTAGCATAAATCCATCTGAGCTAGCCTGCCTGTTCTTCCTCAGATAGCCACTGTCACTTCCCCCTCATTGTGCTTTAGCCAGATAGCTTCTTTTATCAGACAGATTGGGCTTGGAACAAGCAAACTTTGGAAGAATGGTTCTTATCAGGATTCTCTGAGCCCGGAATTCTTGGAGAAGCTTTTTCTATAGCCCTCTACCTCCTTCCCCATCCCTAAGGCTACAGAGCTCTCCATTGCCAAGATCATCTATGGCTTTTCTCCCTCTTTTCCACATATGAAGGCAGAGTTAGGCTTAACAGTCCCAGCAATTGAACCATGTTTAATGTAATAGGCACTGTTGCAGTTTGCCTGCATGGTTGCTGATAAATGACAATCAAATGACTTAAGAGAACAAGGGGTTTATTTCCTTAAAACAGTCTGGTTATAGTTCTCAGTCCAGCTTGATGGGAGAGCATGCACCAACATCAGGGCCAACGGAACTGGCCACACAATCACCACATTACAACTGAGAGATGGACAATCCTTACTTGCCAGACCAGCATGTCTGGCCAGCTCATAGTATTTTATTCACCTGTTCAAGGCCTAGTCCCACCCACCATGTACTGGGCCTTCCCCATCAGCTAGACAATCTCTTGCAGGTTCGCTCTGGGTTTAACTCAACCATTAACTCTCTACAAATGTGCCCAGAGCTCAAACCCTCAACTGTCAAGTTGACACTTGTGCCTAATTATGACAGTCACTTAACCACTCGTAGAATGTACTATAAATCTACCACATTCCTGCTCTAGAATGAATTTACCATAAGCTTCAGTTTACAAATTTTGAAAATGGACAAAAGATAAAAAACAAGAAGAGAAGTTGTCTGCCCAGTTTTTTCAATAAAAACTGAGACGTATACTGATTAAGGTCTATCTTTGCATATATTTAAAACTCCATGCTCTGCGGGAAGAAAATTGTCACTGCCAAAATTACAGAGATGTGGCTTTGATTTATGATAATGTAAGAAAAGTTCTAATAAGTTGTTAAATCTTGTTTATTTCTGGGACTTCACTGAATTTTCCCTTTCATGAAATTATTATTTAAAGTTCTAGTTAGTGAATTAATGTCAATAATTTAAATGGATTTCTTTATTCACAATTATCTTAGATTGTGAAGCAATAAAACAGTTGGAATTACTTTAAATAGATTGAACACTTCTTCTCCTTCCTGTACTCTACTGCCAGCATTAGGGAAAGTTACTGCTGTAATTTCACATTTAAAGTGGGAGTATTTGGTTTAAAGGGAATTGCAGAGATTAAAAAAAAATCCACACGTTCTTCCTCTGCACCACAGAGCAATAAACATTAAGAGTTCAGGATTTCCTAGCTAGTCGTACGCGACCATGCTCACTTAGTACATGTGGATTTTGTTTTAAAGAAATTAGTTTGGGGAAAAAACATCCCAGTGAGAAAAGCTGAACTTTAAAGAGATAAATAAATTAATGCATAATGCATTTCAAACTCATGAATAGCTAATGAGTTTCTTAACCTGTACAAGCATCGGGCATTTTTTCCCAGGAAAGATGGAGTTTTCTTAGTGTCTTGGCAATGTAATGATAGTGGGAGAAAAGGATCAGTGATCAAATAAGCAAAAGAGAACTTTCTGACTCCCCAAAATTATTCACACTTTAAGTTTTAACTTGTGAATGATTTAGTCAAATTGGAAGATAATATTAAAATGGTATAGGCAACAGTTGAGATATTTAATATGTCATTAGGTTGCAAACCCTGTTCTGGAAATAGCAAACGTTAATGATGGCAAAGTCTCTAAGCAAATGCAGAGAAAAAAGCTTGAGAAAATGATCTATCTTCTATGAAAAAGTAGAGGAGATTAGACATACTTTGTTCGCTTCGAGGATAATGACACTGATCCTTTGGTATTCAGAACCAGAATATATTAAAGCAAGCCATGAATATCAAACAAAGGAACAAATTAGATTAAAAACAGGGATGCTTTTGGGATACCCAGCACACAACAGATGCTGGCGGACACAAATTTCTCCTCTTAATAATAATTCAAACATCTAAAGTACCAAAAGCATCTCACTGCCCATCCTCAAAATGAAAGCTGCCTGAAAATCTGGATAAAGTAATAGAATGAAGTAACCTTCATGGATAACCAGATTGTGGGAAAAGGTAATGAATGACCCTCTTGTTCACATGGAACTGAAATTAGTGTGCTCCAGAATCAACCTATTCATATTATTTTACACATGTGATATTAAATGAAGCCCAAAAATTATGCATATATAAAATCTGACCCCACACAGACTTAGGGAACAGACAGACATCACCCACAAAGAATTAGATCTTAAATCCGTTTGGATCTTTAAAAATTTAAACTGCTTAAGTTGTGTGAAGATGTAACTCTCTGAGGTAGTCACTAACACTACTCCCATTTTTCAGCTCGAGAAAAGAAAGTCTGATGTTCAGGAACTTTCCCAAGGACAAGCAGTTGGCAGTCAGCAAACCATATGAGCACAGGCACTACAGCTGACCACTTGAGATTTTTAATCATGATGTGATTGTGCCCTTCCTGCTGGGATTCGTGTTCCACAGCCATGGTTTTCATATGAATAGTTAGGTTTGTGTGTGTGTGTGTGTGTGTGTGTGTGTGTGTGTGTGTGTGTGTGTGTGTGTGTGAATATGGTATAGAGTCCTGATATATGGCTTAGGTTTAGTTCAGGTTCAGTTAGAAGTTGTATGCATCTACCTAATTCGTGCCATTGCGTTCACAGGGTCTTCCCTTAAATAACTCAGACATCATAAAAGCTTAATGCCTTTTTAATCACGTTTAAATTTTTCAATATATAGACTTTTTTGTATAAATCTTTTTATTTTTCATACACATGAAATGAGTGTGTACCTGCAACTTAGAGCCCCAAGTGTATGTCTAATTCAACATATTTTATGCACAGAATTAGACACCTGAAGGACTTATTTAACATTCCAACCAAAGTTCCTATGTCAAAAAAGTGACCAGCAATTCTCAGGATATGGCTTTCAAGTTGGCACTGTAAAGGAGGTTATACAAATCCTAATATTTCTTAAGAATCAGAACATGCTATTGGGTGTGTGATGGCAGTTATTTAAACCAGATGCACTGGTAACATTGAAATAGCTTTTAGATATATTGGATCAAAAATACTTAAAATCTCTCAAAAGTTAAACCAGTGATGAGATGGGAACACCTAATAGGTAGCAATTAGGAGATACTTTGAAATATTAATTCAATTATTCTTCCCAAGGCAATGGATGGGAGGGAAATAAAGGTTCTTTGAAGACCATGTACGAAAGAGCAGAGCCTCTGATTTCCCAAAACTGCTCCTAGTTATGCAGTTCTAACAGCATTCAGTCGTCCTTGGTGCCTGTGTTTAGACATTTATGCAATTCTAGAACACACAGCATATGAGCCACAGCTACTGACTTTGATAAATCACCTGGGCTGAATAGAATGCAAAAGGATATTATAAGGAGAAATGCAAAGCTATCTATGATAATACTTTGAGGTCCCTGGAGAGAGGCATCTACTTAAATGTGGCAAAGGCCACAGAGTAAAATATCACAAGATAGTCAAGATCTAGTTTCAGCTCCACCAAGTGGCCAGTGGTGAGCCCTGGGATGGAACAGAGAACGCCGTTTGTTACCTGTTCATATTGTCCACACTGCTCTGAAACAGAATCACCATCCAGGCTGGCTCATTTTTTCTGACACTAAAATCAGAATAAGCACTTATTTCTCATCTGGCCATACTGCAAATGCATTTGTATGCACCAGTTCATATTTACATTGGCATGTAGTCAACCCTACCTTCTTATACTCAAGACCCTTCTATACGGTACTAATATCATGGGGAAAAATGTTATATTAAAAGTCAAGCTATCAATTCAAGCCCTAAGCAGTCCACTAATCAAATACATGCCCTTGGAAACAAGTTGCCCCTATACAATAATTTCCCTGTGTGGACAAAACAATCAAATAATTATGTGCAGAAAGTGCCTTTGAAAAGTAGAGTGATTTTTTTCAATATTAGTGATACCAATGAAAAATACTGATTAAATATGAGAAAAATTTAAATGTGTCATTAATTATAGTTTGTGTTTAGTTTGTCATCCAGGGGTTCTTATATTGGTAGCTTGCTCCTTGCTACAGCAATGTGAAGAAATGGTGGGAATGTTAAGAAACGAAAACTACTGGAAGACTACAGATGATGCTTCCCTTAGAAAGGATTAAGGCAATTCTGGAACCGGATGAATTCTTACAAAAGTGATTTGCCATAGAGAGGTGCACTAGGCTGTTTCCCAAATTCTGACTTCTTGTTTTATTTCATAGTCTCTTCAAATGTGTTTATGTTATAATCCCACAGACCCCAACTTCCTCTCCAGAGCCTTGCTGTTTCTGACACTGTGCCCTTGTACCTACAGAACTGTGAGTAAACTGAACTTCCTTCATAAAGTACACAGCATTTCACAACAATAAAACAGACAAATTCACTCAGCATATAGTTTCACATTTTAATGTGTATGGATCTATGTAAGAGGCACATGTGTATAATATAGTATTTCCACATGCACTTAAGAGTTCTGAATATGTTTTGTTAGCTGTAGATCTTACATATTCAGGACATGTTCATTCATGATGCCCAACCCAAGTCACTGTGGGAGAAACATCATTTTCAGAATAAATAACAGTCATTTTTCTCCCTAACACTGCTATTTAGCTGAGCTAGAGATAATATTCTCAGGAAAAAATGAAATTTCCTTAAAACACTATTTATTATGTTCAAAAATAGCCATAGTCCACTTTAAAACTGAGTGAATGATAGATTTTCCCAAGCAGAATTCCCCTTTCGGAAATTTAGGAGCAAAATGTTTATTCCTGGAAAAATGCATGTTTCCCTGGGATTATTAATCATACTTTATTGGGAGGTAATTGGTTGCATAGTTTACTTTTCCACCCATTTTAGAAAATTTAAATGCTGAGATACTAATTTTTGCTATGAAAATCTATCCAGCAATTACCATATTTACTTTTCATTTATGGGAGAATAATCTGTTTTAATTAAGCCTAACTGAAGAACTTTTATCAGATATAATTATCTCTTTCGATAAATATGTCTCCACTAATTACATTTAACCATGGGATTTATAGCTCTTAAGTCATTTAGTAGGAAACATAATAAATCTTTAGTAATACATGCTAAATTACTATAAATTAATTCAGATCATTAGCATAATAAACAAATTAGGATAATTTTGTTTAATTAGTTTGGGTGGTTAACTCAAAATCCCATGTAAGCTTCATGCTAATCTTGATTTTCACATTAGTCCTGCAATGGCACACTTTTCAGTAAATCTATTTCAATATTTAAATAAAAGTAGACCCCATTCCTATGCATTTCTTCTTTGACAAATGATTTCCAAAGAGGAAATGCAATTGACTATGTTTTGGGTTTTGAACTTTATAAAATTTTACTACGAAAGTATATTTTTCAAGTAAAAATATATTACTGCTTTAAGTAAACTCATTTGCATTCTGATTCAATAAATGTATGCCAATAAAAGTCTTGTGTATATAGTAATAATTGCTCCTCTGGTGCTTTTATTTTAGGAAACTTGCATGTTTGTTCAAGTTAAAGAAGGAAAAAGTGTGTAACAGGAAGAGAATATTAAAGCAAGATGAATGTAGGGAAATTTAAGGAAACGAAAGAAAGTGTGTCTTTCACAGTAAATGGAAACCTTATAGAGAGATTTGTTGTATGAAGATCTGATGAGACTGAAATTTAATTACCTTCCCAAATCATCCAAGCAGATTCACAGACGCTACAGTTTTGGGTGGATTATTAAAAAAGACACAATGACATTGTCCTCTTGTCCTCTGCCCCTTCCACTTGCTTTCACCCCTCACCCTCCCAGGAACTTCAAGATCCAGCCCAAGTAGTCCCTCCTCTAAGCAGCATCTGAGCAGAATCTATCAGGTGACTCTAACAGGATGCCTCATTGGTTTCTGCATTTCATGCCACACCTGACAAGCAGCTTTCAGCACAAGTGGCCATGATTCACTCCCCTCCCCATCAATGAAGAGATGGCTGGAACTAACAATAGTTTAAGAAGAATTTGCACTGTCTCAACCCTCTGCTCTTGTCTCCTTCGCTCCCATGCTCTTCTGTATTCAGAACTATCAACTATGCTTTCATGGCCTGCAATGTTGTTCACTGGTCTTGACCAAGAAGTTCCTTAGGGTTATTTTTGGCTCCTACAACCTTAATCTGCCTGCACCTACATACCCCAACCACATTGCAATGAACCCCTGTCCAGAGTTGGCTTCCCTGAGGGATGAAGATTCAGACATTTTAATTGCTGTGTTCAAAACATGCCTTGAATCAACAGAAAACACAGGATCTGTATCTGAGGGTTCCACACTGCCTTGATTCTGCCTGGTGTTTTAGGTGCCGAAAAAATCCATTAATTTTATTCTATGATTCAATAGTCCATTTTGGAATAGCATATTTGATAGGCGTTGACTTTTCCTCTTTCCTACTAAATGACATTATTGATCTTGATAATGGTTTCATCTCTACCTCAGCATAATACTTTAAGGAATAATAAGCAAAAGTAAATCCTGCTTTTAGCAAGTTTTACCACCTGTTAGACTGTCCATACTCCCCACTTGAAATCCTATATCCTCAAAAGGCTCTCCTTGACTCCCCACAAGTAGTATCCTCTTAGTATTGTTGACCATCCTAATACCTTATGAACTATGGAAACATCTTCTCTCTTACTAGGTCTCCATGAGGGTGAAGACCACATTATCCTGTATACTGTGTTATCCTCAGTCCCTACAAATAATATATATATACACAAAACATATATCCCTACAAATATAATATATGTAATACATAATAAATAGGACACCAGACACTAATGATAGGCCAAAGAAATGATCCCATACCAATCTAGCTCTGTGAACGAGTCTTTTAGGGTTACTTATAGATGCATTGGTAACTCAAAGTACTGCATTGCTGAAATGCCACCCCAGCATAGGATGACTCACAACAGGTGCAGCTCAGAAGCTCCTTATGCAGGTTGTAGGCAGTTTGGCAGTTAGTGAGATTCCTCTCTCCAGGACTGCTTATTGCACGTATAACTTTGGAGAGAAGGAGGCCAGTGAATCTCATAACTGCCAGGAGCTTCCTGTGCCTTGTAAACTCCAGTTATTTCCTGAGCCTTGTATGATTTGCTTCCTGAGTATTGTGAATCTCCCTCCTCCCTTCTTATTCTTCTCTCCAGGAGGAAATGTTTCAACTCAGGAAATAGCTATATAAGCCTCCTGTAGTAATCACTCTTGAACAGCCAGTCCAAAATTTAAAAAAAAAAAACATGAAAGGGAAAAGATGAATGGAGTTAGAAAACATTCTTTTTTTTTTTTTCATAGCTGTTATAAAAAGTAGGTAGCAGGTACCAGGAACTTAAATGTGCAAATTGCGTTCAGTTTTCTTTCAGTCTTATAATGTGGGAACTGATTTTATTTTATAAACAGAAAATTTATGTGAACCTCATAATCAGAAATAGTGTTTTCACAGATTGATAAATAAAGATATGCTACTAACTTTCAAATGGCACACACTTAGAAAATGGTAGAATTGTGTCTTTGAATTGCTAAACACCATGTTTACTCTGTCTCACTACAGAAGAGAGGCCAGAAATCAAGACTGTCTTGGACCTTAAAACCTTACCAGATTTTCTTAGTATTATCAAATTATGAACTGGAACAAAGAGAAGACAATAAGATCCCTATCTCATACCACACACAAATAAAGAATTGATTTAAACAATGTAAATACCTAAGCCTGAAAATTCAAACAGAATGATTAGAGGGAATAGAACATCTTCATAAATTTGAAATGAGCAAAAATTTCTTAGAAGAATAGAAATCATAAACTATAAAGGAAAACATCATAACTTCAACTTCATTTAAATTAAGATCTCACAATTATTAAAAATATTATAAAGAAAATAAGCAGGTGAGCCACAGATTAAGAGAAAATATTTGCAATACATATATTTGACAAATGACATACAGAATATGTAAATAACTGTACTTTCCTTATTAAAAGGAAAATAATTCAATCCAATGGTTAGTCAACCTGGCAGCATTTAGAATCACCATGGAAACAAATCTAGAGACATGCCCATAAAGAGTACTTTCTAGATTAGATTAACTGAGTCGGGAAGATCCACTCTGGGGGTGGCACCATTTCATGGGATGAGGTCCCAGACAGAATACAAGGAAGCGGAACTCCATCTTTGATCTGTCTCTGCTTTCTGACTGTGCTTGCTCCTGCCACCACAATGGACTGTCCCTTCAACTGCGAATCTAGATAAATCCTTCCATCCTGAAATGACTTGTTGTGAGATATTTGGTTATAGCAAAGAGAAAAGTAATAAATAAATTTGAATAAAAGTACTTGAAACAGCTTCAGAAAGGGCGGTTTACAAGCATCCATAAACATGAAAATAAGTGGGTCATCAAAACTGTCATTCAAATATAAGTTACAACATACTATGACAACAAAAAGACATTCAAGTGGCTAGTTCTGTCAAATAATGGACAGGATTGGGACAACTAGAGACTGCATATGTTGCCAGTGAGGGTGTAAAATGGGACAGTTTCAGAAAACTGTTTAACTTAAATCAACTTACAGTGTCCTATGAGACAGAATTCCATTTCTCATTTTGTATCTAAGAGAAATAATAGTTGTCTATCCCCCCAAAAAAACCCTCATATGCAAATGTTCATAACAGGATTGTTTGTAATAGCTTAAAGCTGGAATCAATCCAGGTATTTGGAATCAGACAGAACACCAGGTACAGAAATTAAAACACAACCAAATGCTATCAATACCGCCAAATACCATTAATTGATAACAAGCAATAAAAAGGAATAATCTAACACAATGGATCAATCTCAAAAGTATGTTCAATGGAAGATGCCAAGAATAAAAGTATGGTTTACACTTCAACAAGTTTCCAGGCACGTGTCATAAAGGCAACCCAAATAAAACCCAGTAGGTTATTCGTTAAAAAAATAAATAAATCAAAAAGAGATTAACAGGAGGGAGTCAGGCAAGGAAAAATAAAGGTTTATAGTAGGAAGAGAAGGGAAGATGGGACTAAGGATTAAAGATTGAAGCTATCATATATTCACTGCATTCATGTATAAAATAATAGAAAATAACTAAAAAAAAGATATGTTCTGGAAGATTCCATTTCTTTGAAATTCCAAAAATAACCTTCAGCAATGGGAACCTGATCCATTGCTTCTACTAGAGCAGAGGTGAGGGAACTCGCAGGAAAGTGACACAGGGGGGTCATCTATACCAGTGTGCTTGTCTTATGCTTTCAGACACATCCAAGTCTGAGTATTCTCTAAATTTTACACAAAAGTTAGCAGAATTAAAGGCTTGTAAGTTTAATTTAAAAACCTGATTGAGTGGTACAAAGTCTGAGCATTTCACTGTATACAAATTTTATCTTAATTTTAAAAGACATAAAAAAGTGAGAGATAATCTATAATGGTTTTAAAAGCCATATATAGTTCTCAGCTAGACAAGTAGATGATATCAGTGTTTAAAATAAGGCTGAGGGTGCATAAGAACAAATACCCATGAGTTCACAAGATACCAGTGTTCTGAATATGGCAGCAATTATTTTTTGTTGTTGCTCTTTATGTTTATTGCTAAACTGCTTTTCCAAGAATATTTGTGGCAGTTCAGTTTCCTGGCTTATATGGCAATGATTTTTATTTTTATTGAAACCCAGATGACTATATGGATACTCTTATGACATCTTCTCATAAAATATTATTAATTTCTTGGCTCTAACTAAGAGTAAATATCACTCTTCCATGTATTGTTTTCACCTTTGGTAAAGAGACAGACTATGAGATCAAACATATCTTTCCTGCCTTTACTGTATGATAGATACTCCCAACGAACCTCAGAGGAAGGCACCATTCCACTGTCAAAGTTCACAGAAAATGGCATCGTGGATTCAGCTGCAGTTCTACAAAGAGCAGCAGTTCACACGTTTGGACCCACATCACTCACCAGTTTGCCTTCAAGTTCACAGCCCAGTATGACGGTGTCAGGGTGGAGAGATCTGCTTGCTATCTCTATGCACAAGCACATCTCCCCAGAACTTGCTGTCCTTGAGGCACCCATCACACAGCCAATCAAGACATCCATCCCTTCTCTCCTCTGCTCTAGTGTTCAGTTTCAGCAAACCAAATTTTTCCCCTGCAGATTTCCTTAGAGTTTGGAGATTCCTGGGGAAGATTTTGTTGTTGTTGTTGTTGTTAACCAAAAAGAAACAGAGGTTGTTCATACTACCCTTCTCCCTGTTTCAGATGTGGATGAGATGGTTAGCGCTGCAGGAGCTATATGGCCACCAGAGGGGCTAAGCTAAATCAACAACAACAAAAAAAAAATTTAAATAAATAAATAAATAAATAAATAAATAAATTCTAAAGGAAGCCTGGGTTCTTAAGGACTAAACCACAGTATCGAATTTGAGCAGCTTACTTCTAGAATTTTTTTCTAATAGGTAAGGATGCTAGCTGGACAGTTCCAACAGCATGGTTCTCGGGAAGAGCTAGATACTGAAAAAAAGTCTGTCCTCAAAGTATGCAGAACAGTATGAAAGGGATAAGAGTATGAAGGAAGATGATGCTATCTCAGGCAGACTTTAAGCGTGAGTCCAGACTCTAGATTAGATGGTAACGTAAGCTTGAAATGTTGCCTGGAATTAAAAAAAAAAAAAAACCAACTTATTTTCATTTTTCCAACTTGGTGTATAACTGGGTTCTCAGTTGTAGAAGCAGGTATTAAGAGAAAGAATCTAAGTATTCAATAGTCTGTGCTCCCCCCTCCAAACTTCTAACCTTCCTTTTCTACACTGTACTTTGCCATATTCCAGGGGTATCCATTAATCACCATCCCATTCTTGTCTGTGACAATGGAAACAATGTATCATGTCAAAGATGTGCCTGTTAATAATTAATGATAATTTCCATAATGGGGAGTGACATGCAGTATTATCCCCACGCTCAGGATGACTGGATCTGCGGTCCCCTCTTGCTCTGCCCCAGGTGACTAGATGACAGAATGGGCTTAATGCGGGACAGACCTGGAGGGAAGGGGCTCGAGCACAGAAGTGATGGTATGACTCACGAGGGCCACCCTGACCCCAGAGATGTGTGAGTTCTTCCAACAAATGACACTGGGACATTTTAGAAAAGAAAGATGCTCACATCATCTTAGATTTAATAAGCTAATTTATGGTGTACAAGGATGTCTAAAGGGCAGTCTCAGAAGAGAGAGCATCCAAGTCTGATGCCTCTGCCAGTCTATTATAGAACAAAGGAGGAATGACAGCCCCTGCTTAGTTCAGTTTTGAGCTGTACTTATTGTCTACTGCTGTCATTCATTCCCATCTGACGTTAGGATATAGGTACCATTGGCCTTCTCCCCTTACCAGCTTCAAACCTTATGAAATGGAATCTCATGTACATACAAGGGTTATGTTTTCCATATTCTTTTGCAGCTAGGGTTGCCATGTTACTCACTTTCAACCAGCAAGACTGTGTAGATGAACACAGCTAAAGTAATCTTTGTTTTGGGCTGGACAGATGGGTCAGGGATTAAGACTCTGTGTCAAAAACAGAAATATCTGAGTTCTGATCCTGGATTCCATGTAAAAATATCAGATAGAAATGCAGCAGCCTACACTTCTGGCTTTGGAAGGTGGAGCTTGGAAAATTCCATAGCCAAAAAAAGGAAATAGAAGCAATCCAGAGACACACAGTGCCTCCCCTTCTCTCTCTCTGTCTCTCTCTCTCTCTTTCTCTCTCTCTCTCTCTCACACACACACACATCCACAAATAAATAAATAAATATTTTGAAAAAGAACTTTTTGCTTTTTTGATGCAAAATAACACCAAACATTACTTATTATTTCCACTTGCATATGTGCACACATTTGAATGTATATCTGCATATGTGCACATCACAAATACATACATGCACATACCACATAAACACACACACACACACACACACACACACACACACACACACTTGCATATGCACATCACATATACAACCACACAATTTTTTAACAGTTATCCCTAGAAAGAAGTTCTAGGTCACTGCAAGAGTACCTTCTTGTTTCCTACCTGCTTCCTCTCTGTTTCCGCCACAAGAAGTCAATCCACTCTCTACATGTTCCTGTTAAGTTGTACCATGGTTTAAAGGTTGTTACTCATGTATTTAAGGACAAGAAAAGAACAATGGTACTATACACTTACAGAAGCTACCACTAAAGAAAGTGAGATAGGATAATCACAAGCCAAAGCCAGCCCGAGATATATAAGTAACAAGACCAACTGAAAAACAAATAGATAAATAAAAAGATACTTTGCCTTGGGTTAGTTTCCAAACCTTTCTTTCCCACTGTTGAGTTCATTCTGAAACTTTCCCTTTCTTACTTCTTAGCTTTGCAAAACATTCAGTGGTAAAAGTTTTGAACTCTTACAGTCATGAGTGATTCATTTTGAGTTCACTCACCCCTTTTACTACACTAACCAAAAAGTAAAAAAAAAAAAAAAACCTCTAAAATAGAGTCCGGGGGGCAAGTAGAATCCTTTAGTATGAAAGATAAGTTATGCTAATAACATACATTATCACAGGCTAAAGAGTCAGTAACCTGATCCAACTCATCTTTGTTACCAAATCACTCATCTTAATTATTCCCTCCTTCTTTTTCTTATCTTACTTTCCCTAGTCATATTAATGGTCGCATAATAATATTAGACAATGTTCACTAAGCTTAACTCTGAAAATAATGGCTGTTTTAAATCAGAGTTAATTAATATGTCAAGAAGTTCATCTAATTATGAGACCATGTGATTTAAAAAAAAAGCATTAGGGGAAAAAACACTCTGACAAATGCTATGTTCATGATTCTATTAAGTACTTTTAATATCTTTCTTAGTATTGTCACTGAACACCGGGTGACATGATTCTTCGGAGATCATTTGTCAATGCTAAACTCCAGGTGAGCGAGCACCTCTCAGACTCCACCCTCCCTCACTGCAGAAAATACATTTAGCGGTAATTTATGAATCTCTGTGTCATTTCTCTTTCAGGTTTAATGGTGAATCATGGTTTATACTATTTATATTTCATCACGCACAAGAAAGGTTGTCAAGAGCAAAAGATCAGAGCCACCTAATTCTCTTCTCCCACACCCTTGTCAGCTGCCTCTGAAGGACAGTCGGTGGCTGGCACAGAGCTGGAAGGCACACTGACCTTGGCTCTGAGACTTCAAAGGAATGGTGACAGTTGGTGGGGGGGGGCAGAAGGCTTGTTCTCAGAGTTCCGTGCAAGCAGAAGACGCATCAAGCAGAAATACCCCCACCATAAGTGCCATGGTCCATCTGTGGGCAGTCTGAGGATGCCTAGGACCTCGCCCTTCATCCATCATAAAATAATAGGTATCTCTGTGCAACTGAGAAAGAAGAGGAGAAAGAATCTGATTTTTTTTTTCTGGCTCCTAAAACATATTTCTGCCAAAGAGATCAGGTCCCCCTTGATAGTCAACACCGGCAAATAGACAAAGGCAAAAACCAGAACTGTGTACCAATGTGTATGTCAGGCTCTAGCACACATGTAGAGGCTGGGATTGTTGGGCTAAGCTGATAGCAGAGCAACAGGAAGATCATAAGCAGGAAGATGCCAGGCACACCTGGTAAGGCCCGAGCTGAAGGCAGCAATGGGCAGGGAAAGGCCATCAACCTCCATGACTTCTTGGGAAAATTCTGATGGAGCTGGGCCTAAATTTGGGAAACAACAGTCCACAGTATTTCTTATTTTCAATTGCGTGGGGTTTCTGAATTTAATGTAAAATTTTGAATGTTTTCAATTAATATTTTCTGAGTTTTTCCTAAGTGCATGATTGTATACTGCCTATAACAATTTTTCTGCATGGCTCCTGATAAAATCATGACAAAACAGCTTAAGGGAACAAGGTGTTTATTCTTCTTTATAATAGTCCAGTTACTGTTCCTTACCCAGCTTCACAGGAGACCCCACATTGATACCAAGAGCTGAGAGAATGGTTACATCATATCTATGTAATGTTGGAGCAAGGAACAATCCTTACTTGCCACACCAGCATGTCTAGCTAACTATACAGAAGGATGCCAACTTTCTCAAGTTCCCTCCATTTTATTTACCTTCCCTGGGAAATAGTCCCACCCACCAGGACTGAATCTTCCCTATCAAGTAGGCAATCTCTTGCAGGTTCACTCTGGGCTTAGCCACTAATTATTTACAAATGTGCCCAGAACCTGAACTCTCATCCGTCATGTTGACGCCTGTACCTAATTGTGACACTGCCTTAAAGATACCTTCGTTCTGAGCCCCTACAACTCCCTTTTTGTCCCTTGAAACACCGTGACAAACTGATACCTATTCATTGTCATGTCCTGCATCTGTAGAATAGCTTTATTTCTCTGGGTATAGCTCCATGCCATCTCAGACTCCCCCCCCCAATCTAACCTAAGGATGATATTGTGCAGAAATATGAAACACTCCATCCTGAGGAAGCCTCAGCAAGTAAGCCGTGCTTTATAGGGTTAGAAGGAATCTGAAACGAATAGTCTTCAGAGAGTGAACGTCACTGCAGGGTGAGGAGAAGTGGTAAGCAAGTGCTGAGGGAAGAGATTCTCTTTCCAGCCGGGCAGATTGGAAGACACTAGTGAGCAGCCCAGCAGTCTGGGAGAGAATTCAAGCAGTCACGAAATCTGCAAGAGACCCCGGGCATCCCACAGGCCTAGAGGGGACCCTCCCGGGAGCAAAGTCATACAGCACACGTGGAAGAGGTGCAGTTTCCGTGAGTGTCACCCAGCTTTCTGATGATGTAGCTGCCTTTGAGTCACCCCCGCTCCTGTAAGTAATCCTCACTCTGGTAAGTAACCCCAAGAAACCTGCTGCATTGTCAAGTTGGACATGGACTTAATTGTTAGTCTGTTGTTGAACTATCCAGGTTGAATAGATGGTTGTGTGGCGTCTCCCCTGGAAAGTGTTCATGCAGCAGGGGACGATCAATGCAATTACCTCTCCAGGCCACAATACTTAGAAAGGGCTAAAACATGTATCTGAATGAGTGACTAGTTTATGATACAATCTAGGAAATAAACCTAAAACATTTGAAAAGTTAAATGTCAGGAGAAGAGGCGTCATAAAGCAGATGATGGGTTGCTCATGAAGATAAACACATCCTACGAGAGAAGCTGTTGCTTAAGACTGGAGCCAGGAATTCTTTAGGCTGCAAGCAGAGTCCAGGCACTGAACCTGTTCCACACTACTCCAGCATGGAGACAGGGGCTGCTCCACATAGGAGGAAGAGCAGGAACCAGAGAGAACAGTGATGGATGCTCCATCAGTAGAGTCCCTATTGCTACTGCCTTTCTATTTGTTCACGTTCATGAATAAATTAGACCAGCATGTCAATATTGATTTATTTAATGGGATACTGCAGACTATAATCATTTTGAGGAAGGGTTATGTTCTCATATTCATTTATTGTTTAATTTAATTAATAATTACCTACCAAGCACTTTATCTGCATGATCCCATTTGGTCGATTTCATCTGTCTGTCAATGTAACTCAATATGTGCATGACATAAAATTGAATTAAGACACAGTTTGTAACAGTGGGGCAGTCATGAAAATAGCTATTTAATAGTACAAATGAAAGAAGTAAATAACTTCAAGAAAGTTTGACAAAATGTGACATGAACTCAAAGGGAAGAGAACTCTGGATTATTATACCTTAAGTTGGTAGATGAGGATACTGATCCTCAAAGAAGTTATGTGAATTAAAACAATCACAGTCCAGAGCAACTGGCTGTCAAAGCATGTGTCCATATTAACCCCATTAATAATTAGCAACAAATTAGTAGACAACTCTTTAATGATAGAGTGAGGCCAAAGAAATATTAGTCAGGGTGGGAGCATGACTCAGTGGCTAAACCACTTGAACACAAATGAGAAGGCCAGAGTTCGGACTCCAGAACCTGCATAACTTACAGTTAGGTATAGTATTCCGCATATAATTCCAGCCTTGTAAGTCAGAGACGAAAATCCCCAGAACAAGCAGGCTAGTGAGACTAGTCATATATGCAAGCTCTGAGTTCGATTAAGGAACACTGCCTCATAATACTAAAGTAGAAGAATGATCCGAAAACATTATAAATATCAACCTCAGTCCTCCACACACATAAATGTATACCACCACCACTACCACCAACCACACATACATATACAAATGCATAAAAAGAAAAAAAGTACTCAGTTAAGACTTGAACTTCTTGGGGCTGGAGAGGTGGCTCAGGGGTTAAGCCTCTGCCTTGCAGGCGGAAGGTCCTGAGTTCGGATCCCAGATCCCACGTATAGACGCTGGGCGGAAGCGGGGGCGGCCTGCGTTTCTGGTCCTGGTAGGGCGGAGCCTGTGAATCCCGGGGCAGAGTAAACAAGGAGGAGGTGAAGGCGTCCATGGTGGTTCCTGAATTCGCCCGTGGTTCTACACACACACACATATAAGTACGCACACAAGCATAATTGAATAAATAATAAATAATTAAAAAAACAATTAAAAAAAAAGACTTGAACTTCCTTAATCACTTGGAGGCACTAGGGGATGTTGGGAAGCCGAGAAAACAATGTGATAGCCTAAAAACTACAAAATGTAGCACAACAACCACTCCAAGTACAGAAGGTGATGAGGTGGTGCAGGTCTACAAGGATAAGAAACAGCAAGCATGATAGGGAATGAAGTGCTTTCTAGAGCACAAATGCATTTCACCAGCAAGACCCCTCTTGGAATGATCTTGCCCACCACCTCTGTCTGACAATCTGTACTGGGAGGTTTTGCTGGATGCCATCCATCATCTCCAATTTATTTCAACTCGATCTAAAATAAATATGTATCAGTGATCAACTAGAAGAGAAGGTAGAAGTCTAGCATTGGAGTCAAAACCTGAGTAATGTCAGGGTCTAGTTTCAAGGAGCAAATAAGAAGGCGGTTCAATGTACCCAAGCTTTCCTTTAGTGGGGTTATAAAGGCCTTTTGGCACAGTAATGTTCCCATGCTTAAAGGGAACACAGGAAACGGTTCTGGGAAATGCCACTGGGTCCTTGCACCTCATCTGAGAGGAGGACCCAGAGGAGAGTTTGGCATGCTCATTAAAGGATGCTCTGGGGACAGGAGGGGGAGGCACCGGGGGATGGGGAGGACAGGGGGAGGGGAGGGGGGGGCACAGAGGGGTGGGGGGTGGAGGGAGGGAAGGGACTGGTGTACCTGTTAAGTTTGTATGAGTGGAAATAAAAATAAATAAATAAATAAATATTAAAAAAAATAAAAATAAAAATTATATGATTTAAAAAATAAAAAATAAAAAAATAAAGGCCTTTTGGGAAGATGTGAAAGGAGTGATTAATTTCACCTCCCCAGTCCCATTACTTACTGCATCTCTCCACACGTGCCCAACTCTTCCCCACAGCCATGAAAAGACTCTTCTGTTCCTGCTCTTCTTCCTGATGGGTGTATGGCAGCATCCTCCAAATAGGCTCTTAATCTTGGAGCCTGCAAACATATTTCATTACAGGAGTGGAAGTGTCTTTGCAGATAACATGTATGTGGTAGGCTTGAAGACAGAGAGATTATCCTGAGATTTTTAGGTAGGTCAGTCCAATCACATGAACCTTTTAAAGCCCGGAATGTTCTTTAACTCCAGCTAGAGAGATTTAATATAGGAGATCTAAAGATGAAAGGGTGGTGAGGTAAAGGGTGAATCTCATCTTAAGGAAGCAAATGATAGCCAACAAGGAACTGGGACTTTAGACCTGGCGTCATTTGGAACTGAACTCTGCTGGGGAGTCTGACGGTTCTTCCTAAAGTACCTTCTGCAGTGAGGAATCTAGATCTTTGGGCATCTAGAGCTGTGTCTTTTCAAGAAATGAAGAAAAAAATGAGTTGTGCATCGTTTTCATGCTTTTGAGTCTCGGAAACAGTAACATAATCATTGGGTCTTGTTTAAGCCACGAAGTTTTTGGTCTTTTGTTACAAAAGCAATAGAAATCGAATGCACTGTTCTTGCTTTGGTATCACATCTACTAGACATATAAAACCTTCCAAAAATGATCTTCAGCCATCCTCAGCATGTCTCTTATGTCTCGTTCCAATTCCCCACTGTCTATAAACCCTTTTCAAATCACCAAGGAAAACAGAGTTCTCCTTCTTTCTTACCAGGTCTTGTCTAGTCTAGATATGTGGGGACTTATTTCCTTCACTGTGCTGGTATTTTTATTACTGTCCCATTAGGTTACATTACTGTATCTTAATTTAATTTTGTGTCTCCTCCTGTACTGAATTACATTGACATTGATGAAATAAAATAATAGACTGCTATAACCCCTGAGTACATGGCACCACTGGGCACTTGCATGTACATCTGGATGGCATTTCAGGTAGTGAGATGCCAGCCCAAGACAATTCACAATTAAGTGGTACAGAATGAGGAAGCTCATTAGTGATCAGTTAATACCATTTTATGAATCTATATTGACCGCCTTTAAAATAAAAATTGGATGTTTTAGTAACAACTAAATTGAAATATTACACTGGAATTAGTCTTAATAAAACAATATCACTGATTGGTGTTGGTGCCATCACCTGCTTGGCTCTAAGTTACTAGTTCATTAAAATCTACTTGATGATTGCTCATCAGTTAAACAGAGGCAATTCAGTGTCTCAGCAAAACCACTAATTCATTAACAGATAGAGCCAGCAACCCTATAAATAAAAGAGCTAAGGAGTAAGATGTGATGCTCACTGTTTAGAATGAACTAACACCTTCATATATAATCATGCTTTCTTAGAAGTTATCACTCAATTTATTTAAGTAGCTAATTAGTAGGAAGGTCAAAACCACCTGGGATGTGAAACGATAATAAACCAAATTTTATCCTTAAGAAAATATATTAATGACATGAAATTCTAGTATTTTATGTCTCTAGTATAATTTTAGGAGGACAGCAAGGACACGTCGAACAGTGTGTATTTGACTAAAGCCACTTTGCCCTAACATTCTTCATAGACTACAATTACTAAGCAATACAGCCCATCTAACACCCAGGAAAACTGAGAAGACTCCCGGGATGCACAGCCTTGACTCCAAGGAGAGCTCTAACCTTCCCAGCAGACAGCACACCGTGAAATATGTGCCTCCATGTGCATTATTATTATTGATGCAATTGCTCAAAGTAAAGTGTTCCCTCCAGGTTAAAAAAAAATCTATAGGGAAGTTCTGATTTATCTTGTCACTGCAAGGTGTCCTCCATACTTGAGCAGAGTGAAATATTTATCTGTTTGTTTAAAAGGAAATGCTAATTGGCCAATCTGGCTAAACTCTGCTGGAGAGAGAACTGGATGTTAGTAGGAAATATTAAAATGTTAGAAAAGCCAAGCTGAACAGCAAATGAATACTTTAATAATCAAGAGAAGAGAAAAAGGAGGGGGGAGGAGAGAGGAAGAGATTGATTTAATGAGTAGAAAACGCCCTACACTGCACAGGTGCAAATTCTGCAGATGATGAGGATGCTGAGAAGAGACTGAGAAGCGCCTCCAGTCTCACACCATGCTCTGGTTACAAAGGACACGCAGGAATTATGCGCAGAGCTATTCAGTGAAGCAACATCAGGCTAGGCCTGGGACTTGAGGCGTCTCTCCTTTATACAGCCAACTAAAAGTACTGTGTCTCCTGCTGGACCAGGGAGCATGGAGATAGAAAACTGAGTCACAAATATCCTGTCAAAGGCATTCAAGCAGAGAATTTCACAAGGGTAATAGTGGAGTTATTCTTCTGTTACCACAAGAAAATAATCTGATCCAAGCAATTAAGGGTGAAAGGGTTTATATTTGGTCTGTAGAGTTCCAGAGGAGATAGCACCCATTTTGGCAGAAAACACATAGCAGAAGTCATGGTAGCCAAAACAGAAGGCTGGTTCATGTCACATTGGTTATCAGGAGACAGAGAGCAAGACAGAGAAGAAGCAAGTCAGTTTATCCAATTGCAAGATTTGCCCCTCAAGTGACAGGCCTCCTCCAGTAAGATTCCACCTCCTAAATGTCCTACATTGCCTTCCCATATCGCACCAGCTAGGATCAAGTATTCAGACACATGAGACAGTGGGGACCAATTCACATTCAAAACATGACAACTAAAAAGAGCAAACTTGTGACAAAAGTCATACATAAACCTAACAGGCAATAAATGGAAATACAGTTCTCTGGTTGAAGGAGAAATTCTGGATTTGAGCTGACAGCATCTCCTGCCCCAACTTGTAGCACTTAGTAACACTGAGTCATGTTCAAGAGCATCTCAGTCTCCAGAAAGCATCATTAGAAATAGTCATTGAGATCTAATCACGGTAGAAAGACACACATTCCATACAGAAAAAAAGAGAAGTTTCCATGAAAAGACAGAAAAGTATGAAATTCATTTTAATTAAACTTTATCTTTTTAAATACTTTCCTTGGGCTGGAGAGCTAGCTCATGAGGCTACATAAAAATGCGTGGAAGAAATGGCCATGTCCTGTAATTCTGGCCCTGGAAGGCAGAGCCTGGGAAACTCCAGGGCAACGTAATAAAGGAAGTAGAGCAATCTAGGATGATTCCTGATGTCACCATTTGGGCCTCCACAGGAAACACACACACTCAAGTGCCGTCTTCTACACATACCTACATACCTATACACACATGTACACACACACGCATGCACAAATAAATAAATACATACTTCTCTCATTTAACCATTATTGTGGTAAGTTTCCAGCTTGGCCAGAAGCTCAGAAGATTTCTCTCAGCACAGATGATTGAGTTTTGCCTTCAGATTCTAAACGCTAAAGGATGAGAGAGGAAACATTTCAAACAGGAGAAAATAATGAAAGCCATCTGATAGGGTGAGGAGAAGGAAAGACGGAAAGACATGCTTCCGACTGGCATCCAGGTGATTATCAGGAGTCACAGGAGTGTCCTGCCAATGCTAAGTCATGTGCAGTAGAGAATTTGCACATTAGAGCCCCAGGACATGATCTGCATCTCCAAAGGGCATTTGCTAATGTGGAATACAGCCTGGGAGGGACATGAGAAAAATCAAGCTCATAGGATGCTGTATGTAGTTACCCAGTCTATGTACAGGATATATAACTATATATTGCAGAAAAGGAAGCCAGTAGAAAGACTCATGAGGCTTTGGAGGTAAAACTCAGAAATGGATAGTTTAGAGGGACTGGGAAGAATGATGGACCAAAGAGGAATCAAAGGTGACATCTCATTCCTGAACAAAACGGCAGAAGGGTGTGTGGGACACCTTTGTTGAGATGAGAAGACACTGTGCTCTCTCCCTTCTGGATTGGGTCTGACCTTTGCTGTCTTGAATCATAGCCGCTGTGACCACCCACATGAGAGCCTAGCAAGCAGTCTAACTGGCATTCCCTAGTAGAGAGGGGAGGGCTCACCTGGCTCATGAGTCTTCACAAGAATGTGACAAAACAACCCTTCCCTACGAATACACAAGCAGTAAGTAATGAAATGGGGTTGGGATTCTGGTAGTAAAGCTGCTCAGAGTTTTCCCAGAGAATCCTCCAGTGGTGCCATTCACGAGTTATCCGTGCTGCAGATGGGATTCTTTGGTGGTATAACTGCATGCCAGTTGCATAGGGGACGTCCCGGTGCCACGAGTTACTCATGTTCCTGTTTGAAATCCCAAATGAGCTCATTGGTTCAACAATCTGAGCTTGGAAGGAAATCTTTCTTTGGTCTGCCAGTGCCTTCTGTGTCTTCATATCTGCTCAGGAAAAGCACATGACAGAACGGCTAAAGGAGGAAACTGGGAAGAAAGAAGAGGAACGGACTTTGAAAGAAGAGAAAAGTTCTTGTGTTTTGGCTTGAACTGGTCCATCATTTCACTCAACCTTCAGAGAAGCCCTGTACTGATTCCCACTTTTCAGCAGTAGAAACGTAAGTTCAGGAAAGTCATGTTGAGTAATGTGCCCAAAGATACTCAGCAAGGAATGTCAGGGCTGGGATCTGAGCAAAGGTGCGACTTACATGCTGCTGCTGCCTCCCAGTACCTCCCACTGCAGAAAGATGGATGATTTTGCCAGGTGGATCACTGATGCCTTGTGTTTTTAGTCACAGGGCTTTCCATTTCCACTCCTGGGGACTGTGAAGGAGACACAGAGACTCAATCCTGAGTCTGGGATGATGCCCTGCTCTCAGAACCCACTGGAGAATTTTGAGATACCTGTGCTTCCAGATGGTCACTGGTGACTCATGACACAACCTGCCAGTCAGCCTGGGACCGACACTACTACACCAGCAGGGATGTCATGGCAGTGACTCATGTTCTCCATGGGACACTTATCTATACTCTATGGGGGGAACCCCAGTCTGAAAGAGTCTTCAAACATGTCCAAGTCATTGTCTGTGTGAGAAAGGAAGTGAGGGGAAAAAAGGGAGAGAGGATCAGCTGAGTACCATTGGTGATCCTGGGCTCCAAGGCAGCCATTTGGACTCAGATTATCAACTTCAAGTCTTCAGATGCCAACCTTTTTTAATTTCCATTTTAAAAACCAAAAAACCTGGAAGCCCAGAAAAAAGTTCATTTAATTTGCTGATGTTTAAAGCAGGGTCAAATTTCTGAGCTACATATCCAATGTTCTTATTGTCATCATCTTCAAACCGTGGAATCAGGAGAGAGAGGGGGCAAGCAAGCAGGACAAATGTGTCTTCCTAGCACACGCACTCAGAATCCTATTGAAAAGATGAAGTCACGAGTTCACAGTCACTAAAAATTAATTTGATTTTCAGTTCAAGCATGTCAGGAAAAAAAATTTAGGTTCACTTATTGTTGTGTGTGTAGAATGTAGGTTATCAGACTATAATGAAAAACCTTGCCCATATTTAGCCAGCCAGATTTTTATTTCCCAAGGCCATGATAAGGAAAATGACTGAAATTTAGTTCGCGTAATTATAAAGAAACTGTGTTAGCAAAACAAGGAGGGAAGCTTATTTTATTGCTAAGAAAATAAATTCTCCTATCCAAATAAGAATGCCAGGTGAGCAATGGGAATTTACACGGCCACTTTTCATGGATATGATTTGATTTATGGAAGCACATTCCATACCTTTCTGGCTCTTACTTTCAGAATAGTGCATTTATGCTGTTCCCTATCAGGGCTGACTCCCTTTCTCACTTCAAGTTGATCAGTTAAACGCCTGCATTAAAGTTTCTATGTTAACTTCCGTGGCTTTAAAAAAAAATGAAGCAAGACTGCTCTCCATCAGACTCAGGAGTGATGGGAATTAATGTGATATTGTCTTTAATGTAACATAGTGGAGCTGGGTGATTCACACTGGTGCGCAACCCTTTCCTTCTCTTCAAGGCACCATAAAATGAAAAATACAGCAGCTGTTTCATATTAGAGGGAAATGCAAATGTACATTAATGCGGCTCAAGAAATATCTCATATGTTCAGAGAATTTATTATTTATGTGAATGGAATCAATCTACGATTTTCCCATTCGATAAAGTGGTGCTTATTTCAATGGCTTTGCCAGCTCTTTCAAGCAAGGCATGAAAGGGAATGGGGCGTGATGTAAGTGACGGTGCATTTCTTTTTCCTAACACCATAGAAGGTGTTTCCTAATAACCAAAAGAAGAAAAAAATTCTGTTGCTATTTGCTCACCAACAATGTAACAGCACTGCATTCTCTTTATACCAGCTTTATTGAGAGCTAATTTTAGTAGTTTATTAAATAATCTCATCATTGGAGCCAATTGCTCAGACTATCCTTTTTTTTTTTTTTTTTTTTTTTTTGGTCAGGGCAAAAACCCAGGTACTTTTGTCTTGGTAAATTATGTTTGGGAAAACCCCCCTGATGAGCAGTAATGTTTCCTCATTGTTACACTACTTCTATTATCTCCTCTGGATGCAGATATAAATTATTTAAAACAGGAGACATTTCCCTTGCTAATTAATGGCTGGCTGACTAACCAGATCCTAGCAACGCCTAGAGCTTCATTCCATGCACAATCCTCTGACCGGTGTAATAACCCACTTCCATGGTTTTGCTAGGTAATTTTAATCAGTCACTATATCTGCCATGAAAATTCAGCAGCTGTGCACTTGGATGACCTGCTCATCATTAGCAGCAAATTAGGTGTTCAGTAGGGAAATTTGGGTCAGGAAAGGCTACATGATTTCAGGAAGCTGGGAATGACCAGTATCTGTATTTTTTTTTCCTGATTGTGATTTAAAAGTTAGAAAATGAGCACTTTCACAGGGGAATTCACACTTTGATGAAGAGGGAGCTTTTTGAAGGTTCTTTTTACCGCATTTCCTATATATCCTTTTATTCCTTTCCAGGGAATGAGAGAATTGCTATTATTCAGTTCCTGTGAATGAACATGAGTTTCCAGCGGTTTCTGCTTTGGGCTCTAGGAACACACAAAGTTGCTTTCCTGTGGGTAGAGAATCAACATTTCTCCAGAATGTCAGGGGAAATCATTTCAAATAATTGCCCCCAAAAGGAAATCTTTAGGCCCCTGTGGTAGAAGAACTTTTGGTGTTATGAACACCAGAGAAAGAGCCACAAAATCTGCTAGAGATGAGAGAGTAAACTAGAGTGTGCTTGAAACAGGTCTGTGCATGTTAATGTCACACCCTGGAGCAGACTCTACAGTACTGTCCTGCCAGGTATCTCAATACTCCGCATCAGAACACAGTAGCCATTGTTTCTACTTCTCCCACTCAAACTTGCCTCTATTTTGCCTTTGACTTCATGTTTAACCATGATCTTGCCTTTAAAAAATAGCTCCAATGCCTTGCTTTTATACAGATAGCTTCCCTAGGAGAGGCCCTTAGTTTGCCATGATTAGCTCCTTAACTCCAAAAATTATCAAAATCTCATGCTCATTATTAGCTTGGCATGCATGTAATGTGAAGATCAATTTCTTGGTACTTCCACAGTAGTGATGCCAAGCAGGACATGATATTGTCGATGCTGCAGATGACCTGTGGCTGTGCAGTAAAGGATAAGGAGAGTAGTGAAGGCTATGTAACCTCTTCTCTCGCCTATGGACCATCGAGGTGTTCTCTGCACTGTTACTCCAGTCTCAGGTCACAGTGATGTTTATGGCCTGGCATTTTGTAGGAGCCTGTGTGAAAAAAATTGAGAAGAGTGTAACATAAGAATTTGATGTTCTTCTACCTTCCCTGTTCAACTCTCCTTTCAATAGTACTATTGAATTCTAAAGAAACCAGGAACTGCTGGTAAGACACTTGAAGCAGGGCTGGAGAGATGGCTCAGGGGTTAAGCCTCTGCCTTGCATGCAGAAGGTCCTGAGTTCGGATCCTAGACCCCACGTATAGACGCAGGGTGGAAGCGGGGACGGCCTGCGTTTCTGGTCCTGGTAGGGCGGAGCCTGTGAATCCCGGGGCAGAGTAAACCAGGAGGCAGAGGCGGTCCATGGTGATTCCCGAATTTGCCCGTGGTTCTACACACACACACACTCACACACAATTGAATAAAATAAAAATTAAAAAAAATCTTTAAAAAACAAACAAACAAACAAAAAAGACACTTGAAGCCAGCACAGCAACTCCACCTGGGGAGATCTCTAGAGTTCACATGTCTGTCTCTCACCTGCTGGGCGTGTCAGCTAAAGAATATTCCTGGAAATCCCTCATGGCTTCAGGAATGGCCTCATTCATCCTACTTCATGATCACTCTCTAGAAGGACTCTACTGTCAATGTCTGGCTAATACCAGAAAACAAAGATTTGGCTCTTAAATTTCAGTTGGAAAATCTCTGTCAGACCATCCTAGTTCCTAATCTCATTGGGTTGGTTGAAGCTTTAGATTCAATATGCCTTCATCTCGGCTTCTCCCTTTACCTATTCTTGCCTTCCTTCCATCCTGACAGGGTTATTGCCCCAGCAAACCTACAGTATCCAGCTCTTCTTCTTTAAGTATATCGCAAAGGAACACAAGCAAAGACACAGGGATATTATTAAGTCATTCTCTCAACATACCTGTTAAGGTCAGAAAAACAAAGTGGTTAGATCCAAAAATAAAATTAGAGATTGAACTCAACAATGAAATAGATGAATAAATAATTTTCCCAGGGTCACGTAGAAATCCAAGGAACCAGGATTGAAGCTCAGTCAGTGCCCACAGCAAGCAGATCCTTTTGTGCCTTGCTGCATTCCCAGAATCCACTGGTATCCATTGCACACTCAAAATGGTGCTGCTACTTAGCAACACTACCCTTAGTTATATCATGTCAGCATTTCCAGGAAGCCCCAGAGTCGTACCTTCCCATTTCTGATTTGTCTGCTTTCCAATAGTGCTTCAGTACTTCACCCCTGGTGTTACACTTGTGTTGAACTCTACTGTGAAATGTCCCTCTACCTGCTCTGCTTGGCTATCTCTTTAATCCTTCTGAATGAATGCCTTTTTGGCACCAATTTCTCCCTGTGAATACCACCTTCTCTCTCTCTACCTTTAGCCTGTCTTTAACCACGACAGGTCCATCTCCCCATCTTCACCATCTTCCTTTCAGTTGTTCTTCACACCAAGAACTCTGTCAAGGTCAGTTTGCTGCACATACTAAGCTAAGTTCAAACCCTGTGTTCTCCTGGCTTTTTGTTTTCAATATATCCCTACTGAGTAAAGAGACATATTCCAAGTTCCCACATTTTCCTGACCTGACAAGCTGTCCTCCACCTACTTTAACTGTACCCCATACTCTAACTGTACCCCGGGACTTTTATTTTCCAACATGCTGTGTGTCTCCAAACTCCCTTGTCAAAAATCTTTCTTCCTTTTCCTCTTCTGGAAAGAAGCACTTGGACCTGGCAACTTCTTCGAAGAAGGATTGGGGAGAATGAAAACAGATAGTATCTACTTTGAGCACCCACAAAGGCAAGAGCACCACCATACTTTAAGGGAGTCCTGGAGGAGGAAAAGCAGAAAGATAGTGACTTAAGAGAACATTCTCCCATGGAGAGTTCTGACCCAACACTCAGGCCAAAGCACAAAGACGTCAACTGTTATCACAGTTAACCACAGATATCTTCCATCCATCATGCATCACCATTGCCACGTGCTTTATTTGCACATAAAGCAACTTGTGCTCCTCTTCTTCTTCTGAGTTATAACAGCTAATGCTGACTTGGCATGTGATGTGAGGTGCTATCCTTTAATGCAGTTTATGTCAACTATCAAAGCCGGTAAATTTAGTATTTTAGAATGTTATTGTCAGTCTGTTACCCAATAAAATGAAGAAATCAACAAACCTACATAGCTGCAAGCTACTTAGAAATATGATAAACATCCTTGTCTAAAATTAACGAGAAAAATGCATTAGTGCAATTATTTCACATTTCACTAATAATCATGAAATATACTTCCAGACACTTGCCATGTCACCAGGAAGTTTATATGCTCATAAGTATAATGAACTTAGCCATTAGAACTAACATCCTTGTACATTAAAACAAACTTTATCAGGATCATTAACTTGAGATATTTTAAGAAGTACATTTGTGTATACTGTTTTGTTAAATTGTCCATTTTAGCTTTCAATGCTGAATATTTTGAAAGCCTGGTTTTTCTAAGGAAAACATGAAACTAAAAGACAAGATACAAGGGAGGAAGAAAGACAGGCCCACCCTGTCTCTGTCATGAAACCAAGAACTTCACAGTGAATTTCAGAAGCGGTGACTCAAGGAAAGAATTTAGGTTTTGCTGTATTCTATTTTACCATTAGAATACAGGTTTTTCCTACCCTAACTAAATTTTTTTACAAGTGCTTTTTTTGGTCTGTCTTCTATCAGAATCTTAGGAAGCAGGATTCCAGTCACCCTACAGAAATAAAGGCCACTAAACATATACATTATGTTCCTCTAAGTGGATTCAGTTTGCAGAAACTTGGGAAAAACTATTGCTGGTGAAAACACAGATACTGCACAGTCTCAGGATTTTATAAGCTGCTGATAGTGATGTTGGAAAGCCATGTAAGAGCATACTAAAGCAACGGCAGCCTGGTTAGCCAGAGAAGAAACCAAGTTTATAAGAACTTTGGGGGAATATTGAAAGACAATGACACAGCCATGTAAAGATCAGGAGAGACTCTTGAAGAGGTGGATAAAGTTTGCAAACATTTCTTTGTGTTAAAAAATTCAAATGTGAAAAGCAAAGGGAAGATGGCGGGCAGTCAAGCTGCGCTCGCCTGTCTCTATAACATGAAAGAAAACATCTGATACTTGTCACTTGTCACTAGAGAGGAACACCACACATGGGAAGCATCAAAGGAGCACATTAACATGCACTGGAAGGACAGGAGGGACTGAGCGTGTCCAGGTGCAAGACGACACTTAGGTTCATTCTGCACAGCTGCTGCGCGATGCCGTCATCTACACTTCATGCTCAAGAACTGTAATCAAGTTCAAAAGAGTACAGTAATGTGCTACATTTGCTAATTTTTCTTGATCTAGACCTCTATTCTGGGAAACATACATCTCAGGGGTCATGGGTTGGGCAACCCTGATTACAGAAATTGTGAATACTAGATTGAAAAAGGAAATGACAAAGCAACAGGGAAGGGAGGAGTAAACAGCAACATACCCCACATGCATTCACCAAAGACAACACAGAAAGAAAATCTACTCGGACAAAAGCAGACTTTCAGAAAGCAGAGCCATAAAACACAGGAAGCTGACTTGCATCAGCAAGTACACTCCTGCTGAGGGTGGCCGTGGATCTGACGAGATGGGGGTGTTCGGCCATGAAGGTACAGGCAAGGGCATGTGGGCATGACCACGCACGAGTCTCCGACCCTGAAATTCACACAGGGGAAGCAGGACTATCTAACATACACATATGCATACACACACATACATGTGCTCATCACACCACCCAAGCACATGCACACACACCATGGAAAATTCATGCTGAAGGCTACATGACAGCATTTCTTGTCTTTTTTTTTTTCTCCACAGAAAGCACTGAACATTATATTTTAAGAATGATAATAGAGACCATTATAATACATGCTGCATTTATTACATATATGTTTACCATCATATATTTGTCTTCTCATTTTAAAGAGATTGAAATGAAATCACTTTCATGGAATCCTAAAGGTATGAATTCAGTAGGCACTGTATGTACTGAACATAATAGGTAAGTCTGCCAACCCTGATTCCTGCTACTAGATCTTCCCTTCCAGCAGGGGAGAAAACGACAAACAGAGCTCAAGTAAATCAGGGCAAGAATACCAGGGCGGGCGGCACGATGAAGACAACTGGAAAAGCGCTCTTAAAAGTGAAAGGGGAAGAAGCTGTGCAGAAGCAGGAGTAGCAGGCTGCATGGACTGAAGTGGCAGCCTCCGTAATCAACTCTCAGTTTTTGGAAAATTTTTAAAATTCCATTTTGTGTGTGTGTGTGTGTGTGTGTGTGTGTGTGTGTGTGTGTGTGTGTGTGTGTACCAGAGGTTATTTGAGTGTATATGCCTATAGAGGTCCAAGGGTGACTTAGGAATCATTCTGGATTGCTCTACCTCCTTATTATTTTGCCTTCCAGGTTGGGATTACAGGCTGTTATCATTTCCACCCAACGTTGTAACGTGGGATCTTGGGATTCGAACTCAGTTCCTTTGCTTTTGAGGCAAAGGCATTAACCCCTGTGCCATCTCCCTAGTTCAGTCTTTGGAAAGACTAAGGAATATGTAAGAGCAGCTTATCAAAGGCAAAGGGAGCTCACTGCGTTTGAGTAAAGAAAGATGATCTGTGAGGCCTAAGAAAATGGGAGGAGGAAAAAGGGAGACAGATAGCCAAGGATCACATGATAAACAGGAAAAAAATAGAATTTCCTTTTAAACTGGACAATCACGCTCAATTTGGCAAGTGTTTTACAGGGAGAAACTGCTCACCAACCCAGACCACCTCAGCAAGTCCCACACTACTGTCCCAGAGTGAAAGAGTGGAAATGAAGGAGAGAAGATGAATGTGACACATCCTTGAAACTGAAAATCCTCAGGACCGACAATTTATTGGTGCAGGTCAGGTCAGAAGGGACAAGGCAAAAGGGTGAAGTCAAGAGGTCCTGTTTGGGAACTACGATGGGGTGATATTTGTTTGCACTGGCTTTTGTAAGCACTGTTTTTTCAATCAGGCCAGGAGGTAATAAACATGCTCTGAATTCTCACGCAGTCCTTCCAGGGCATGTCTGTTGCGGGAACACTCAACTTTGCAAATGAGACTTGTCACCCATATTGTGGAAATGGCTGCTTGGCTGTCATATTGTTTCACCACAAACCTCTGCCCCTTGTGTCATCTTGCCTTTTGATCATGTGTGGGTGCCTTGTTGGCCCCACTTCTATTTGAGGGTAGATCTATTCCTTCTAGGTTCAGGATTCATGACCATAGCCTGGTTTCCAATCTTTACCCACAACACTAAAGTTAACGATCACATGATGTGGCAGCCTAGCAAACTAGATGAGAAATTTCCTTAAAAATGATAAACTCAGGCCTCTGCCTGCACTCCTCTCATGTCTTCCTCCTACAGGTGTTTTCTGAGTTATCTTGCTGATTATCCATTCTCCAAATACTGACTTGGACCTGCTTACATGTAACAGCAATGATAAAAGTTGATATTCACATGGTACATATTATATGTGATAAACATTCACTTAATCTTCAAGATATCTCACATGGTAGGTAATGCTAGTGTATCCATGTTACATGAAGAAATAAGATGTTAAGAAACAATGTGACCTTGATAAGGTCCCTAAAGAAGCCAGAATTCAAATCCATATCAGACAGTTCAGTGTCTGTGTCATGAAAGACCATCCTATGTTATTATCTCCTTATTATATTTGGGGATGCATCTAATTTACCAGCTTGAATATCCAATTTCTTACAAGTGTCTGCATTTGAATGATCCACCAGAAACTTAAAAGTGCTTAAAAGTAACTTTCTCATTATAGGCCATCTCTCTCCTCGTACAACTCAGTGAATGATATCGCAAACCATGATGGTCAATCTTGATTGTAAAGTTGATGAGACTTAGAATCACCATGGAAACAAACTTCTGAGTATATTGGGAAGACAATTCCAAATTAAAGTTAAAATGAGGTTGGAGAACCCACCCTAATGCATGCTGTACTGTCTCATGGACTAGACTCTTGGGCTTTTGAATAAAAAGAAGGAAGTGAACTGAACATTTGGATGTCATGTCTGCTGACTAAAGCCACAAGGTAACCAGCTATCTTAAGTCCTGTCACGATGACTTCCTTGCCATGATGAACCATCCCCTAGGATTGAGCCAAAATAAACCCATCCTTCCTTAAGTAGATTCTGTCAGGCATTTTATCACAGCAATGAGAAAGTCACTAATACATTAGTCATTCAATTGTCCAAGCCAGGAATCCTCATGTCCTTGCTTACTGTAATCCAGAAAATTCCATCCCCAGCAAGTTTAGCCATTTGTAAATGTCCTGTCTCTTTATCCACTTCTCTCTCCTGACTCTTTTCACATCATTTCAACCCTCACCCTTTATTCCTGGATCCTGTGGCAGGCACTATCACTCTTCTAAAACAACAGTGGAGATTTGTGTCTGTGTTGAAAGCATACTGAGTCTGAGACCAGCATCGATGTGAGGAGTGCTGTGATAGGGTGAAGATGTCTTTCATGTTTACAATGAGCAAGTGGTCACTCTGACACCGGATTTGCCACACTTAGCTGCCAATGCTTACTCTACCCTTTTTACATGTATCTAGGACAGATGAAAAATCACATAGATAAGGTTGAATAAACGAAAAGATAAATACCCATGTCTTAATGTCTCTCTGATCATAAGGACAATGTTCTAGACTATACACCATTGGTCATAGCTGTGAATATGGGGTGCACTTCATTGTTAATGGAAACGTCATTTCACCTGGTTCAGTTCACTTTGATATTTGTGAAAGCTATTTCATTTCTTTTTATGGTCTTGTTCATTTATTCCAAGTCTCTCAAGTTTCCTCCTTGTCACTACTTATCACCTTCCCTGTATCTTCTGCCCTCTCCCAAAATATGCTAGTTTGATCATTTTAAATTTTGACCATCTAACATGGATGTTTATTATATGCTTTAATAATAAAGCTGCTCAACTTCTTCTATGAACACATGTAGAAAGACCAGAGACCTGTAGAAATCTCACCTTCAGACTCACTTGCAAGTTTAGGCATGACTTTGGAACCATAGGCCTTTGCTTTACATGGAGAGAAATGTCTGCAAGGTACTACGTTCTATTTACTAGGCTCTTGAATTACATCGCGAGATCTTCAGTAGTTTTCTTCTTCATTGTAAGTCTACTCCCTAAACATGTCCTTTGCATAGGATGAATGTGTCATATTTGGATGAATACTTTATTTTTATTTCAGAGGCAGAGAAAATTTTCATATAGTAAAATGTTTAGCAGAGTAGAAGGTTGTCAGGGCTGAAGACATGCCTTGCTGGATAAAGTGCTTGTCACATAAGTATGAGGACCTAATTTTGATCCCAAATAAAAAAAAAGTTGGGTGCTATGAGACATGCCTGAGAAGTCCAGTTGGAAAAATCCCTAAAACTTGCTGGCTAGTCAGGCTACTCAAATCAGTTAAGTTCCAGATTCTGTGAGAAATCCTGTTATAAAAAAAAAATGTAAGGTGGAAAAGTAATTGAGGAACACTGTCCAATGTCAACTTCTGGCTTCCATAGTGCACACACCAGAACACATATCTGCACACACACACAGAGCAGGATATTTTTTTGGTCATTTGTGATACAATCAATAAGCACACATACACAAATTTTCATTTAATGTATAAATACGCAGTAGTGTTTTACATCACCTCACTCAAGATTTAAGTAGCTTACCATCAACGACGTAAAATCACTGAACCACAGCATCTAGTGGTGCATAAAACTGAAGGCATCCTAACATTACAGGACTCAAGTCTGCTGCAGTTAACTGAGGTCAGATGTTCAGAGTCCAGAGTTATCATCAGCTGGAGAGAGCGATGGAAGCTGCTGGCCATTTCGAAAGTGAATCTTCACAATGCCAAATAATTAGGAGGGAAGACTCAAGTGCACAGAAGTGATTGTAGATGGGAAGGGAGGACTGCTTCAGCAATCAGTCAAATCAGTCAAATTTTTGCCCTTCTAGCTTTTCCTTGGCATCAGAATCCCAACCTGTATGCCTAATTCACACATGTCAAATAGCCTAAGTATTCTCAAGTTATAACTCACCCATTTAGAAGAAAGGGGCCTTAAGTTTTTTGGAGAAAGGCAAGCAAGAGAATGGGCCCAAGTGCTTCTAACTGCATTTAATCAGGACCCTGGCCTCACACTGTCCTGTCACAGAGTTGGGCTCCAACCCAAGTCTGTCCTCATGCTCTTCTTTATAACTCCATTCTTGCCATGCCGGCCGTCCCTCAGTCACATCAAGCACGTTCCCTCCTGAATCCATTGTATTGAATGTTTGCGTCACTTTGGACCCACTAATTTACCAAAGAGAAAGGAAGGCAAAGCACCACAAGGCCAAAGGGAGATTGCAGTTCTGGTCTAACACCCCAAAGGAAGGATTACTCAAGAAACACAGCCCGAAGGAAGTTTCCAGAAAGCCAGGTCCATCCTACTCCTGGGAATAGTCCTACATTAGTGCCCAAATAAGTATGCTCACCTAGTAGGTACGGGTGGTTAAACTGAATGCCTCTTCTGAGCCAATGAGCTAATGAGCCAACAGGGTAGCATCTTGGCTGCGGTCATCTATACAATAGGACATGCATGTGCACTACACCATTTCCTCTACCCAGAATCACATTTCCCTAGAGATCACCATATCTAGCCTCTTTCCTTCCTTCATCTGTGTAGTGATCTTACCAGTGAAGTTAATCCTGCTGCCTCAATTAAAAGTAATTTCCTCACACCCTTCAATATCTTACTTACCTCACCCTGGTTCTGTTTTCTCCCCAGCATCTGGCACAGCATATAGCTTATTTGTTACACATCTTTCCACTAGCATGTTTGCTTCATGGTCATGGATTTAATCTATATTGTTTACTGCCTTACTTCCCATGTTTTTACTAATATGTGAGTAGATATTCCAATCTATGTTATACACAAGAAATATGAGAAAACACAATAACCATCAAGTAAGATTCTAATGAGATCAAAATGGCTGAAATGCCTAATCAAGAAATTTACAAGATGATTATAAAAGGCACAATAATATCCAAAAGAACACAGACAAACAGTTTAGTACAATTAAGACAGCAATGTGGCTGGGTAATAAGGTAGCTCTGATTGTAATTCTTTGAGGAATCTCCACACTGACTTTCAAAGCGAATGCTTTGTTTATATTCTCATCAGCAGTAGATGAGGGTTCCCTTTTCTCCACATGCTCACCAGCACTTACTGCTGTTTGTTTTTTCAATCTTAGTCATTTTGGCTGGAGTAAGATGGAATTTCATAGTAGCTTGATTTGCAGTTCTTTGATTGCTAAGGATGTTGAAGATTTTTTTTTTTAGTTTTTTTAAGCATTTGTATTTATTCTTCTGAGAACTCTGTTTAGATCAGTGGTCCCTTTTAATTAGATTGTTTGCTTTGTTGATGCTTAATTTTTAAAAATTCTTATATATTCTGGACAGTAATTTTCTGTCAGACCTATAGCTGCCAAAGTTTTTCTCCCATTCTGCAGCTGCTTTTTTTTTTCTTTTCTCAAATGACAGCTTCTTTTGCTGAACAGAAACTTTTTAATTTCATGAGGTCCCATTTGTCAATCACTGTCTTTGATTCCTGTGTAAATGGGGTTGTATTGAGAAAATCCTTGCCTAACCTTATCTCTTGAAGTATACTCCCTACTCTGTCCTCCAGCAGTTTCAGAGTTTCAGGTTTGGCATATTCCCAAGGGACTCTCCATCACACCATAGAATATGTTCACCGTTGTTCATCATGGTCCTATTCATAACAGCAAGGAAATGGAAACTACCCAAGCTCCCATTAGGTGATAAAGTTCTCTTCTGTCCCCCTGATCTCTCTGGTCCCCTTCCTTTCTCAATATTCTTTTTGTGCTTTCATGCCATCGGCATATAAGTATGTGTTTTATTCATACATACATATGTACATTATATTAAATCCAAATTCCATGTAGGAAGGAAAAATGTGATAATTTATCTTCTTCTATCAGCTGAAAGTACACATTCTCTTCTTAAGCACACCAGAACTTTCTCTAGAAAGGAGCATATATTAGGTCATAGCAAAGACTCAGCAAACTTAAACAAATTTAAGTTATATTACATCTCTTTCAAATCCCAATGGAATAAACTGAAAGTCAACAAAAAAGAAACTTTAGAAATATATAAACACAAGAAGTCCAAACACATTTTAACTGACAATGGGTCATCAATTAAATCAGAAATAAAAATTTAACATTTCTCAGAGCAGATGAAATCCAGCAAATAAAAATCTTATGAGATACAGAAAAAATTGTACTAAGAGGAATGTTTATAGAAATGAGTGTCTCCATTCAGAAAACAGAAAGATTTAAAATAAACCAAAGGATGTATGCGAAGAACCTAGAGAAACAAAACCTAACCAAACCCAAAATTAACTAAGAATAAAAAAATGTGCAAATTGATAAAAAATAAAGACTGGAACAACAGAAAAGTCAGTAAGACAGAGCTGCTTTCTGTGGCTTTGCAACAATCTGCAGTGTTAAGTACCAACCTAGGACCTCATATATGTAGGACCAGCACACTGCCACTGAGAGAGGTGCCCAATACAGAGCTGGTTTCCCAAATGTGAAAACAAACAAACAAACAAACACAAAACCCAACTCAATTAAACTTGGCTAAATGAGATTTTAAAACAAATGAAAAGGAAAAGAAGATCAGAGATGGTACTGTGCCAGACATTATCTCCTGGACATGACAGGGCTGCGGTATTCATGATTTCATGGTAGATATACACATTTTGGGACTTGTCCTATCAACAACTCACCATGAAAGAGGAAGGTTCTCAAAAAGCTCTACATCTCCCTGAGAGACTGATAAGGACTAATGCTAATAGGGAAGAAAGAAAATACTTTTCTCAATGGGATGCCCACTGATCTATGATACTTACTGGAGCATGAATCATGTTAGGCATATGTCATCAAAGGCAAACCAGATGAAACACAATGGGAGACACAAGTGAAAAACCTTGAAAATAGGAGTCTGGCAGGGGAGATGAAGGGCTTTAAGGGAAAAAGGAGCAGGGGATAGGATTGGGGATTAAAGGGTGGAAATATCATAAATTCACTACATTCATGTATGCAATGCCAAATATAAAATATGTACTATAAAAAGATTAGAAATGAAAAACATCAGTAGACATTATTATGAAAATCCATAACTAACAAATTAGAAAAAGGTGGAAGAAATGGATAAGCTACCAGGCAAATATGACTTACCAAAAGCAAAACATAAGTACATAAAAAATGTGAATAGACCAATAACAAATAATGAGATTCAACCAAAGGAAGGCTTAGGATTGGATGGGTTCACTCCTGCATTTTACCAAGCCTTTAAAGAAGCAATGTCAATTTTTTTAAAACTGTTCCACAAAATTGAAAGGAAGATAATCCTTTGAAAATCATCCAAAGAGAACAGCATTATCCTATTTCCAAAATCATGTGGAGACAAAATTAAAAGAGAAACTACTGACTAATATCCCTGATGAACATAAATGCAAAAAAAAAACCTCTCATCAAAATACTAACAGATAAAATTCAGCAGAACATCAAAAGATTATTCAACAGGGAAGTGGCTCAGCAGTCAAACCACTTGCAATGCAAGCCTGATACCGTGAGTTTGAACACCAGAACCAAATAAAAATCTGAATTCAGTGGCACACATTTGTAACCCCAGCACTCTTATGCTGAGACAGAGGTTGAGATAAGAAAATCTCATGAGACATTCACAGGCCAGCTAGATTAGACTATCTAGCCAGAAAATAAAAGAGAGATTCTGCCTCAACAAGGTAAAAAATAAAAACCCATTCTCAAAACTGTCCTCACCACCATAGTGGCATGAGTATCAAGGAGACATCCAACAGTTTTCTGATTGGACTCAAGACCCACTTGTCAGAATGGTACCCATCCCTATTACTATAAACTAGAACGAGAACCTAAAAAAGGGAAGGAAATAGATTAATAGTGAAGACAACTAATAAACCTATAGGTAGGAAGACAGTACATCAAAGGCAGCTGTTATTATACCCATAGAACTCACAGTGGAAGTCTTTGGGTCTAAAACCAGATGAGTGAAGGGAAATGCACATATCAGTAGGATGGTCTGAAGAGAGGTAAATTGTTACACTATGGAGACCTGAACCCACCCAGGAGTAAACAAGCTAGAATGAGCCCTAAAGTCCATAGAAGCATACAGGTGGGAAACTGGGACAGAATGGTAAAGGGAAGGGAGGGAATGGAAGGGAAGAGGAAAGGAGGAAAGTTGGGATGAATACTCAATATGCTTGTAAAAGTAGAAAAAAGTCAAAAATTAAAGAGAAACATATGTAATTGATGATAATACTTTTATCTGCATAAAATATATTCATGTTTTAAAAAAACCAACTATCCTCTTGTTTCCATGAGCCTGCCTGGACTAACAGATGAAGGTACACACACACACACACACACACACACACACACACACACACACATCAAATAATCGTTTTTAAAGATTAAATTGGTTTCATTCCAATAATGGAGTGATGGTTCAGCACGTATAAATTAATAAATTAATACATAACCCAAATAGAACAAAAATAGAAATCATCAGTCATCTCAATAGATGCATAAAAGGAGTTGATAAATTTAGCATTCATTTATGGTTAAAAAAAAAGTCCTGAATAACTTAGGAATGAAGTGATCATGTCTCAATGCATCCAACATCATGCTGCATGAGGAAAACTGCAAGCATATCTAAGAACAGGAAGAAATAAGGATGTCCATATTCATACCCAGTGCTCTACCTCCACTTCAATATAGTGTAAGCCTTAGCCAGCATAGCTAGCCAAGAGAAATGAAAGAAATGAAAAGCAGATATAGAGAGGAAAGAAGGCAAAAAAGTACCTCAGTACCTCTAATTATGTGATGATATGTATATCCAGAAGCCATCAAAATTGATAAATGGATAGTTTCAGGATCTAATATCAACAGACAAAAGTCAGCAGTTTTCATGTGACTCCCTAAAAACAGATATTCATAAAATATCTAAGAATAAATATACATAAAGGATATACATTGAAAATTATAAAACATTGACAAAAGAAATTTAAAAAATCACAACTATGGAAATATACTTCCATGTACATGGACGGGAAAAATAACATTAACATAATAACAATAACAAAAATAACACTAAAATATGCCATAGTTGTAAATCCAGTGAAATCTCCCTTAAAATTATCAATGATATGAGCCACAGATCTCAAAAAGCAAACCTAAAATTCACAAACCAAAAAAAGATAAAACAGTCACAAGCAGAAGGAACAAAATTGTAAACATCACTGTTCTTTTAAGGCACATTGCAAAGCTACAGAAACAGATACATAGACCAGTGAGACAAAACACACATTCCATCAATACACATGAGCATCCATGGCTAACTCATTCTTGACAAAGGTGCACAAAACATTGGAGAAACAACAGACTTTTCAATACATTCTGCTAGGAAAACTAGATATTCACTTGGCAGAAAATAGAAATCTGTTCTAAAGTCAACTCAAAGTAAATCAAATGCCTAAATGTAACACTTGAAACTGCTGAAAAAAAAATACGGAGAAAGCACTGCAAAAACATGATGCAGACATTAATTTTCTGGATAGAACCCCAAAGCAAAAACAGACAAGGGGGATTGTTTGCTTTATATAGCAAAGCAAATAATCAGTCCACTGAAGAGATACCCTACAGAATGGGGAGCATACATGCCAACTATTCATCTGATAAAGGCTGATGTCCAGAATTTGTAAGGAAGTCAAAAAGTTAACAACTACAAATGAACTAATTTAAAAGTGGACAGCTTTCTGCCCAGGACACACGCGCCAGGGAGGACACTCTGCTCCTCAGGAGGTGACATCCAATACCAATCAGGATGGAGCCAAGGGCGGTGCAGGAATAGCAAAACTGAAAACAACAACAAACCATAGTTCAGAACATCAGAGACCCTACATTAATCAGCTGGAACCAGACCAGCCAAATCTCTCCCCATCCTAAAGCTCAGGGAGCCTAAAGATGGGGAGGAGCAACAATATGCAAGGTACCCCACACAAGTTAGTGCCGCAGTAACCATAATAGGACTTTGTATGACCTGCACAATGGCTGACATATCAATGATCCCCCAAAGTCTAGCATGGATCACAGGCACTAGGATCCTTAGAGACAAGGGATTAACAGTCACAATAGTGTTCCCATACTAAAGGGGAGCACAAGAAAGGGCTCTAGGCAATGCTACTGAGTCCTTACACCTCATTAGAGGGGAGGATACCTAGGGAAATTTGACATTCACACTAAAAGATGCTCCAGGGATTCGGGGGGGGAGGGGAGAAGGGGTACTGGGAGAAAGGGAGGGAGGGGGGCAAAAAGAAGGGGAAAAGGGGAGAGGGAGCAAGGGGGTCCAGGAAGAGATGGAATGAGGGAGGGGACCAGGGTACCTATTAAGTTTGTGTGAGTGGAAAAAATAATAATAAAAAAATATAAAAATCATAAGCAAAAAAGTGGACAAACATTCTTAATAGATTCTTCGCAAAAGAAGAAATGCACATGGTCATTAGATATCTGAAGAAAAATTCTGATCATGACCAACCACCAAGGAAATGTGGATCAAGACTACAATGAGATATGACCTCATCCCAACGAAATCAACATAACAGAGATGCCTGCTAGCATCTGTGTATAGTGGAACTATCTGTAGTAGCTAAACTATGGAATCAGCCTATGCTCAGGCCACATCCAACAATATCTGTTCATCAGCTGGTGATAGCATCCATCTCAGATGAATCAATGATGAAAATGTGGCCTGACTGGGTAATCATTCATAAAAAAATGAAGCAACATCATGGAAAGCAAAATGATGGATCAGAAAGCACTGTGTTAAGTGAAATAAATCAAATATAGAAAGACAAGTCCTACATTGTTCTGCCATGCATAATCTAGTGAAATTGACCCCAACTTCCCCATGCAGTCTTAATCCTCAAAAAACAGAATATAAATCTACTAACAGGTTTTCAAAATACAGAGGCTTACTATTAAAACAGTGTAATAAACCATCGAAACAGTGAAGTAGAATCCTGTAGAATTTTCTGTCTATTCATGATTTGAGATTCTCAGACTGGCTTAAAGACCCATCTGTTTCTTTTTTTTTAATTTTATTTTTGCATTCGTGTGTGTGTGTGTGTGTGTGTGTGTGTGTGTGTGTGTGTGTGTGTGTACGTGCGTGCGTGCATGTGTGTGTGTGTGTGTGAGAGAGAGAGAGAGGGAGAGAGAGAGAGAGAGAGAGGGCACTATGTGTCCCTGTGAAGGCCCAAAGGTGACTTTGGTAATCATTCTGTATTGCTTCTATCTCCTTTTGGCTTCCCTCTGGAATTTCCCAGGCTCTGCCCATCAGGTAGAAAGTATAGGCTCCTTCGTTTCCACCTGGCATTTTTTTAACATGGGAATCAGGGATCTGAATTCAGGTTCTTCTGCTTGAGAGGCAGAGTCTTAACTCCTGAGCCATTTCTCCAACCCAAGACCCACCTATTTCTATATATTTTATTTAATGCCTTGCCCAGGGTATGTCAGTAGTCCTTGAAAGTAATTTTTTAGGATTATGTAAGCCATGGAAAAACTCTTGTAGTTAGGGAAATGCAACTGATTCCCTAAGTAATTTTGACATCTTATGTGCTATCAGTAGAACAAGATCCCCAGAGAACATTACCGAAATAAGAGTTTATGTAAAAATCAATTTAAGAGAAAAGTATCTCTGGAAGAATTGGAATAAGGAGCATGGATAAAAGGAGATTCACAAAGTGGCGACACGCCCAAAATTTTTGATTTCAGAAGGCAACTTTTACTTGATCCTGCAGAGGAAGTCAGGAAAGAGTAGAGGTCACTCACCAGAGCCACCTCAGACTGGTCCATCTTCTTGCATCTGCCAGCCACTGCTGGGAGGCTGCCCTCAAAGACTGGAAACTTTCTGGAGACTTCGACTCTTACTGCAAGTCAGCAATGGAGATAACAGCTTGTGTTAGCCGTAGGCAGCGACCACACAGAGTGAGCAGAGGGCGTGGGAGTGGGAGAGACTGGCCACCACAGAGCAGAGATTGTTCTTGCTGTGTGTTCACACTGCACACATGTCTGCTGAGTGCTGCTGCAGAAGGACGGACATGGCTTATGGTAAGCAACTACATAAACTTACATGTTTTAACTCTCTCTTCTTAACCAAGAGCACATGCTCATGGACCCAGTACAACTTCATTGAACACATGGTATCATGAGTTGAACATTGTGTTTTGGATGACATCTTACTACTTTTTTGGTTAATGTTGTGTTGCCAATAGAGAGAACCACATGGATCTGAAATTCTCATTTTTGCCTACTCAGATATTGACGTTAGAGATGCCATCTCATGGTACCTTACCTAACTGCTTTAGACTACTAAACCTTCAACTCCAAGAGAGATGGCTGGACAAAGACCCTAACTCAGCCAGGTCAAATCTTGAGAGCAAATGTGACCCTCTCAGGACCTGTGAGATTTTGCAACTGTCTAAATAAAAGTGATATAAAATCACTGAGAGATAGAAAGTACTTATTGAATGCCAAAGATTATGTTAAGCATAACCTCACAATTAATAACAATATATGCAATATTACTTGTAATAGTTACTCCTAATTGTTGCTGTGAGAGAGCATCCAAATTCAAACAACTTAAGGGAGAAAAGGAGATTTATTCAACTTATGGTTCCAGAGGAAAGAAACAGTCTTTCATGGCAGAGCGACATGGTGGTGGCTGAAGCTGGAGGCAGGCTAAGTCATTACAAACATCCTGGAAGCTCAGAGCTGCTCAGTCCAGCAGGCCAGTGGTTGACAGCTAAAGACTGGAGGATTCCTGGAGAGTCGAAGAAGCAAAGAATACCTCTTCAAGGTCTCCCGTTCTGTTCTATGGTTCCTTTAATCTGGTCCGCTACTGGGAGGTTCCAATTGGATCTAGGGCTGGACTTTGTATTGTAAATGTATTGATCTGGATAGTTTCTTCAGGTGGTCTGACAGCTGATCTTAGTTAATGGCAGGTGTGGTCAAGTTGACACCCAGGATTAACTATCACATTACTCTTTAGACAAGTGATGAACCAAATGTCTAGATTGATAAATAACTAACAGAGAATAGCATAGCTAGTACATGTTGAGCCAGGATTCAAATGCAGGCAGACCCGCTTCTTTGCATGCTAAGATACAATGGGAAGAATTTCTAGATCTAGATTCACTGAGAAGTACTGAGCCCTAATCAAGGAATACCCCCATCCCCAAAGAAGAAAGCTGGTGGCACATGCCAGGCTAGATTTTTGAATTACTGTGGATGAGTGGCTCCTGTGAATTCCCTGTTCCTTGTCCCCTCCTTTACAGATGAGGCTAGCATGGTTGCACCATACCTTTCAGATTAGGGCAATTTGGATACACATCAGTGTAAAAAGTTTGATTGTGCTGTTTGTTCACAGGTCTTTAGATCCAGAAGAGCCTGTTGTCAAGAAGCTATGCTCAGTTCACACTCAAGGAGACTTATCCATACCCTGTTTTGATTACAGTAAAGAGATCCTTGACAGCTAAGGTCAGATGGAATTTGTGGGGAGTCCTTAGGAAAAGTACAGGTGCATTTTGCATGTGTGGCAGATGTGCATGATTTATGGCCACAAGATGTACTGTTTAGACTAAAGATTGCCATAAATTTTTTGCAACTAATCTCATTTAATAGTAGTTTTTCTCCCTTTGCATCTGAGATGGCTTTCAGAGGCTTGCCTAGCTAATTAAATGCAGTAGAAGAGACACTCTAGATCTTCCAGGATGAGACCACATGAAACCTTGCAGTTTCCACCTCCTAATGTTTGCCCTGAATTAAACCAGTCACCAGATAAGAAGCCTGACGACTATGAGGCTGTCTTGTTGATCAGACTTGACATGTGGAAAATTTACAAGAAAAAGAGGAATCTAGCTAGCCCTAGTCACACAGAAATGGGACTGAAGAAGCTGTCTTGAACTTTTAAGGTCCATCAGGTGTGATGTAAAAAGAGAAGCATAGGACTTACTGCAGGTAGACTCAAGACTCTGGGCCTGTGAGCTCAAATGAGTTCTCAGCCATCAACCATTTGGAGACATACCTGAGACTTCTGTCATTAAAGAGCCCTACTATAACAACCTAAATTTCTAATCAGAAAACCATGTACATAGGATGGTAACAGCTTCTGTTACTAAGTTTTAGAGTGTTTTATTAGACAATAGCTGATAACCGAAACACACTGCTCTAGAGACTTCCTAAGGAGAGTGACTGAATTGCCCAATCAGTAACTAGTTGCTTACAATGCTCATTTTATTAAAACAGTAGTATGCTCAACACCATTAACTATTAATAATATCATTAAAGTAATGCAGTTTATTTAGAAAATGAATATATAAGAAGATAATTAAGATTAGCCATAATCCTACCACCTAGAGATATATTTACATTTGCAGAGTCATGTATGTGTCATGTATTAGTTTGATATTATACTTAAATGTTATCTTCTGATAGATTAAAATATAGCTGTATTGAAGGCTTGTGATAACAATCACTTTTTACTGCTCATCAATCTGTGGATAAGCTGGGATTTTTCAGGCAGTAAGGGGGTCTCCTGAAGGTAGAGGGGAGGCCTGGAAAGGCTTGGTCACATGACTTATTGGCATCTGGATCCCAAGTTGAGATGTGCAGAAAGAAACTGAGCTCAGATGTCACAAGGACATCTCAGAACAGTGACATGTGAGAAGATCAGCAGGACCTCCCTAAGCCTGGACAAAGTCCCCATAATAGTGACACTTCTGCCCCTACTAGTCATTCCAGTCATAGAACCAGCCAGAAATAAGCAAATGAGAGACAGGAACTGAAACTCATGACAGGAGGAATAGAAAATACATTTTGCAAAGGTATACAAATACACACATACATACACATGCGCACACACACACACACACACACACACACACACACACACACACAGGAATAGGAGCAATTTGTGGGCATTTTTTTCCTTTACAATCTGTAACAGTCATCAATTTCTTTTCTGCAAAAAAGTTTTTTAAACTTTAATGCTTGGACTATATTGGAAAAATAGTTGGAGTAAGTAAACTTTCTTAGAACCTCTCCATTACTGTCTGAGAGTATCTAGTCTCCAAGGAGAAATCTCTTGGAAATTTCCAGAAGCAATTTTTTAAAAATAAGGGAATAAATTCATTCAACTACCATTTTTTCCTCCTCCAAACTGATGGCTGTTTAGCTGGGCTATCAAGGTTAAAGCGCTCTAGCACCACATCCTGCTCTCTTCTCTGCTAGAATTTTTCCATGCTCTGAACTGGATAACTGAGTGATAGAAAGGTAGTGACAAGAGTTGCTGGGGTTTACAGTTACTTTTGTTACCATATTCTGATGGAGAGTTTAATCTCAAAGACTTGTAAATATTATAAACTGTGCAATAAAGGTCACTAAGATTTATTTCTGAGAGAGCATACCTCTGTACTGCTTAAGTCAGAGAAACCAATCAGCCAAGATCATATGCCCTGAATTTATAATAAGTCCCAGAGACATATAAAGGTTAAATGAAAAAGTCAAACCAAGCAAGTGACCTAGGTAAGTGGGTCAGTTTGGAAAACACCCAGAAAGGTGAGGTGAGAACTACAACACTGTCTGCAACCACAAAGTGGGTTTCTATTCTTTTTAGACAGAGCCATTAATCAAGCGGGCTATTTATAGAATATTCTGGAAACAGAAGTTTCCCTCTGGGTTGTGGTCGTCCTCCCTTAGGTCAATGATACATGACAGACTTATCTGAAAGCCTGTTAAAGAAAATAAAAAAAAATACTGTGTTCTTGGTATCTTGGAAAGAACAAGCTTCAGCAAGACTCAAGTTCGTACTCAGTCAAAATTTCTTCCAAGTAACTTCTTGATTCAATGATTTGATAGTACACTGCATGCCCATTTTATATGAAAGGTCTAAAAGCTCTGGAAATGAATGCTAGTCAAATTAAGATGGCTATTATTTTTGTAAGTGTGGACTATAACAGATGTTGATGAGAATGTAGGGAAAAAATTCATACACTGATAGCTAGAATGTAAATAAAGCCACTGTGGGAAATACTATGGTAGTTTCTCAAGTAGAATTACTATGGAACCCTGCATTTCCATTTCAGGCATACGTCCCAAGAACTGAGACCAGCATGGTAAGAAATACCTGTGCTCTCAGGTGAGTCACATCATCACATATAATACCAAGACAGAGAAGCAACATAAATGTTCATGGATGGATGAATGTAGAAATAAAATGAGGTGCCTACATGAAATGACTAACATTCAGCTTCAAAAGAGAAAGAAATCCTGCCACTTGTGATAGCATGGGTGAACTGGAAGATAAACCAGGCACAGAACTGCATGCTGCCATTTATGTGATTAATCCAAAAAAGAGTCAAATTCATAGAAACTTAGAGAAAAAGAGAAGTCTTAGGAACTAAGGGGAAGGTGAACCAGAAAGATGTGAATCAAAATGTACATGTCTTTATTATATAGGTGAATAGGTCCCAGAGAGTTACTGTACATCCTGGAGCCAATGGTATACTCAATACATGCTGAGAGATCTTATTTTAGGTGTTCTTACTACACACGAAAAGAGCCCAACTAAATGTAAAAAATCAGATGATGCTAGAAGTGGATGGGCATGTTGATGCCACACATCATGGATGTACATTTTCCTCCAACCCTACCAAATGCTATAAATATGTATATTTTTGCATGCCAATCATATCTCAATACAGTGGTTGTTAAAAAAACAGTAATGGTGAATCTTGCCATCTTTAGGTTCTTACAATCTCACCACCCCCTCTTCCTCGAGGATCCTGAAGCTTTAGGATGGGGAGAAGTTAGGTTGACCTGATTCTGAGTGAGCCTTGCTAGGTAGCCAGTATACTGCATTATGACTGGCCATTACTATCCATTTCACTGCTCTTCTACTGTCCTAGGCTGCATCCTGTCAGGGTGTTGAGATTCTCTACCTCTGTTGTAGAAGACTTCTAGGCTGAGAGTTAAGTGTTCTGCAAATTTATGAATATAATAGCAACTATTTACAGAACAGTTTGGTGTACTGTCTTTCTACCTATAGGTTCATATAGGTTTATTTTTCTCTATTGATGTATTTCCTTCCCCTTTTTAGGTTCTTACTTTAGTTCACAGTAACAGCAATGTGTTCCATCTGTTGCCATAGTGATTTTTATTGCAACTTGCAGATCTCATCAGTTGAGAGGCCTGTGATTATTTCTCTCCCTCAGTACCTTCTACAGTATTCCTTGCTACTATGTAAGGTATCCAGTAAGGAGGAAGTTCTCAGACCAGTTCTAGTTGATGTATTTTGCCCATGTTCTGTAATTCATATGTGTTGCATCTTCAGTAATAAGGTTTTAGTGACAGTTTTTTGGGAAGCAATCAAGAGCAATGGTTGTAGAGTATTTGAGACCTCTACAACCAACATTTTATTAGAAAATATCACATTCCTGTTTTTTTCTAGTGTAATTTTGTCACTGGGTTTTAAGCAGATCAGCTTAGGACTTTTTTTCTTTCCTGTTTTCTTCACTCTATGCTCCACTGCTTAGGACCTGCCCATTCTTGTTCCTTTCTTTAAAACATAGGGGTTTTTTTTTGACATATTACTAGCAGTTCCTTTGGGATTACTTCCCACAGTCTTAGGACTTTTCTTTAAGTACCTCTATCCTTCTTATTTCCCATCCCCTTCTTCCCCACTATGCATTTTTCCCAATTATTCCTTCCCTCACTCTACTTGCATGGGATCCTAAATCTCTCCTTTAAAAGGTTTCACCATAACGTTTCCTTCCAAATTCCCACTCATTGGTCCCTTTTGAATTTTCTGGCTCTTATAGTAATTCCAATCCGAATACACTGACAAGGATATCAGTGTTAGCATCCGCATATAAGTGAGAACATGCAGTGCTTAACTTTCTGTTTCTGAAATACCTTACTCAACATTCAATTTTCCAGTTCCATCTATTTACCAGAAAATTCCATAATCTCATCCTTTCTGATGGCTGAGTAATATTCCATTGTGTATATATATCACATTTTCATGGGCATGTTGGCTGACTCCATTTTGTCGCTATTGTGAATGGAGCTGCAAGGAACATAGATGAACAAGTGTCTTTGTAATAAAATGTATAGACTTTGGGAATATTCCTGAGTGGTATAGCGGATCATATGGCAGTTCCATTTTTAACTTTCTGAGAAACCTCCTCCACACTGATCTCCAAAGAGGCTGTACCAGTCTACACTCCCATCAGCAGTGAATAAGTGTTTTCTCCACAGCCTCACCAACCTTCTTTATTGCAAGACTGCTGCATCTAGGAACTCACTGCAGTGAGACTTGTCCTTCCCATATCTGCATAATGACTGACATACCAACATGCCCCATAGACTGACTATAGAGGAACTCAAGAGAGATAAGAACATTCAGTGGAAACCTTGAGGACTAAAGCTAAATGAGTGAAGGGAAATGCCTCTCTCAGTTGGGTGACCTGAAAAGAGGCAACTTGATATGACCCAAGATGCCTGAACCCCCATAAGAGTACACAAGCCAGAGGGAACTCTGGGGTCCATAGAAACAGATAGGCAGGAAGGTGGGAGGAAGTAAAATGGGAGGGAGGGGGATGGGGGGAAGCAGGGATAAATACTCAATATGCTTGTAAAACTAGGAAAATAAAATAATAATTAAAACAGAAAACAGATTAGAGCTGAAACATTGTAAGTATAACCCCTGGCAGAAACTGGTGTGGTTTCAAGTTCCACCTCAGACTCTAGCTGCGTAGGCTTCTATAACTTAACTGACCCCATCAGTGACACAGCAATCCATTGGAGCATTGGCAGGGTAATGCAAGTATCTCATCTGGCATGGTGAGGCCAGAGCAAACAATAGCGGTGGTGGTTGCTGAAGAGAGTACAGCTTGAGGCCCAAGAAATCTTTGTCCCAGGAATGTCCACGACACTAAGAAGACATCTAGAGCAGAGGTTTTCTACTTTGAGAAACGCACTGTGCATCATTAAACTGATACCCAGCACCTCAGAATTCACAGAACTAGATTCAGGAAATATCTGGATATCCCACGATGAGTTTAACTGAATTTGTATAATGCTCAGTCTCTACAACTATAGAAATTGTATCATTCTCACCAGATGCATATAATAAAACTTGAATATAAAGGAATTGAACAAACCCCTATGCTACTTATTAAAATTCAGATAAACAAATGAAACCTTGGCATTATAGCTCTAAGGAATCTAGTTAACATCAGAAGTTATTTTTCTTCATTCCTCAAAATATTCACTTCCCCTCCCAGGCAGAGGAGTGTAGTTTTAATGTTAATAACCAGATATAAGCTTCAAGCACAAACTTCAAGTTCCTCTGCTTCCCAAATCAACCATGAAGAAAAGACAAATCTCACTAATCACAGGATAATTATTAACTCATGTTTACCTAGGCTCTGAGTATGAAAAGTTCAAAAAAGAAAAGATAAAATTTCATATAGTTTTATAGGGGGTAAATGCATTTTAGTGAATGATAACTCTTTTCCTTAAGTCATTGTATATCATAGATATACAGTTCTAATCTGAGAAATTTATGTAGCTGATTGTGACTCTACCCTCAAGTATTATTTTCCTGCTTTGCTATTTTATTTTCAGAATGTATTTTCTGCACTTGGATCCCCACAGGGATTCCCATTTGCATCTTGTTTTCACAACCATGACATTCTGGGAGATTCAAACCTACATTTATCATGGTCCAGCTTGACTGAAGAACATAAATAAGAGTAAAAATACAAGAACCAGAATAAGAATAGAATTATGGAGGTTAAAATCATAAGTAGAGAAGATCCAAAGAGAAGGGAAAGATTAAAATCATGTACCTGGTATAAAATCTTTCATAATTTAGGAGGACCTTCTTTTTCAGACAGGGTCTCTTGATAGATAGATAAATAGATAGATAGACAGACAGACAGACAGACAGACAGACAGACAGACAGATAGATAGATAGATAGATAGATAGATAGATAGATAGATAGATAGATAGAGATATAGCAATATAGAGATATAGAGATATATATCATCCAGAATTCATTATGTAGCCCAAGGTTGCCTTGGACTCAAGATCCTTTTGAGTTAAGGGATTATAGGTGTATACTACCATATCTAATTCTTACCAGAGTTTTATGGTACGTGAAATGAAATAAAGTACTGATATCTTGGGTTTTAACAGAGATACCGATATAGGGTAATTACCTAAAGAAAATTATGACACTAAAAATGAACTATTGCAATATTCAGATATTCGTGCTATGTAGATGCTTAGGAGATTCCTCCAAAAGATTACAATGGAGATGCCTTTGCTGATTCCTTGTCAAACATTGGCAGATCTGTGCATGTGGTACTGATTTTGAAGTCGTTTTTAAAAATTTTTTAATTTATTCAATTGTGCATGTGGGTGCGTGTGTGTGCATGCATGTGTGTGTGTATGTATTTGTGTGCATGTGTGTGCATGTGTGTGTGTGTGTGTGTGTGTGTTTGGGAACCACTATGGACGCCTCCACCTCCTCCTTATTTACTCTGCCCCTGGATTCACAGGCTCTGCCCTACCAGGACCAGAAACGCAGGCCACCCCCGCTTCCACCTTTATACCATGTACTTTACTGTGAGATCTCTGGAATATGTGTGTTCCACACATGTCAAGGACAGCTGTCCTATAGTCACTCTGGAATTAGACAGTGATATGGGTCAAGCTGACTGAGTTACATGATTGTTAGAAGGTTGAAATTCCCCAGAAAATAATCTGGAGCTTCTAATAATGACAAATCCATTGTAAACCAAAGCAGGAACCCATAGAAAGGGACATCATGGGCCCTTTGTGTGAACAGGTTACTAAGCTTTGACCTGCAAGTACTTGATCGCAAACTTCCATCTAAACATTTATCATTACATCCGTATATTGCAACAGTCCCCAGGCCTGATCAAGAAGCATCCTTCCGCAATGCAAGGTGTTTAATACAGACAACCAAAACTTCAGAGAAAAAGTGACTATGGACTGAGCAGTTGTAAAAAGGCATTGAAGTCATCCCCTTCCACATACACCATCCCAAAGCTCAGGGATCCTGGTGGAAGAGAAGGCTGTAAAAATGTAAGAACCTGAGGATGCTGCCAGACGGTACCCTCTAGTCATGACAAGGCTGCTGCACCCAAGAACTCACTGCAGTGAAGTGTACTTCCTCAAGACCCACAGCATAGCTAGCCTATGGACCTTAGTTTACTTCTCATATGAACTGAGGATGGAAATGCCATCTGCTAGCATAATGACCCCTAGACAAAGTTCAAAAGCAAGACTTGTGGTCCCAACATCCAGGCAGCATTTATCAGAGCTGTCTAGCCAACTCAGCAAACCATTTCTTTGCTCACTGATCTATATCCAATGTAGACTCCACAAAACAAACATTTCAGCGACTTGATTGCAAATATGCCTGTCATGTAGACTCATGTCAAACCACTCTGAATGTGGATTCATTCTTGGCAGGCGGGGGTCTGCTTTGAAAGCCTATGTGGATTTGTCTTACCATCTACATCTCAGAGAGTGTCTCTCCTGGAAGAAACAAGAATTTCTTCCAAGGCAAACTCAGCAGCATGGGATCCCCCTGAGAGCCAGTGTCTTACCTAAAATATTCTTGGCTCTGATTTCTGCAGGCTGATAAAGGAATATTTCAGCTAATGACATTTCCCTTAGCACATGATCCAAAACCATGAGGGTCCAGGGAGATGGTGGGAACATTCTACTCTTGAGATTTTATTTATCGTCAATGTTTCACTGCTACTCAGATATATCTTTAATAAGAACATATGAAACCATGAAAAACATTCTTCTGCCTCACTTTATGGACCGATCTGATCCTGCGCCTCATGAATTATGGATTATTACGTCTTGTGGCATTTTCTTTTTGCTCACTTTATAATTTAGTTTGACATTTGGATAGCCCTGGCCCTTCTACACTAAAGTACTTTTGAATCACTTAATTATAACCATTATATCTGGGGAGAAAAATGTGTACCTGTAATGACTTGCCACTGTTAAGTGGCCAGTTGAAGACAGCAAAAGTAAGTTTTTGATACCCAAAAGAAGAGTCAGCCTGTACAAAAAGAGAATTATCCATAGTGAAAGACCTTTGAATGGCAAATTATAGAACTCTATTCAGACTGGTTTGAACCAAATAAGGAGAACTAATTAGGAGCATCCACACAGTAGAGTCCCCTTGACCCCAGAATTAAGCCAGATAGATTGAAGAAACTCAAACCAGGATGTAAAAGTCATTGGGAACAGTAGCCAGTCTTGTCATCATTTCCTGCCACTCTTAGGTCATGCAATTTCTCATTTCCATATCCTATCATCCACTTGTGTTATCCTCCTTTTCCTTTGTCTCCTGGTATTTCAAGTTCCCTGCTAAGGCACCAAAAGAACTGTCTCAAATCCACAACGTTAATGCTTCCCGGTGTCAGAAAACCCACCATCAGTTCCGCATGTCAGGAGTAAGAACCTGATGGAGCCGGCTTGGTCCAGGTGTTCACCCCACATGCATATCTTAAGCTCAGACATTAATCCTTTGACATTGTCAAACATAAAAATATATGTGTGTAAGGATAAACCACAGGGCATAATTATCTGATGAATGGAATAGTGGAATATTGAGGTTTAAAAGTATAGGCAGAAGTATAAGAGATTTTCCCAACTATGTAGAAATCCCACAAGCAGCTCAGCTTTTTTGAGGGAAATGTTCTCAGTCTGAACACTTTGTAGCTTTGGCCCAGTCTACTAATGGGCTGATCCATCCCCAGACAGATGCAAAACACCTCTTTTGTCCATCTGTCTATATGCTTCGGTCTGCACTCTGGAGTTCACAGAAGAGTTCCATTCTGTTACACATACAATGGTTTGCACTATGCAGATACTAAGGTCTCACATTGCTCTAGACTTTCTCTTTGTAGCCTACTCTCTGACTTGACAAAGGCACTCAATGCATAGATAAAAGCATTTAAAAATTGTGGGCAATCAAGAAGATCTAATCTAATTCTCAGCTAGATACAAATATCTGTATCAATGTAGCCTAAAACTTTTACCTTATTGAGTCTTACACTGTGGTGTAAAGTAAAAGGATTCATATGTTGTTCTCTCTACTTATCATCTGCTTGGCTTTAGGCCAAAAAAAATCTCTTTGTGACTCACTTTCTTTACCTGTAAAGGAAACAATGAATGGTGGTGCCTACTCCACACAGTGACTGTGACATTTGAACGGTAATATATAAAGAGCATAAAATAGCACCTTGTACACAGTTGGCGTTCAATAAATGTTAGGAATTGCTTGGGGTTGAGATTGATACTTCTGTTTTATGTGGCTTTCTAAAAGGGTCAAATTTTATCATCAATATCTCAGTTTCTTTAATTCGGTCTGAATATTTCTTTCTTGTATCCTAATTAATTTATCTTCTCAGAAATGTGTTGTCCACAAGGATGTTGATTGTGACCTACCTATTTCAAGATCAGTATAAAGACTGAATAAGATAGACCCATAGAGAGATCTGGCAGCACACTGGTGGAGCCCATTCAAAGATTATCTTTAAATTACAAAATGCTCCCCTGTTATCTCACTCACATTAGATATCATCCTCTTCAGATGACTATACTAAGACTGCAACCTGGGAAAATGCTGATTTGAGGACTAAAAATTGGCAAAGTGATGAAGCCCAAAGTCAGATGAAAACCTCCTTCCTTTAGTGTTTTTCATATACAGTTGGAAAAAAATCTAGAACTTTCTATTACACTTACACACATTTAAAAGTCTTCTCTATGAGGAATGAATGATATCAAATAAGAATGTCAATTTGGGAATTCATTGGATCCTTTAGACTCTGAGTTCTGCCACCGAGTCACTGACATGACTTTGGATTTCTTCGTTTCTCCAAGCCTTGATTTCCTCATCTGTACAATGGGTACAGAGCTAGTTCCTAGCACATTGGTGTATTGAGCAGATGAAATGAAGGATGGTTTGCCACACAACACTCATGTACTGACTATAACACATAGTGACTCTATAACATAGTGACTGTGGAGAGTCCCATCTTTAATTGAGTTCACTAGACACTGTCAAGTGACTTCGGGAAGCAAGAAGTATTACTTTTTGTTATTACTATGACTAAACTATTTGCATTAAATAAAATAAGCAAAGCTTTGAAAGTCAACTATTTGGACTTGTCTCTCCCTATACCAATTCTATCATGAGCTTTCAACACTGATAAAGTCCAGTCACCATAGCTATGTTATGACTGAAGTAGCCTTAAGAGTAACACCCCATCATGGTATCACAGTATTGTGGTGACCAAGTCAGACACAAAGGAACCTCAACCTCAGGCACCCCATACACATGATCACTGGTCATCAAAGCAACTGATGGAGAAATGTGCAGATGCTGTAGCTACCACCTCTATAACTGACAGCATGATCCCAGAGTCACATCCTGCCAACACTCAAGTTTCCTATTCCAACTAGACACCTAAGCATTGAAAATAGCAGACAGACTCCTGTCTGTCTGTCTTGGTCTAAAACAAAGCAGGAACATGTCATTAACAGAAACTCGACCCCTAGATAGATCACAAAGTAAAGGAGCAATTCTTTATCTCCCCAATAATGATAGATGGGAGATAAGGAAAGGATCAGGCCCAGGTAACATCTGGGGAAACAATGAAGAGAATCTGAACTACTAATAACGACTTTGGGGGGTAAAGAAGTAATTTGTGGGTAAGATTGCTGGCTGTGCAAGCTTTAAGACTTGAGTTCAAATCCCCAAAACTCATGGATAAAGCCAGGCATGGCTACACATACCTATAACTCCAGCTCAGTGAGAGGATCACTGGGGCTTTCTGGCCACCAGTCTAGCTCCAGGTCCAGGGAAAATTTTATCTCAAAGAAATAAGGCATAGTCATACAGTAGTATACCTCATATCCTCTTCTAGCCCCTGTGTATACACAAAATGGTACACACACACACACACACACACACACACACACACACACACACACACACACGTATGTTTGCTTCCGTGCTCTTATTTCTGCCTTATGTCTGAAAATGAATATCACTTGACAGGAATAAAATTGTATTAGTATGAAATTTAATGTGAGGTTCAATTTCAATTTTAATATTTATTTTCAAAGACAAACAGTAGCAGTACATATCTGAATAGAAAATGTATTATAACTCAAGCCAAGGATTCACAAACTAATCCCATCTTAAATATATTTATTCATCATGGCAGAGACAATGAGACAGTGTCAACAATTTGGCACCAAGGGCTTCCCTTGCAGGAGGGCTTCGTCTTTGAAAACATCATTATTCTACATATTCCAAGGCACACCACCTGTGCCCCTGGGAATCCTGAAATGAAGGAAGCTAAGACAGGCGCCTTTAGCTTTAATGGGGGCTAGAAACAGAGGAAGAATGATAAAGATGGAACAGTCTAAAACTTGAGGGTCTGCTTTAATGTTTCCTCTCAGCGGTTCGGACTGAAAGCCAGCCAGCCAGTCACCACACAGACTACAGGATCCAATGGCTGAGGAAGACAGCAGGCAGACATGACAAAGCCTAGATTTCAGGGAAAGCAACCTGTTCCAATGTCATCATGTCACGCGCAGACACAAACTTACGTATTGTAAATGGAAAGGCAGGGAAAGAGAAGAAAGCCTCCTATGACTGGCTGTCCTTAAATCACTTCCTGGGACGGGGTGGGTTCTACCTTGAGGGAATCACTACTGTCTGTCTTAGCTCCTTGTCAGATTCCGCCCAGGAAATGACTGCTACGTCGCATGCATTTCCTTTCTCTTTCTCTATCTTTGCCACCATATTCTAAAGCCAGCCTATTGACTTTTATATCCCTAGATGATCCTTGAACCCGAGAAGAATGTGTTTATTACATATTTATTCCAGGAAGGAATGGATTCTCTATGGATGGCACATCTATAGTACCATCTCAATCCAAAAACGACACATCTGCTTCATTTCATGTTTCAAGGCTGATCAGTCAGCAGCAGCTTCTAGAAGGTGACATCTCAGCTCAGTGAAGGAGCATCCTGCCATCCCAGTACCCCGGAAGGTGAGCAAGACTGTTCAATTAGAAGCACCGCCCCTGCTGATCCTGTCTCCATCCAGTCAAGGTCTCCTGCAGTCAGTGCCACTCTGGTCACACGATGAATCAGAATCCCCAGACATGGGGCCCGTCACCTGTAATGTGAACTCCTTGGGTGACTGCCACATGCAGTCAGGCTCAGAACAACTAAGCTACCAGCTTCTGCGGGATTTATCAGACTACACCCAGCGGTACATCCTGTTTGTGGCAGGAGGCAGAGTGAGTCAAAGGGGAAGAAGCCAGTGGATTAGATCAACTGCCTGGAGAGAAGGGCCATCCAGCCGCCATCCCACAAGCCACTGCTTCTGGGATATCCTCATGCTCCACAGCAACAGCTACTTTGTGACTAACTGGGAGTCAGAAAAGAACATTTATCTGAAATTTGATTTGTAATAAAAACAGATGTAAAACCGCAAGAAGAATTAATCTCATGTGTGCAGTGAAAATTTTTTCAGCAACTCACATAATGTCCAAGAAAAGTAAATAATGAGAATCTAATTTTCCCCTGCATAATTTGGCTAATTATACAACTCTCAGATTAGAGCAGTGCTTGGGTAAACATAATGATACCTTACTTACCATGAATTCCCTTAGTTTTGCTTATCAATTATTTTGCTAATTCTTCAGGTATCATTAAGGCAAATCTAATTTAAGAATAAACAGATGTACATTATAACTGAGTTTCAAATTTAACCCCAGATACACTGCTAAGTGTATAAACAAGAAAAGCTATCTATTCTGAATATATTTGAGCTTTGAGGAAAAAATACTATAAGCTAATGGAGAATTCAAAGACTCAAGGTGTGATTTAATTATATTTTGTGAATATTTTGGACAACGACATTGCAACTAGATTTATCCAGATGATTTTGCCTTTTGCAGGGGGGCTAAAAGCAATTTTCAAGTGAGTGCAGGGCTAGAGTCCTGGTGGATGTCTTGTGCTGGCTAACTTTCATGAGACAATACCTCATGCACTGAATCTGTAAGTCGCTAACAAGCATCTACCAAGTTAACAGGACAGCCATAAATAGCACCATTAGTTGCTTGTATACACGACAAAGGTGTCTAATGGACCAATATTGCACATTTCCCCACAGCAGCAGGACTTATTTTACACTGGGTTATTATGCTAATAGATTGTAAAATAGTATAGGAGAATGCGGGCTGTAATGTATTTACCCCTGTAGACAAGGAGGGGGGAAATGCTTTGCAAGCAATTATCATGAATTATTACACTATCTACAAAACAATTACTGTAGACTCATGTGTTTCGGGTTTCCAAGTTTATTACCATTAGCACGCACACGGTGAAAATAATTGAGCCAGCCACTCAAATTCACACTTGCGGATGGAGCACTCTGAGCCAACAATGGCAGCGGAGATCCTGCCAGCCTTCTTCCTGCCCCCCACTGCTCCTCCACCCCTAAAAACTCTTTTCTTCTTAAATGCATCAAATACTTTTAAGAAACAAATTGATGAACCCCCACAAGAGTAGACAAGTCAGATGGAACCCTGGGGTCCATAGAAGTAGCCAGGTAAGAAGGTGGGAGAGAGTGAGATGGATTGATGAAGGAAAGGGAGGGAAATGGGAGGGAGAGAGGATAAAGGGAAAAAAGGGATTATTATTCAATAAGCTTGTAAAACTAAAAAAAATTAATTAAAAACAAACACATTGAACAATGCAATTAGGTGAGCCACTTTCTCTTTTTTTACATCTCCAATTACTGACAGCAACCTGTACCCAAGAATCAGGAGACCTCCTCTCATGGCCAGCTGTTGCTCCACATGTCAGGTCAGAGTGAGGTATCTCAGCCTCAGAGGCTGAGGAAGGTCCCCAGAGGATTCTGACACAACCATAGTTCTTTTCCTTCTGCTGCTTTGCTGATAACATCTCGGAGGCCTGTTCAGCCAGCCTTCTCCACCTCTGCTAACCCTCTACGACAGCACATCTCCAAAGTATGTGCTATAAAGGATTTGAGGTCAGATCCCCAGATCCCACATAAAAATGCCAGGCAGAAAAGGAAGTAGCCTGCAGTTCTGGCCCTGGAAGAGGGAACCTGCGAAACCCCAGAGCAAAGCAATAAGGAGGTAGAGCAATCCAGAATGATTCCATATATCACCCTTAGACCTCCACAGGCATACATGAAGTGCCCTCTTGTACACACACACACACACACACACACACACACACACACTCACATGCAAATAAATAAGAGTAAAAAACATGTGCTATGCAAAAAGGAACGGCTGTGAAAATGGAGTCTAAAAGAACAGGCTGTTTACAACATAGAATTCTAACCATGCATCCTTTCTGTACCTCCTTTAAAATCCCACATGATCAGAGTGGTCTTCAAACCTTCAACCTATCTCCAGGTGACTGTAGATAGCATCAAGTTGACAAGTGATATCAACCATCACATCTTCTGGAATACTCTATTCCCATCCTTTAAAAACCCCTCCTCATGTGTACAGATCGGGCTTTTATTTGTATGACAATGTGTCTAACGGTTTTCTCCCACAGATCACAAGCCCCAGGAGAGTAAAATCCACAAGCTTTACTTGTCATTGTTCCTCAATGTCCAATATTTCCTAATGAAACAAAAAGGTAGAAGCAAATTCAGAGCTGTGAAAATATCCACCTGGTGGGCAAAGATGATGAATGAGTGAAATGGAAAGAATGATGTAGACAGGGCAGAGCAAACTGCAGCAGTCATTGACAGTACAGGGTCAATTACAGAAAGGATCCATGGGGACAGGACAGTGTGAAGGTGTTTGAAGATTGACAAGAAACTAGATGGAGCTGAGGTTTAAACTGGCAGAAGGGAGTGGTAACTGGAACAAGCCATGTAGCAGGAGCCAAGAAAAATGAGCAGAGAGATTGTCGACAGGAGGGATGCTGACAGATGGCAGCATGGGGTGGAATGCTGGAGCCAAGGGCCAGGATAAGAGAATGTCAAGGGAAACGAGGAGGGGAAAATGGACCAACTGGAGATGAAATCAGAAGTCAGCAACACCAGGTGCAGCATTCAGTGAGAGTGTGTCCTGAAGGACGGATGGATCTGCGGCCGTGGAGACAGGGGTGGTGGAGAGACCATGAGCAAGCAGGAGAAGCTCGAGGACCAGCAACTCAGAAGCCAGATGCAGGAGGAGGGAAGGGAGGAGAGGCTTAGTGGGAGACAGGTCACCACTGAGGAAACCTTCAGTGAGGACAGAGAAGGACAGCAGGGGAAGTCCAGGGCTTCTGGGGCCCCGTCAGGGGCCTAAGTCTTTTCCATGAAATAAGAAGCCAGGACTTTGCTAAGGGAGGTCCCAAACAGGCAAGGAACAGTTAGGCCAGAAGCTTATGGTATTAGCTTCTGAGTCCTATTCTGCAGTAAGACAGGGGAAAGCAGGCTACTCCATGGAGCTATGTGGGTAAAGGCCATTTCTAGGCCCCAAGTCACCATCCAAGTGCCTTGGAGAAGCTTTGGTGATGTGGATAGTGAACGAAGTGTGGAACCTTATGGCATGGACAGGAACGGATGGCAAGGAGAATCAACTGAACCTGGCTGGGCACCAAGCACCCCTGAATGGTCTCAGGTAGAAACACCAGCCCCTGGTGCACTTGGAAAGCAGGACCACATATTCTGCACCACACACAAAGCTGAAGAATTGGGGTAAAGAAGAATTACCACCAACAACCATTCCAGAGTTTTCTCCAAACATACTTTTAATGGATGACCCCATTATATTCTTTCTAAAGGCACTTTTAAAACTCGATAAATGACTGCTTACCATGGAGCACAATACAATCCCTTAGAAGTTAAGCTCTTCTCGTGAATCACTTGTAATTACTGGGCATTTTCCAGCCCAGGGGATGTATAACTACATTATTGTATCTCTGTGATTTTTATGAAGTCAAGACAAGGAAACAAATCATGGTAACTGAATTAATCTCTTCCCCAGAGCTCATAATAATCAGAGAAAACTTTAGCATAAACCTAAAATCCATCATCATTAAATCATTGTGTCTCTTCCTAACTGCTGCTTGGATGGTTTGCACCCAAAATGGAAGAATGTCTAGGGAGAAGACAGGAGAGGAGTAAAGGATGGAAGAAAGGAAGGAGAGACAAAAAGAGAGAGAGAGAAAAGAGAGACTGGGGAGAAGGAAAAGAGAAATAAAAAAGATATGGGCAGAAATAGGGGAGGGATGACCTTTCGTCCATCTTCAAGGAGCCTAACTCCACCCTCCCACCTTTGACCTCCTTGCCTCTGGTCTTGTGAAACTACCCTGAACCCCACCAATTATCCAGGCTCATTGTCCCATTCCCATTTTTGAGATGTTAATTTATTCACATCTTCAGAGCAAACCCTTGATCACCTACAATAATTTAGTATAGGTTCTAGGGGTTGACAGGAGAACTTCTTTGGGAGGGTTTTATCCAACTAATCACGGATTTTTTTTTTTTAACAATAAAGGGAAAGGGCTTTCCAACTGATTGGGAGACACATTCAGTTGGAACCTCAGAGCTATTTTTCTAACCAATAACCTTAAGGCCACACTGGAAGTCTTGCCTTTTAAGTTGGCCTCCTCCTCTTTCTCCTCTTCCTCTCCCTCCTCCTTCTCAATACAGATGCATAACTTGCCATGATACCTTATTTATAGTTCATTTCAAGATAATTCATACCCATAAATCTAAGCTTTCTCTTCCAAAGCTACAATAAAGCACAGTCTATCAGAGAAATGAGTGAAGGAGAAAGGCTGGAAGACTGTTCAAGACCTAACTCCACCCACCATAGGCTGGCCTTCCTCATCAACTAGACAGTCTCCTGCAGGTTTGCTCTGGGCTATGTAACCCTAGAAATAGACAAGCCAGGTGGCAGGAATGCTTGGAAGGAAGATGTCACATGAGGCTTAGAAGATGTCATATAAGGAGGTGTCATTTGTAACTCTCTTCAAATGATTTCAAAGATCTAGAGAGATTGATTCTGTAGTAGTTTGCCAGCATGGTTGCTGATAAATCACCATCAAACAGCTTAAGGGGGTTTCTTACAGTTATCTGGTTACGGTTCTCAGTCCAGCTTGCCAGGAGAGCTCACACCAACACTAAGGCTGAGGGAACTGGCTACGCCATCTCTATGTAATGGCCGAGAGTGGGACGATCCTTACTAGCCAGACCAGTATGTCTGGCCAAGTGTACAAAAGGATACCAACTCTCTCAAACAGCTTTCTGTATGTTATTCCAGGGCCTTGTCACACCCACCATGGCTGGGCCTTTCCCATCAGCTAGACAATCTCCTGCAGGTCTACTCTGGGTTTAATCCAACCACTAATTCTCCAAAAATGTACCAGAGCTCAAACCTTCAACTGTCAAGTTGACACCTGTGCCCAACTATGACACTCTCCTACCAAGATGAACTGTAACCTAGAATAGCAAGCTGGAATAAAATGTCTTGATCCCCTAAATTGTGTGCTTACTACAGCAGCAAAGTCAAAACTAGCATACTCCCTGAAGGTGGTCTCTCATACACAAACAAGAGCAGAGACAGGAGAGCTCTAAAGTCATCCAGCAAAGCACATTCTGGTTGTCCATGGGTGATCCAAAGGCACGGAATGGAAGTCCAGAGTCCCTTTTCCTTATGAATCTGCCCCAAAGTCATTGGCTGGTGATGGTCAGGACAGCTCCTTTTGTGTGGGAAGGCTCCGAGGCTGGGTTGGGCAACAAGCTTTGGCATAGTGTGTCTGGCCTCTTGACATCGCAACCTTGTCATCTACAAAGGTCATGTTCAAGAATCATCTAGTGGAGTTGTATAAAAAATAAATCTCTCAATGTTTTAGGTAAGTGTATGCTTTTGTGTTATCCATCACTCGTAGTTATCCTAGACCACATGCCGCCCACAGCCTGTAAAAACAGGTAGGTAAATTGAGCCCATATCTTTGAAACAGTTAAGAGAATTAGGTGTGCACAGAACTAAGAACCATATCAGCAGAAGCCCTTATTCCAAGTAAAGGTTCTCCTTTTGTGCCTGAGCATCCCACTTACTGTCCTCTACTACCCTATGGGGCATTTTAACAGGGTGCAGACGCCCAGGTAAAATCCTTGGTACACATATATATGCATGCATGCATGCATGCACATACATCCACACATGTGTGTGTGCTCACACCCATGTACGCATGCGCACAAACCTTAACAAATCTCCCTACCCATGCTCAGCATGCTTACTACTTCATTAAGGACTTTACTTGCCTGGCTACAAGAGTACTGTTACAAATATAGAAAAAGGCAAATAATTCTAATGCAAGATAAAATGTTCAGGTTTTCTAAGATAGTTTTGCATTAACAGACTACTGAGTATGAGAGGATAGTAAGTAGAGTAGAAGTGGTGAGAGGGAGGAAAGAAGGGATCACAATGGTGACCTGTGTTGGGCTTGTCCCTGAGTAGGACTGGAAGAGGAAATGACAGGGACAACACCAGGCAGGCAAAGGCATGTATGAGATATATTTTCTGGGGTCCAACTCTTTGTAGACCCAGAAACTAGATTCATTCTAGAGTCTGAGAACAAAGTTGATACTCATATGAACTATATTTAGAAGCCTGATGTAAAACACCAGATAATTAGTGTGAACCAGTCCTATGAGCAATAACATGGCTTAGAAGTATCCCACTGCCAGAGCTATCACACATTTTCCTTAAAGACAAATCATAACAGAAAGGTTTATGACTGAGTTGCAAAGCAAAGAAGAGTTATATACTGATTTCTGACAAGATGGAAGGCAGTCTGACATATGCAGGGTTTTGCTCTGATAAGAACAGAATCCTTGCCCTTTCCCCACCTGCCTTGGATGCATGCAATCCAGCTGGGACTCGCAGTGACATAGGTAAGCTCCCCTGCCCACTCCCAAAACCCAGGCAGCCCACTGGTCCCAGCTCCTCCCACCAGCCAGCTGGAGCAGGAGCTGCTCAAGGCCAAATAATTCAGTTCAATGAAAAACGCACAGAAATTGAAAGAAGGTCTTAAGAATTAAAAACGACAATGCCCAAGTCAAAGTGCAAATGCATGAGAAACAAAACTCAAGAAAACCAATCTCCCACTGAAGGAATTAATCCCATAATGTTAGACTCCAACCAGAACAAACCCACGGAAAATAGTCAAGAAAGCCTGACCCAGGATAACGACTTTCAAAACATGATTATTACCATGATCAATATTATAGAAGAGGAAATCCGGGAGGAATTAAATAACCACATCAATCACTTTGAAGAGGAACATCACAGACACTTGGAGGAGTTGAGAAAAACAGTTCAAGAAACAAAAACAGGCATAGAGCAGTTAAAACAGACTCAAGCAGAGTTTAAAACTGAGCTACAAGACAAGTTATCTTCAACCCAGAACTCAACAGAGAGTCTATCAGCAGAACTAATGAAGCAGAAAACAGAATTTCAGATCTTGAAGACAAAGTGGGAGTACTAACCAGCTCAATGGAAGAGGTTGTTAAAGCCAAAAAGATACTCGAGAGAAATATCCAAGAGATATGGGACACCCTGAAGAAGCCTAACATGCGTATTCATGGCATACCAGAGCAAGAATCCCAAAATACCACACCTGAGTTTCAAACTATCATCAAGGAAAACTTTCTAAAAAAAGAGAGACCCATCCATATATAAGAGGCATTCCGCACCCCAAACAGATATGACCAAAATAGATTCAAAAACATATCAAAAAGATCATCCACGGGATCAAGTAGGCTTTATCTCAAGCACACAAAATTGGTTCAACATACACAAATGAATAAATGCAATTCACCATATAAACCAGTCCAAAGTCCAACACCACATGATACTCTCAATAGATGCAGAAAAAGCTTTTGACAAGATCCAACATCCTTTTATGATAAAAACTCTAGAGACATTTGGAATGGAAGAAAACTTTATCAACATAATAAAGGCTGTATACAACAAGCCAACAGCAAGGATTATACTCAATGGGGAAAACTTGAAGCATTCCCGCTTCGACCAGGAACTAGACAAGGCTGTCCACTCTCACCACTTCTATTCAATATTATACAAGAAAGGGACATAAAAGGGATTCAAATCGGCAAGGAAGAAGTCAAGCTATCCTTATTTGCAGATGATATGATCTTATACCTGAGTGACCCAAAAAACTCCACCAGGAAGCTCCTGGAACTAATTGAGAAGTTCAGCAGGGTGGCAGGATACAAAATAAATGTACAGAAATCAGTGGCCTTCCTATATGCCCAGAATGAAAGAGGTGAAAAAGCCCTGAGAGAAACAATCCCATTTACTATAGCCCCTAAAAAAATGAAATACCTTTGTATAAACCTAACTAAGGAAGTAAGAGACCTTTACGATGAAAACTTTAAAACCCTAAAGAAAGAAATTGTAGAAGACACCAGAAGGTGGAAAGACCTCCCATGTTCCTGGATTGGCAGAATTAACATCATAAAGATGACCATCCTACCAAAGGCAATATACAGATTCAATGCCATACCAATTAAAATCCCAAAGCAATTCTTTAAAGAAGTAGACCAAACAATCTCAAAATTCATATGGAGGCACAAAAGACCCAGGATAGCAAAGACAATCCTGAGTAACAAAAACACTGCTGGAGGTATCACCATACCAAACCTTAGTCTATACTACAAATCCATAGTTGTAAAAACAGCCTGGTATTGGCTCCTAAATAGACACACAGATCAATGGATAAGGGATGAAGATCCAGATATAAGCCCACACAACTACAGCCATTTGATCTTTGACAAAGGGGTCCAAAGAATCCAATGGAAAAAGAATTGTATCTTCAATAAATGATGCTGGCAAAACTGGATATCCACATGCAGAAGATTAAAACTGGACCTGTACTTGTCACCATGTACAAAAATTAATTCCAAGTGGATCAAGGACCTCAATATAAGGTCAGAGACTATAAAAACCATAAGTGAAAGAGTAGGGAACTCCCTCAAGCTGATTGGGCTAGGCCAACAGTTCCTAAACGGACATCCAATACCACAGTCACTACAACCAATACTCAACAGATGGGATCTTATGAAATTAAAGAGCTTCTTTTCAGATAAAGAGATTGTAACTCAAGCACAAAGACAACCCACAGAATGGGAGAAAATCTTCACTAACCACATATCTGATAGAGCTCTGTTATCCAAAGTGCACAAAGAACTTAGAAAACTAAACACCAAGGAAACCAATGGCCCAATTAAAAAATGGGCCTTGGAACTTAAAAGAAACTTTACCAAGGACAAAACTAAAATGTCTAACAAATATCTTAAAAGTGCTCCACATCCTTAGCCATCAGGGAAATGCAAATCAATACTTCCCTCACCCCTATCAGGATGGAAAAATCCACAATACAAACAATACCAAATGCTGGAGAGGATGTGGAGAGAGGGGAACTCTCCTACATTGCTGGTGGGAATGCAGGCTCATACACCACTGTGGCAAGCCATCTGGCGATTCTTAAAGAAATTAAAGATTGAAATTCCATATGACCCTGCTATTCCACTTTTGGGAATAACCCCCCATGCAGCAGAGGTTCACCTCGATAGCACAAGCACGACCATGTTCATAGCAGCACTGTTTACAACAGCAAAGTCATGGAATCAGCCCAAATATCCAACAGTTGACGAGTGGATAAGGAAAATGTGGTACATTTATACAATGGAATAGTACTCACCCAGCAAAAATGATGAATTAATGCAATTTGCCGGGAAATGGATGGAATTAGAAATAATCATATTGAGTGAAGTATCCCAGACATGGAAAATTAAGCGCCATATGTACTCCCTAATAGGTGGATCCTAGTACCAAACCCACCTAGAGACACTCAAAGACAAATCTCTGTAATACCTACAGTAATTGCAAAAATTATAAACAGGAGGGATAGGGAAGGAGGGCCCCACCAGAAACAAGGAGAGAGGGGACCATGTTACAGCAGAGAAAATAGGCCACCATCAAGCACTGCAAGAGGTCCGCAAGGGGTGACATCCAATACCCATCAGAATGGAGCCAAGGGCATTGCAGGAGCAGCGAAACTAAAAAAAAAAAACCATAATTCAGAACATCAGAGACTCTATATCAACTACCAGGAACTAAGGGAGCCTGATCTCTCCCCATCCTGAAGGTCAGGGAAATTTGTGGAAGAGGGGGCGGTAAGATTGTAAGAGCACAAGGATGGGAGGAGTCATGATATGCAAGATACTCCACACAAGTTAGGGCCGAAACAATCATAATAGGACTTTGCATGACCTGTGCTATGTCCAACACATTATTGACCCCACAAAGTCTAGCATGGACTAAAGGCACTAGGATCCTTGGAGGCTAGGGACTGACAGTCACAGTAGTGTTCCTAAGCTTAAGGGGAACACAGGAAAGGGTTCTGGGAAATACCCCTGTGTCCTTGCACCTCATCAGAGAGGAGGACCCAGAGGAAAGTTTGGCATGCACATTAAAGGATGCTCCAGGGATTGGGGAGGAAGCCACTGGGGGGATGGGGAGAGAAGGGGACACTGGGGGATGGGGAAGGAAGGGGGTTCCGGGGGATGGGGAGGGAGGGGGAGGAGAGGGAGAAGCAGGGGAGTGGGAGAGGGAGGTAGAAGAAGGGAGGGGACTGGTGTACCTGTTAAGTTTGTATGAGCAGAAATAATAATAAAAAAAGAAAAAGAAAGAAAGAAAAAGAACAGAATCCTCAAAGACCTGAACCAAGATCCCCTCTTCTTTCTCTTCCTCATACTTGACTCACACTCTGTATTGCTTCCATTTTTTTTTTTTTTTGCTCTAAGATCAACTTTATCTTATTTTATTGTTTTGTTTTGTTTTTGAGACAGGGTGTCACTGGTATAGTCCTAGTATATCTGGAATTTGTTGTGTAGACGCTTGCCATGGACTTTAAAAAAGTCCTGTTCTGATGACTAAGTTCTGACATTATGAACAGAATTCCTTAAACCTGCTTGAGGTTAGTTATTTAATGTTATCATACTTTGCTGATCAAGGAACTGGCCCATCTCTTTGAAAGAACTATGCCTACCTCTACCCAGACTCACAATTCTCAGATGGAGGGAGTGGAGGGAGAAAAAGAGGGAAGATTAGAGAGAGAGAGAGAGAGAGAGAGAGAGAGAGAGAGAGAGAGAGAGAGCAATTTCATGTAGTTGGGAAAAATGGGTCTTGAAGAGGTGTGATGGGTTCAGAGAGAGCCCACAGCCCAGGACAGGAGTTGGGTCTCGTGCAGGGGTGGTAACCAGGAAAACTGTGTGGCACTGTGATTGCCACATGACAGCCAATCCGCTATCCCATCTGCTCCCCCATCTGCTTTTCTCCATGGAAGCCATTGCCAGGGCTCAGACCATGCCCAGGGCTCAGGCCATGCCCAGATGGGACCTGAGCATTTTCTGGCGCTGGTGAGTGCTCATCAATGTGAGGGGCATTTTCTGCCTGAGAAGGCCGCGCCACAGTGCTACTGTGGGCTAATCAGTGCAGACATGGAGAGATCAGCTCTTGGTAAAGAAGTTAGGGATGAGTGAGTAGAGACGATGCCTAGGAAGGAAGTAACAAGAAAATGGTAAAAATGGTCGGTCTCTTACCAAACTCTGAACACAGTTCAGACATCAGAGCCTTGTGGTTCCTTGAGAGTTGATCCACCCCCCTCCCCCGGTCACTATCTTCTGGGACAGGGGTTGGCAAATATTTTTCTGGAAAAGATTAGACTAGACAGTGGATATATTCAGATATGTGGGCCATGTGGTCTGTGTTCAACATTAACCAAGCCTGCTGTACCACGGTTTCAGAGCACATGTTTATCCCAATGTGATTAATATATAGGAAATGATAGGGTCATCAGATTTCACAAATTCTGTAAAAGAAGCAAACTCACCCACCTAAAATAAGCCATGTTGCAATGAATATCATTCACAAAGCCCTCAAACTTTCACAGTTCACTGTGGGTGTTAGAAGCCACATGAGGATACCTAGTGCTGTCACTTCCCACCAACTTTCAGATATTACACCCCACCCCTTCATGACAGCCCACCAGCTGCAGCTCTTCCTGCACTTGCTTCCATGAGCCTGGTCACATCCAAAGTCAACTGTCGTGTTTGTTGTGGCATTTATAATTTTTAGACTTTCAACATGTGTAAAACTATCACCTGTTTGTAGTTAAGACTGATGATTTTATTTTGTCTTGGCTCCATCTTGAATGCAAATAGGGTTTTTCCATGCCAGAAGTAGGGAGGAATCACCTTAATTACAGTTCCCTATCTCTCTACTCTTTTACCAGTTATTAATACAACTGAATCTCATGTCTGCCTTAGGCAATCACTCCCTAGTGGTTACTTCTCTATAACACAACTAGACATAGACTGCTTGCCTAGTGCTACTACCCCTCACACTTTATGTGGACTATGCATATAGGTCAAATTGACTGACACTCTCTCAATTACAATGTGACTGCTGAGATCTGTGTCTGCTTCCTCAGCTTACTAGTTGGGACTCAACCATGGGAAACCCATTTGGATAACGCCCTGGATCCAATGAGGTGTTGGTACATAGGTCTCCCTCTCTTTCCACATGCTGCTGTCTGTTGAGAGAGGGAGGGAGGAAGGAAAGGTGAGAGTGAGAAAGAGAGAGGGAGAGACTAAGATCCAAACTCAGGTCCTTACGATTACAAGAAGTACCCTTACTCATGTGAAGCATCAGTGGAATTCTACATGTGTATTTATTTATTTGAATATTCTTTCTCAGGTAGGATTGTTTCCTCCTTCGCTTTGCTGGGCACCCAGCACCTGCCACACAACGAGGGTCTCCTCCATATTTATGTGCCCTCCTCATCCAGACCAAAGAGCAAGATTTCCATCCTGGAGCTGGTTTCAACATGAGGCTTAGATTTAACCATAAGTAATATTTACTTCACTCTGTCTATTCAGATTACTGAAGAAGAACATGATTATATGTAATTTTAGGACATCCCTCAGGATAGGTATATTATACTCATTTCATGGTTGAAGGTATTAAGTCTCCGAGCCATTGAATGGCTGCCCCAAGTCACAGAGCTAAGGCTTGGGTGTTCACAGAAAACTACTGTTTGTTCCAGAGGCAGAAGGTGTGGACCTGCTGGGATGTCCTCACACTAACCACTTTTCTTGGTCCTCCTCCACAGCAAATGTGCCCTAACTCTGACTTTCCTAGGACAATGTTGCCCAACAAAAAGAAATACAGAGGGAATTTCCATACAGATATCATTTAAAATCTATTGACGGTGTGGAACCCAAACAGAGAAGTTTCAAAAACAACATCAACAAAAGATGAGATTCTGTTAGCCAGGAAAATGAGAAGGTAATATTCAGTTCAAAATTTTTAATTTTTTTTAATTTTCAGGAGGCTGTAGGTATGCTCTCACTCACCTGTCTTGTTTTACAGCATCACACTGGCTTCAACTCAGCAACAAATAGTTCCTGGATACTGTCGACTGGGACGGAATGGGAGGATTTCAGTCTAACTGCTTTGCTTCAACACATTAGAATAAGACATCATTTATTTGGCTCATTTTCCATTTACATAAAGAGCATAAGCAACTATGAGCAATACCTATCCTGAACTGGCGCTCTTTCCATCCGGTGCCTCTGCAAACAGAAGTCAACAGGACCCCAGAAGAAATGGAATGTTCCAAGCTCACCTGGCCCCCATAATTACGACAGAGCTTGTTCAAAGGCCCATGATCCAGTCAACTCTCAAGAGCATAAGATATCAGTGAGGTGATCCCAGGTAGTCCTCTGTAAACTGTGCAAGCTACATCTGGCTCCTAACAGAGCATATCACCAGCAGCTCAAGGGAGAAAAAGGTTCTCAGCCTTTTGGTCTATCTCCACCTTGGCTGGATGCCTGGAATTCTGCATGTACACAATCTATTTTATGAGACAGATGGAAGTCAAGTTACAGCAAATCAATCATATGGTGCTTCTCCTGGTAATGCTTTTCTGCAAGGAATCTTCCTGTTGACTAAGTGTAGCCTTGAATCGCCTTTCATTAGCCACACAGATGTTTTATTGATATTTGACTCATGTGGAAAATTTCTCATTTAAAGTCTCTCTGGGATTTTTCTTTTCTTTTATTGCATGTGCATATGCAGCGTATGTGTGTGTGTGTATGTGTGTGTGTGTGTGTGTGTGTGTGTGTGTACACATGTATGTATACAACAGAGCACTTGAATATGTGTGCCTGTGAAGGCTCAAGGGTGAAATCAGGAACCATCTTAGATTTGCTATACCTCCTCATTGTTTTACTCTGGGGTTTCCCAGGTTCCAACCAAGAATTTTTTTATAAGATCTAGGATCTGATCTCAGAACCTTTTGCTTTTGAGGCAAAGACTTTAACTCTCTCCATCTCTCCAATCCTCTGTTTTGTTTTCCACCTAGAGTTGTGATGCTTAGCATGATGAGTGGTTAGTTGCAGTCATGTGTCTTTACGCAAGTACACACACCCATGACAAACACACACAAATATACAACCATATATCCAAATCACCAGTACCCCCAACTCCCCATTTCTCATCTTGTCAATGTTTCACATGAAGGTTAGAGCTTATGAAAGTAGATGGTGGTTTGTATTGTATAGATTAATATCTCTTTTACTATATTTAAAATAAATGATTAATATCTCTTCTAGTGTGGAATAAATAGATACTCCATCAGAAATGTCTGAAGACAATCAAGGCAACAACCTTTGGAATCAAACAGTATTTGGAACTTTAGTTGTGAGTATGATTCTGGGCAAGTTAAATCTGAGCTTCAAATCTAAATCAGAAAGTTAGATTAACAATGCTGCTGACCTCATGAAGTTCTTGTGAGGAAAGAACTTTATAATATAGTTCATCAAAGATCTTGTTAGTATGTATATATACCTATGTATGTATGTAGGTGTGTGAGAGAGGAGGAAGAGGAGAGAGAAAGAGAGAAAGAATGAGTAGGATAGAAAAGGGAGAAAGCAAACAAGCCTATTAACACCTCATTCATTTTTATTTCTTTCCTTGAAATGAGTTGTATTGATAATGCAATTTAACTTCCCAGGTAACTGGCAATTTTAAAGTATGTCCACATTCTGGTTGCTTTTGTAACAAATTATTTGGAGCCCAGAAAACTGCACTTTGGAGAGCTAGACCTACGTGTTGAGGGAAGAAGATAACATTGGCAGAATCAGCTAAGCAACTAGTTGCGTGGTCTAGTTATCTAGTCTAGTTATAGTATCTAAAGGAAACATGTTCCAAGGTATTTAGCAGATGCCTGACAATTCAGGTAGTACAGAATCCTGTGTATAAGTTCTACAATACCAAGAGCATTGACCTTATAAGGCAGGGCTACTGATGCATGAGTAATATATATGATCTGGGTACAGTGGACAAAGCAATGCCACACTTCCTTATGCTATATTTAACAACATGCATATCAAAAATTGCTTATATGTGGAATTTCCCATATAATACTTCCAGACATGGTTGACCATGGGTTGCTTGACCCTGAGAAAGCATAACCACAGATGTGGGAGGCATTTAAAAAAATAAAGTGTTAAACCTAATAAAAGGAAAGAATAGCATGGATTGTGCACCCACGGTGTGCCAAGTACTTAACATAAATTAGCCCTTTAAGCTGAAACAACATGAGGAAACTGAGACAGAGATTAGATGGTTTAAGATTGACTGTGCAGCCCATAAGCTGAAGCGCTACAGCAGAGATCGGCAGATCTGCATTTGAAAACTGGGCTTAGTTTTGCTTGGGTGGATTTTAACTTTTCCAAGCTAGTAATTAAAATGTAGGCAGTCTGGCAACCACAGTGCATGTAAACAGAGAATCAACAGGGAATATGAATATGAGGATATGAGGAGGCCCTTGTAAGACCATAGGTACAGGGCAAAATTGATCAAGCATTAGCACTTGTCAACAAACATAATGGTCGGTAGGGAAATGGTTCAGTAGATAAGATAGTTCTTGCCACCCAAGTGTAAGGAGTTGAGTTCAATCCTCAGAAATCATATTAAAAAAAGTCAGGCATGGTGGCACATAGTTGCAGTTTCAACAGTGGTGAGATAGAAGGTGAAGACAGTCAGAGCTCTAATGGTCACTAGCCAACTAGTCTAGGCACCAGCCTACTTGGTGAAGCTCTAGACCAATGAGAGATGCTTCCTCAAACAGACAACAACAACAAAATACAGTAGAGTTCATCTTAAGAATATCACCTGAAGTAGCCCTCTGACCTTTACATACATATGTGTACATACATGCTGCCATACACACATGCACTTCCCCATTACACACACACACACACACACACACACAATGTGGACTCCATGCAGAAGTACCACTGAAATTCAGAGGAGACCTTTCTTAATTCACCAGTGTTGATATTCACTAAGTAGCAGATGCCAACACTTCCCCAATATAGAAATGAAAAAAGAATCCAATAGTCAGGGACTTGGAGATATTCCAATCCCACTTAGACTACACAGAAAAAGAAGAAAAATTAGAACAGCCAAGTCTTTGCATCTCAAAACTTTGAACAAAGAGTGGATATTCACTGACTTGGGTTAACACTTAGGCTGAACCAAGAAAACCCAACCATGATTAACATTCTTTTACATCATCAAAAAGAAATCAAGATAAGTTAATCACAAGGCAATCTATTGACCATGTAGCTTTTAAAAGGGATCTTCTGCCCACTGAAAGCAGACTCCCTGAGGGAGGTCAAGTAATTTCTGGAGGCCTCTGTGAAATCTCTCTGCAAGCATTCTAAAACTCCTTTGATTTATTTTTCTAATGATATTGGAGGGATGACAAAATAAAGACATCACTCTTTTCTAATTTTTGAACTAAGTAGCTTCTTGAGTCAATGAGCAGTTAATTGCATAGTGTTTCATGTCTGCCTAGGGATACTGAAGCAGTGTCCTTGACTGTGCATTAGGATTAGCTGAAAAGTCTTTGAAAAATAATGATTCCTGGCCCTGCCATAAACCAAATACCCAGGGTCTCTAGGGAATCAGAGCCCAGAAATAATGTTTTAATTGCAAAGCTCAACAGGTGATTCCTAATCTAAAGATAAAGAACGTTAGACAGTACTAAGCACCAGCACTGTGCTTGAACTAGAATAAGTGATTGGAATTTGAATTCTGGAATCACCATGCACTTAGTGAAAAACACAGACCTTTCCAAGAATTAATTTCTTCTCCAACAGCATGAAGTTCTACAGGCTGAAAAGATCAAATGTCAAAGTAGGCAGAAGACATTCAGCAGCTAGGCAATATTACAAATGGGAACTATTGAGCTGGGTACAATGGTGCTTACCAGTGGACCCAACCATTCAATAGAGTGGAGAGATTAGTCAATAGAACCCAGGAGTTCAGGGCCAGCCTGGGCTACGTAGTAAGATACCCATCCCCAAAAAAAAAATAGCACAGCATAAAAGAACTATCGCCATTATGATTACAACATATAACATACCATTATTAGAAGTCTTCGCAGATCCTTTATTCTTATTTCTTTTTAGTTCTGAGTTTGAATAAGGACATCTATGGTGCACTGACTTGAATGAATTAGTAAGAATACGTGCTATAAGGATTGGGGAGATGGCTCAGTGAGTCAAATTCAGATGCCAGCACCTATATAAAAGCTGGGTATGACAGTACACTTCTGTAACTTTAGCTGACGGTAGGAGGGACAGGTGAATCCAGGGTGCGGAAAGGCTCACTGATCAGCCAGTCTAAATGAAATGTTGAGCTTCAGGTTCAATAAGATGCCCTTTCTGGAGAGCCACAGAGAAAACATCGACAATGATCTCTGGCCTTTATACATGGACATGCAGGTATGTGCACTCACATACATTTGTGTATATAAATGTACACACCACACACACATACAGGTTACATGGTAGCTCTAAACTTCTATTGGCAAGCAAAGTAAAGCCTTTATTTCTCTGGTGGATGAAAGCACAGCATAACCTATGGTACTGGCACGTCTGGTTTCTGCTCTGGCTTTACACTGTTACAGAACATCTCCTAGAGAACATGTCTCCCCCAGGACCTAGCAGAAAATCTGTGTGCTAGTCACCAAGGCACACACCACTGCTGGTGGCACTCCAGGAAGTAGAGACACTTGGCTAGTCACTGACTGATCCCTGGGTAGGGAGTAAAAGCAGATGTTTCAGCTACATCGCCACTGATAGCTGATTTCAGAAGTACCAAAGACTGAGTCATCAACAAGAGTCTGCATGAATTAGCAAAGCAAAATAAGCTACATTCCTGAATGATCAATCAAAATCTCTTATAGGGGAACAAACATGGCAGAAAGATAAAGGCAGTAATGTTAAGTCCTATTAGAAGAAGGACTGACGTAATTTAACACACTGGATGCTCATTTGGAAAAAGAAAGGAATTCAGTGGCTCATTTCCTGATACTGAGTCAAATGCACCGTGTGGCATATGGACTGTAACAACCAACATTTGGGTGGCTATGTGAAATTTATAACACGAGGAAACCAGAGGCCCACTGAGGGTTCATAAACTAGCAGGTGCCAGCAGCAGACCCCCAGGCCTGCCAGAAGCCTGGCTCCCTGGTAATGTTTCTCTACAGAATCAAAGAATGAGTGTGCAAAGGTTGTATATTTCTTGAGCTTAATTGTACTAGAAAAGTCTGCACACCATTGAAATGGCTATCCATAGAGAAGAGGAAAATTTTCATACATCTGTAAAACTGAATAGCAAGAAACCATTACAAAAATATCATAGAGGAATGGTATTGATATGAATAAATACTAACAAATATTTAAGTTTTTTTTAAAAGTTCTGTATGATGTCTATTCATAAACAGTGACTTAGTTATACAATATTGAAAGTATTGATATGTTTTATTTATAATGACAAATATTTCCTGGTGACTCCCATAACTCTAGACTCTGGGAAAAAATTAGTAGAAAAATTGTCCCCTGCCTTATAGATCTTAGATTCTTGGCTAAAGACAATGAAATGCACCTGAGTATGAAGTATTTCACATTACTAATACAACGTGATATGTGCTATAGAGAGAGGTGGAACAGGGTTAAGAAGGCAGGAATGCTACAACTCCCTGTTCAGCACGAAGCCTTCGCTATTAATAGGGCTGAAAGTGTGTGGTGGACCAAACTGATGAATGGGGAAAAGTGTGAATGGCATCAGGAACACCAAATGGCAATGATCTGAAGGAATATAAAGGCTTGGCACATTCCAGAAGCAGAAGAAACATCAGCTGATTAGAACAGACAGCAAGAGGAAGTGACAGATGACATCAAAGAAAGGTACCAACTAGCTCTAATCAGTATGACCACCCAAACAAGGTAACATTATATAATCAATGGGCAATCTCTCTCTCTCTCTCTCTCTCTCTCTCTCTCTCTCTCTCTCTCATCAAGTCAGCTGTCATTGGACAGATGTGAGATAGTCACTCTTACTCCTATGTCAAGTTGAGCATGCTGGAAAACAGTAGAGGATTCTCTTAGACTTTCATGCTACTATAACAAAATAGATGGTAGTTTATGAACAACAAAAACTCATTTCTCAATCTGTAGGCTATGATGTGAAGTTGTTAGAAAATTCAGTGTCTAAAAGACTCACTTCCTCACTCTCCCCTCACATTACAGAAGGAGCCCGGGATTACTCTTGGACCTCCTTTTTTATGCATGTGAGGTAAGGTCTTCCATAGTCCAGATTGACCTTGAGCTAACTTTATAGCAAAGGATGACCTCATAACCTTGTACTCCAAATTCTTGGGCCTCCACCTACCAAGTGCTGGGATTATGAACCTATACTACCATGCCTAATTCTTGGATACATGTAGGCATGCATCCCATTCACGGGGCTCTGACCTCATGACCTCCCAAAGTCCTCCAAGGAAAATCACTTTGGATGTCAGGATTGTAACCTCTGAAGTTTAGAGATATAAACAATCAGACACAAAAGCAAAAGGGTGGTTAAGAGATTGCTGTAATTATCCTGGTCAACAATGATGCATTGGAGTAGAAAGGCAGTTATACATCACCAAAGAGGTCAGAGTCACGGTGTGTTTGAAGGAGTGTAAAGAAGAGTCACAATATGCCATAACAGGGCAAAGAAGGCAAGTCTGGGTCGGACCTCGAATTGATCTCTGGATATGGAGAGCCAGGTACCATGGTGGAGAGGAAAGCCTGACTATACAGGGTTGAAGAGAGCTTGGGAAGAGGAAGTGCAGGATGTGAGTATGGACAATTCTTGAGTCACATCATTAGAAAGGAGGCAAAATGTGGGGGTGGAGTGAGATGCTATAGAAATCAAAATGTGAGCAGCAATGGGTTCAAGCTGGTGGGAGTTGCGGTAAACTCTCCCTTCCCCAACACTTCCCCACCCCAGTTTGTAGAAAACACTAAATCCTGAAGACTATGACTTCTTGATTTCATGAAGACTATTTTCCAATTAAATAAAAAACAATGCTCAGAAGCAAAACCAGAAAAAGACAAAAAATATTATGTACATGAAAATCATAAAAAAACAAACAAATTCAAATCAAGTCCACAGCTGTAGGGACTTGAGCTGTAAAAGAAAGATAAGAAACTTAAGATATTAGTTACTTGTCTCTTGGTTGTGATAAAATATCTGACAAAAACAACCTAAGGAAAGGCAGGCTTTATTTAGGCTCACAGTTAAAGGGTACAATCCATCACGGCAGGGAGATCATAGTGGAAAGGGCTTGGGGAGGCAGCTGTTCATATCACATCCACCGTCAGGAAGAAAAATGAAATGGATGTTCATGCCAAGTCGACCTTCTCTTTGTTACTTGGTCCAGGACCCAAGCCCATGGAATGGTGCTGTCCCCAACAAGTGGATCTTCCCAATTCAATTAGCTTAATCATAACAGATCAGTCTTCAAATTAGCCAAAGGCTAACCTAATCTAGATGAACTCTCACAGATATGCCTAGGTGGTGCTATAATCCCTTCAAGTTTGATAATCAGTATTAACCACTGAGCTTACAGAACTTCAAATTTATTTGTAAGTTTTTGTTCAAAAATCAATCAAGCAAATATGAAACAAGACACTCAGTTCTGCTGAAAATAACAAAACTTTATAGCATCACTTACTATATCACTAAATGTCTCCCTGACCATACACCCAAGAATCAAACCTATTCTTTTCTGTGACATTTAACCCATTCTATCTCTCACTAGTCTTTCTAGTCCATTCATAATATAATCATGTGATGGTGTCATCAGCCAGGGAGGACAAGACCCAATGCTGTGTCAGTCTGAGGAGCTCCCCATAGGGATCTTGGCTTATGTCACAGGAAAAAAAATTCAGGAGGGGTCAGTATGAAGTAAAGTTGGAGTTTGTTCAGAAAAGGGTAGAATACAGTTAAAAAAAAGATTTAGAATGCAGCAACACATGAGATTTTGTGGCTTTAAAAGTTACATTGTTCAGGTGGTATCATTTACAACTAGGCTCAAAGATTAAAGTTTAGAGTTACGTTTAAATTTCGTTTAAAAAAATATGAGCTGACTTATTTTTCTTACCTTAAAGAATTTCATCTTGTAAATGAAATTATAAGGCAGTTTATGAGGTTCATTGTTCAGGTTTAAGGATGAGAACAGAAGGCTGATAAGGTTAAACTCAAAGGTCACAAGGGTAGAAGACATACTTTTTGACCTTAAGCATGGTTCATTAGCTGTTTTAATATTCTTCCTTTGGATGTTTCAGAAAAGGAAGTAATATCTCTATGCAAAGAGTTGGCGCGGCAGTTTTTGTTATTTATGCAAAAATTCTTGATTTTCAGCCATTCAGAAACAAGCCAGATGCCCAATGGTAAAGGACCCCTTTCTGTTCTTATTGTCCCTTATTTTCCCTGTCTATCTATTCTGCCTCAGAGGCATCAAAGCAAACCATTAAATTAAATTCAAAATTATCTGTATGACATTTTTCATTTGTTTGCCCATTCATCCTCTAAATATTAACTATGAACCCATTACATACAAATAAGGTCTTACAGGATGAACAAGTTCTAAGAAGTTATTGCAAATCCTTCAGAGACTTACACTGAAAGATACAAAAGTTATGAAAGGCAGGATAGGTGAAATAACCAAGGGAAGATAGTTAGGCAATTCTGAAGAGCATGTAATATTTTCTGAGAGTGTGAGCTTTGATAAATCTTGCATGGGTAACTTAGAGCATGTATTAACTGCCAAATTCAAATTAATGAAAAAGATCTGCATGTATTGGGATGACTTTTTCCAGTATTTCTTTATTTTTTTAGAAGCCATTGTTTAGTTTCACAGAGAGAGCTTAAAGTTATTTTCCATGTGAATGACAGCAAAAGCTTGTATAACCATAGATGAAGGAAAGGAAAGGAACTGCTAGCAAAACGCAGATATGTTAAACTTGACTCCTTTTCAGAACAAAGGAAAAATTAGAAGCCATAGAATCCAGGCAGGACTAGAAGAGAATAAGATGTACTACTACTTAGAAATCTTAATCACTTAAACTTAACTCACCTGAAAAACAGAATTTCAGACAGGTTGTGCAGTGTTGCCAGAACAGTATGAGACTCAGTAAACAGAACACTAGTCCAGAGAAGCTTCTGAAATCACACACAACGAAGTTAGAACAAGGAAGGAACTACACCAATTAGCAGGGTCCATGCCTTTTCTAGACTGTGAATGCACTTCATCTATCACGATCATTCTATAAGCTGATAGGGAACTCTACTACACTTCAAATCAAATCTATGCTTTTAGCTTTTAGTTACATATTTTCCCAGCCATTCACCCTCACAATCTTTCTTGCTCTCTCCTTTTCAATATTCTCCTCCCACCAATCATATGACCATAATATAATGAAAGAGCAGAATTCTAAACTTCTCCTTTAGAGGACTTTGGCAGGTCTTATGTAGAATATAAAAAGCTAAAACTTAAGTGAAATGAGACTAAATTAAAAAAATGTTCTCAATGAGGCATATTTCCTACCTTGCCTGTTATTTCTACCTTTAAAACCAGGGATAAGACAACACTTCTCAAATGAATTCTTACAAGAAATTATGATTGGTTTTTTTCAACACTAAACACACACACACACACACACACACACACACACACACAGCAGATCCTGAATCAGATCACCTGACTGACCACGTTCCAGCCTAAGTCTGTCAAATGAATCAAGATTTGTATTAAGACCAAGTAGGTTCTTTCATCGCCCCAAGAATTACACAAGAAGTAAAGTTAGTGAGCATTCAAGACAGACAGAAAGCAACAGATGCTTCATGATTTGAAGCTTTGTCACAGCTTGAAAGGGAAAAGAAGGGAAGAATGGAATCCTCTCCCAAGACAATATTGTATAGGAGTGTTAGACCCAGAAAATACTACAACTAGTGGTCAGCACCATACCTGCCACTTCTCACAAACCACAACACATTCAATGTTTAAATAATGTGTTCGATTTGAATTTTATTTACTTTATGGCTTGTTTGCATTTACTTTGTAAATTCGTTTTACTTTTATTCCTGTATCAGAGCTATAAACATAAGGCATGTATCAGCAGCTCGTATACGTTTATGTAACCACTTAAAAAACATAAGGTGGGGAGTTCATAAATTTCATTCCTTTGAAAAGGGTTTTACATACTGCTCATGTTTGAGGTATTGAATTAAGGAATATTTTCCCTGAAAAGTACTTGTGGTAGATTGAGTAAAGACCTACACACACACACACACACACACACACACACACACACACACACACACATTCTTGGAGTCTGAATACAATAGCTTCTATGGGGGGAAAAGTCCTCTGCCTGTGACTATGTGGAGGATGGAAAAGCAAATGCATCATGCTGTAGAACCCAGGTAGAACTGATACAAGATCCTCTTCAGTCATCAAGGTCCTTGACATGGTTTGAAATGTGTCCCCCACAGTCTCATGTGCTTGGGAAGGTCATGGCATCTTTGAGAGGTAAGACCTTGCTGAAGGAAGGCGTTCACAGGGAGTGGGCCTTGAGGTGGGTTGGTCCCACCCTACCTCCTGGAGAAGTCTGCTTTGCAGCAAGCAGCCTTGTAGCTCTCAGCCTTGTGGAGAGGTGTGACTTACCCAGTCTTCAGCTTCTGCCAGCCAGCCATGCCCTGCCCATCCCATCATGAAAAGGCTGTATCTCCCCTCTGGAACCACAAGCTGAATAAACCTCCCTTCTCCCTTAAATTCCTGACTTTGGGTGTTCTCTCACAGCAACAGACAAGAGTAACTAGTACAGTCCTCCTAAGAGGACATGCAAAATGACAATGACAGAGTAATAGAAGTGCAGACAGTAATAGACAGTTATAAACAGTGCAGACGGTACATGGAGTAAGATGAGGAAGGAGTCATGGGCTAAGAGTTCATGAAGCCTTTATAATCTGAAAGACATGCATGCAGGATTTCAGATTTTCCCCTGAAGCTTTCAGAAAGAACACAACACCTTAATTTGGAACTTGAGACCTCTGGAAATCTAAATAAATAAATATTGTATTGTTTCTAACCATAAAATCTGTGGTAATTTTTCACAGAAACAACAGGATATTCCATTTGTAAGGAACGGCCTTCATTCTGTTATGTATCCCACTGTGTTATCCAGGAAGCAGACATGCTGCCTTTTGTCTTCACCCAACATGCTCTAGGATGGTGAGCAAAGAACAGTCAGTCAGTGGAAGAAAGGGGTGGGTCCTCGGTGGAAGGCCCTTCATCAAGAATGGGACAGGGAGGAAGTCCCCCGTTTTTATTACAAGTGGAAGTGTACAGGGAAGAAATTGAAGGCGTGGAAAAGCCCAGCCAGCAAGAGAGTGCACTGGATGGGAGAGAGAGAAGTGTGGAAGACACTACACCAACTTCTTGTTCACCTTGAAGTTTCACTTAGGCCTGACTCTCTAAATCTTCAAGTCTGTTTTCAAACCTCTTTGCCAACAACTTATGCTCTCTGGGCAAGCAACGCATCTTCAGGATCTGCTCAGGAGCAAGCAAAACTCTGGAAGTCATCGAGAAGTAAGACAAAAACCCACTGAAGGAAACCCAAAGCTGGCAGGCACTGAAATGAGCAGGAGAAACCTTGTTCTTCCTGGTCTCCTCTGACAGAGGAGAAAGAAATCATGCCAAGGGCCAAGCAGACACTGAGAGCAGTGGGAACTAATTGTAAGCACTAATTGTTAAGGGTTTCGGTCACTTTATTTTCTAAGGAACTACTAAGTCAAGGGACTAGAAGCTTATTGCCTTGCATGATACAAACAAAACCCAAATAAGACAAGATGGTAGGCAGAGAGGACAGCATGCAAGGAAGGAGGATTGGCTAAGTAATAACTAAGCAGAGTTCTCTGAAATGTTAACGATGTGTCTTGGCTATGCCTGAATTCTCTTTTCCAAACTCCTGCCATTTGCAATGCTCCATGGCTCTTCTTTGCCCATCTACCCTGTCAGGTAGGATTAGAGTATCCTCAGTCATTCATTCCTGGATTCTCTGTGGTTTAATCTCTTCTGAGCAAGCAATCACTCCATCACTGCAGGGCACACGATTGTACTTCACTGTACAAGGAAGCCCATCACAGCTACTGAGCAGGAGGAAAACAGAGTTGTGCCTACCAGCTCCATGCTGTCACTCAACACTTACATTGTGATGTGGTTAGAGTACATCAGCATGCTGTGGAATACCATTTGATTTGCACTTTCACTCAATAATCAAAGAGGAATTTTTACCTGACAAAGTACAGAATCCTTTTACTTACAGTCATCTCTTTCCAGGAGCATATTAGAGGTTAAGGAAAATCTAGAGAGATCATAAGTATCCTTTCACAACACAGAATATTTAAGATACAAACTCTACTTAGACATTCCGGATACACTTGAAATTCTTCAAAATGCTTCTTACTCAAAACAAGTGTTTAAAGTGAAAACTACTATAGCTGTCATTTGTTGTTTTTCTCATTTCAAACATAAATTCAGAATCCAGGAAAATTAAAACTTTACTAAAATATGCCATAATCAAAATAGCCTTTATGAAGTTTATGCTGTAATATAGGTTTATTCCATAATACTAAGTTTATGCCCTAGAATAAATTTTGCTAGGTTTATATCATAATGTCTATGAAAAGAAAAGTTACAAAGAAGATGTAACAATAGATTCTGAAACATTTAGTAAAATGATTTTCCTTTGGAGCATGATATTCATTTGCATGCTGATTAGAAAACACATTCTATCTTCTTGATAACGTAAATCAAGTCCCACATAATCCTTACATTCCAGTTGGAAGGGACCTGGCATTATTCTTTAATGTTAAGCTATGAATTTCCCCCACAATAACACCAACTAATAATTGTCTAAACCTCTGCCTAGAATGAAGCCTCTCTTCATTCTAAGAAACAATCCATCTCGGTACCCCTTCCTGCTACCATAAGCTCCTCCTCTTCCCTTGTTGGTCTTGCAGAAAGAGCGGACTGACTTTACCCTAAGTCACACCTCAGAAGTTGGGTGCCTGAACATGAGGTTTGGCAATGCACCACGTTGCATCCTACTCTGGAGTCTACTCTTGACACTAACATTCCTGGAGACTAGACAGATAAGCCCTCCAGAGCACAGACAGCTAACTCCAGCCACGCTGTTCTATTTACAACACCTGGTTGAGTATTTGGACTTTCACAAAAATGGAAGTAATTCCTTTCACTGCATCCCCTAAAATGAGACTCACCATCGTAAAGAACTACTCTCTACAAGGCCAAATTTTAATTTTTTTTCCTCTATCCCTATCTTATTATCCCTTACAAGTCATCTTGACTTATAAAAGTAAAAAAAAAAAAAAAGAAAGAAGAAAGAAAGAAAAGAAAACAAGAAAATCAAAACTAAGGTTTCCTAAGAATCATTACCTCCTTGTCCTCCTTCTCCTCCTCTTCCTCCTTCTCCTCTTCCTCTTCTTTCTTCTCCTCCTCTTCTTCTATATTTTAGCAGACAAAGAAGCAGGTTTTCTTATGTAATTTTCATACATATTTGGTTTTCTTTTTTTTTAAATATATATATAGGAAATTTATTGAGTTGGCTTACAGATATGGCCGAGGTAGTCCAGCGAAGGCTGCCAGTAGCTGAGGTAGTTCCAACAATGGCTGCCAATAGCTAGCTGCTCAGTTTGGTAGTCAAGTGGGTGATGGCTGAAGGCTAGGAGAACTCCTAGAGTCTTAGTCTAGTCGAAGGCTAGAAGGTCGAAGAAACTGGGCAGCCAGAAGGAAGAATGATTCCTAGCACAGCTGCAAGAAGGCTCCTTTTTATATGATACAGTATTGGGAGAATCCTTTGAGAGCTTTGGAGTTTCTGATAGGATCTGGGGCATGTATAATCCTTCCAAGTAGTCTCAGTTGATCCTTTCCAGAGGTGGTCTCAGCCCAGCATATTTGGTTTTCTTGACCATCTTCCTGTACACCTGACATTTAAGATTCTGGCTAAATCTTAAATGACTAAAAGATGACCTGGGAAAATCTTCTCACCAAACATGTTTGCTTTCAAGAACTTTCTCATCTAAGAATAAATTGAACATAAGGTCATCTTTGTGAAGGAAGCAAAGAAGATGATTTGGTGATTTTAAAACCCTCTTTTTGAAATAAAATCATAAACATATTAGCAAAACATTATATAGAAGAGATTACAAAATTGTCTCTTTGAAACTCATATACTTATCTTTTAGATCATATAGTAAGAAGGCAGAAGGACATAGGAGTTTGGAAGGAAGATTCAGGCTTTAGGGTACAGGCTGCATGCATGTGCAGCCTTGGGGGTACAAATGATTTCTCTTATAAGAGAGATGTGGGCTTGGCAGCTGTCCTTGGTCCAAGTGAGCAGTTTACTTGCTCCAAGGAGACACTGTTGCAATGATACAAAGGCAATTCACCCATTAGGAGCTGGGCGTGTCCATTTTCACACCTTCTCATTTAGGCATTCTTTTCCCTTTGGCTGGACCATCAACAAGCACTGATTGTGAAAAGAAAAACTCACAGAAATTTCAATTACTGTTAATGTCGCCTGAGTGTTTTCACTGTCACAGTCCAGGGTTTCAACTTTTTAATAAGTTCCCCATAATTATTACAGGTTTTTGGTCTAATTCCAGTTGAAGCTTTAATGGGACTCATTCTGACAAGATATAAGATATTGTCCCAATAGATGTTCATTTGGAAATGGGCCACTTGCAATTTCGAGTGTGCAGAGCTACGCAAGATTGAAAGTACTGGCAGTATAATTTCCACCTTGTGTCCCAGGCTCTGTGGATTTGTAGCTCATCCAGGCTGTCCATCTGGGGAGCAAACAGCATGTACTCCTTGATGAGAAACTCTGGCCAACCAACCAGCTGTGAAAAAAATAGATTACTCTTGTCATTTTTTTTCTGCTGGGTAATTTGCCGGGAGTAAAAATATAATTTCTTTGAAGGTGTGCTGCTAAAAGCAAATTCAAAGGATGTGTCTGATTTCTATTTAAAACTTCACTACACTTTTATTTATTAGAATTAATTTTTCCACAATGCCCTAACTAGGACAATATTTCCTAATCCTGAAGAAATGGAAAGGTTGTTTTATTTGTACACTATGCAAGCATAGGAGAGAGGTGGAGAGGAGAAAGACACGGAAGGGCTTGGCAGACAAGCGGGCAGGCTGAGCTGAGCACAAAAGGATGCACTATCGCTCTCCCTGTGGTAGAGGATATATCATGATGGACTTAAGCAGCTGCAGGGAAAATGGATCTTCCTATGTCCCCCAGGAAGCTAGAATCTAAAAGCATCTATTTTAAGCTCTAAGCCTATAGCTTCATCCTTGTGAGATTTCAGAAGGTCATGCTAGATAAATTCATCCTAATTCCAGAACAACTGAACTGAAGAGTAGAGAGAGGGATTGTTAGCAACAGTAGAACTGGGATGTACTATGTAGCATCTACAGGTGTGATAGGATTACCAGACTGTGTTTTCAGCAAGCCGAAGAGAATGAGAAGACTGTGCCAAGTAGTAAAATGAAGCCATTCTGTTTGTATCCAGTGGAGAGCTAATGATATCATTTGAAATGGAGGGATTTGCAATAATACTTTCACACAGTGAGTTACAAAATATTTAAACATCAATTAGTGTTGCACAGTAACTTTCTATTCATAATTTTAGTAATACAGTGCTGCACCCCATGCAGCCCATTGCCCTGATCCATAAATTGTTTTTTAATAGATGATATTCAACATACATTAGCATTTCTAAGAAAGATGTGCTATTACATATTATCTTCTTGATCACTGGGTATAGTTAACTATAATATATGCACATATAGGAGCACATGCTTAGGTATATAACAGTACAGAACATGCACGCACACACAAAGGACTTAGATCTAGAATACAAAAACATTCATACACTTTAACAGAGAATTTTTATAATTCAGTAATGAGAGGTTAAACAAATAAAGTGGTTGGCAAAGGTCTGAAACAGCAGACTCTCTACAAAGAAGATATGCTAAATAAGCACACTTCAAAAGGGTGCTCAACCCCTTGAGCAATCACAGCAATACAAATTCACAACATAACAAGATGTCATTCTAGATTTATTCCGATGACTCACATAGATTACAATTCTAAAGCTAAAGTTATTTCAACTGATCCATGAAACAACAAAATTGTATATATTTATTAGGAAGGCTTATTTTAAAAATAGTTCTTAAACTTTATTTTGACACGTGTGTGTGTGTGTGTGTGTGTGTGTGTGTGTGTGTGTGTGTGTGTGTAAGAGCGCACTGTGTGTCTTTGCTTCTACTTCCTTTTTGCTTCACTCTGGGATTTCCCAGGCTCTGCCCACGAGACCCAGCAGTACAGACCACTGCAGTTTCCACTTGGAATTTTTACCTAAGGTCTGGATCTGAACTCAAGACCTTCTGCTTGGGAGACAGACTGTTAACCCCTGAACCATCTCTCCAGTCCTATGAGGAAGACTTATGACTAAGATTTAAGAGCATGAAAACGCCAAGTGTTGGTGACATCATGAGGAAAGATAAAATGCCTCGGTTGCTTAAGAAAAGAGTTTGGTACTTTCATACAATGATAATGCTCCCTGACTTTACAAGTGAGTCATTCTACTCCTATGTATTAATCCAGGAAAAATGAAAGCATATGCCAAAGACTTGTACATGCGTTCACATGACAACTATATTCTTAATAGTCAAAAACTGAAACAACCCAAATACCATCAGCAGGTGAATGAATAAATTGAGGTATAATCATACAATGAAATATTATTCAACAATAAAAAGGGAAAAATTCCTGATAGATAACATCATGAGTTAATGTCAGTAATACCATGCTGAGCAAAATAAGATTCACAAAAAGGATGCTATAATGTTTCATGTGTATGGAAGTCTAGAGAGGACATATTCCATCTTCAGTGACAAACAGATGGGTAATTGCCAGGAGTCAGGTATAAGAGTTGATCATTAACTAAGAAGAGTATAAAAAGGAACTTTTTGCTTAGTTAAGATTTTCTAGACCTTAAAAGCAGTGGTAATTATACAGATATATAGATGTGTCAAAACACAGTAGGGCATATTCCATAATGTATCATATAAATTTATACTTCAATAAATGTGATGAAATAATTTTTTAAAGAAACACTGTTGGGCTGGGGCTATAGCTCCCTGACAGAGCACTTACTTAGCATGCACGAGATCCTAAATTCAGTCTCTGGTATCACAGAAAAATTCATTGCAGCAGGCACACAGATATGCACCTCAGGAGGTGGAGGCGAGGAGATTGTGGGCTTAAGATCAGCCTGAGAAACTGAGTAAGATCCTGTCTTACACACAAAATGAACAAACACCCAACTATAAAGACATTCAGAGCAAGGGTCTTTTAAGTTACTCAGTCTTATCAAACTTAACACATTAGCCTTCTTAACCAATTAAACTTGTGGGACAGGCTAAAAGATTTCAGAGAGAGGCCATTCCTTCTGCCTGGAAGACTGTTCTGAGGGATCTACTTGCTCACTTCATCGTCTACTTTAATTCTTTTTGCACATGTGATTATCTCAGTGAAATCTATTCATATATCATATTCAGAAAATGCAATGCCCTATCTTTGTCTGTTTTGTCATGCTATAACAAAATATCATAGACCAGGTAGTTTGTAGGGAATCAAAAGTCATTTCTTCACAGTCTGGTGGCTGGAAAGCCTAATATCTATTTCGTGTGTGTGTGTGTCTGTGTGTCTGTGTCTGTGTGTGTGTGTCTGTGTATGTCTGTTTGTGTGTCTGTCTGTATATCTGTCATAGGGCACTGTGTGCCCCTGTGGGGGACCAAGGGTGACTTCAGCAATCATCCTGGATTACTTCTACCTCCTTTTTGCTTCCCTCTGGGATTTCCCAGGCTCTGCCCACCATGACCAGAAGTACAGACTGCTATTGTTTCTGACTGGCATTTTTACATGGGACTTGGGATCTGAACTCAGGACCTTCTGCTTGGAAAGCAGACTCTTAAATCCTGAACCATCTCTCCAGCCCTAGAAAGTCCAATATCAATAATAAAAAAAGGTCTTGCTGCTGCACAACATGGCGTAAGGCATCACATGTCATGAGGAGGAAGAGAAAGCTGGAGAGATACGAAAGAGGCTAATCTCATTGTTATTAATCTATTCACGAAGGCAGAGTGCAGATGACCTAAGCAACACTGAAAAGTTTTTGCCTCCCAACACCTCTTTAGGGGATGGAGTGAACAGTGCATGAACCTCAGCAACACATTTAAACAATAATGCTTCCTTAAAATTACCTATAACTTTACTTTGCTCTATTTGTCTCAATAATTTTTTTTTCAAATAACTTAAGGGAGATTTATTCACCTTAGGGTTCTAGAAGGGAGATATAGTCTTTCATGGTGGAGGTAGCAGGGCTGGCTGGCTGAAGCTGTCAGGCAAATCACTCCCATCCCTGTTGGCTGGAAGATTCTTGGAGAGTTTCTCTTCTTCCCAGTCAGTCTTCTTTTTTTTTTTTATTTTTATTTATTTTTTTTATTAAAAATTAAATTATACATTTAAAAATTTTTTACCAGTTCCCTCCCTCTCCCCTCCTCCCCGCGAACCCCCTCCTCTCCCTCCTCTCCCTCCCCATCCCCCAGTGCCTCCCCCCCAATTCCCAGAGAGTCCTTTATTGTGTACGCCTAACTCTCCACTGGGTCTTCCTCTCCAATGACATAAAAGGACCCAGTGGCATTTCCATAAGCCCTTTCTCTTGTTCCCCTTAAGCATAGGATCACTACTATGGCTGTCAATCACCTTGCCTCCAGGGGTCTCGGTGCCCTTAACAGATGCTAGACTTTATGAGGGCAACAGTGCATTGGACATTGCGCAGGGCATGCAAAGTCCCATTATGATTGCTTTGGCCCCAACTATTGTTGAGAATCTTGCAAATCGTTGCTCCTCCCATCCTTTTGCTCTTACAATCTTACCGCCCCCTCTTCCGCAAATGTCCCTGAGCTCCAGGATGGGGAGAGATTAGGCTGGCCTAGTTCTAGGTGATTGATATAGAGTCTCTGAAGTTCTGGATTGTGGTTGGTTGATTTTCTTTTGCAGTTTTGCTGCTCCTGCAATGCCCTTCACTCCATTCTGCTGGGCACTGTATGTCACCCCCTGGCCAGAGACAAAAGCTGTTAAACTGGAGTCTTGTTATAATAGCACATTCAAGGGTATATGTAATAAGAGTAGGAAACCTCAGTGAGGGAGGGGTCCATCACCCATTTGCGAAATGATTACTTTTTATCTGTTAGACTATATGCCCCCCTTTCTGGTGAAATCAGGAAAGAACGTCTGTGAACTTAACCTGGTTTCTCATTACTTACTTGCAGCCCTTGATGGAGGCCTATTTTCTCTGCTGTAACATGGTCCCCTTTCTCCTTGTTTCTGGTTTGGCCCTCCTACCCCATCTCTCTTGTTCATAATCCTTGCAATTACTGTGTTACATAGGTTTACTTTTAAGTGTCTCAATGTGGGCTGGATGAGTTTGGTACTAGGAGCCACCTATTAAGGAGTACATACGGTGCTTAATTTTCTGGGTTTGGGATACTTCACTTAATATAATTCTTTCTAATGACATCCATTTCCCAGCAAATTCCAGTAATTCATCATTTTTGATGGCTGAGTAGTACTCCATTGTATAGATGTACCACAGTTTACTTATCCACTCGTCAACTGTTGGACATTTAGGTTGATTCCATGACTTTGCTATTGTAAACAGTGCTGCTATGAACATGGTCGAGCTTGTGCTATCGAGGCGAACCTCTGCTGCATGGGGGGTTATTCCCAAAAGTGGGATAGCAGGGTCATATGGCATTTCGATCTTTAATTTCTTTAAGAATCTCCAGACAGCTCGCCAGAGTGGCTGTATGAGCTTGCATTCCCACCAACAATGTAGGAGAGTTCCCCTCTCTCCACATCCTCTCCAGCATTTGTCGTTGTTTGTATTGTGGATTTTTGCCATCCTGACCGGGGTGAGATGGTATCTCAGGGAAGTTTTGATTTGCATTTCCCTGATGGCGAAGGAAGTGGAGCATTTTTTAAGATATTTGTTAGACATTTTAATTTCATCCCTGGTAAAGTTTCTTTGAAGTTCCATGGCCCATTTTTTAATTGGGCCAGTGTTTTCCTTGGAGTTTAGTTTTCTAAGTTCTTTGTGCACTCTGGACAGTAGAGCTCTGTCAGATACGTGGTTAGTGAAGATTTTCTCCCATTCTGTGGGTGGCCTTTGAGCTCGTGTTACAATCTCTTTATCTGAACAGAAGCTCTTTAATTTCACAAGATCCCAACTGTTGAGAGTTGGTAGCAGTGACTGTGCCATTGGATGTCTGTTTAGGAAATGTTGGCCTAGCCCAATCAGCTCGAGGGAGTTCCCTATCCTTTCAACTATGGTTTTTAAAGTCTCTGGCCTTAAATCAAGGTCCTTGATCCATTTGGAATTAAGTCTTGTACATGGTGACAAGTACGGATCCAGCTTTAATCTTCTGCATGTGGAGATCCAGTTTTGCCAGCACCATTTGTTGAAGATGCTGTTTTTTTTCCATTGGATTCTTTGGGCCCCTTTGTCAAAGACCAAATGGCTGTATTTTTGTGGGCTTATATCTGGGTCTTCAATCCTTATCCATTGATCTGTGTGTCTATTTTGGAGCCAGTACCAGGCTGTCTTTATAACTATGGATTTGTAGTATAAACTAAGGTTTCGTATGGTAATACCTCCAGCAGTGTTTTTGTTACTCAGGATTGTCTTTGCTATCCTAGGTCTTTTGTGCCTCCATATGAATTTTGAGATTATTTGGTTAACTTCTTTAAAGAATTGCTTTGGGATTTTAATTGGTATAGCATTGAATTTGTATATTGCCTTTGGTAGGATGGTCATTTTTACGATGTTGATTCTACCAATCCAGGAACATGGGAGGTCTTTCCACCTTCTGGTGTCTTCTGCTATTTCTTTCTTTAGGGTTTTAAAGTTTTCATTGTAAAGGTCTTTTACCTCCTTGGTTAGGTTTATACCAAGGTATTTCATTTTTTTAGGGGCTATAGTAAATGGGATTGTTTCTCTCAAGGCTTTTTCACTTCTTTCATTCTGGGCATATAGGAAGGCCTCTGATTTTTGCACATTTATTTTGTATCCTGCCACCCTGCTGAACTTCTCAATTAATTCCAGTAGCTTCCTGGTGGAGTTTTTGGGATCCCTCAGGTATAAGATCATGTCATCTGCAAATAGGGATAGTTTGACTTCTTCCTTGCCGATTTGAATCCCTCTTATGTCCCTTTCTTGTCTTATGGCTTCAGCTAAGACTTCAAGTACAATATTGAATAGAAGTGGTGAGAGTGGACAGCCTTGTCTAGTTCCTGATCGAAGTGGGAATGCTTCCAATTGTTCCCCATTGAGCATAATCCTTGCTGTAGGCTTGTTGTATACAGCTTTTATTATATTGATAAAGGTTCCTTCCATTCCTACAGTCTCTAGCGTTTTGATCATAAAAGGCTTTTGGATTTTGTCAAAGGCTTTTTCTGCATCTATGGAGAGTATCATGTGGTCTTGGACTTTGGACTGGTTTACATGATGAATTACATTTATTGATTTGCGTATGTTGAACCAACTTTGTGTGCCGGGGATGAAGCCTACTTGGTCCCCGTGAATGATCTTTTTGATATGTTTTTGAATCCGATTTGCTAAGACTTTGTTGAGAATCTTTGTATCTGTGTTCATCAGAGAGATCGGCCTATAGTTTTCTTTTTTAAGTGCATCTTTATTAGGTTTTGGGATTAAGACGATATTAGCTTCATAGAAGGAATTTGGCAGTGTTCCTTCCTTTGCTATTTGATGGAACAGTTTAAGGAGTATTGGTGTTATTAACTCCTTAAATGTCTGGTAGAATTCTGTGCTGAATCCATCTGGCCCAGGACATTTTTTGGTGGGAAGATTCGAGATTACTTCTTCAATTTCCTTGTATGTTATAGGACTATTTAAATAATTCACAACTTCCTGATTCAATTTAGGTAGGTTGTGTTTACTTAGAAATTCATCCATCTCTTTTGTGTTGTCAAACTTCACAGAGTATAAGTTTTTGAAATATGATGTTATAATTCTCTGGATTTCTTGGGTATCCGTAGTGATAACTCCATGTTCATTTCTAATTTTGTTAATTTGGGTTTTCTCTCTCTTGCTTTTGGTTAATTTAGCTAGGGGTGTATCAATCTTATTGATTTTTTCAAAGAACCAGCTTTTTGACTGGTTGATTTTTTCTATCGTTTTCTTAATCTCGATTTCAGATATTTCTCCCCTTATTTTGCTAATCTCCTCTCTTCTATTACTTTTGGGATCAGATTGCTCAAGTTTCTCCAAAGCCTTAAGCTGCATCGTTAAATTATTTATTTCTGATGTTTCCAATTTTCTGATGTAGGCATTAAGAGCTATGAACTTACTTACCTCTTAGAACAGCTTTCATTGTGTCCCAGAGATTTTGGTAAGTTGTATTCTCATTTTCGTTCACTTTCAGAAAATCTTGAATTTCCCGTTTAATTTCTTCCTGAATCCAGTTCTCATTCAGCATCATATTGTTAAGTTTCCAGGAGTTAGTGTATTTTCTCTTGTTTGTTGTGTTGTTGTGGATGTCCAGCTTTAGGCCGTGGTGGTCTGATAGGGCACAGGCTAGAATTTCGACTTTTTTGTATTTGTGTAGATTCATTTTGTGGCCCAATATGTGATCTATTTTGGAGAAAGTTCCGTGTGCTGCTGAGAAAAATGTGTATTCTTTGGTACGTGGGTGAAAAGTTCGATAGAGATCTGTAAGGTCCATTTCAGTAAGGGTTTGGTTAAGCTCCAAAGTGTCTCTGTTAAGCTTTTGACCTGTTGATCTATCCCATGTTGAGAGGGCGGTGTTGAAATCCCCGAGAATTATTGTTTGGGGGTTGATTTCTTGCTTTAGACGCTGTAGGGTTTTCTTAATGAATGTGGAGGGGCCCATATTGGGTGCATATATGTTCAGTAATGTGAAGTCTTCTTGGTGAATTGTACCTGTGACTAAAATGTAGTATCCATCTGTGTCTCTTATGATTTTCTTTGGTTTGAAGTCCACTTTGTCTGAAAGCATAATTGCTACCCCTGCCTGTTTCCTGGTTCCATTAGCTTGCAAGATTTTGGACCAGCCTTTCATTCTTAGGACGTGCCTATCTTTTTTGGTGAGATGAGTTTCCTGAAGGCAGCAGATTGTTGGATTGTGGTTTCTAATCCAAGTTTGTAATCTGTGTCTCTTAATCGGTGAGTTAATGCCGTTGACATTTAATGTTATAATGGAGAAATTATTTTTAATTCTGGACATTTTTTATGTTTAGTAGATTTTGTAAGCATGTTGTTTGATATTTATATTTTTTGGTATTATACTTCCATTCTGTCCTCCTGGATACGCTTGTTCTTTTTTTCAAGCTTGAGTATCATTTCTAGCATTTTTTGAAGGCCTGGTTTGGTAGACATGTATCCCTTCAAGTTGTCTTTGTGCTGAAAAACTTTTCTTTCTCCCTCAATCATGACAGATAGTTTTGCCGGGTATATCAGTCTGGGTTGGCATTTTTGCTCATTTAATACTTGAAGTATGTCTCTCCAAGCTCTTCTTGCTTTTACTGTTTCCATTGAGTAGTCATTTGTTATTCTAATAGGTTTACCTTTAAAAGTGAGTTGCTTTTTTTCTCTTGAAGCTCTCAGCACCTTTTCTTTGTCTTGAATGTGGAGTGTTTTGACTATTATTTGCCGTGGCGATTTTCTATTTTGGTCATATCTGTTTGGAGTGCGAAATGCCTCTTGTATTTGGATAGGCCTCTCATTCTTTAATTGTGGGAAGTTTTCATTTATGATGAATTGAAATATTTCCTCAGGTGTGGTATTTTGGGATTCTTGTTCTGGTATTCCATGAATGCGCATGTTAGGTTTCTTCAGGGTGTCCCATATTTCTTGAATGTTCCTCTCCATTATCTTTTTGGCTTTAACAATCTCTTCCATTGAGCTGGTTAATTCTCCTACTTTGTCTTCAAGATCTGAGATTCTATTTTCTGCCTCATTTGTTCTGCTGATAAGACTCTCTGTAGAGTTTTGGGTTGAAGATAACTTATCTCTTAGTTCAATTTTAAACTCTGCCTGAGACTGTTTTACCTGCTCTATACCTATTTTTGTTTCTTGAACTGTTTTTCTCAACTCCTCCAGGTTCCTGTTGTGTTCCTGTTCAAAGTGGTTGACACGGTTATTTAACTCTTCTCGGATTTCCTCTTTCATATTATTAATCATGGTAATGATCATACTCTGAAAGTCGTTATGTTGGGTCTGGCTTTCATGGCTATTTTCTATGGATTTGTTCTGGTCGCAATCCATCGTTATGGGATTGATTCTTTTGGTGGGAGATTGTTCTTGGGGTTTGTTTCTCGTGGATCTGCACTTTGACTTGTACATCGTTGTTTTGTTTTTTAGAACCTTTCAGTTTCTGTGTGTTTTTCACTGAACCGATGTAGTTGGTATTGTTACACCTGCCAGTTGTTACTAGTGCTTGCCTTGGATTGGGTATGTTTGTGTATTGGTATTGTTATATCCTAGATGAGACTACTAGGATGTTAGTACGTCAGTTACATAACCAGGGGATGAATATAAGTATGGTAGTGCACTTTTATGATCTAGTGTCTTGGTGAAATGTGAGGGTGGGTCGTGTACTCCCTGGAGTTGTATGTTTTTGGGGTGGCTGTATGAGGAAGCTGACCTACAACATTGATACTAGAAAGGATCAGTAAGGTGAAAGAAAAGAAAAAGAGTAAGGAAAAAAAAAAAGGTTTCCTTATCTTTAGGCTGGATGTGAAGAGTCTCGCATGTGATACAATGGTTGTAGTGAAGTCCAGATGTATGGCCTGTGTTCTCTTTGTTCCTTAGAGTTTTGTTTGGGTTTCCTTTGTACTCTATTGAATTCTGAGTAGCAGTGTGACTTCCGTGGACCACATGTGTAGGTCCCCGGTGGGCCAGAGAGGCAGAGGGTCTGATGTTGATGGCAGAATTCTTCACCTGCGACCTGAGGGGGGGCAGAGGGGCGCGGGGGCGGGAGGGCACAAGGGGCTGGTGTCCGGGGCGGGACCCCGGAGGCTAAGCCGGCGGCCACGCGTGGGTGCTGCTGGCCGGGCGGCTGGGCTCAGGGGTGGGGGGCGGGGCTGGGAGGGGCTCGCTCTCACCTGGGCGCTGGTCGGGGTTCGGCGCGGAGGGGGGCTGGGGGCAAAGCCGGCGGCCGCGCGCGCGGGTGCTGCTGGCCAGGCGGCTCGGCTCCGGGGTGGGGGGCGGGGCTGGGAGGGGCTCGCTCTCACCTGGGCGCTGGTCGGGGTTCGGCGCGGAGGGGGGCTGGGGGCAAAGCCGGCTGCCGCGCGCGCGGGTGCTGCTGGCCGGGCGGCTCGGCTCCGGGGTTTGTCTCAATAATTTTTATCATTAACATACTCAACATTCTACAGATTTATTAAATCACATTATCGTTATTCCCCCAAATGCACTATGAATACCTCGAGTCTGGGAATTCATCTTATTGCTGAACTTCCAGTACATCTGGCATACAAGAGATACTTAAAATATGATTTTTGAATAAATAAGCAAATGAATCTATGAAAGGAGTGAAATCAGCGAAAGAGTCATTATACTAATTGCAAGAGAACTGTGCTGTCACATGAAAACAAGAGAGAGAGTCATATCAGGATAAAACAAACCCTGACTACATTTGCCCGACCAAAATAAAATAATCAATGTTGGGATGGAGATATGGCTCATGGGTTAAAGCCTTTGCCTCAAAAACAAAAGGACCTGAAATCTGATTTCCAGATCACATGTAAAAATGCCAGATGGAAATGGTGGTGGCCTGAAATTCCAGCCCTGGAAGGAAATCCAGGAGCAAAGTAATTTGGGAAATTCTGGAGCAAAGTAATAAGGAGGCAGAACAATCCAGAATGGTTCCCGATATCACCCTTGAGCCTCCATAGACATATACACTCAAGTGCCTCTGTAAGTATACCCACACATGCCAAAAAAATCAAGGTTGAAAATCATTTTATGTTCAGCCAACACAAGCAAGCAAAAGCAAGGGCACAACAGCAATGTTAGCATTAACAAATATATCACACTAAAATAGAATATGTCATGCAATTGTCTATACATATATATAAGATACAGATCATAAGGAAGCTCTAACAGCTATAAACATGAAGTTTGCCTAAAAAATAGAACTTCTAAAATAAGGTATTAAAATTTAAACTGAGCTTAATCAACAAGAGTAATAATGAAAAAAGCTAGAATTCAAATTTACCTCTAGTAGACAAAAAAGTTGAGACAAAATAATTGAATCAAACAATCAATAAATTTAGTGGTAAATTTATTTCCCAATACAAAATTATCACTTCACTGTCAACTCCATGAATCCCGGCACATATTTATACTGTTCACAGCTATATGACCAGCACTTGCAAAAAAACTTGGCATGAAGTTGAATGTGATAACTATTTCTTGAATGATAATTAACATTCATGAAATTTAATTCTGTACTTTATTTTAAAAAAAATCTCTCAACACAATCTTTTTAATAGCTGTTTTTAAACACAGCTTATGTGAGCACACTGCAGGACCAAAGGCAATTAGCAGTGACAATGTATTATGAAAGAGAAATTAAACTAGTAATTATTAGTTGGAAAACAAGAAGCATGAGGTTGGTAAAAGGCTCAGCAGTTTAAGCCTTTGCCTTGTAAGCAAAAGGACCTGAGTTCAGATTCCCAAGTCCCATGTAAAAACTGCCAGGAATATATGGAAGCAACCTATAATTCCTGCCATGGAAGGCAGATCCTGGGAAACCCTAGAGCAAAATAATAAATAGGTAGATTAGTAATCCAGGATGATTCATATTGTCACCTTTGAGCCTCCACAGGCACACACACTCAAGTGTTTCCACATATACACATACACACAGTGCGCACATGCATGCATACACACAAAAGACAAACCTGTGTAGCCTTTAGGTTAAAGACTTGTCTATTAGCGTACACGACAGCTATATTTTTAACAATCACTGGACACATTAAAAGGCATACATATATCATTAGATGCTTTCATTTGAAAGTGTAAAGTCATGTTATACAAATATGTATTATCAAAATTGGGCCATAGATTTAATACATTTGATATACAAGAAGAGAGAAGTTTTATCTTCAGTACCACATAAACCAGGAATAGGGATACATGCTCACCATTTAAGAACCCAGGGAGAGAGGAAAACAAAATTATCAGAAGCTCAAGACCATCATCAACTACATGGTGAGTTCAAGACCAGCTTATCTCAAAGAAAATAGAAATATTTAACAACCCAAGATGAGTATAAAATTTAAATTACTAGCAAGTTAAACAGAAAAAAATGTCAGTAGAGAAAAGGCAAAGAATATGGAAAGACAATAGATGAGGAAAAATAAATGACTATTAATGTAAAAAGGTTATTGACCTCATTAAAATAAAGGATAAGCAATAATAAAAGAAATATTGTTTTCTAATCACTAGAAAAGTAAAAACCAAATAGCAAGAACATGTGCCTACAAGGGCAACAGATATTAAGTATTTCTACCTTCTGGTGAAAACGCAAATTGTTATCTTAGACATTTTAGAAATAATTCAGAGAACTCTAGTAAAACTAAAGGCAACAGCACCCTAAAACTTGCCCCAACAATAGCACAATATCGAAAACATATTTACAGGAATATCTATAGCATACTGCTTAAGGTAGAAAAAGACTAGAAAGTAAGTGGCACCCATCAATAACAGATTAAGTAAACTATGTTCAAGCAACACTAAGGACTTAACTGGAAAAAAAGAAAAGAAAGATAGGTAGATCTATGAACAGAGGAATCTCTCAGAGTAGTCTTTTAAAAATCTTAAAAAGATATCAGAAGTATAACACATACAAAAGTATTTTAATCAATGACCTAGAAGTCATATTTGAATTTGACTATATTAATATATGACTCTAGAGGATGATATGGGAAGGTGTATTATAGTGTTGACAGGTGCTACCCAAGTAGAAGAATGTGATACCAACAAGAGAGTAAATGAAAGGTGAGATAGAAGGTGTCAGGCAGATGTTACACTTTTAAAGCAAATCAAACACTATATTCTTAAAACTAGGGTTCTTGGTATAAGAATGTGACAGAAAAACTGGGAATGGAAGAGAAGTAAGTAACTAGTTTTCAGTGGAAATTATTTTAATTACTATGTTCTATGTATTATGAGTCTGTCAGACTCATCAAAGGAAACAGATAGAAACTTTTTAAGTTCAAGGCTTAAATTCACACTCTAGAAAGAAGGAAACACTTGCTTTCAACACCTCCTTTGGATTAAAGGAAGCTTAATCATAAAGACTGATAAAGGTCACAGAACACTGGAGAGAACATAAGTTACTTTAGAAAGATTGATAAAATCACAGAGTAATCTACACAGAATGTAAGTTACTTAAGTCAATCCTTTTTTCCTTTAGACTGTCCTTATCAGATTTCTACATTGAGAGAACTGTGAAAATAGTATTTCATTAAAAAAGAAATAAGTTCAAGTTATTTGTTTTATCAACTGGTCTCAAATCCAAGGATTTAACAAAGCCAAGAAATAGAAAGACGTGAGGATTTCTCCACATGTAAAGAATCGTGAGAAAGGTTTAATTTTACCTCTGAATATCACAGCAGATTTCCAAAAAGACCCAAGAAAATACTCATTTTCATATTTTGTAGCAGTTTCTTTTTTAGCAGATTACCACATATTTAGTGACTTTAAAAAGCAGAAACATTTACGCAATTCAGAGGCCAAGTTTTCACACTTGCCAGGTGAACAGGGACGTGGGACTCTGAGGACAACTTGAGGTTTCTCCAGTTTTAGGTGGCTGCCAGCATCTCTTGGTCTACGGCCGCATCACTTTCTATGCACACTCTCTACCACTATGGTCACATTGTCTGCTCTTATTTGCTTCAATGTTCCTTGTGCTTCTCTCTTACAAAGGCATTTGTGACTTTTTTGGGGACTCATCATGTTCCACAATAATCCACCCTTCTCAGAATGTTTAATTTACTCATATCTGCAAAGATCCTTCGTCCAAACAAAGCATATAGGTTCTAAGGATTAGGATCAGATTCCTCTAAGAAGCCTGGACTGGGCATAACAAGTCAGAGGGGCTGCATGGAAAACTGCCTCTGGTTCATGTAGGATGAAAAATAACACTGGCAAAATCTAAGTATAGAAGGGAGTGGAGAAATTTGAAAAGGAAAGACTAAGAGATGGAATCTCCAAATTCTTTCACCTTATTTCTAACTGATCCCAACCCACATATATATATAGATAAGATCCAAATAGCTCAACTAATGGCCAAACATTTGAACCAAGTTTTAAGCTCCCAACCCAATAACAGAAAGTTCAAGTTCAGGCAAAAAAAATTGCTACAATGAAGAATGCAATATTCATCTAAACAAGTAATGTTAATATTTATAATGTTTGACAAAATTTGAAATTATCTATCATACAGTATAAAATAAACCTGTCAAACTCACTGAGATGACCCACATCTTTGAACTAAGAAACAAAGTAAAATAAAATTTACTTACAATGAATGAAACATAAGAAATCTCAACAGGGAAATAGGAAAGAGAATGAGTTGTGATGAAACATGAGAGCTAAGAGTAGTGCCATTTCTGAAGTAAAATGAACTCAGTTCTCAAATGGAGAAGTCACAGGAAAAAATACATAAACAGAAAAATAAAACAGGAATTGGTCACGGGGAAAATAAGGACTAAAGAATCTAAAACAAAAACTAAAATCATTATCAGAGTCCAGATATCCATTAAAAACTACTAACAGTAAGTTCTACATGTGTGTGATAGAAATCCTGGAAGAATAAGGAGAAAACAGAGCACAAAAAAAAATTCAATGAAATTATGCTTAAGCCCAGTGCAGTGATTCATACCTGCAGTCCCATCACTCAGGAAGCTTGATAGATTACATAGTACCAGAGACTCTGGTGGAAGCTACCAGAGGAGAAAAACAAACAAAGGTTTCTCAATCTGTGAAATCTGCAAGATGCAACAAAGAATCACCACAGCGATAGGTGATCATCAGTGTAACAGAGGCATGACCATCTAGGCGACAACCAACACTTTTCTGATCAGATTTAAGACCCACTTGTCAGAATGAAACACATTCCTGTTACTGTAAACTACAATAATGATCTATGAAAGGAAAGACATAGTTCCTAGAGCAAGAGCAGAGTATAAATCGTTAACTAGGAAGACAGCACACCTAAAAACTGCTTTGTAAGTACCTGCTGTTATACCCATAGATTGGAAAATCATACAGTACTCAACCTAAAAGCCTCCTTCTACAGCAGAAGAAGTTGATTACTGAAAAAGTACAGTTTTTCAAAATGAAGAAAATAAGTAACTGTATTTTGCTTGTCCCTAAACAGGACATATATACTTCACCCCCCTCACCCCAAAGCTCAGGGAATATCAAGGAAGAGGGAGTAGTAAGATTTTAAGAGCCTGAAGTGAGACAGTAGTAGGCCAGACATTAGCTCATGGACATGACAGAGTTATGATATATCAGATATGTACAGTTATAAAAGAATTGCATAGGATCTACCTCAACATTGCACCATGAAAGCAGAAAAATATCAAAAAGATATATATATATATATATATATATATATATATATATATATATATATGTATCTGTAGAAGTTCACCTGCATGGTTGCTGATAAATTACCACCAAACAGATTAAGGGGTTTATTTTCTTATGAGAGTCCAATTAGAGTTATTAGTCCAGCTTCACAAGAGAGCTCATATCAACACCAGAGCCTAGAGAACTGGCCATACCTTCTTCATATAACAATTGAGAGACGTGATCCTTACTTGCCAGACCAGCATGCCTGGCCAAGAATATACAAGGATGCCCACTTTCTCAACCAGTTCTCTGCATTTTATTTACCTATCCAGGGTCTAGTCATACCCACCATGGGCTGGGCAAGACCAAATCAACTAGACAATATTCTGCAGGTTTTGCTCTGGGCTTAACTCAACTACCAATTATCTAAAAATGTGCCCAGAGCTCAAACCTTCAACCATCAAGTTGACATCTGTACTTAACTATGACACTCCACCCCTTGTCAACTTGACATAAGAATACATTGCTTTTAAAACTATAACCTTTACCTTGTCCCCATAAGGTGTTCAACTTATCTTAAAACATAAATAGATTTAACTTCATTAATTCTAAATCTCTACAAGTTCTCATAGAAAAATTTTCAAATGTTCTACCATTGAAAGTTCACTTCCAACATTTTAAAATTCCAAATCAGTTAACCATAAGAGTCTTTCAAATAAAAATAAGTTGAAACTGCAAGATATAAGCATCATGACAATGAGAAAACATCAAATTAAGATCAAAGTCCAACAAATCAAATACCACATCCTGTACTTCAATGTCCATCTTCTTCTGATGATTACATAGTCACGATGGCTCAAAAATTCTGGGTAATCACCATTCCGTCTTTGTAGCTCAAAGTTGCACAAGAACTGTTCCTCTGAACCTGGCTGAATCTCCACTCACAGCCATCCTCAGCATACATCCCATGGTCCTGGCATTTCCAACACCACCTCTGGGTCCACGTATGCAGCTATAAGCTTCACCTTCACTTACAGGAACTCTGCACCTGCCACTTGATGCCAAGCTTCTGCTGTTCTCCATGTACCACTTAATTGTACAACAAAACCAGTATCACCTGGGGGATGCTGTCAAATTCTGCAGGGAGGTTAAAACATAGCTTGGTCCATTTGAACCACAGCTGCACCAACTGTTGTGTGCTGACTTTGGAAAAGCCCTCTTTTAGGCAATCAAAACTTTTGAAGAGCAAAAAACAGTTTCACTTGGGCTATATGTCCCTGAAGGAATATCCATATGGTGGTATTCATTTCTTCCACCATCCCAGAGCAAACCACATGGTTTCCCTTCAATAATATCTCCAACAGTGGCAGCTGTTCTGCTCTCTGCCCATTCCTCATGCTAAGTTTCAAGGCTGCCAACACAGATCTCCTCTATCAAGCAAACAAGTCCATCATCTTTAAATTCAACTTTACCAGAGTCTTTGTTCCCTTTATCACAGATTGGGCCCAAATAATCCATGACTTTCTCAATATCGCTATTTTATAAGCAGTTTACAAACAAATGGTTTTCAGACAAGCAATCTCAATGTCTTCAAACATTGCCATATTCCTTCAAAAGAGCCATTCAAAATCCACAAAGTCCAAATAGTCAGAGTTATCATCAACACTCCACTTCTCTGGTACCAAATTCTATTGCATTAACCTACAGGGTTGCTGATAAAATCGTGACAAAATAGTTTAAGAAACAAAGGGTTTATTCTCTTACAATTGTCCAGTTACAGTTCTTAGTCCAGCTACACAGGAGAGCTCACACCAACACCAGGACCAAGGGAACTGTCCACAGCATCTTCACCTAACAGCTGAGAAAGAGATGATCCTTACTTGCCAGACCAGCATGTCTGCTCAAGTATATACAAGGATGCCCACTTCCTCAACCAGCTCTCTGTATTTTACTTACCTGTCCTGGGCCTAGTACCGCCCACCTTGGGCTGGGCCAGCCCCATCAACTAGAGAATCTCCTGCAGGTTCATTCTGAACTTAGCTCAACTACCAATTATCTGAAAATGTTCTCAGAGCTCAAACCCTCAACCATCAAAATGACACCTGTACCTCTCTAAGACTGATAAGGACTAATGTTGATGGGGATGAAAACACAGATGCTTTTCTCAATGGTACGCCCACTGATCTATGATACTAGAGCATGAACATGTTAGGCATATGTCATCAAAGACAAACTAGATGAAGCACAGTGAGCTGCACAAGTGAAAGGATTTGAAAATAGGAGGGAGTCTGGTAGGGTAGATGAGAATTATAAGTGGAAAAGGAGGAGGGATGTGACTTTGGGATTAAGTGGTGAAAATGAGACATATTGTGAATTAACTATATTCATGTAGGCAACATTTTAAAAAAGAAGTAACACAAAAAAGAAAAAAGTTAAAGATGCTACAAATGAAAGGAAGAAAAGCTAATATTTCAACATATTTATCTTCAGATTCAATGCTATTCCCATCAAGGTCCCATTGACATTTTTGTAGTAATGGGGAAAAAGCCTAAATTTCATAATATGGATCCACAAAAAATAGTGAATAGGGGGCTGGAGAGGTGGCTCAGGGGTTAAGCCTCCGCCTTGCAGGCAGAAGGTCCTGAGTTCGGATCCCAGATCCCACGTATAGACACCAGGCGGAAGCGGGGGCGGCCTGCGCTTCTGGTCCTGGTAGGGCGGAGCCTGTGAATCCCCGGGCAGAAGGAGGTGGAGGCGTCCGTGGTGGATCGCGAATTCGTCCGTGGTTCTACACATACACAGACACACACACACACACACACACACACACACACACGCACATACACACGCATATGCACACAGTTGAATAAATAATAATAAATAAATAAATAAAATACATATTTAAAAAAATAGTGAATAGAAGTTGTAATCTTAGGCAAAAGAACAAAGCTGAAGGTAACACATAATCTAATTTCAAAGTGGACAAAGCAATGGAAAAACATAGGACTGGCAGAAAAAGACATGTAGGCCATTGGAACAGAAAGTGCAGGACGAAGCCATACAGATAGAGTTTCATAATTTGCCAGAACATCTCACAAGAACTAAGGAAAGATTGATTATAACTACCATTTTATTACAAGTAATATTTTAAAAGATACAAATAAATGAGACTTGAAGAGCTGTCTAGAAGGGAACTAAATACTGGGCTTTAATCCCTGTGGTGATTGGTGTGTGACAGCTGGCATCCCCTCCCAAGAGCTCTCCAAATTTCATCCTTTTGGGCTTTTACAGGCTTTATGACACAGGGGTGATTGATTTGGTTATTTAACAATGCCAACTAAATCATTCTCCAGCTCCTCTTCCTCTCACCAGAAGAGCGAGGTTGAAATTCCAACCTTCTATGTATATAAAAAGCAGCTTCCATATCCCAAAAGTCATGTTCTTAGCATTGGCTCAAGCATATTTGGAATTCCATCCACTCATCTCTATTACTTAGAAAATTCCAAGGATTTTTATGGAACTTCTGTACCAAGAATTAGGAATGAAAATTGAATGCATAATTCTTATGGTACTACAAAAGCACAGATACTAAGATCCTGAGGCTAGAAAAGTAACCAAGTTATCTGTCTCATAGTCTGTGTGAATAGAAAATGCAAAAGAATACAATAGATCATCTCTTCACTGTCTAATAAGGATAAACTACTATAAAATTATATATTATAATATGTCATCATGATGTCCTATACTGAAAATTTTTAACTAGGCAACTAGGAATAAGGAATAATAAGATTTTTTTTATTTTTATTTACACTCATACAAACTTAACAGGTACACCGGTCCCTTCCCTCCCTCCACCCCCTCCCCCTTCCCTCTCCATCCCCCAGTGCTTCCCCCTCCCATCCCCGGAGCATCCTTTAATGAGCATACCAAACTCTCCTCTGGGTCCTCCTCTCCGATGAGGTGCAAGGACCCAGTGGCATTTCCCAGAACCGTTTAAGGAATAATAAGATTTTTAAATATCACTTGTTTGTTATTCACATTTATCCAACTGGAGTGTCTGATGGGTCCATTTGTACATATATCCAATGTCCAAGCAATGGAAGATAAGATATCATCATAGTTCACTGAATTTAAGAGAAGTACTCCATAATCTTCACAGTAAAAAGAGTTGAAATGGTGAAAAACTCAATTGCACATAATAATTTTGTAATTAAATATACATAATGATGTCATACTGAGGCTTCCTATGAAAATCAACAAGGTATAGTGCTGCAATCAAAACATATTCAGCAATTACAAATTTTTCAGCTTCATGGTTTTGACTCAGATTCCATAGTTTTATTTCTAGCAAAGTACTCACATAAGCCGTCAACTCATGGACAGCTTTATAACAGTGTTCAGAATATTTAAGTCATGTACAATATCCACGTGCAAAATAACCTATAGCTACATGCATAACTTAGATATAGTTAACTAAATAACTCTGGAGAGCTGTGGGACTGTAGTAACTCCAAATAACTGGCCCTATAAGAATTGTCAAATGTTGCAAAAGTTTGTTTCCAGATGAGATCAGTGCAAGATATCATGGTATTTAAAAGTATGCATTACTAAGTAGAATTATATTGTATGATGGGGGCTGGAGAGGTGGCTCAGGGGTTACGCCTCTGCCTTGCAGGCGGAACGGTCCTGAGTTCGGATCCTAGACCCCACATATAGACCCCGGGCGGAAGCGGGGGCGGCCTGCATTTCTGTACCTGGTAGGGCGGAGCTTGTGAATCCCGGGGCAGAGTAAACAAGGAGGAGGTGCAGGTGTCCATGGTGGTTCTCGAATTCATCCGTGGTTCTACACACACACACATACATACACACATGCGCACACACATACATGCACAATTGAATAAATAATAAAAAAAGAATTATATTGTATGATAAAGGAAAACCCTACAAATTAATTATCCCAGAAGTTTCTCATAAGTCATAGCCTTATTTATCTTTGACTCCAGATCCATGTCTGACAAAAGCCTATTTATAGTGAATCCACATTGGTAAAGTTAGATTTCTACATCTGCCTGCTGGCAATCATTCCAATAACAAGGGACACTATTCATGTGTACCTGTAGAGTTTCCAAAATAGTCAATCATTAATTAGCTTATTTTCAGTTCCTTGAGTTGTTCCTACATAGTATGGAAGATTAGTTGAGGGTTAGTGTAGTCCAAGAAGACAAAAGAGAAAAGCATAAAAAAGCAACACAAGCTATTTTATTTCAGTGAGGTCAGCATTAACCCTTTCACTGAGTACTAAATGGAGATGGAAAAAAAGCAGATATGAAAACATTAACTGTACATCAATGGAATATCCTCAGGCATATAGCAAATTATCTCTTAGAAACTGGGCATTGTTCAGTTGAAACTGATATTTAAATGCTAAGTCTAAAATACAACTGATCATCTGCATTTCTTCCTTTAAATATGAAATTGTGATGTTTGTAACTAGAAGGTATTAGCAAGTTTCTTACTGAATTAGACTGTTTTAGTTTGCACAGGACAAGCTATTTGTTCTTCTAATTATGAATGCACCCTTCTTCTTGATTTGAATACTACAGAAATATCAAAAAGCCAGGGAAAAATTCCCACAATTCTACCACTTAGAAGCAGACTCTTTTCAAGATATTTTTAAATGTGTATGTACGTGTGTGTGTGTGTGTGTGTGTGTGTGTGTGTGTGTGTGTACTGTAAGTCACGGTGCACATGTGGAGACTAGAGAACAATTTTCAGGAGTCATTATTCTCTTTCATTACATGAGTTCCTGGGATTGAACTCAGGTCATCACGCTTGTGCAGCAAATGCTAGTATATACCAACCCACCTCGCAAACCCACAAGGACTCTATTAAACTTGTAAGATTATGACGGATCATTCCCATGGCCTAATACTTTAATTTTATTTGTACTTATTTATTTTTAAGAATCTATCCTTTCATATTTTCAAAAGTTAGTAGTTAAAAATCATGATTGTGTTTGCGTAAGTTCTTGGGAGAAGTGTAAAGTAATGTTAACAAAGGATGGGAAATGAACTGCTTGAAGATTCCCAAGCTAATTTCATTCTTGATAAATCTGACATTAGAATGTCTTTATCTATGTAGCCATAACCAAAATATGGATCTACAAAGTCTCAGGAAAACCTTTCATGTATGTCCTGATGGTTTCCTACATGGTCTATGTAGTTGATTTACTGACAATTAGTCTCCAGATTAAAGCAGTCATTGTAGCTTATTTGCTTTTTTTTCTTAATACAAAAAAATAGCATATGTGCATATTTTTCTGAGATAAGGCACATTCAGGGTGGTGTGACTGTAGACCATGTATGCTTATTTTCACACAGAAATCTAATGTTTCACAGTGCCAATTTGGGGTGGCTAAATGACATGAAGAGGATGATTCTGTTTCTCTCTTTATATCTGCAGCATAAAGTCAACCCAGTATCACAGAAGAGAAAGCTGGAATGAGCCAACTGAACCCCAGATGTTAAGGCTGGGGACATTCCAGAGCACTGCATTTGGAGGCATCTGCTGCCAGACTTGCCTCTTCCATGACAGAGGGGATCAACTTCTCCCTCAGAGGGGAAAATCAGACAATAAAACTCTACCACTTCCTCCATGTTTCCCTACGTTGGTAACTTTCTTTTCCATGAGTCTTCAGTTCATTCATTGGTACTAGGAAAGGAATGGCCAGCACCCAAAAAGTCAAGCATGGGAGCTAGGATGTTAAGCAAATTCCAGGGAATGCACAGTTACTAAGGTGGACAAATTAAGTTGGTTGAAAAGAACATTATTTTCTTTTTCTACCCTCTACCCTGAGCGATAACTCAGATACAACACTGCACCCTTCTGGTCAAAATACACAGTTACTATTTAGATCAAAGACAAATGGTCTTCCCTGGGGACGTACCAGAATAAATAAAATAAAATAAAATAAAATAAAATAAAATGAAATGAAATGAAATGAAATGAAATGAAATGAAATGAAATGAAATGAAATGAAATGAAATAAAATAAAATAAAATAAAATAAAATAAAATAAAATAAAAATAAAATAAAATCAGAGGTCTGGATTCCTCATAGTAGGAGGTTTTTTAAAACAAATACTTCACTTGTACTCTTTAACAAAATGAAAAGGACAGAGAATTTCAATTCATAAGCTTATTTCCATTAAGGAGCATTTTATCCAAATAAAGCAAGCATTATATAGCAAGAAATTTACAAAAACTTGCGATGCTGCATTTGCTTCCCATGATATCTGGGGCTTCATTCCTTTGACTTCTTGGAAGCTTTTCTGATCTAATGATCTGATTTAATGATCTAAACATAACAAATCACTCTCTAAATATTTGTGGAATGAACTAAATCAGGAAAGGTGGCCAATTTTTGAAATGCTGGTCCTCAGTAAACTCTGAAAATCTATTCTATTTTGTCACAAGAGTACTAGCTTCCAAACTTTTGACAGAGGGAATTCGTAAGCATTGTGCAATGTAAGCATGAAAATTCCTGACTCTTTTGGCTACAAATTTGTACAAAGGCATTAGCAACAGAATTGAGTTTCTGAGCAAGAGTTAAATAGCTTGCTTCAGTGGAGCCAGGAGAATAAGTACAAAAACAGCTTAGTGTAAGGGCTCCGACCACCTGCCCACCTGTGCAGTCTGTAGGAAGAGAAACTCTGAGCAATTCCTGAGAGGAAAAAAAAGTCATGATGCTGTCTATGTGCCACCCACTCTCTAAAGGTAGAAAAGAGATTAGAAAACTGGTCCTTGAAGAGCAATTTATAATGGTAAGAGTCCACTGTATGCATAACTCATATAATAATATACCACACAGTAAGCTCTGATTCTACTCCAGACCTGTCTATAATAAATCATGATTTATTCACAGTATGTCTTTACAAGTTATACTTTTTGAGTTATGTCATTAAGAGATCATGACATCAAGACAACATTATAAAGTATCAGAAATATTTATTAAATGTTTTCACGATATAATCATTTCACAACTCTAGGACAGTATCTGTGGTCATCCTACTATTTGAGACCACCAAGCATCACTATCTGTCTTTGAAAAATGTTTTGTTTTGGTTTTGCCTTGATCACAATAGATCTGGTGTCTAGGAACTAACATTCTAATAAAGAGGAGCTCTTATTTTGGCAGCATATTGAAATTACACTGTACTGTTGAATGTATGTTTTCCACAAGTTGAATCTCAACACATAGTTGGTTTATTGCATAGTTTGTTCAGGTCAAAAATCTATGTAACACATGCAACATTAACAACAAAACAAGAAGACTCATTGTTAGCAAAACTTTTATAAAGTTTGGAATATTCCTATGAAGGGATCTGCTGTAAATCACCTCCATGCATGCCTGTTGATAACCAATATAGTGATTAACTATCAAGAGTGACACATTAGATCGTCTAAAATACTCTCAAAGAATTATGACTGCTTATTTCAAAATTAGGTGTTAGCCTGAATCTCTGCAAACATCCCAGGCACATAAAATCTGAAAGGTCTATTAAAACTCATTAAGGACTATAGAGATGGTTCAGGGATTAAATTCTTTGCCTCACAAGCAAAAGGATCTGAGTTTGGATCTCCAGATCCCAAGAAAAATTGCCAGAGGAAAATGGTGATGGCCTGCACGCCCAGCCCTGGAAGGCAGAGCCTAGGAAATCCCTGATCAAAGCAATAAGGAAATAGAGCAGTCCAGGATGATGCCTGACATTACTCTTGGCCTCCATAGACACACACACTTAAGTACCTTCACGCACACACATACACACACTTAAAATCTATACCAAATGAAAAAAAATAGTTCCATAGGCCATATTTGGGATTCGATTTTCAGCAATAAATCATCTCACAAAGATTTCTTTCAGCAAGTCCGATCCGAGCAAGTATCATATCCAATAACACAGACATAAGCTTATCACAGCACAGTTGCTTAGAAACAGTGCACCTGAGAACATTGACAGAAGTATCAGGAAGAAACCATCAAAGAGTGAACAGACACTTCCTCAGGAACTGGAAGCTCTGGCTCCTGTTCATCAGGACAGTAAGAAGAAATGCATTTCAGTGGGAAAATGTTGACAGGAAGCAAGCAGAGACTCAGGTTTATTGAAATAGAGCTGAAACTGAGAGCCATGGGAAGCAAAGGTTTCCAGAGCAGACGCTCTGCCTTCCCCAATCTTGAGAATGCAGGCTGCGAAGGATTCGTGCATCATCAACATTTGTCTATCACAGAAATGCAAGGATCCAAGAGCAACCCGCCCTGATGGTGTCCATCAAATGGAAGCTGAAAAGGCATCCAGCGAAGGCAGCGGACATGGCAGAGCCATGGGAATTCTGGGATCTGCAAATTGTTCACTGGGTCATAGTAAGAATCTATGGGGAGCAGCCCTGGACAGGTGGAGATTCATCTCGAGAAGACAGGAAATGTTTTTGTAAGTTTAACTTGGAAGTCTGTCAGAGGTGAAAAAGACGATGCAAGAAGCTAAGGCTTACACAGCTCTAAGAGATCGCTCTAGACTTTTCATGAAAAGGACTCACCAAGACTTGCAGCAGACTTTTAAGACTCTTTATACTGTTGGAAGGTGAAAGGATAGAATATTAAATTCTTCAAGAAAGTATAAAAGCCTGATGACAAAAAGGAAGCATGGTCTGTAACCTACAGTTGTGTCAAATGTTGGTGAAGAGGAGAAATTTACCATGCCCACCACCCCCAGGGCACCGGAAGTAACAAAGTTAGAGGTTGTTTTTTTTAATCCTTACAAAATCTTGTCAAGTGGATAGTCTTTGCATTCTGCAATATACAAGAGAAGTTCCTAGAAAGAAGACACAGCTGTTTGTTCCTCCTTCAAGGCTGATTAACTGTTCAGAACATCAATGGTTATGGAGTGGTCAGAATGCTACAGGTCCAGAAATGAATTACAGTGCAGCTTGGACTATCTTTGGCTCCTTAATGGTCTTTCTTGCCCATTTCTGAATCTGACCTGATATTTTTCTATCCTATTAAAAAGCTTTTGGGCTGTATTAGCAAACCATTAGTTTCCACCAACCAAAAGGCTAAGACAGCCATAAGACAGCATCTGGGGCCTGCAGCAGAGACTTTCCTACTTTGCTTTTTTAACCTGCCTACCTGATGATTCTGTCAATATATTTGAAAAAAGCCGTGATTTATGACTTTATCCTATCACTATATAAACTTCATGAAAGTGTTACCAGGTGAGAACATGAAAATTTGGAGTATTCCAAATATGTGTCCCTGTGCCATAACCACTTACATTTGCCTCTACAATAAACAATCTCATATCTACTTCAAGGTGAGAGCTGTTTTTTTTGTTTTTGTTTATGTTTTGTTTAATGATAGACATGGAAACTGAGACTCAGAGGCTGACTATCTTGTGGAAGATGCACAGGTAGGAAACTGCTAAGTCAGAATTAAAAGTTCATAATCACATCATCCTACCATATTTCCGGCTGCTTGGTATTTTTAAAAGTGGCATCAATACCAAATAGCATATGGCATGCTAAACCCTAGGAAAACCGAAAATGTAAGACACAGATGAAATACATGAATACAGTGTAGGCTAATGGTGGAACTAACCAAACAACACAGTGGAGAAAGTGGACGCAAGCCAGGAAGAAAAGCTCAGGGGGAGAGGGACACTTCATGGGAAGGAACATCACATGCAGATGGGAAACTGAACAGTCAGGTCTGAGCATGCGCAAGAAGAGCTAACAGGCCAGGGTTCAGCAAGGCAAGGGTGCTTTGGGGGAAAAAACATTGAGGGCAGTGACATAGACCTGTAAGAGATGATCAAGCAAACTTGAGCCTGACAGTGGAGGAAAGAGGGGCTGCTACATGTCTCTGCAGAGAAGAGTGAAATAAACTTGCAGTCTCTCATGTTTGCTCTCTACTGTAACAAGAAAGCACAAGTTTAATGATCTAAAGCAACACAAAGGTATCATCCTGCAATTCTGGACTGTTTCACAGGCCCTGCTGGACTATGCCAGAGCACTGTCAGTACTGTTCTTCCTTGTGGAGATTCTAGCGAAGAATTCTTTTCTTTGCCTTTCCACTTTCTGAAGTACACCCACATGTGTAGAGCCCTGGTCGCCTGGGTTTCTTCTCTTCCTCAACATTGTACTTTCTGACCATTTTCCTGGAAGTCACGTGTCATTGGGACAATAGCTGGAAGAATCTTCTGCTTTTAGGCATGCATGCCATTATATTGGCCCTATCTGGGTAATTTGAAATAATCACCTGCTCCTGTTGACTAAGGTCCTTAGTGCTAGGACTGACCTTTAGGCAAAGGGTTGTCAGACAGCTGGACAGGACCACAGTGTGAAGGATAAACTTCAATAAGCTGGACCCGTACTTGTCACCATGTACAAGACTTAATTCCAAATGGATCAAGGACCTTGATATCAGGCCAGAGACTATAAAAATCATAACTGAATGGATAGGGAACTCCCTTGAGCTGATTGGGCTAGGCCAACATTTCCTAAACAGACATCCAATGGCACAGTCACTGCTACCAACTCTCAACAGTTGGGATCTTGCGAAATTAAAGAGCTTCTGTTCAGATAAAGAGATTATCACCCGAGCTCAAAGGCAACCCACAGAATGGGAGAAAATCTTCACTAACCACATATCTGATAGAGCTCTACTGTCCAGGGTGCACAAAGAACTTAGAAAATTAAACACCAAGGAAACCAATGGCCCAATTAAAAAATGGACCCTGGAACTTAAAAGAAATTTTACCAGGGATGAAATTAAAATGTCTAACAAATATCTTAAAACATGCTCCACTTCCTTAGCCATCAGGGAAATGCAAATCAAAACTTCCCTGAGATATCATCTCACCCGGTCAGGATGGCAAAAATCCACAATACAAACAACAACAAGAGCTGGAGAGGATGTGGAGAGAGGGGAACTCTGCTACATTGCTGGTGGGAATGCAGGCTCATACAGCCACTCTGGCGAGCCGTCTGGAGATTCTTAAAGAAATTAAAGATTGAAATGCCATATGACCCTGCTATTCCACTTTTGGGAATAACCCCCCATGCAGCAGAGGTTCGCCTCAATAGCACAAGCACGACCATGTTCATAGCAGCACTGTTTACAATAGCAAAGTCATGGAATCAACCCAAATGTCCAACAGTTGATAAGTGGATAAGGAAACGGTGGTACATCTATACAATGGAGTACTACTCAGTCATCAAAAATGATGAATTACTGGAATTTTCTGGGAAATGGATGTCATTAGAAACAATTATATTAAGTGAAGTATCCCAAACTCAGAAAGTTAAGCGCCGTATGTACTCCCTAATAGGTGGCTCCTAGTACCAAACTCACCCAGCCCACATTGAGACACTCAAGGGTAAATCTATGTAATACAGTAATTGCAAGGATTGTGAACAGGAGGGATGGGGTTGGAGGGCCACACCAGACACAAGGAGAGAGGAGACCATGTTACAGCAGAGAAAATCGACCTCCAAGGAATGCAAGTAAGTAATGTGACACCTGGTTAAGTTCACAGACATTCGTTCCTGATCATGTACAACTGAGGGGGTATGTTCTCACCAGAAGGGGAGGGCATATAGTCTGGCAGATGAAAAGAGATCATTTTGCAAATGGGTGACTGATCCCTCCCTCACTGAGGTTTCCTGCTTTTATTACATCTACCCTTGAATGTGCTATTATAACAAGACTCCAGTTTAACAGTTTTTTGTCTCTGACCAGGGGGTGACATACAGTGCCCATCAGGATGGAGTGAAGGGCATTGCAGGAGCAGAAAAACTGCAAAAGAAAATCAACAACCACAATCCAGAACTTCAGAGACTCTATATCATCCACATAGAACTAAGCCAGCCTAATCTCCCCCCATCCTGAAACTCAGGGACATCTGCGGAAGAGGGGGCGGTAAGATTGTAAGAGCAAAAGGATGGGGGGAGCAATGATTTGAAGAGTCTCCACACTAGATAGGGCTGAAGCAATCATAATAGGACTTTGCATGCCCTGCGCCATGTCCGTCACACTATTGACCTCACAAAGTCTAACATCGGCTAAAAGCACCAAGATCCTTGGAGGCAAGGGATTGATGGCCACAGTAGTGTTCCTATGCTTAAGGGGAACACGAGAAAGGGTTCAGGGAAATTCCACTGGGTCCTTTTACGTCATCGGAAAGGAGGACCAAGAGGAGAGTTAGGCATACACAATAATGGACTCTCTGGGATTTGGGGGGGAGGCACTGGGAGATGGGGAGGGAAAGAGGGGGAGTAGGGGGTTCGGGGGGAGGGGGAGGGGGAGGGAACTGGTCTACCTATTAAGTTTGTATGAGCGGAAATAATAATAAAAATGTTAAAAAAAAAAAGGAAAGAGCAACTTTTGATATTTTGAGATCCCTTGTGAGGGAGTAGGATGGGGAAAAATATGTTCAAGGAAGTGGGTCAAGGATGACTGACTCCACCCAATCAGACTTAGAGACATTATGCTTTCTTATATTCGTGGCTGAAGCAGGTGTTTAAAAGGTTCCAAGATCATTATTGGTTAAAGGAAGCACAATATGCTTGGTCAATGTGTGATATAATATTTGCCACTTGTTTTTTTTTAAGAATACTTTATTGGAAAGAGGAAGGGAGGAGGAGGAAAGGAGAGAGGGAGGGAGATAGACATACAGACAGAACAGAATGTATGGGAGTCAGTTCCATTGTGTGGAGTCTAATAATCAAACTCAGGTCACAAGTCTTGAGCACAGGCAATTTTATCCATTAAGCAACTATTTCACTACTTCCGTCTATAGCCTTTCTCCATTTGTGGCTTTGATATCTGGAGGGGCCCATTCCCAGGAGGAGGGAAAAATTCAAGTTCCCTGCCTATGTGACATGACAGCATCCAGTGGTGTCCGGAGCCCACAGTGGTGGGGGAATGTTCCAGATGCCTTGTCTACTAATGAGGAAAGCATTGATATCTGCTTCCTGGATTACTACAGAAGCTAATGACATGAATGTCCTTAAACACACAGCAAGCTCTCCTCACAAAGTAGACACTCAATCGGTGTCAGCGTTCCCTGCCTAGAACAAGCAGAAAAGTGAAGCCACAGAATCACAATGAGTGATTCATGAGACTCATCAGGGAATGCAGAGATTTTAAACTTTAGACGTAATTTAGAATAATTGGTCTTTCCGCATGGACAGAAAAATGCCAGATTGCTCCTTTTGATGATGTGTGACCCGCTTCTATGAAGCGGGTAGGGGAAAAAATGTCATCAGCAATGAATATTTAATTGAAAGATTACAATCTATAGAAATGAGCCTCAGTGAGAGTGATAAATACAAAATGAAAGTTCTTAAATACATGTGTACGCCATCACTAAAGTTCAAATACTAGCATTCAGAACACTGAGCATCAGAAAATTAATGAATCAGTCATTCATTCATTTGAAGATACTGACTTAATGTCAAATGTCATTCCGAGCACTGAATAACACCTACCTTCTTGCTACTTGCATTCTAAAGGAGACGGGTAGATAGTAAGTTTACTAAGTGACATATTCCTCTATGGAGAGAGTTTATGAGTCTTTAACATATACATGCCTGTTATGCTAAAGGATATTTTAGCATCCTGAGATTTTTTTTCATATTAAAGCAAGAAGGAGCTTTAAGAAGCATTATGCTAAGATATAGCTTATAATTAAAACATGAAACCTTAATAATCAACTACTACCTTTTGGTATGTGTACACAGACAAGCTTGACACTTATTTCTGTGCTCTGTTATCATTCTGAAAATGTTCAACAATAGTTAAATGTTCATATACATGAAAATGCTATAATATATAAACCATAAACAAGAAGCAAAATATAGAAGGTAAAGAAGAATAAAGAAAAGGCAGAGGGGAATGAAATCTGGATGGCTAGAAGGGAGGAAAGGAGAGGACAAAATGTATCTTGAACTTTGTGGTACTTTTTTTGTTTTATTGTTTTTGGTTAAGTGTTTTGTTTGTGCTTTTTGCTTTTAAGAGAGAATGCTAGAAATTTGTCTTTTAGTATTCAGCAGCCAAAGCAAAGAAAACTAAGGTTTCCAACAATAATCACCACTGTAAAAAAAAAAAAAGCATGTACCTGAAAAGAAGAGCGCTTGAGCATATGCTTCTGAAAGCTAAGAAGAGTATTTCCCATAATTCCTCTGAATGGCTCTAACACCACATCTCCACAACATAGACTCTCAAGCTGTGTCGTTGCAAGCTTACCAGAGACCTTGCTGATTTGAAGCATTATGGTAGAAATACTCCAACTTCAGCCAGTTTCAAGTTTTTCCACATGAAATATCTGCACTTGGGAGCTGGGAAGAGATGCTTTTGTAACCCACCTGATAAAGTTATTTCATTGGTCCTGATTCAACAGCTGAAGGTGCATAGGCGTGATAAACAGCAATAATCACTAAATGATGAGTTTTAACTATGCTGTACCTATATTTCAAAATACTTAACATTTAAATATATTAATGTATTTAATGATATGTATAATTAAATTTAAATTGTCTGTGCTTAGCAATTAACTTGAAAAGTGCTGAAAAGTCCTAGACTGTATAGCAAATTTTGCATTAGTAGTTCTTTTAAGAATCATAATGTAGGTTTATGGCCCAACAACAAAGAAGAATTCAGTAAATGATCTAGTGAGTAGCCAAAACCATCGAGTCCTGTAAGACCAGCAACACACAAATGACGAAAGGTCCAATGGTATGTGTACACAGACAAGCTTGACACTTATTTCTATGCTCTGTTATCATTCTGAAAATGTTCAAAGATCAATACTAGCAACATACAAATGATGAAAGGTTGCATACACCCATTTCTATGCTAGCATCATACGAATGATGAAAGGTCACATGCACCTGTTTCAATGCTAGTGTCCTCGGCATAGCAGATAGCTGATGGAGAGTGGCTGAGAAAGGGAAGAGTTCCGCCAGGACTCCAATACTGATAGCAACATTAGCCACACCAGCGTGCAACAAACAGACACTTTTCTCTGAGAAGACTAGAAGAGTGGATGGAGCAAAGGTTCACTGGGCATCTATAAATGCAAATGCAGTTAGGTAGCTGAGCTTGGTATGACCTGGGCAAAATGAAATTGAAAATATATATGCTGCCAGGAGCCTGGATGATGGCTCTCCGAAGAGATAGAAGGCAAAGTTGGTTTCCACTAAGAAAAGTCAAAGAACCGTCTGGAACAGCTACCTGACCAGATTTCAACTTTATCTATACACAAAGGCCAACCACACTAATGGATCTGATCAAAGAATCACTCTATTTGGGACATTAGCTGCTGCATAAATGTCTCTTTTGAACCAAACATTAAAATGTTTAAATGAATCATATATTTGAGGAAAACAGGCCTAGAATAATTTAATTCTGCTACCAGAGTCTTATTGATTTTTATATGTTCTTTTACTTTTAAAAGGCATTCAAAACAATTAACCCTAGTAGATTGTGACATTTGCTGTCCCTTGGAGTACTATCAACTTTAATTGGATTCCAGAAATGAAGTAACAATATCTTATCAACAGGAAGACATTCTGAGGATGGAAAAGTCAATATCAAATACAGCTAAGGAAATAGTAAAAGCTAAATTTACCAAACAGCTAAATCAGTAGAATATAATTTACATTTCCAGATTATTCTCACTTTACAAAAGCACTCACAGTGAGAATCCTTTAAACAGGAGTTTCCTTTGTGCACTTAAAATATTAACTAATTTACAAAAGTTCCATGACTATCACATAGAAATGGTGTTAATCTAGGCACACAGCAATTCACAAAGCTTATCTCTTCTCCGTGTACTCTTTGTGATCTCAGGCAAGTTCATTTCTCTGAAATGTGGTTTCCACATCTCTACTTGTCCAGAATGCTTCTCAGCATTGTTGCATGGGTTAAATATATCTTGTTCTTAAAAAAGTTTTGTTTAAGTTACAGTCCCTTTCAAATAAAGTTACTGTTTTACACAGAAAGAAAGAGCTGTTATCATCAACTCAGCACCCCTTGCCACCAGGTCTAATAATATACATCATTTTACTTTCTCTTGAACACATTGTTATTAAAGAGACATTGTCAGTGGATGAGGACATAGTGACTCTGAAGGGACCTTATGCAAGTCACAGTTAATCACTGACAATGCACAACATTAAGCTGAGTCTTTCTGACTCTAGGACCACTATTCATTCCATTACACCATGCCAGTTCAAGTACGTGGTCTCTTGTACTGTCACTTACCAATAATCTGTGTGACTTATGTTAATGCACTTCTGTGAAATATGACTTCTTGAGTGGATAGCTCTAAGGACTTAGTAAGTGGATGGACAGAAGTCCTTGGCACTGTGTTTGATGGCTACATATCCACACATCTGTGTCAGTTGCTTATCTCACCACTGTGACAAAATAGCTGACATATGTAACTGAAAGGAAGAAGGATTTATTTGAGCTAATGGTTTGAAAAGATATAGTCCATCTTGGCAGGGGAGGCAGGATAGAATCCATGATGGTAGGAGCATGTTACTGTGACTTCTCATTAGGTTACAGTAGTATGGGGTCATGATAGTGTAGCCATACCAATATTACCCCATATCTGAAAGGTTCTAAAACCTTTGTATGGAAAATTTCACATTCATCCAGAACATTCCACCTCTGGCTTCCCATAGGCTCATGGTAATCTGAGTATTCTGTCAAAGTTTCCATAGTCTTACGGTTCTGACAATGGTCAAAAGATCAAAGTCCAAAGCTACTTTTCAGACTCAAGACAATATCCCAATTGTAAACCCCTGTAAAATAAACAAGTTTCATATTTCCAATATACAAGGATGCAAAGTAAACTTTCCCATTCCAACAGGAAGGAATGGGGACATATAAAGAGAAGATTACACCAAACCAAGTCAGACTCTAGTAAGGGAAACACCAGTCTCTGTATCTCCATGTCTTACATCTGGGGTTCATGGTCACATCACCTGGGCACCAATGTCCTGCTCCTGTAGCCCTAATGCCCACAACACACATGGTTTCTCTTTTGGGCTGACTCTGTTTGGTACCTATAGTTTTCCTTGGTAGATGTACAATGTTCCTGCCATTTCCAACATTTGAGGGTCTCCATTGCAACTTACATTTGACCTTCACAGCTTCTTATAGCAGAGAATCTGACCCTGTTACATATTGCCTGGCCTCTAGGCTTTTCTGGAACTTTGGTATAAGCATTCATAACTCTTGCATTCCACTTTCAGGCAAAATCTGCATCAATTGCATGACACCAAGTCCTGCTGCCAGCTTAAAATATAGGCAGATCTGTACGACAGAGGCTAAACCTGGGAAAATATGTTTCTATGTGGTTCTTTCAGAAGTCTTCACTCAGTAATAACTGGAGAGTGTGGCCAAAACTTTTGATATCTTTGAAGGTTAGGAAGCAGCTTGGATCAGGACTGAGGCTGGGTTATAACAATCCCAAAAAGAAAAAGAAAACTTTAAGAGACAATTTAATAAAATTGTTTAATTGATATGTGTGCACTCATGTTCATTGCAGCCCTATTCATAATTGCAAAGAGATGAAACCAACCTAGATGTCTGACAGTTCAAGAATGGTCAATGAAAATATGGTACATATATACAGTGGAATACTATTCAGCTGTCAAAAACATGAACTAATGAAATATGCCAGAAAATGGATAGAACTGGAAAGAAACGTACTGAGTGAAGTATCCCAGATACAGAAAGAAAGATGCCACGCATTCTCCCTTATCATTGGGTCCTAGCATCAGACCCTCAGTTTGATGGAATCAAAGAGAAACTCTTATAACAACCACTAAGGCAAAGGAACACAAGCCAAGGGGGTGGAAGAAGATCCCAAAAGAGCAGAAGAAACAAAAGATGAAGGTTAAGGGATTTTTATTTATTTATTTATTCATTGGATGGGTTGAAAACCGACCACAGACAGGGTCAGATGTCTCAATACTAACCGCAAACATCCCAGAGTAAACTTTCATCTAAACACCTCTCACTTTATCTTTAGATAAAAAAGAGCTCAACACTCAAACAAGAGGCAGCCTAGTGCACAGGAAGGGCCATGAAATAGATGACAGCAACCAACCAGAATGCAGAGTGTCCACCTGAAACATGTAGCTGGAATCAGGACAGTCAAATCTCTTCCAATCCTAGGTCGGTAAGAGTCTAAAGATGGGGAAGAAATTCCACGTAAGGCAGAGTTGTTGCATTCATGATCCCCAATGCAGTGAGATTTTCCTCACCAGACCTGCACAATGGCTGACATATTGACATTCCTCCATAGACTAGTGAGGATCGCAGGAGAAACAATTACATGCAGTGGTAAATTTAGAGGCTAGGGATAAACAGGTGAAGGGGCGTCCCCTTATCAGTAAGTCTACCTGAAGAAGGGCCACTTAGTTTGCTGCAGAGGCCTGTGCCTTCACTAGAACAGATAACCCAAAGGGAACACTGAGAACTGTAGAAGCAGACAGGAGGTGGAAGGGAATGTGAGCGACTGGAAAAGAAAGGGTGGGAGAAAGAGAAGGAGGGAGGAAAGGGGGCAGGAAAAACCACTCAATATGTTTTTAAAACTAGAGAAATAAAAAAAAATTTAAAACCTTAGGGGCTAAGACTCAGCATGGCATGTGAAGGGGTGCCCCTATCAGTGGGTCTGCCCAAGGAAGGACCACTAGATCTCCCACAGAGGTCTGAAACTTCTACCTCTAGCCGATGATCCATAGGGACCCAGGGAATGATAGAAGCAGATGGACAGAAGAGTGAGTGAGAGTAGAATGGATTGATGAAGGAAGGGGAAGGAAAGAGGAAAGCAGGAAGGGAGAGCAGGGGGGGAAGGAGGGGAACAGGGATTATTACTCGTTGTGCTTTCACAATTATGGAAAAACTAAAATTAAAAATAAATTAAAAAATCATGTACATTATAACTAATGAATCTAAATGGAAAAATGAAAGTTATTAAAAAGTCAACTTAGACCCATAAAAATGCATATGAAATAAATATAAAAAAATCATAAACATAGGAGCAGAAATCACACAATATGAAACATTTTTAATATAGAAAAGTTTAACAAAGCCAAAAGTTTTTCTCTAAGAGAAATAAAATTGATAATGTCCTACAAACAATTGTGAAGTGAAAAGAGATAAATTAAGTCACTGATGTTAAAAATAAACATGGAAGAGTAGCTAATGCTTTTAAAGATATAATTTCAAAAAGTTGTTATAAAGCAATCTGATGTCAATCAACTTGAAAAATTACATGAAATGGGCACATTTACCAAAGAAAGATTATATGATTAACAAAAGAAATAAAATATATTAGTCCTACATAAATTTTAAATTTTGGCCATAGACCACAAAGTTTTACAGTAAACAGAGAGAATGTCCATAAAATTGATGTTCAAAGCTAATAAATAGTAAAATACAGTAAATAGATAGTTAAAGAATAATATTATACATAAGGAAACATACACATAAAGTATCTTGTTGAAAATGTTAATAAACAAATTCAATGACTTAACAATGAAAATGCATTGTAATTGAATTTACAAGCTTTTAACATTTAAAGACATCAATAAAATGCATGATCCTAACAGAAAAAAATAATAAATATACTAAAAAACAAAATCAAGTCCCAATATGAAATCATATCATGTGGTGTCATAGACCTGAGCTGCTTTCTCTGTCGTCATGTAAGTGATCCAGATGTTGTTGTCAGTTCTTCCAAGGTCATGGCTGTGAAAAGAGAGCCCACGAGAGCTTTCCCATCATCTGCATGTATGTGGTCCAGAGTGTTGATTCTATCTGAATTTCTAAAGTGTAATCTATCTTCATGGTCTATCCATTTTGAATGTGTGCCACTTACATACTGAGATGATAACGCTGTACAATTTTAAATGGTAGCAGTTTCTGTATGCAATAGGCTGAAATATTTTGATGAACTGCTTAATTTTTTGGATTTTATTTTCTAAGTAGTATAATTTATTTTCTTGTACATAAAAATATAGCCAGCCCCCCCAGGTGCCCCCGTGTCCCAGCAGCACCCAGGCGGCCTCCGGCTTTGCCTGGGTCCCGCCCCAGACCCCAGCCCCTTTCTTCCTACGGCCCTCTGGTCGGCCCGACTAGACAGGACTTGCTCACATTCCTCCATCCCTGGAGCTTGGGTGGGCCACTAAGCCAAGTCCCAGGTTCCAGGTGAAGAATTCTGCCATCAACATAAGGACTTCTGCCTCTCCAGCCCACCAGGGACCCACGCACCTGGTCCACGGAAGACACACGGCTACTTAGAATTCAATAGAGTCCAAAGGAAACTCAATCAAAACTCTAAGAGACAAAGGCCATACATTTGGAGTCCTCTACAATCATCCTATCACGTGGGGGAGATTCTTCACATCCTTTTTTTCACCTTACTGATACTTTCTAGTATCAATTGCTGTAGATCAACTTCTACATACAGTCACCCCAAAAATATATACAACTCCAGGGAGTACACCACTCACCCTCACATATCACCAAGATACTAAATCGTAAAAGTACACTACCATACTAATATTCACCCCCTGTTTACTTAACCTGACATAACTGATGTACTAACAGCTTAATAGCCTCATCTAGGAAATTACAATAACAAAAGACAAATGTATCCAATCCAAAGCAAGCACTAGTAATACTGGCAAGTGTAATAATACCAACTAAATCAGTTCAGTCAAAAACACACAGAAACTGAAAGGTCCTAAGAAACAAAACAACAATGCCCAAGTCAAAGCGCAGATCCACGAGAAACAAAACCCAAGAAGAACAATCTCCCACCGAAAGAATTAACCTCATAATGATGGATTCCAACCAGAACAAATTCACAGAAAATAGCCAAGAAAGCCAGAACCAACATAACGACTTTCAAAGTATGATCATTACCATGATTAATACTATAAAATAGGAAATCCAAGAAGAGTTAAACAACCGCATCAACCACTTTGAACAGAAACACAACAGGCACTTGGAGGAGTTGAGAAAAACAGTTCAAGAAACAAAAATAGGCATAGAGCTGTTGAAACAGTCTCAGGCAGAGTTTAAAATTGAACTAAAAGACAAGTTATCTTCAACCCAAAACTCAACAGAGAGTCTTAGCAGCAAAACAAATGAAGCAGAAAATAGAATTTCAGATCTTGAAGACAAAGTGGGAGAATTAACCAGCTCAATGGAAGAGATTGTTAAAGCCAAAAAGATACTGGAGAGGAACATTCAAGAGATATGGGATACCCTGAAGAAGCCTAACATGCGCATTCATGGAATATCAGAACAAGAATCCCAAAATACCACACTTGAGGAAATATTTCAAATCATCATAAATGAAAACTTCGCACAACTAAAGAAAGAGGCCCATACAAATACAAGAGGCATTTCGCACTCCAAACAGATATGACCAAAACAGAAAATCGCCATGGCAAATAATAGTCAAAACACTCTACATTCAAGACAAAGAAAAGGTGCTGAGAGCTTCAAGAGAAAAAAAGCAAGTCACTTTTAAAGGTAAACCTATTAGAATAACAAATGACTACTCAATGGAAACAGTAAAAGCAAGAAAAGCCTGGAGAGACATACTTCAAGTATTAAATGAGCAAAAATGCCAACCCAGACTGATATACTCGGCAAAACTATCTGTCATGATTGAGGGAGAAAGAAAAGTTTTCCAGCACAAAGACAACTTGAAGGGATACATGTCTACCAAACCAGGCCTTCAAAAAATGCTAGAAATGATACTCAAGCTTGAAGAAAAGAACAAGCATATCCAGGAGGACAGAAGGGAAGTATAATACCACCAAAACATAAATATCAAATAATACATTTACAAGACCCACTAAACATAAAAATGTCCAGAATTAAAAATAATTTCTCCATTATAACATTAAATATCAATGGTATTAACTCACCAATTAAGTAACACAGATTACAAACTTGGATTAAAAACCACAATCCAACAATCTGCTGCCTTCAGGAAACTCATCTCACCACAAAAGATAGGCACATCCTATCTGGTCCAAAATTTTGCAAGCTAATGGAACCAGGAAACAGCCAGGGGTAGCCATTATGCTTTTGAACAAAGTGGACTTCAAATCAAAGAAAATCATAAGAGAAACAGATGGATACTACATTTTAGTCACAAGTACAATTCACCAGGAAGACTTCACAATACTGAACATATATGCACCCAATACGGGCCCCTCCACATTCATTAAGAAAACCCTACAGCATCTAAAGCGAGAAATAAACCCCCGAACGATAATTCTTGGGGATTTCAACACCGCCTTCTCAACATGGGATAAATCAACAGGCCAAAAGCTTAACAGAGACACTTTGGAACTTAATCAAACCCTTAAAGAAATGGACCTTACAGATCTCTATCGAACTTTTCATCCATGCACCAAAGAATACATATTTTTCTCAGCAGCACACAAAACTTTCTCCAAAATAGATCATATATTGGGCCACAAAATGAATCTCCACATATACAAGAAAGTTGAAATGTGCCCTATCAGACCACCACGGCCTAAAGCTGGACATCCACAACACAACAAACCACAGAAAATACACTAACTCCTAGAAACATAACACTATGATGCTGAATGAGAATTGGATTCAGGAAGAAATTAAAAAGGAAATTCAAGATTTCCTGAAAGAGAACGATAATGAAAATACAACTTACCAAAATCTCTGGGACACAATGAAAGCTGTCCTGAGAGGTAAGTTCATAGCTCTTAATGCCTACATCAAAAAAATGGAAAAGTCAGAAATAATAACTTAATAATGCAACTTAAAGCTTTAGAGAAACTAGAGCAATCCGACCCCAAAAGCAGCAGAAGAGAGGAGATTAGCAAAATAAGGGGACAAATATCCGACATTGAGATTACAAAAAGGATAGAGAAAATCACCCAGTCAAAAAGCTCGTTTTTTGAAAAAAAAAAAACCAATAAGATTGATACACCCCTAGCTAAATTAACCAAAAGCAAGAGAGAGAAAACCCAAATTAACAAAATTAGAAATGAACATGGAGTTATCACTACTGATACCCAAGAAATCCAGAGAATTTTGAAATTATATTTCAAAAAATTATATTCTGTGAAATAAGACAACACAAAAGAGATGCATGAATTCCTAAATAAACACAATTTACCTAAATTGAATCAGGAAGTGGTGAATTATTTGAATAGTCCTATAACATATGTGGAAATCGAGGAAGTAATCTCGAATCTTCCCACCAAAAAAATGTCCTGGACAAGATGGATTCAGCACAGAGTTTTACCAGTATTTAAGGAACTAATAACACCAATACTCCTTAAACTGTTCCATCAAATAACAAAGGAAGGAACACTATCAAATTCCTTCTATGAAGCTAATATCATCTTAATCCCAAACCTAATAAAGATACACTTAAAAAAGAAAACTATAGGCCGATCTCTCTGATGAACACAGACGCAAAGATTCTCAACAAAGTCTTAGCAAATCGGATTCAAAAACATATCAAAAAGATCATCCACAGGATCAAGTAGGCTTTATCCCAGGCACACAAAATTGGTTCAACATACACAAATCAATAAATGTAATTCATCATATAAACCAGTCCAAAGTTCAAGGCCATATGATACTCTCAATAGATGCAGAAAAAGCCTTTGACAAGATCCAACAGCCTTTTATGATCAAAACCCTAGAGAAAGTTGGAATGAAGGAACCTTTATCAATATAATAAAAGCTGTATACCACAAGCCTTCAGCAAGGATTACACTCAATGGGGAAAAACTGGAATCATTACCACTTTGATCAGGAACTAGACAAGGCTGTCTACTTTCACTATTTCTATTCAATATTGTACTTGAAGTCTTAGCTGAAGCCATAAGACAAGAAAGGGAAATAAAAGGGATTCAAATTGGCAAGGAAGAAGTCAAGCTATCCCTATTTGCAGATGACATGATCTGAATGATCTCAAAAACTCCACCAGGAAGCTCCTGGAACTAATGCAGAAGTTCAGCAGGGTGGCAGGATACAAATTAAATGTACAAAAATCAGTGGCCTTCCTATATGCCCAGAATGAAAGAACTGAAAAACCCTTGAGAGAAACAATCCCATTTACTATAGCCTCTAAAAAAATGAAATACCTTTGTATAAACCTAACCAAGGAAGTAAGAGACCTTTACGATGAAAACTTTAAAACCCTAAAGAAAGAAATTGTAGAAGGCACCAGAAGTTGGAAAGACCTCCCATGTCCCTGGATTGGCAGAATCAACATCGTAAAAATGACCATCCTACCAAAGGCAATATACAGATTCAGTGTTATACCAATTAAAATCCCAAAGCAATTCTTTAAAGAAGTTGACCAAACAATCTCAAAATTCATATGGAGGCACAAAAGACCCAGGATAGCAAAGACAATCCTGAGTAACAAAAACACTGCTGGAAGTATCACCATACCAAACCTTAGTCTATACTACAAATCCATAGTTATAAAAACAGTCTGGTACTGGCTCCAAAATAGACACACAGATCAATGGATAAGGGCTGAAGACCCAGATATAAGCCCACAAAAATACAGCCATTTGATCTTTGACAAAGGGGCCCAAAAAATCCAATGGAAAAAGAACTGCGTCTTCAAAAAATGGTGCTGGAAAAATAGATCTCCACATGCAGAAGATTAAAACTGGACCCCTACTTGTCACCATGTACAAGAATTAATTCCAAATGGATCAAGGACCTCGATATAAGGCCAGAGACTATAAAAACCATAGTTGAAAGGGTAGGGAACTCCCTCAAGCTGATTGTGCTAAGCCAACATTTCCTAAACAGACATCCAATGGCACAGTCACTGCTACTAACTCTCAACAGATGGGATCTTGTGAAATCAAAGAGCTTCTGTTCAGATAAAGAGATTGTAACACAAGCACAAAGGCCACCCACAGAATGGGAGAAAATCTTCACTAACCACATATCTGATAGAGCTCTGCTGTCCAGGGTGCACAAAGAACTTAGAAAACTAAACTCCAAGGATAACAATGGCCCAATTAAAAAATGGGCCCTGGAACTTAAAAGAAATTTTACCAGGGATGAAATTAAAATGTCTAACAAATATCAAAAAATGCTCCACTTCCTTAGCCATCAGGGAAATGCAAATCAAAACTTCCCTGAGATACCATCTCACCCCGGTCAGGATGGCAAAAATCCACAATACAAACAACAACAAATGCTGGAAAGGATGTGGAGAGAGGGGAACTCTCCTACATTGCTGGTGGGAATGCAGGCTCATACAGCCACTCTGGCGAGCTGTCTGGAGATTCTTAAAGAAATTAAAGATTGAAATGCCATATGACCCTGCGATTCCACCTTTGGGAATAACTCCACATACAGCAGAGGTTCACCTCAATAGCACAAGCACGACCATGTTCATAGCAGCACTGTTTACAATAGCAAAGTCATGGAATCATCCAAAATGTCCAACAGTTGACGAGTGGATAAGGAAACTGTGGTACATCTATACAATGGAGTACTACTCAGCCATCAAAAATGATGAATTTCTGGAATTTGCTGGGAAATGGATGTCATTAGAAACAATTATATTAAGTGAAGTATCCCAAACCCAGAAAATTAAGCGTCGTATGTACTCCCTAATAGGTGGCTCCTAGTACCAAACTCACCCAGCCCACATTGAGACACTCAAAGGTAAACCTATGTAATACAGTAATTGCAAGGATTATGAACAGGAGGGATGAGGTTGGAGGGCCACACCAGACACAAGGAGAGAGGGGACCATGTTACAGCAGAGAAAATAGGCCTCCATCAAGGAATGCAAGTAAGTAATGTGACACCTGGTTAAGTTCACCGACCTTCATTCCTGATCATGTACAACTGAGGGGGTATGATCTCATCAGAAGGGAAGGGCATATTGTCTGGCAGATAAAAAGTAATCATTTTGCAAATGGGTGATTGACCCCTCCCTCACTGAGGTTTCCTAATTTTATTACATCTACCCTTGAATGTGCTATTATAACAAGACTCCAGTTTAACAGCTTTTTGTTTCTGACCAGGGGGTGACATACAGTGCCCATCAGGGTGGAGTGAAGGGCATTGCAGGAGCTGCAAAACTGCAAAAGAAAATCAACAAACCACAACCCAGAACTTCAGAGACTCTATATCATCCACATAGAACTAGGTCAACCTAATCTCTCCTCATCCTGAAGCTCAGGGACATTTGCAGAAGAAGGGGTGGTAAGATTGTAAGAGAAAAAGGATGGGAGGAGCACTGATTTGCAAGATTCTCCACACTAATTAGGGCCTAAGCAATCATAACAGGACTTTGCATGGCCTGCGCAATGTCCAACACACTATTGACCCCACAAAGTCTAGCATCAGCTAAAGGCACCAAGATCCTTGGAGGCAAGGAATTGGCAGCCACAGTAGTGTTCCTATGCTTAAGGGGAACACGGGAAAGGGTTCAGGGAAATGCCACTGGGTCCTTGTATGTCATCGGAGAGGAGGACCCAGAGGAGAGTTAGGCATACACAATAAAGGACTCTCTAGGAATTGGGGGGAGGCACTGGGGGATGGGGAGGGAGGGGAGGGAGAGGAGGGGATTCGGGGGGGAGGAGGAGGGATGGAGCGAACTGGTCTACCTATTAAGTTTGTATGAGCGGAAATAAAAAAAAAAACACATACAAAAAAAGAAAACTAAACACCAAGGAAACAAATGGCCCAATTAAAAAATGGGCCCTGGAACTTGAAAAAATTTCACTAGAGATGAAATTAAAATGTCTAACAAATATCTTAAAAAATGCTCCACATCCTTAGCCATCAGGGAAATGAAAATCAAAACTTCCCTGAGATATCATCTCACCCCGGTCAAGATGGCAAAAATCCACAATACAAACAACACCAAATGCTGGAGAGGATGTGGAGAGAGGGGAACTCTTCTACATTGCTGGTGGGAATGCAGGCTCATACAGCCACTCTGGCCAGCTGTCCGGAGATTCTTAAAGAAATTGAAAATTGAAATGCCTTATGACCCTGCTATTCCACTTTTGGGAATAACCCCCCATACAGCAAAAATTCACCTTGATAGCACAAGCAGGACCATGTTCATAGCAGCACTGTTTACAATAGCAAAGTCATGAAATAAACCCAAATGTCCAACAGTTGACAAGTGGATAAGGAAAATGTGGTACATCTATACAATGGAGTACAACTTAGCCATCAAAAATGATGAATTACTGGAATTTGCCGGGAAATGGATATTATTAGAAACAATTATATTAAGTGAAGTATCCCAGACCCAGAAAATTAAGCACCGTATGTACTCCCTAATAGGTGGCTCCTAGTACCAAACCCACGTAGAGACACTCAAGGATAAATCTCTATAATACCTACAGTAATTACAAGGAATATGAACAGGAGGGATGTGGTAGGAGGGCCACACCAGAAACAAGGAGAGAGGGGACCATATTACAGCAGAGAAAATAGGCCACCATCAAGAACTGCAAATGAGTAATGAGACATCTGGTTAAGTTCACAGACTTTCCTTCCTGATCATTTACAACTGATGGAGTATGATCTCACCAGAAGGTGAGGGCATATAGTCTGGCAGATAAAATTAATCATTTTGCAAATGGGTGATTGACCCCTCCCTCACTGCGTTTTCCTACCTTTATTACATCTACCTTTGAATATACTCTTATAACAAGACTCTAGTTTAACGGCTTTTTATTTCTGGCCAGGGGGGTGACATCCACTACCCATCAGGATGGAGTGAAGGGCATTGCAGGAGCAGCAAAATTGGAAAAAAAATTAACAAACCATAATCCAGAACATCAGACAGAGACTCTATATCAACTACCTGGAACTAGGCCAGCCTAATCTCTCCCTATCCAGAAGCTCAGGGAAATTTGCGGAATAGTTGGCGGTAAGATTGTAAGAGCACAAGGATGAGGAGCAATGATATGCAAGATTCTCCACACAAGTTCGGGCCGAAGCAATCATAATTGGACATTGCATGCCCTGCGCGATGTCCAACACACTATTGACCCCTCAAATTCTAGCATTTGCTAAAGGCACTAAGATCCTTGGATTGACAGCCACAGTAGCGTTCCTATGCTTAAGGGGAACACAGGAAAGGGTTCTGGGAAATGCCACTGGGTCCTTGCACCTCATCAGAGAGGAGGACCCAGAGGAGAGTCTGGCATGCACATTAAAGGATGCTCCAGGGATGGGATAAGGAAGGAGAGGGGAAGGGAGGGGGGCATAGGGCAGTGGGAGGTTGTAGAAATAAAAAAATAAAATAAAAATGTAATATAAAAAAGAAATCATATCATAGACTCCTATTTCATGACAAAAGTTGACTCTTAAGTATAGTGAGTAAAATTTATTCTTTCACTGTATGATACTATTTAAATTGGCTATCAATACAGAAAAAGTGAATTTCAAACATGCTTCCCTGTCCCATAAAATTCACACAATACCCAAATTCCAAGTATCCAGTAGAGTTAGACACAAAAGCTAAAATATTGAAGTACTAAGAAAGAAACACTTGAAATTATCCCCAGGACTTATGGATAAGCAAATATTTCATGAAACAATGGAGGAAAAACAATACTGGTATTACATTAAGATTAACAATCTTCAATTTTCAAGAAACATTATTCAGATGGTTTTAAAGCAATTCATCTATGAATTGAAAGTTTCTTAGAAGACATACATCACTTAATTTCTCCAAAATAAAGACCTCTTAGAAATCAGTAAGAAAAACAGAAAGACAAATTGTCAAAAAGTAGGTAAAATTAGTTTACAAAACAAAATGTTCAAATGCACAATGAACTTAAATGTCATTAATCATCAGGAAAATATACATTAAAATCATAACCAGATACTATCACAAACCCACCACCATAGTTGAAAAAGCTGTATTATTTATTCTAGGACTGATGAGTAAATAGAAGTGTAGCACTCTCCTAGACCTTACAAGGCAGCAATTTCTCTCCTGGGTTTGTAAATATACTCAGTAGGGCATATTTATGAGTCATCAGCACTGACAGATACCAGGTCACTCCTGGCTGCCTTACTGAAAATTAAGTGATTAGGTACATAAGTCACTGGAATCAGGGTCATCCAAGAGAGAACATGGTTCACCCATACTGACAAATGCTTCAGAGCTATTTCAAGGAACCGGTGACTAGTATCACACAATAACATGAATGTTTTGCAATTGTATTGAGAGAAAGAATTCAGACACAGAAGTTACCACTGGGTCCTTGCACCTCATCAGAGAGGAGGACCCAGAGGAGAGTCTGGCATGCACATTAAAGGATGCTCCAGGGATGGGATAAGGAGGGAGAGGGGAGGGGAGGGGGGCATAGGGCAGTGGGAGGTTGTAGAAATAAAAAAAAAATAAAATAAAAATGTAATATAAAAAAGAAATCATATCATAGACTCCTATTTCATGACAAAAGTTGACTCTTAAGTATAGTGAGTAAATTTCATTCACAAATAGTACAAAAACATGCAAAACTAATGAAGAATGTATAAATTAAGATAACCTTTCTTTTGTAGTAGAAAACACATTAAGACAACATTTTTATTAATAAATTAATGTGTTATTTTATTAAATGGACAGTTGGGTGGCATGAAGTGTGTTCACCCTGTTGAGCAATCTTTACTACCCTTGTCTTAGAGCATTTTCATTATCTCAAACTGAAACTATGTATCCACTCACAGAAGCTCCTGATTTCTTTTTCCCTAAGTCTCTGGTATCCTCTACTTTATTTTTCTCTATGAATTTAGGTATCACATATAAATGTTTAGCTAATCTCATGTAGCATAAAGTCTCTAAAGTCCATGGAGTTGAAGCATAATAATTCTTTTTAAAGGTGATATCATATTTCACTATTTATGATAAAGTAAATAAAAGTTCTCTCTGTCCCATCTTAGGGACCTTGTCTGATGGCTGGCATTAGAATGACAAAAGAAAATTAAACAAAGCAAAGCAAATATTATTTCAAATAAATTTATTGCTCTGGGAGACATCACTTTGCTAATGACAGAGGTGTTTCTGAAGTAATAAAAGTGTTCCACACATCGATAGTTTATACATTTTGCTGGTTATACATGTTTGTGTTAGAAAACTAATACTTAATGTATAGACTTTGGTGGGTTGCATCAGGCTTAATGTGCAATTAGACACTGTGGCATTAACTGGCAATATAAATATTAGCCATTAAATAGGATCCAATACCCCCAATAGGAGAACTATTTTATTTTTTAAAACAGTGACCTTTAATTTTTTTTTAAATTTTGTGTATATCTCTGTGTGTGTCTGTGTATATCATAGGGCACTGTGTGTGCCTGTCAAGGCCCAAGAATGACTTCGAGAATCACCCTGGATTGTGCTACCTTCACTTTGCTTTGCTCTGGAGTTTTTAGACTCTGCTTTCCAGAGCTGTAAGTGCAGGCTACTACCATTTCTGTCTGGCATTTTTACATGGTACCCAGCTCTGAACTCAGGACCTTCTGCTTGCAAGGCAAATCCCTGAGCTACCTCTCCAACCCAAGGGAACTATTTTAATATTGGTTTTTAATATTTAAAATACATAAATGTTGCCATTATGTTGTGACATTGCTGTTACATTGAAATAATTTGACTGTTCAAAAAAATCTTTCTATCTAAGCATTATCCTCCTGGCTGTCATTGCTGTCATTTCTCAAATCTTAGGTTAAGTCAAGTCTCAGGGATTTAACTGCTCTCTCACCATTTATAGTACATATCAGACCCCTGATTAATTATTGACAAGGATATAATTTCTGAAAAGGCGGGACTGGACAGGTGGCTCAGGGGTTAAGCCTCTGCCTTGCAGGCCTAAGGTCCTGAGTTCAGATCCTAGACCCCACGTATAGATGCCAGGCGGAAGCGGGGGCGGCCTGCGTTTCTGGTCCTGGTAGGGCAGAGCCTGTGAATCCCAGGGCAGAGTAAACAAGGAGAAGGTGGAGGCGGTCCATGGTGGTTCCCGAATTCGCCCATGGTTCTACAGACACACATACGCGTGCACACACACACAATTGAATAAATAAAATTTTAAAAAATAATAATAATTTCTGAAAAGGCAATTTGGTAGTCTACATCAGAAAAAAAAATCTTTAAAATGTACTTGTTCCATGACTCCAGTTTCAGTCATATATGCAGAGAAATACCTAAGCAAGTATACAAAGATGCTCCTTGAAGTATGGCCTATGAAGCCATTGATTGGAAAAAAACATCTGACTAGAGCAGATTGGGTAAGAAAGATACCGTCTGCACATGTTACAGAAAGTACACATTTGGACTTTATAATGTAAATATCTATTAGCAACAAAAAAATTAGAAGGTACCAATTTGGCCAGATTTGATGGTATACCAACATTTAGGAGGCTGAGAATAGAAGATCATAAGTTCTATGCCAGTCTGGGTTATATAGCAAGACCCTGTTTAATAAAGCAACATGAAAGCAATAATTATATATAGAAAGAGCGAGATGACTCAGTGGGTAAAGGTACTTGCTGCCAAACTTAGACCTGAGTTCAATCCCTAGGATCTACCTGGTGGACAGAGAGAATCAACTCCATAGGCTGTCCCCTGACTTCCCAGCATGTATGCACACACATACATGCAAACACACACACAAACAAATCAGTGCAAAAAAAAGCAATAATTACATTAAGAATCTAGTTTAGAATGCCAGCATTTATGGCATAATCTCTTATTGCAATATGAGGGGACACTCTGAAACAAAGGCAGCAATGTCAAAGTGACTCTATCTCTTGGTAGTGAAATTATAGGTATTTTATCACTGAATTTTCCAATTTGTAATTTAAAGTTTTCTCTAATGAAATATATTATTTTATATTGAAATAACTCAAGGACTAAAGTGATTATACAGTAGTTAAAATACTTGCCACACAAATATGAGGACCAGAGTTAAGAGCTACAAAACTTACATAAATGCTGGGTCGATCTGTAAAACTTACATAAATGCAGCCCATCTGTAATTCCAGAAATGGGAAGACAAAAACTATGGATTCCCAAAGCAGGCTGGCTAGTAAGACTTTTCAAATCAGCAGTCCCAAGTTCAACTGGGAGTACCTGTCTCAATGATTAAACTGCAAGTTAGATTTCTGATAGATCAAGTTAGATTTCTGATAGATTAAGTAAGATTTCTGATAGCTATCTTGGTTCTCCACATACTTGTACACATATACACATGTACCCACTCACACACACACACATACACTCCCACACACATGAACATACATACACAAACTTGACACATACATACATTTTTAATAAATCACTCCAAAGTACTTCTCTCTATGAAAATCAAAATTATCATTCTAAATCATATTCATTAAAATTTAATAATTATTGAATATCTAACATTTTCCAGTTTCCATTAAGTGGATATGTACACACTTGCACAAGTACATATGTATAGAAATATGATAAAATCATTCTTTGCAACACATCAGCACTTCCCAATTTTTTTACTGAAATTTCAGTACAACCTTGAAACTTCTCACTGTTGACAATCTATATTAGTGTGTTAGCAGTTATCTTTCTCTCTCTCTTTTTCTGTCTCACACATACACACACACGTGTGTGAATACACGTATGAACACACAGAGCATCAAATGGAATAGTATTTCAATTATTCTATTGACTTTGTGCTGTTTATTTTGATTTGTTACTTGTACAGTAGTTTCTCTGAGTTACAAGAACTTTGGCATGGCTGAAAGCAGATGATCCTGTTAACTGGACTTACTGAATTTAGTCTGGTTTAATGATTAGTTCAGCTCATTGTTGGATTAAGCCAGTTAACTTTGCAGAGATTTCTATTAAATAGGCACAATAAATATATCAATCTTTCCATATATAAGATGGGTGTACTGCTAGGAACAATGTTGGGTAAAAATAACTCACTCAGTTTCTACATGGTCTTACTTTCTTACATACTGTTAATCCTTACTTGGAAAATTTAGTATCACAAAGGGCAAAACAGAAGGAAGGAATAACTTTTTTTCTATTTCAATGTCTAGATAACTTAAGGTGAGATCAGAAAGGGACTTTTCATGAAACACTGATATTTCTCTGGTTCTAGGAAGCAGTTACCATAGGTGAATCTTTACATGAAAGGTTTCTACTAGAGTCTCTGCCAGGCATTATGCGAATAACAACTACATGCAGACTACACCAGTAATACATCCCTGGGAAATAACCAGCCATTGGGTGTAGCCCCAGGTAAAATGTTTGGATGAAGGCTGGTAACTATTTTGAGTTAAGGAATCCCAGAGCCATGATTCTGTTGATGTGCAAGTATGAGGCCATATCTTCAGAAGACTTACACTCTGGAGTAGGTGGGAGAAGAAAAACCTCAGCAGAACCTACAGAGCTGCAGGATGCTTTTGTAGAAAGGATTCTAACATATAGATGATTACAATCACTCTGGAGAACCTTCCAGCTTGATGTCTCTCTGGAATCAATCGTTTTTGATTATGTAGGGCTTTTAGCTAGTATATGATTATATCAAAGTATAACTTACCAAGTACTAATGCTGAGGCATTTGTCATAGGATCTCTCTCTGCAGCATTACCGTAACAAAGAAACCCATCTGTAGCATCCCATTTTGAAAATGAATCATTTGAATAAGTCCATTCAACCTCAATATTTAATTTTTTAGAATCAACCAAACCTTTTAAGATTGGGTGAATTACATTCAAGGCATGCTTCAGACAATGACCTGGAGATACACCTTGTCAGTTAAAACCTGTTCAGCTAGTTTCTTGACACTTCCTAATACCATGAAAATTCATATTCCCTTTTCTTCTCTTCTTTTTGAAATAAGGTCTGTGTACCCCAAACTGGCCTCAAACATCCTGTCCTTCAGCCTCACTCTCCAGAGTGCTGGTATTACAATCATGTGTCACTACAGAAACTCATATTTCTATTGTAATTAACATATTAAGGACTCTGAATCCAGCAATAAACTTTCAAAGCTTTCCTTAAAGCAGTGTTCTCAGCTACCCAAGACTGTATTTTCCATACCCCAGCTAAGCTAAAATGAGATAGCTAGAAGACTACTATTTAAAAGAAAATAAATGCATGCTAAGATCTTTAATTCTACATATTTCAAATTAAATACCCAAATACAAATCTAAGAGGGTTGAAGCGTTATTAATATTTCATGTAATTTAATATATCCAAAATAATAAGTTAACATACAATAAATGTAGCATTACTAAAGAGATACTTTGCTCTATACCTAAGGAATGCCTTAGTGTAGACTACTCACATTCCAAGTACTCACCAACTACATGTAGTAAGAGGTCATGTTACTCAACAGTACACACAGAGAAGATTAATTATAAAATTAACTTAAATATTTAAAGGTCATCATGAATATGATGTCAGCCCTAATCAACAGATGATGTACAAGACCACTCCATATTAACAGTGATGAGATAGACCACTCTCATTGATTAAATTATAACTACTGTTTTATTCCTGACTTCCTATCTTCTTTCATTTACCTTCCTGACTTTATCTTCTTTGTTCTTTCTGTCCTCTTCCTTCTATCTTCCTGTGTGCCCTCCTTCTTTCTTGAGACAGCATTTAGCCTAACTGGCCTTGATACAGAGATGCTCTCACTTCAGCCTCCCAAATGCTGAAAGTAACTTGTATCTTAAAATAAAACCAAAACTGGAAAAATGTGTCCAGTGACACTTTAAAGCTAGGGATTATTACTAATTGTTAATAGTTATATGCACAAAATCTAAAACCATCCCAGACATAGCTTACATGTCCAATACATTTTTGTGAAACTAATACCATTTTCGTTTTGGAGGAAGTTATGTTTACATCAAACTTCAGGCATGCAGTATTTAATTCATCAAAAATGTACTATTTGGAGTACAAATTATTTGCTATTTTATATAATCAGTATAAACATTTGAATAAAATCTCAAAGAAGAAGATTACAGAAGAGGTTAGCAAATATTTTTCAATAGCAAGTCAGATGATAAGTGTTTTAGGCTTTATGGGTCATATATCTCTATCAAGGAAAACTCACTCTGCATTTATGTATTATATAAACAAAAGGCATGACTATATTCTAATAAAGCTTTATTTACAAAAGTAGGCAGTGATTTGCCAGACCCTGGCTTATCTAATTGAACAAACAGCTTAGATACAAAAAAAACTAAATTGTACATACATCAAAAAGAATAGACCTAGAAAAGAAATGGATGAATTTCACAAGATATATTCAATATATATCATCAAAGTAATCCAATAGAAAAATGGCAAAGAATATGAAAAAGACAAGTCAAGGAACTAGTAATGGTTCTTAAAAAGCCTCACTCAAAAAAAACTGAGAGATGCTTTGAAACTACACTGACTTTATTCACAAGCATTTGGGGGAACAGAGTAATTGACACCACCCTTATTAAAAAGGCATTTAGTGATGTTTAACAAACCCACAAATAAAGCAAATCCACTTCTAAGAACTTGTGCATGCATAGTATTATGTGCGAGATATATGTGATGTATATTATGGCTGTGTGTATGGGAGATTAGTTAGGTGCACACACCTGTGTGCAAGTTGAGGCCAGAGAAAGACATGGGGTGTGGTGCTCTATCATGCTCCACTTTATTGCTTGGAGAAATGATGTCAAATTGAACCCGAAGCTCAGCTGATAGGCAGCAAGCCTTAGTGATCCTTTCATCTCTGTTCATCTCTGTCCCCAGCAGAGATTAGAGGTGTATGTATGGTCATATCCAGCTGTTTTTTTATGTTGATGCTTGGAATTTGAACTCAGGTCCTCATGCTTGTGCAGCAAGTTCTCTTAACTCACTGACGTATCTCCCCAGCCTCATTTAGAAGACTTTCCCCCTAAAAATAAGTATGCACTTATTCTTGTATGGATTGGCATAACACATAAATTTATTCACCATGGCATTGTAACATCAAAAGCGAAACCTAGGTTTATCATTAAAGAGAGCCAATGAGTTGAATAATATGCATCCACAAAGGAGAATAGGATGATCATGAATTACTAAGGTGAAAGGTTATCTGAAAGTATTTGAAGGAAAGCAAAAATATCAGATACTACTTATAGAATGTTATCACTTGTGTACAAAGTAAGAGAGGATTAGATAGCTGATTAACATAACTATAAAGATAACATGATTATACATACTAAAATATATTTGGAAAAATAAAAAATTTAATAACATGGGTTTTCATTGGTCTGGGGAAAAATAGTTTGAGAACATTGGAGAGAAGTTGTTAATATAACACATGTTTAAATTAAAAACCTATTAGAAACATAAACAGGGCTGGAGAGATAGCTCAGGGGTTAAGACTCTCTTGCAAACAAAAGGTCCTGATTTCGGATCCTAGGTCCCACACAAAAAAATGCCAGATGGAATTGGCAGCAGCCTGCACTTCCAGCCCTGGTGGGCAGATCCTGGCAATCTCAGAGCGAAAAAAATCCAGGATGAGTCCCAAAGTCATCCTTGGTCTTCCACAGAGATGTACAGTGCCTTCTGATACATACATACATACACACACACACACACACACACACACACACACACACACACACACATAAAATAAATAAATAAAATGTTTTTAAAAACAAACAATAATGAAACAATATGAAATGAAGTATATGGTGAACAGAAGTGCAAATGGCCTGGCACAGAAGCTTAAGAAGTGGAGGCTTTTAAGGGACAAAACTTTGCTTCTCTGAGCTCAGCATATGTCTATCACTTGTGACAGACCAGACAAGCTTCACTGTGATCACAGACTCACAAAGGACAGGGAGCAGAGCAGAGTTTAGCTTCTGTCCATAGCCTCCCTTGCAACTCAGGGAAGATCTCACTGTCCCTCTTTAGCCTAACATGCTTCTGACTAGCAGCTATACTGTAAGTCATCAATCATAAAGCTTTCCAACAATTTTTCCACCACATTTTCAAGGCAATAATGGGAATTATGTCAAATGTCTTGAGCAGATCATCATCATGCTGTTGTAATTTACAGCAGATTCCTAGAAAAGAGCTGACGTGAAATTATTCCTATTAAAAACTTTATTAGGAAAGTTACAGGCTCACAACCAGAGCCAACAATGATGAGGGCCTGAAATCACAGAGCAATTAGGAGAGGGAGCTTTATAGTCAGAGGGGACTATGATGGAGCCTTGAAGGGACAGAGGGTCTTCCCTCCAATCATGCTAGACAAAGGGAGTTTCCAACACCTAGACTTGGGGGTGGAGGGAGAGTAACCTCCACACTGTGTGATCTATCCTAGCCAAGGCTACATGCTGGAAACCAAGGAGACACTGATGAAGAGTAGACACTGATGAAGAGGTTATCTTGCAGCTATAGGGACGAAAGAGAGAACCCAGCTCTGTGAAAGCTGAAAGGCTACGGTATGCTCAATCAACTTTTTGTTCCAGTTGTGAGAGGTACAGAAGGGACATGGTCTGAGAGCTGAAAGGATGAGGAGATGGTCTGCAGAGATGCAGCTAGAGGGTCTGTGATTTAAAACACACCTGGTGTTTACATTTCAGAAAGCACTTGCTCAAATAAGTCCTGTTCTGAAGGTTTTGTCTTCAACTGTTGGTACTAACAATCCATAGCACCAAACAAAGGACATTGGCTGCTTTGACCATACAGGAATGCATGATCCAAAAAAGCCTACAGTATTTAATTGATTCATTATAGAAGAAAAGTTTCTGATTCCTGCTATAATCTCCTTTTTTGGGATTTCATCCCTACTAAGCAGCATGTAATCTGTGCTTTAAATAGAAAGTGGTTTGCTGAATTATATACGGCATACTTAAATAATTTATTGAGCACCTGTTATAAAATGTACTTTCTCTTAAATGAGAGGGGCATTCATGTTCCAAAAATATATCAAACATTAATGTAGCCTAGCATTGTACAGGGTGTTATCTATGTAACAGTTAGCAATTGGAGGTACTACTGACAGGTGATCAATGACAATATAAGCATTTAGAATGCATTCAGCCACTGAGTTCATAGCTTTAATGGACTATTAGAAGATGGGGTTGAGTTGAAGAACAGTAGGTGTGTGTCTTTGGAAAGGAAATCATACTGCTTGTTTATATGCATTCTCTCTGTGTCTCTAACTCTCCCTTTCCTCCCTCTTTCCTTCCATCATATGATGAGCAATATTCTTTGCCTCAGGCATCTGTTGCCATGATATCCTGTCTCACCACAGAAAACCAAGCACAATAAAAGCTGATCATGGACTGGAAATCATGAGCCAAAAAAAAATCTTTTCTACCTTAATGTTTTTCTTTATATTCGGTCATACTGATGAACTGTTGACACAGTACTTGCACCAGAAGAAAAAAAATTAATCAGTATTCTTTCATAGGATAAGCATTCATTCCATGATTGCTGTATGGCAGGACACTATATAGACGATAAGAATGCAGTAAAGATTGAGACACTAGTAATCTACTTTAAGGTGTTTGCATCCTGGTGGGGCAGAAGCCAGACTGTAAACAAAGTCTGGTAGGCGTGCACTAGTAATCTACTTTAAGGTGTTTGCATCCTGGTGGGGCAGAAGCCAGACTGTAAACAAAGTCACTGCAACGCAACTTCAGATTCTGATCCATGTTTTGGGTGAAAGCGAAACAATACCTAGCATTTTATAGCCATTACCTGGGTACTTCGGAGCAGGTACTTAGTGTTACAATTAAGTTCTAACACTAAACAAGAAGTTGTTCGGGCCATACCCATCTGCAGATGGGTCTTCAGAGGCTACCAGTGGCACACTGAGAGTGATGGATGTGACAGTTAATCCTGGGTGTCAACTTGACACACCTGGCATTAACTAAGATCAGCTGAGACCACACCTGGCATGATCAGTGAAGCCCACCTCAAGAGATTATCCAGATCAATACATTACAGTACAAGACCAGCCCTAGACCCCATTTGAACCTCCATAGGTCTCATTGGAATCTCCCAGGAGTGGACCACATAAAAGGAACTACAGAACAGAAGATGAGAGATTCTCCAGTCTTGCAGCTCTAAGCCTCTTGGATGGGTGTGATGTAGCTGTCTTCAGCTTCAGCCAGCCAGCCAGCCAGCCAGCCAGCCTTGCTGTCTCCGCCATGAAAGACTGTATCTTCCCTCTGGAACCCTAAGGTGAAAAGATCACCCTTTCTCCCTTAAGTTATTTGACTTTGGTGTTCTCTCACAGCAATAGTTAAGAGTAACCGTTACAATGGATAAGCTCACTAAGCACCCTCTCTTCTTTCTGTGTCCTCAGGATCACACATTACTTCTTTGAAATGAAAGACCCATCCATCCATGACTGCAAGTATTACTCATCAAGCATATGACATGGAACTACCTCCTTGCTCTGAAACCTGTGTTTCACTCTACTGCAGAGGCGTGCACATCATTCTATCTATCTATGGCACTGCACTGGAATGCCTAGAACCTCTACCATGCTGTCTTTCCATGACATTATTAACTCTGGCAATAAATGTCTTGGCCAAAGAGACACTCTGCCTCAGTGTCCCCTTTGAACCTTGAACCTAAGACCTTTCACATAGCAATCACCTTTCTGAAGAGGTGATCGCCAGAACATGAAGTTGGAGTGATGAAACTTCACACTGTGAGTGGCATTTCTTAAGTCCCCAGGCCTAATGAGTCCTCAAAAGAAAAATCCAAACTAATTTGCCTGACCTGAGAAACTTGCTAGAATGAGTCCTCATTTTTCTGTTATTTACAAATAGTCATTTTTAATTACCTATGATGAAATGTAATATCCAGCTGTTTTATCCTTTCTTTTTAAAAATTAAGATGTCCTTCACCCCTGGGGATCTGGAAACTCTCCCACGCTCCATGATTACTTTAGAGATTACCCACTGTTTCTCTTCATCAATGCCATGGTATAGGATCAGCCTTCCACTTTTGATCCAAACTCCTATAAAGGTCCAAGTGCTCTTCTTAAAATCTCTCTTGAACTTTAATTCTGCTTTATTGATTTTTAATTTATCTAGCTTGCTTAAATATTATTCTCTATGGGGGTGTGAGATCAGAGCAAAAAACAAATTGGGCCACATCACCTTTTCTTTCTTACTTGTGAAGCATTGCAGATCTTCTAAGAGTCATCTAGCCCTTCTTTATGTTGCTTGCCAAGCCTTTTTGTCTGTTCTGAGTGGAAATATTCCAATGCCACAAGAGTTATTCCTAAGTTCTCATTTGCTCTTTTCTAGGAGTTTTTACTCTTACTCTTCTTTGCCCAGGTTTATACTCTCCTGAATTCTCATAGTTTATCAATTCACTATCAGATCACTATAGGATCTTGTACATGGCACACTCCATATCCAACTGTGAAAAAAATTATTTAAAAAACAAGAGAAATATAGGGAAAATAATAAATCAGTAATTTATTCCCTCAAGTAGGCTCTGTGACTTAATGACTTTTCCCTAACTAGGACAAAATGCCATGTAGGCACAATGTACCTCTGGAATTTTTTTTTCTTTTATTTTTTCTCTTTTCAGTATGAATTTTGTTCCCAGAAATGAAGCAATGTGACCTTTCTGTCTCTCCAACTCTCTTTCCTTCTAGTTTGTTACTTTACTCTGGTGAAAGATGAACATATTTTCCTTCATTTCTTCTTATAAAACATTTGTAAATCTACCCCAAATCTACATTTGGCATTAGAGAGTAGATAAGTCTCAAGCTTGTGCACCCTTTCTGATTGCCTCTGGGACTTTTCAGATGACTATATAGTACAGAAAAGAGATTTAAGAAATATTCTCATAAAAATGGATTTGAACTGGTGAGATGGCTCAGAAGTTAAAACTTTTGCCTCCAAAGCAAAGGGAACTGAGTTTGGATTCCAGATCCCACATAAAAATATGGCAACCGTCTGTAATTCTGGCCCTAGAAGGAAAGCCTAGGAAACCCCAGAGCAAATCCAGGTGATTTCTGAATTCAATCTTTGCCCTCTATTGGCACACATATTCAAATGTTCTCCTATACACACACAGACACACAGACACACAGACATACACACACACACACACACACACACACACACACACACACACACCCCACCTTTAAAATCAAGCTATCATTAGCTGAAGGGACAATAGGAATGAGCTAATACGGGAGGGGGAGCTCTGTTTTATCCTCATGTTCTCTCGGTTGGGAAAAGTAAAAAATAAAATTAAATTAAAACCTCAGCAAAAAGAATAATATGTCACCCAGGCCACCTCAGAGAATCTATTCCTGGCTGGCTATGGGTGTCAAAGACTCAACTTCCCATTAAGCTTGCTACTGGTTTGTCCATCACCAGGCTTCATCTTTCCCCTCCCCTCTCCTCCCCTCCCCTCCCCCTCCCTTCTTCTCCCCTTCCCTTCCCCTCTTCTCCCCCCTCCCCTCCCCCTCTTCTCCTCCCCTCCCCTCCCCTCCCCTCCCCCCTCTTCCCCCCTCCCCTCCTCGTTCCCTTCCCTCCCCCTCCTTTCCCTCTCCCTCCCCTCCCCTACACTCCCCCTCCCCCCTCCCCTCCCTCTCCCCTCCCCTGCCCTCCCTCCCCCCCCCCCCCCCTCTTCTCCTCCCTCCCCTCCCCTCCCCCTCCTCCCCTTTTCTCCCCGCCCCTCCCCTCTCCCCCTTCCCCTCCCCTCTTCTCCCCCCCCTCCCCTCCCTGCCCTCCCCCTCCCCTCCCCTCTCCTCCCTCCTCTCCTCCCCTCCCACCTCGTTCCCCTCCCCCTCGTTCCCCCCCCCCCTCTCCCCATTCCCCCTCCCCCTCTCCCCTCTCCTCTGTCCTTTCTCCTCTCTTCTCCTTTCTTCTCTCTTCTCTTCTCTCTTCTCTTCTCTTCTTCTTCCCTCCCCTCCTCTCCCCTCCTCCCCTCCCCCCTCCCCTCCCCTCCTCTTCCCCTTCCCCCTTCCCCTCCCCCTTCCCCTCTCCCCCCTCTCCCTTCTCCCCTCTCCTCTGTCCTCTCTCCTCTCCTCTCCTCTCCTCTCCTCTCTTCTCTCTTCTCGCTTCTCTTCTTCTTCCCTCTCCTTCTCTCCTCGCCCCTACCCTTCCCTTCCCTCTCCTCTCTCCTTCTCTTTTCTCTTTTCTCTTCTCTCTCTCTCTCTCATACAAGTAACATTCTAGACTCTACAATCTCTACAATTTCCGAAAAAAAAGCAAAATCAATGCCTTAGCATTTTGAGTCACCACACCAGAATCTATCCAAAGGAACATGGAAACAAAAACTTGACAAAAACCACAAAGCTGGACATCTAATACTATGAATTAGCTTAAACAAACTGGGCTTTTAACTTGAATTTACTGGAAAATAAGTTTCCCTTCCAACTTCTCACCTCAAAATGGATTCTTTCTTTCCTCCTGGCTTTCTTACTGGCTTTCTCTTTCTCCCCTTCTTTCACCTTGACTATCATTCCCAAGGACAGCCTGAGCTGATCCAGCCAGGCATGACATAAAAGCAAAAGGGTGACCCACTTACTCAAACTGAAGGCCTTGACAGTTTCCTTGTAAGTCACATTGACTTTTTCTTAATCGGGATTTTAATTCCACTAAAACTTCTCTGTGTATTCTGGGAAAAGGAATACAAATATCAAAGTTAAGGTCTTTGAAGAAAAATAAACATCCCCAAATCAAAAAGTGAACAAAAGTTTGAAGGGAAATTATTGACTTGAGGTTGCTACTGAGGAAAATCTGAGCTTCTTTCACTTGCACTTGACTTAAAAAAAATCACTAACTTGATAGGACAACCATCTGGACAGCATGTTACTTGTCTCCCCCAAGCTTTCCTGTAGACAGCACCTCTGCCCTGTGAGTTTTGTTACCAATTGCCCAGATCCCTTTTCTAGAATATAAAAGTTGCCTTTGCTAAAAATACTGACTTCTCATTTGTCCTGAAGATACAAAGAATATGACTAGAGCAAAACAGAAAGCACCAACGTGTCCTCATAATGTCTCATTCCAGGCCTTCACCTTGGGCTAAAGACTCCTACTAGCTGCCACCACAACAGGAAACACCAAACCATAAAGGACCCAAAAATGGTGACGCTGAGTTCATGGAAGACCTTCGCCATTCTCAGAAAAGACACAGACAGTCCTTCTCTCTGTGGGCCTTTCTCCCTCATCCCTTCTGTGCCTCTACTTTATGCAGAGAGTCCTTGTGCTCTCCAAAGAAAAGTCACATGGGACAGAGAAGCAGATAGTCCAGAGTTTGGTTACAGCGAGCAAGGAGAAGCAAGAACACACTCTGGGAAAACAGCAGAAGGAGCCAATCAGCAATTGTGTCAACCTCAGCAGGAACAGAGCTTGTGTGTCGCCTCTTCCTGTCACCCTGGGCCATGCACCTACCCCAGGCTGAGGACTTCCAGGAAAGGGACACGATTTTCTTGGAAGCACATCTGAACCAAAATTCAGTCCAAGTATACTAAGATGTCAGAAGATGTATATAAACAGAAGTTTAAGCACCCCCAGTGTTGGAAAGTTCAGCAAAGCTTAAGGGCACTCTGCACCTGCTCCCGTCTTGAAGAGGTTCCTGAAGCTGGTTTGAGCTGATCCAGGCAGAGATCACTCCCCCCACCCCCGCTTTTGTTTATATTCTGCTTTTGTGGCTCTGAGTGGCTCCACCTGGAGGGACCGCCACAAGCTGTCATTGCATCCTGTTTCATCAGCCCCTGCCTCGATCTTTATGGCGCAGCAACAGTGACCACCATTACCTTTTGTTTTCCTGTCCCATTTGGGGGAGGGGTTGCTCCCCAGTCCCTTCCAGAGCTAACCTCCTGCCCAACAGCTCCTCAACCCCCTGGAGTTTAGAGGCTGATTCGCGAGCAGAACCTCCCCTGACTCCCGTTTTTTTCCATTCTTAGGCCACCAAGAAAACCTTTTTTGTCACGCCGCTGTCTTTGTGTCTTGGATTTATCAAAGCAGCGGGAAAATTGTACTATTTTCAGAGTAACAGGATGAGAACCAACTTAAAAATGATCCTTGTTGAACGAATACTCAGAAAAGCAGAATCTACCCAACTGTCTGACAGCGGGGCAAAACCAAAGTATGCGTTAAGAAATACTACTGTGAACTATTAACTTAAATTACACTGCTCTTAAGCAGTATTCAAAAAACACAAACACAGATTCTTATTTCCAGTTTAGTGAATGACATTAAAACTTTACTTTCAAAATAATCATATTTGCAAGACAATTTAAGAGTTATGTTTTTATGTTTTATATGTCAGCTGCTTTATCTTTCTCAAAGGATTGGGTCATTGTCATTCTTTTTTTAGCCTAGAATCTTGGCATCTGATAATAATACAGTAGAAAAGCAGTAAATACTGAACTGTGTCATATTGTGATGCTTTTTCTATATAATGCAAAATACTTCTTTCTACATAGAATCTGACTGTGATTTAACCTTAATGATAGAAATATCCTTTCTCTCCCTCCCTCCCTTCCTCCCTCCCTGTTTGCTCTGTGTGTGTGTGTGCGTGTGTGTGTGTGTGTGTGTGTGTGTGTATCCTCTTTCCACAAGGGAATGGACTCTTCCAGGTGAAAAAGCCTTAGGTAGAGAAGAGCCACAGGTAGACCAGGTGACCACTGTGACATCATACTCTAACCAAGAGCATGGCACCTCCAAATGCCCTTTATTCAGAAATGGTCCTGAAACTCTTCAAACATCTGTCTCAGCCAGAAGTACAGTACAATATAATTACTTTGGGTCTAGTTAGATGCTGCCAACCAACCTGTAGCCCATTTACTTATGGGTATACCACTTGCTTACACCCTCACAAGAGACCCCAAAATATAAGCTCTGCTCTCCCTAAGTGGGCTATAGGCTTTTGCTTCAGTCCCCACTGCTCTGGCCAGCTCCAGAAAATCCTCTGCCATTAAAGACAATTCAACCCTTCTCTCTCAAATCCTGCTATTTCCTGAACCTTTACAGGGAAGATGTCACAGTTTTAAAAGGTGATTCATTCATTCATTCATTCATTCATTCATTCATTTCATTTCATTTCATTTAACAGAAAGATTATCTGAGCAAGAAGGTCCAAGACAAATATTTTAAAGATATTTTGTAAGTGCTCATTTATATTTATGTTAATTATGTTGAAATTATAATAGAGTTAAATGAACATACTAATAATAATATATTGCATCTAAAAGATAACATATCAGATTAACAAAATTATTATCAAAATTTATCTTGCACATTTTTCCTCACTTTTTAAAAATTTTCTAATGTGACAACTAGAAAATTCAAAGCTGCATACATGGTTGGCATGTGTTTCTAGAGGACAGTGCTGTTCTAAAGCCTAGGGCCTCCCAAAATGACACATGGCAATTAAGGGGGTTTATTATACCCAATGACATTTTTAATACCAAAGATGAATTGTGCAACTCCACAAAGAAAAAGAAGGTTCTAGTGCTAGTATTCTCCCTGAACACCAACTATTTCCTTTCTCCTGCAGCACATAAGTCTATTGCTCATCATGCTGAGCTGAGATTAGCCAAGGCAAGGTTTTGTATGGGATGTTATTCTCTTATGAGCTAGCACTGGGATTCATTGTGGATGGCATAGTCTTCTTTAGGAAAGAGAACTATGCATGGCTTACTCTTTACTCTGACATAACTAAGCATCCTCCTACCTGTAGAATATCCTTCCAGAAAGCCCTAATTTTCATTTTTAATCTAAAGGATCCTGATATTAAGTTCTTATTCGCATTTTCAAACACTGTTGAAATTATTTGACTGTGATTAATAAAACTGTCTTGACTCAATATAGTTTCTTTGGCATAGGAGGCTTCTTAACACTGAAAAAAAATCATAGGTTTAGAAAACTGACATGTTGTCCTTTGATGTCAACCACTGAACAGAGTCAGTTTAATCCAATAAGCACAACAGGCTCAGTTCCCAGAGTTCCTAAAAATGTTTGGATATTTTTCATAAAGAAGAAAACTAAATATGAGAATAATGGACCCAGCCTGGATTATCTTCATCCTTATATTAACGCATTCATGAAGTATAGCTTGCAGAATTTTTAAAGGAAGAAAGAGGTCTGTGAAAGCCCAAGTCGAAAGCCCAGGAAAGTCAGGATGCAGCCCTGCAGCAGAGTGGTCTTGGAATGTCTTTGTTTTCTCTGATGGTCAATTCCATCACTGATAAATGAAAGATTAAAAACTGCTTACCACATTGATGAGGAATGCATGTAGTCTCCACATTCTGGAAAGTACCTTTCCCTCTAGAAACTTGAAGAATCATGATTCTTGTTATATCTTGTTATTGTTAGTCATGGTCATGTGATCTGCTCTGGCCAGTGAAATGTCAGCAACTAAGTTCTGCTAGAGCAGTAAATACCCACTAATTCCAATAATGAAAAATATCAAAGACTTATTTCCTACTTATACAAAGCCATTTGGTAGTCTGAGATAACCCTTCAGACAGCTGTACTCTGCCCAGAATGCCAGCCTGTCTCAGCTGCCTCACACTTTCATGTCAAAGTGTCCTACCATGACCACCACACTTGGGGAAGAAAAAAAAGGTAGAGTGTCTGCACCTGCCAGGAAGTGCTTCCATCTGGAGGAGACATGTTGCTGCTCTTGATTCTCTCTGATTTTCACTGATGGTGAAATCAGTGCAGAATATATATCAGATGGTGTCTTTAAGTAAGCCTGACTTATTCTGATGTAATATTCAAGTACAAGTTAGCGTCATCACTCTCCATTTATCAGCCTCGGCAAGTCCTGCTTGCTGTTCTGGCTGTATGTCCTGCTCCACTCTGTCTGTTCCTGGGTTTTGCTCCTTCGTTTCTTGCCTTATTGCAATGGGATATTGCTTCTCTTAGTCTTTAGCAAACAGGGTTAACTGTTTTTGCAGAATCTAAACCATAAAGGGTGGCCTATAGGCACGAAATAAGAATTTGCCAACTTTTCTCTCAGGTGCCCAAATTGTAATTTAATTGTTTTTACTGTCACATGAGGATACAATAAACAAAACTAGAGGTCACAAAATTACCTTTTAAATATTAACATTTATATCCACAGATTAGTGTAACTCTGCCTTCATCAGAGAAGCTTCTTTATGCACTGGATTGCAGTTGAAACAGATTGGACTTGTCAACATTTCATCATGAAAGGGGGAGGGCTTACAAGGTCCCACCTTTCACTGAAGGATTATGGACAATTAATGCTAGCCAGCCGGGGAGGAAGAGGTTCACTTTCTTCAGTAATATAGCCAGTGATAAGATACCCATGGTCCAGTAAGTAACCTCTTATACATCCAAATTCAGGCAATCTTAAATAGACAATAGAACACACACACACACACACACACACACACACACACACACACACACACACACACACACAACAAGAAAACATGATGAGGACTTGTTTTGAAGAATGTTTTCAGTGGAGTAAGGAGACAGGCAAATAGGACATAGAAGGACCAAAGCTCATCATATACATGTATGAAACTGTCAAAGAATGAAACACAAATAAAATACCTTTTAAAGGGAGGGGATTACAATGAGGAAGAGAAAGTACGTTTTTAAATTGTCATGCATCAGTTTTTTAATAGATATCCACATTATATGAAGAAAATTTAATATATATTTCTGATGTACCATATATACTACTTACTAAGGATACAACTCATACATGAGTATATTTATGTGTATATATATGTTTGTATATATATGGGTATTGTATATACATTATATATATATATATATATCTGAACAAAGAATTTGAAAGATAACTCTGGACACTTCCTAGGAATTGGTGGTTAGATATCATTAATTAAAGCGAAATCTGTGTGTCTGTGATTGTCAGTGGTTACATATAATGATTTGAAGAAAGTAGAACCCTTATATATTGTTGATAGGAATATCACATGGCATGACAACAATGGAAAACAATATATCCATCCTTTAAACTTCAGCACAGCACTATTAAATTATCCAGCAATTTTACTCTGGGTATTTTCCCCCAAAGAATTGAAATATGAGGCTCAAATGCTTTTAAACCAGTGTCCATCACATTATTAATCTCAATAACCAAAAGGCGAAACAGTCTGAATATCCACTGACAGGTGAATAAACAAATAAAATATGGCATGTATGAGCAGTGAAATACTTTTCAATATTAAAAGGAGAAAATCCTAGTCCATATAGTATAATGTAAAGTTTAAAAGCAATTGTAAGTGAAAGAGCCTATCACAAAAAAAGACAAATACAATATGGTTCAACCTATTTGAGGTTCTTACAGTAGTCAAACTTACAGAGGTAGAAAACAAACTTGTGGTTTCTAGGACTGAAAACAGGAGGGAATTGGAGTTAGGACTGAAAACAGGAGGGAACTGGAGTTATTATTACATGGGTCCAGAATTTCAGTTTTCTAAGATGAGCAAAGTTTAGGATATAATTGGTGGTGCTGGTTGTATTACAGTGAGAATATATTTAACACCATGGAAAAAGACACTGAGAAATAGCTGAACCGTAAATTTTATGTTATATGTAGATTTTACAACAATTTTTTTAAAAGTTACAGGTGCCTCCAACACACCAGGGAGACCAGCAAGCAGACTCCCCGTAGGAGCTCAGCACGCTTTCCTGATGGAAAGTGAGCAGAACACACCATGAGGAGGAGAGGGAGACGCAGATGACACCAGTTACAGCCAGGCGGCCGGGCAATTCAGCTAAAGTGCTCTGACATCTAATTTAACTCCAATTTCCCAAGCATCGGGTGCTTTCTTACTTCAGGGAGAACAGACAATTTCATTACCGCGACTGTTCTGCCTCATGGAGTTTGGGCGCTCTTTCCAACTTCACTTTGAAAAGGAGAAACTGATGGTAGCATTTCTTTTCTCTCAGTCTCCATCCCCTTGCCAGCAAGAGCGGCTTCCTTTCTACGGCTGCACTTGTCTTGCTTCTTCTGTCACTTCTCCTTTCATTACTTTTTTCCCGCTTGAGGCATATGGAGAAGTCTGTGACCATGTGGAATCTACTTCCTATGCCACTGCCCAAGTTAAGGGCAGCCCTGAAACTTAGGGGAACTGACTTTTGGCCTGTGAAACTGATTAAGATGCTGGATGGAAGTCTTTAAATGCTTGGAAAAAAAGATAGTATGTGACCACACTGTAGGCCAAGAGATATCTCGGGCCCTGTTGGCAAAAAATACCACATGCTAATCTGCGTCAGTCAGCATTAAAAGTTATCACAAGGACTACAAATATATGTCCATCAGTGAGAGACTCATTTAATATGCTACTGATACTGAGAAGTAGTTACTACTGACTGTTGCCATGAGTTACCCAAAATTCACACCCGGATGATGAACCATTTACAAGAAGGGAGATTTCATCCACCCTGTTCCCGGGTGTCACAGCTAGATAAAGCTTCCTCTTCCTCCCAGCTGGTAGGAATTTAAAATTATGTAACCACATGGAAAAGTAGTTTTTTGCATTTCTTTCAAAGTTAGAGTCTACCACATAACCCAGCAATTTTAGTCATCTATATTTTCCCAAAGAAATGAAAGCATATGCCCATACGAAGATTTGAACACGAATGTTTATAGCAGCTTTCATCACATTAGCTGAACACTAGGAAGAACCCTGCAATGTGTATGTAAATAAATTTTGTGGTATGCCCATAAAATAAAATATTTTTAGTCAATACACACAGGACAATATGGATGAATTTAAACGTAATTTGTTTTAGCAAAAGAAGGCAACTAAAAAAGAATGCATATGGTATGGCTCCATTTTGTAGATAATTCTAGAAAGTAAGTACCGGTCTGAAGTAACAGAAATCAGAAAATGGTGATCTGGGACTGAGAGACCAGAAGGGGAGAAAGTAGGAAGCAGTTACAAAGAAGCACAAGGAAACTTTCAGGAGTGATGGTATTGTAGTTACTCTGCATTACTGCTGAGAGATCCACAACTGAATATCTTAAGGAAACAAGGGGTTTATTTTGGCTTACACTTGTCTGGTTACAGTTGTTACTCCAGTAGGAGAGCCCACACCAAGGATGGATGGAACTGACCACACCATATCCATATGACAGAGAGGGACAATTGTTCCTTGCCAGACCAGCATGTGTGGTCAAGTATACAGAAAGATGTGAACTTTCTCAAATAGCTTCCTCCATCACCTTGCTCAGGGGCTAGTCCCACTCATCTTGGATTGGGCCTTTCCCATCAACTAGAAAATCTCCTTGCAAGTTCGATTTGGGCTAACTCAACTACTAATTTTCTACAAATGTGCCCAGAGCTTGAACCCTCAATCCTCAAGTTGATGATGGTGATGGTTAGCCTGTTACACACAGATCATTTTCATCTTACTACATCTATGATACTTGGTGAATTGTGCATTTTAATATGCATCACATATCATATACCTAATGTCACTGTAGTATAGTATAGTGTAGTGCAGTGCAGTACAGTGCAGTTCGTGTAGCGTAGTTGTTTCCTCCAGGTCAGATACAACTATCACCATCTAGAAGCAGAGAAGCTATGATCACCTGCAGTAGCCTCTCAAGATGTGCAGCCTACTAATATTCCACTATGGAAGTACAGGGGAGTAATATAAGACTCATAAGGCCTTCTAGAGAATCTCGTGAATGTCCTTGATTCTTCAAGATTTATGAGCAGCAAACAATTGACTGGAGTGTGAGTCTTTGGTGTTTTAGTGACTGCCTACATATTACCCAGAGGACTTCCCAGGTGTAGCTGCTCCTATGATTACCCTAAATAAACTTGTTGGTTCCAAAAACTCAGATGTGAATGAATTTCTTTCTTAGGTCTATTGCTGCCTTTCCATATCTGGGATGATGACATTTTTTTACAGCTCCTGATGAAACATTATTCAATAAGTACAATTTGTTCATTGAATTATATTTTTGCTTACTCTGTAGTGATAAGCTGAAGCATTACCAATATGCTCAGCTGATATATTACCAGTGGATAAGTTTTAGCTTCTTAAACTGTAGTTGCAACCCTATATGAGTTTATATAACTGAATGCCATGGTCTAAGAAAATGCTGATAACAGGGAAATATTTCTGAGTGCAAAACAAGCAAATTTTTTTAAATGAAGCATGTTATGAATCCAAGGTCTTTCTGGTGGCACTCACCTGTGTTGCATTATGGGATTTTAAGGTTGCATTATGCAGACTTAGTTGTGAACACAGAACATGCACACTATACTCTGCATGCTATCATGCCACACAAAGCCAAAAATCCCTGTCTAAAAGACCACAACTCAGATTTGAGATTACTGTCTTTCAACTTAGATTATTTTTACTGCTCTTTTAGAAAGAAGCATGGTACTTTATAGAAAACAGACTTTTAATATTTCCTACTATTATTTTTCAGCATGAAAATATCAAATTAGTATCTCTTCAGATTTTATTGTTAGAATACTTGATTTTAAAATTATCAGAATAGCCATCAACAAGAAAACCAATGTTAACAAATGCTGGTGAGGATGTGAGGATGATTCATTGCTGGTGGGAGTGTAAACGTGAACACCATGACAATCAGAATAGATTATTTTAAAAAACTAAAAAAACAAATGCTTTATGGCAACACTATTCACAATAACATGGAAATGCAAAAGGTTTAGATGTTGTGTGCAACATGGAGAGACACTACACAATATCTATCAAACTCAGATAGGAATTCAATGACAGACCAAAGTAAGAGTTACACCAAGGTCCAGCTTAACTAATCAATGAGTTTTTTTGGGATTACCTACAGGACTTTGGAGGGGTGAGGGTTACTTACAGGAACCTGGGTGACCCAAAAGCACTCATGCAATATAGTCTTCATACCCAGTATGGCTGATGACTAACCCATGGCTACACAAGTGGAATCCCCCTCCAACTAACCTCTCTCAGTCTATATACCCTCACACTCCTCCCATACTTCAAGGATTGGGGGCACATGCATTTAGGGCAGAGCAGCATACTAATGGCTGACAGGTGATTCCAGGCGAATCTGGAATCACAGTTGACAGTTGAATAACACTCTCCACCCCCTCTATCTCTAAGAGAATATCAATAGTCAATGGTTGCAATCTCAAAAAAGGTGGAAGCTGTTTGCTGGATGGAAAACACTGTATAATAGATGCCCACCATCTGATTCTATTAAATTATTGGATAATGAAACATGGCAAATAACAAATGGAATTTTATGCAACTCCAAAGAGAAATGAATAAATGAAATTTATAAGAGAATGGATGGAAGTAGAAATCATTATATTAAGGCAAATAAGCCAGACTAAGAAAAACAAATATCTCATGTTTGTGTGGAAATGAGACCTAAAATTATATGCACCTACTTTTATGTATTTGTGTGTACATTCCACAAGGCTAGAAGGTAATCATGAAAAGAGAAGAAATCTTAAAGGAGGGAAGAAATAGGATGATAAAATACCTGTACTAACTAGAAAGGAATCACATGGAGAGAAGAGGTACAAAAGGGAGGAGAGTGGGGAAGCGGGACAAATAAGAACAAAGCAAAATGTCACATGTGTATGAAAATTCCGTAGTGAAAGCCATTATTTTGTATGCTAACCTAAAAAAATTAACTTAAAAATTTTAAAGCATTGAAATTGCCTAGAAGTCTTCTTCTACAACAGAGGTAGAGGACAGAATGCAACCTAGAGCAGTAGAAGAGTAGCAAAGTGGATAGCAATGGCCAGAAACTCATCAAGGCTCACCCAGAATCAGGTTTTGGGAACCTCACAGAAGGGGGGATGAGATTATATGAACCGAAAGATGGGAAAGTTCACCACTGGATAAGGTATTCCATTCAAGGCAGGACTACTGCATCTAGGAGCTCACTACAGTGAGACTTGTCCTTACCAAATCCACGTAATGACTGACATACCAACATGTCCCTATAGACTATAGAGGAACTCAAGAGAGATAAGAACATACAGTAGAAACCTTGAGGACTAAAGCTGGATGAGTAAAGGAAAATGACACTATCAGTGGGGTGGCCTGAAGAAAAGCAACTTGGTATGCCACAAGAAGCCCGAACCCCCACAGGAGTAGAAAAGCCAGAGGGAACCCTGGGATCCACAGAAGCAGACAGGCAGGAGGGTGAGATGGAGTGGGATGGATTGATGAAGGGATCAGAAGGAAGGGAGAATGGAGGGAAGCAGGAATAAACACACAATATGCTTATAAAATTAAAAAAATAAGTTTTTGAAAAAACTGCTGTTTGGCTTGCAAAATTGAGTTTCATAAAAAATTCTCCTTGATTAGGACACAATTCTCAATAATTCCTGAGCTGACCTTAAATATGATTCTGCCATGGTATATTGTGGAATTAAGCAAGGTCTCATCCTCACCTTGGCCAAACATTGATTAATTCTAAAAGGCATTGAAGATGTTCTACTTTTTGTACTATCAAATATTCATCCAGGATTTAATTCTTTATGTAAAAATAAGCAAGGACATCAATCACATTAGAAATCTTGCTTTCATCTTTAATAAATGATAAAATTATGTGTGACAAAGAATTGTATTGTTATTTGTTTGAGATGATGTCTCAGGTAATCCAGGCTAGCGTCAAATCTACTATGTATCCCAGGCTGACAACTCCTGCCTCTTCCTCTGAAGTTCTGGAATTAAAGTTCACCATGTCCATCTCGAAGAATTACTTTAAAATAAATTACTTCATTAGCAGTAAATGCTTGATTTTAGCATCTATTTTATATGCACATATTCTAGAGCTGCATAAGAATTTCTCAGGCAAAAGGTGTTATGAGTGGGGAAGCTTAAGTAGCTCTGGTGAAGTCAGTCAAGAGAGGGCTGAAGTCATCAGGGAAATGAAAATCAAAACTTCCCTGAGATATCATCTCACCCCGGTCAAGATGGCAAAAATCCACAATACAAACAACACCAAATGCTGGAGAGGATGTGGAGAGAGGGGAACTCTTCTACATTGCTGGTGGGAGTGCAGGCTCATACAGCCACTCTGGAGAGCCGTCTGGAGATTCTTAAAGAAATTAAAGATTGAAATGCCATATGACCCTGCGATTCCACTTTTGGGAATAACCCCCCATTCGGCAAAAATTCACCTCGATAGCAGAAGCACAACCATGTTCATAGCAGCACTGTTTACAATAGCAAAGTCATGGAATCAGCCCAAATGTCCAACAGTTGACGAGTGGATAAGGAAACTGTGGTACATCTATACAATGGAGTACTACTCAGCCATCAAAAATGATGAATTACTGGAATTTGCCAGGAAATGGATGTCATTAGAAACAATTATATTAAGTGAAGTATCCCAGATCCAGAAAATTAAGCGCCGTATGTACTCCCTAATGGGTGGCTCCTAGTACCAAACCCACCCAGACCACCTTGAGACACTCAAGGATAAATCTCTGTAATACCTACAGTAATTGCAAGGATTATGAACAGGAGGGATGGGGTAGGATGGCACCACCAGAAACAAGAAGAGAGGGGACCATGTTACAGCAGAGAAGATAGGCCACCATCAAGGACTGCAAGTAAATAATGAGACATCTGGTTAAGTTCACAGACTTTCGTTCCTGATCATTTACAAGTGAGGGGGTATGATTTCACCAGAAGGGGAGGGCATATAGTGTGGCAGATAAAAAGTAACAATTTTGCAAATGGATGATTGACCCCTCCCTCACTGTGGTTTCCTACTTTTATTACATCTACCTTTGAATATACTCTTATAACAAGACTCTAGTTTAACAGTTTTTGTTTCTGGTCAGGGGATGACATACAATACCCATCAGGATGGAGTGAAGGGCATTGCAGGAGCAGCAAAACTGCAAAAGAAAATCAACAAACCATAATCCAGAACTTCAGAGACTCTATATCAACCATCTAGAACTAGGCCAGCCTAATCTCTCCCCATCCTGAAGCTCAGGGAAATTTGCGGAATAGGTGGCGGTAAGATTTTAAGAGCACAAGGATGGGAGGAGCAATGATATGCAAGATACTCCTCACAAGTTAGGGCCGAAGCAATTGTAATTGGACTTTGCATGCCCTGCGCAATGTCCAACACACTATTGACCCCACAAAGTCTAGCATTTGCTAAAGGCACCAAGATCCTTGGAGGCAAGGGATTGACAGCCACAGTAGTGTTCCTATGCTTAAGGGGAACACAGGAAAGGGTTCAGGGAAATGCCACTAGGTCCTTGTACGTCATCAGAGAGGAGGGCCCAGAGGAGAGTCTGGTATGCACATTAAAGGATTCTCCGGGGATTGGGGGGGAGGCACTGGGAGATTGAGAGGGAGGGGTGAGGGGAGGGGGAGCAGGGGGTTCGGGGGGAGGAGGAGGGTGGGAGGGAGGGAAACAGTGTACCTATTAAGTTTGTATGGGCGGAAATAATAATAAAAATGTTTAAAAAATAAAAACACTTCCCATTATCATAAATTATATCCATAATGCAAATTTCAAAAAAAAAATAAAAAAGAGTGGGTTGAAGTGACATAATCCAGACCAGAGTAGACTCCTGAGATCTAGGATTGGAACTACTATATCAAATTGTCCAAGGCACACCAGGAGATCATTTCAGATTCAGAGAATGAAAACAGATTTTGTTTCTTGATGGAAGTGACTTTTAAGTCAAAGTATTTGGATACTGGAAACCACATACAATCAAGACCATTTTACCACATACATTAATTACAGGCATTGTTATATACCATCTTTTGTAAATACTATTCTATCTGATCCTCACTAAAGCTCAAATAAGAAAACACAATTCTAATTTTGAAGAATGAACAAACTGGTCTAGAGAAGAAGGTAAGTAACATGGGACTCTAGTTTCACTCCGAATCTAGATGAACATGTTCTCTTTGTAGTCACCTGGTACTAAAATGTTCTTTGCTTCTCTCTGGTACTAAAATGTTCATTCCAAGAATCATAACTCATCTCTGTAGAGCCTAGGTCTCCATGTCAATACCACTCCAGAAAAGATTGCTTCATAAATGGAATAAACCGGATGAGTAGGGAACAAGGAACTTTCTATTCTCTTCCGTGAATCACACTTAAACCCTGGGCACTGAATTTCATTGTAAAGATAAGAACTCAGAAGTGGTCTGAATTTCAATCTCAATCAAAAATCTAGATTGTACACCTAAATATCGTATGCTAAACTCCTTGAGGAATTTCACAATGTGTGAATAAAATAGTCCTATTTGAAGAATTCATTGAAACCAATTGGTCTACTAATGGCTGATCATTACTAGTGTTTACCTGTGTACCTGCTTGTATAGGCAATTTCCACATTATTGATTGATTATATTTCTGAAGTTCACATACAAGTCAATGATGTAAAAATCAGACTATATTTTATTCATAGAAATAATACAGCATCCAGCACATGGAAGAAGCAGCAACCCTCATGAGACTCAATGGCCACAAACACAAAAAGGAGCATTGGGATAGGAGGAAAGCTTCAGAGTAAGAAGATACCTCTCATTTGGAGGAGGGAGTATGAGAAAAGGTAAGATAGGAAAACAACAAAAATCTATTTTACTTTCAAATAGCATAAATATATTTTTAAAAAGTGAATACACTGAACACTTCTTGCATTGTCTATTAAAGCCCATTTAACACACAAAAGCTGAAATACAGTACAAAGAAGAAAAGAGTACTTCACTGCAGATTTTTATAACAAGTTTGTAATAAAAAATCTCTGACAAGTTCCAATTCAGAAGCTCATGAGTAGAATTTTCTCCCGTATGCCCATCATAAATGGAGCAGAGCAATATAACAATTGCTTTTGAAACAGATATGAATTTTGTCACCTGTCTTAAAGTCACAATAAACTATAGCTCTATTTATTTTTAATTGATTGATTTTATCTCACATGTCTCACATGTAAAAAAGAGTGATATAATCTGCTCATTTAAAAATCATAGAAATATTTCTATAAACAAAATACAGTTCCTATATGTTTCAGTGTGCCTGAGCTGTTCCTTCAGAATCCCATGGGTTAAGTAGCTTAAATCACACACACACAAAAAAATCATTGTCTCACAGTTCTGGAGGCTGGGATGAAGATCCTCAAATAATTTCATTCCTATGGAAAGCTCTCTTCCTGACTTGGAACAAAGGAAGGAAGGAAGGAAGATGGAGAAAGAGGCAAAAAGAGAGACAGTGATGGATGGGGAGGGAGATTGAAAGAAGCAGTTTCTTATTGTGTATGCGCACATACACAGGAGCACATCTTCATGACTGTGTGCTATATACTTTGGTCCTTTTGTTTGCATGACAAGCAATATCTCTCCAACCCAAATGCATTTTATTTTATGGGTAGAAACAATTCTATTTGTGTATGTACTGTGTTTTCTCTCCCCATCTCTTGTTAGACACATAGGTAGATTGGTTCCATACTTAGACATTATTTCTAGTGCTGCAATAAACCATGATAGGAGAGATCTGCAAAGGAGAATGCTTGAGAATAGGTTCAGTTTATGGATGACTTCTGAGTGATGAACAATGTTAAAGAGTGGGGAGGAATGATGTTAAATCCCAAACCTATTATGTCTGCAGGATGGTATGTGACTACAGACAGGGTCCAATAGATTTTTATCAGATCTCAAACTATGTGGGGGGGGGTGTGCTTGTGGAGGCCAGAGGTTAAATTTAGAGTCATTCCTTGGAAATCATCTAACTTACTTTTTGAGACAGTCTCTAACTGACCTAGCATGCATTGATTAGGCTAGACCAACTGGCTGGCAAACTCCAGAGAACTGTCTCAGCCTTCCAGTGATGGCATTGGAAACTCTCATCAGCACATCTAGCTTTTTCAGGTGGATCCTGGAAACTGAACTCATGCTCTCATGCTTGTGTAGCAAGCACTTAACCTACCCTCTAAATCCTTTTCTCCTAACTCCAAAGAATCTCTTCCTTTAAGCTCCAAATTCCTGCTGGATTATAACACCACACTTGAGATCTCATTTAAGTTTGATTGCCTCCTAAAACTCCTGTCTTTCAAACTCTCACAACTTGAGTTATGGGAAAACAATACATGTAATGATTATAATTTGTGTTGTTGTGATACACCACTTGGGCTCAAACAACGTAAGGGAAAAAAAGGAGATTCATTCATCTTACGATTCTAATGGGGAGATACAGTCCATTATGGTGGAAAAAAGGCTTGGCTGGCTGGCAGAAGCTGGATGTGTACTAAGTTATGTCCAGCAGGGAGGCTGAGAGCTGCAATACTGTAAGAGCAGACTTCTCCCAGAAGTGGGTGAAGTTAACCCTCAAGGAACATCCCCTGTGACTGCCTTCCTCCAGCAAGGCTCTACCTCTTAAAGGTGCTATGACCTTCCCAAACAACTAATGATTCAAATACATGAGTCTGTGGGGTACAATCACATTTCAAAATATGATGGTACATAATTCTGTGCATAGTACTAAGTTTGAAATAGCAATCAGGTCCAAATCTTAAATACTTAGTTTTAGTGACATCCCATTCCACTCATTTTAGAAGCCAAAGTTGTCAAATGGGCCAAGGGTTGGGGGGGAGAGGGGATTGGATCTATCTGTCCGCTTAACTCTGAACTCATTATCTACTATCTTTCTTCTCTTCAGTTGGATCCTATCAGCTGTGAACCCTTCCTATTCTTCAAATACAGTAACTATCCATCTCTTCCTGCTATCTTCTTTACCATTTAACTTTTGCATTTAAATATATTATATAACTCCTTTGTTATTTCTCCATCATCTCACTACCTCCACTAACATATTAAGTCCTTGGCAGTACATATTTTGTTTTCATTGAGAATTTACCCTCACAATCTGAATCAACAACTTTTCTAAGTAATTTCATGATTTCTATATTTATGCATACATTTCTTTAACAAGTACATTTTTTATTTCACTGTCTCTTTTATTAGAACAGATCTTTACAGCAAAGATTTATCTGAAAATAACTAATGAGTCATCAGAATTGCAAATAGAAAATTCATTGCTTCAATGTTGGATACAAAAGTTTTTTCTACTAGTTCTCACTTTTCAAATCATTCTTATAAAATTCATGCTTCTTATATTCCTATAGAGAGAATAAATCTATCTAAGGCTGTTCACCAATCAATACTCATTTGAATTGCACAACTGTGTAATGTTTTATCACCCTGTAGAATTATATCTGCTGTCAATGAAGTATTCATTCATGAATAACATGTATTGTATTATTTAAAACCTAAAATTATATCTATTATGAAAAAGATCTAGTTCAATGATTGTGGTCATTTGACTTCATTGAATTAAAATTTTACTACTTCCTTAAATCTGTTTTATATCATTTTAAATAAGAAAAAAGCACCTTCATTGACATGAATAAATCCATTTCAATGCTGCCAAGTATTTTTTATCATGGCACTTTTGTCTTCTGTTGGTGCCATTTCTGTAATGCAGCACTGCTCCTATGTTGCTACCTAAAAACCCATTCACTCTGATTTTCAGTTCATTGGATCTGCTCTAGCAGACACAGTGGCTTCCAATAAAGCTGTTAATGATTCCAAATTGAGGAATGGTTTTGCAAAGCTTATAACTTCAGAGGTGGTATATAAAATTAGATTTCTTTTTAACTTAAGCTTGAGAACTGAGAAAAATCTATTGGACCCTGCCTGTGGTCACACGTTATCAGTTTGGGATTTAACATTATTCCTCCCCACCCTTTAAAACTGTTCATCGCTCAGAATTCATCCATAAGCTGAACCTATTCTCAAGCATGCTTCTTTGCAGATCTCTCCTATCATGGTTTATTACAGCACTAGAAATAATAGCTAAGTATGAAACCAACCCACCTAGGTGTCTAACAGGAGATGGGAAAGAAAAAACAGTATATATATACACAATAGAATTTTTCTACCCATAAAGTACAATGCATTTGGGTTGGAGAGATATTGCTTGTCATACAAACAAAAGGACTAGAGTCTGGATGCCCAGATCTCATGTAAAGATGCTGAGTGGGGTGGTCCACCTATAATACATACTTCTGAAGGCAGAGACTAGGATCCTGAGAAGAAGTTGGCTAGCAAGACTAGCTCTATTAATGAGCTTTGGGTTTGCCTTAGAGACCCTGTCTCAAAAGCATAAGGTTGAAGAGTAATCAAGGATGGTTCCAGCTATCAACCCAGACTTCCATATACATGAACATATATGTACGAACACACATGCAAACACGTGAAACACGAACACACGTGTGAAAATGAAAAAATAAAGAAGAAAGGGAGGGAAGAAAGAAAAGAAGGGAGGGAAGGAGGGAGAGAAGGAAAGAGGGAGGGAGAAAAAGAGGGAGGGAAAGGAGGAGGGAGGGAGAGAAAGAGGGAGGGAGGGAGAGAAAGAGGGAGGGAGAGAAAGATGGAGGGAGAAGAGGAGGGAGGGAGGGAGAGAAAGAGAGGGAGGGAGAGAAGGAGAGAGGGAGGAGAGAGGGAAAGAGGGAGGGAGGGAGAAAAAGAGTGCGGGAAAGGAGGAGGGAGGGAGAGAAAGAGGGAGGGAGGGAGAGAAAGAGGGAGGGAAAAAAGAGAAGACAGAGGAGCATGATGGGAATGTGTTAACTGTATGTTAATCTCATGTGAAGATGTCCTTATATAGCACAGTCCCATACACAATGAATACAGACAATGAAATTTATAATTCCTTTCAAAGCAATTTATATTATGAACCTCAAGAGTTCTACCTCTTCCAAAATCATTTCTTCTACTCAGGATGTGAAATTTTAGAACTTATATTCAGCTATATGTAGGAAATTACTCATTCTTATGATATATTTTCATATAATCAACTGAAAATGAGCAAGTTTTCTTTCCAATTTTCTTACAATTATTTCCATTGCGATCCTACAGGGATTCCATCATTCATAACTGGAAACAGAAATAGCCAAAAAACTGGTCTCAGAGAGATGTGAATGAGCCAGTGGTCAAGAATCAGGTCTTACTATGTCCACTCGAACTCTTTGGCACTATGTGAAATTCTAGAAAGTTGGCACAATCAATATGGGACTATTATGGCAGAAGAACTCTAAGAAAGATGGAGGTTAGCTTCCCATTAGCCCAGTAGGATGGCTATCTGAGATAGAAATTAATTTGCTCTGAACAGAAGTTGATATTTCATAGACATCTAACTGTATGGTGTTCCTAGCATCTCTTTGGTTGGGATAAAATATTCTCACTAAAGCACCAGAAAGAAAAAAGGGTTTATTTCAGCTCACAGTTGGAGATTATAGTTCATCATGGTGGGGAAGTCACAGCACCAGAAGCTTGAAGCAGTTGGTCACGTGTTCACAGTACAGAAACAGAGAGTGAGGGACACATGCGTGCTACTTCTCAGCTCTTTTCTTCTTTTCATTCAGTCCAGGACTCTCAGCCAGGGAATGGTGCCCCCCACAGTGAGTGGCCTTCACAACTCTAGCCCATCAAGAAGACAATCCCTACAGAGACGCCCTCAAGTTCCTCTTACGGATAATTCCAAATCTCATGAAGATGAAGACTGAGACCAACAGCCCCCCCAGTCCTGATTCGTGCCTGTACTTTCTGTTTGGCAATTTATAGTCAGAACTTCATAATTCAGAAATCATTTTCCCTAGAGGAAATTTGGACTAGAAACACCTACTAAGGAAATTTGGGTCACATTTCTTTGTTTGTTTTCTTAATTGTTTATTTACTTGTGTGTGTGTGTGTGTGTGTGTGTGTGTGTGTGTGTGTGTGTGTGAAAGAGAGAGAGAGAGAGAGAGAGAGAGAGAGAGAGAGAGAGACCATGTATGCCATGGTGCATGGGTGGAAGTCAGAGGACAACTTTTAGAAGTCAGTTCTCTCCTTCCATCATGTAAGCTTCTGGGAATTGAACTCAGGTTGCCAGATTTTTGAGCAGGTGCTTTACTCACTGAGCTATCTTATTGCCTCCTGGGTCACTTTCATAATTATGTTTAGGTAGTAACACGTACCTTTTTGGTATGCCTATCTATTGTATATGCAGAAAGAGACAGTTAGAAGAGCTAAGCCCAAGACAGAAGGAGATTCTGAGAACTAGAGATTTGCTTCAAGTCATGTAGTGACCAGTGATAAAGCTGACATCTGACTTGTAACACTGAGCTCTTTCCTCTTTTTCTATCTCTCTTCTTTACCAACCTCCTGCCCACCCACATTTTACCCTATCGTATGTTAAAAACAAAGATAAAACAAGTGTAATTTTCAAAAAAAAATAACTATTTCCATTGCTATTCTGTAGTCATTTTAGGAACCCACAGAGAAGCAATCAATTATGAGGATATATAGATATACATATATGTATGCATACATCCTCATTTCTTTTTGTAGATAGCTTAATTTCATCTCTTTCTGTCTCTAACAAGGTTTAGCTATCAAATAAGAGTCAAATAATACAGAGAGTATAAATTTGTTTGATAAATATTTTGGCATGTCTTACACTCATAATTTCAAAAAGGGATTACTTAAATCTCTGCATTGAAATATAAAAGATTGAGGCAAAGTATTAGAATTTTTTATAACTTTTTATTTTATTTTTCTAGTTTTACAAACATATTGAGTATTCCTCCCTGCTTCTCTTGATCCCCTCTCCCTCTCATCCCTCTCCCTTTCCTTCAGCAATCAGTTCCACTCCTTCCCACCCTCCTTCCTGTCTGCTTCTACGGACTCCAGGGTTCCCTCTGGCTTGTCTACTCTTGGTGGAGGGAGTTCAAGCCTCTTGTAGCATATGAATCTGCCTCTCTTCAAGCCATCCCACTGATAGGAGCATTTCCCTTCACTCATCCAACTTTAGCCTCCAAGATTTCCACTGTATGTTCTTACCTCTCTTTAGTTCCTCAATAGTCTATGGGGAATATTGGTATGTTAGTCACTACGCAGGTCTGGGAAAGACAAGTCTCACTGCATTGAGTTCCTAGATGCAGCAGTCCTTTCTTAAGTGGAATGTCTTATCCAATGGTGAACCTTCCCATCTTTAGGTCCTTACAATCTCACCACCTCCTCTTCCATGAGGTTCCCAAAATCTTATGATGGGGAGAGATTAGGGTGGCCTGATTCTGGGTGAGCCTTGCTAGGTCACCAGTACACTGCATTGTGTCTGGACATTTTTTGCTCACTTTCACTGCTCTTCTACTGTCCTAGGCTGCATCCTGTAAGAGTGTTGAGATCTCTCTGTTGTAGAAGATTTCTAGGCTGAGTGTTAATCTATGGGCATAATGACAGCTATTTACAGAGAAGTTTGATATACTGTCTTCCTACCTATAGATTCATTGGCACGAAGCATTGGAATTTTATCTCTGAAAATAAAACAGGTAAAAATAGACAAATGACAGGAAAAACATTAATAAAACTATCTCTAGGGCATAGAATGTGAGCAATTCAACTGAGTATTTTAACTTTTAAAAAGGCAGAATTTAAATTCTCTTAATGCAGAATTAAAATGAAATTAGAAATATTTGAATGGTCTCCAGTTAAGTAGTTGATCATTTATAAACTATTAAATTCCAGAATAAAGTATTTGAAATTCATCTTTCAAAAGACTTCATTTCTTTGGAGTCATGGGGTGTCTCTTGAAAGTGCTTATTGTTTAAAAACTTCTTCAGCTGCCAGCATATGCCATTTGACTGATTGTATATTTGATCCAATGTTTTGAGAATCTTCAGAAAGTTCAGAAACTTTATAACGAATCACCTGACTTGAAGTACTGTGATCACTATATATACTGTGATAGATAAATGACAAGTTTGGGGAAAAGTCAAAACCATGTCATTGGATTGATCAACATCAAGAGTCTATCATTGTTGATCTATACTGCAATAACACAAGTTAAAAGTAAGATTTCAGTAAAATCAAAAGTTAGAAGTCAGTTATATTAGTCTCCAAGTAATTGAAAAGTTGTCATTGGGAAGATGGGTTCATCTTAATCTATGACTAAGAGAGCAACCCTTGAACTAGAAGGAGAAGGATCTGGAAGATAGATGGCATTTTAAGCTAAAGAAGGGATTGAACTAGACTCAAATAGAACTCAAATTTTGAGCTCAAATTTTACAAAGAAGTGTTCCAGTCTATCTTTGGAGACTGTGGTATATGAGCAGTTTTACTCACTACCCATCTAAACCTTAGCTTTCTGCTTGTTGAAGATAAATTCATATATTTATACACATTCTACCATAGTGTATAGAGCACACTTTTGCTCACTTAGACTTTGAAATCAATTTTCATGTCTAAATATCCTTGCAGGTGGTATTTGTTTGATAAGCCAGACTGTTGTCAGAGTCTAGGAACCCATGTGGAGAAGATAATAAGAGACCAAAGGCAAATTTTTCATTAAAAGTATATAAATATACTACTAATGTGAAAACAAGTTCCAAATGCACCTTATTTCCATCTATCTTTAAAAATGTATGAAAGTCTTTGACAGCACCCATCATATCTCCCCCAGCGAAGTGAAGAGTTATTGAGGTCATGATGGCCAAAGAAAGATATTTTGTATGCTTAAGTGGCAAAATGTTTTGACAATTATTCTGCTAGTACCATGGTGATTGATGTGAGACAGAATGTGAGAACATAATTATAAAAATTAAAAATATTTTTCAATGATGTTCATAATTATTATCTTATGAGTCAGCATCAGTTTGCCACTCACTCTAATTTGACTATAGCCCACATTCCATCTCTTACCCTTCCTAAGTAATCAGGACAGAGACAGAATAAGGATTTTGTGGTTGAATGGAAAGCAAGAATTGAATGACATGCCCATTGGTACAATGGTTATATGGATGTTATTGGAGTAGGCACCACATTCTAGTTGGATTTATGGCTTGCTCCATAAATGGAACTCATGCCTGGTCCTATAAACCTGGGTAAGATCCAGTGGATGAGGAGACGGAGAGCCTATTACTAATATTTTTTTTATTTTTTGCTAAGTGGACATGATATCAAATTGCTTTCTAACTTATCTTTAAGTCCACTGATGATTGTAGCTCTCAGCCTCCATCTGAGAAACTTCTTTTTGCAAAGGATGATGGTCAATGCAGAGGGTCACTGTCAAACCACAGAATAATTGACTATACAGGGTTGGCCCTAGCTGGGACATATAAACCACTATTTCACTCATCAGAAAACATGGTGAGAGAATAATTCATTTAAGAATACAAAGAATACATTTAAGCTTAACCAGAGAAATCTGTCTTTGCAATGACTGGAAGTGAATGCAAGACCCATGGCTTAAGAGATGCTGAGTACTTTGTGTGTGAGTGTGTGTGTGTGTTTGCATGTGGGTGGGTATGTGTATGTGCACTTAAACTTAAGTGTGTGAAGACACAACTGTGACATAGGGAATCCTCCTGGATTGCTCTTTTACCTTATCGCTTTGCTCTGGGGAATTCCCAGACTCTGCCTTCCAGGAATAGAATTACAGGTCACTGCCGGAGCTGGGCATTTTTTTGTGTGGGAGCTGGGGATTTGAATTCAGGTCCTTTTGATTGTGAGGCAAAGTCTTTAACTTCTGAGCCATCTCCCTAGTCTAGTGTTTCTTTTTAAAATATTCCTTTAATTAATGGGGGGACACTAGCAGATGTACACATCCCATGACACTTATGAAAAGGACAACTTTTCAGAAATTGGCTCTCTCCTTCAACCACGTGGGCTCCAGGGACAGACCTTGAGTTGCCAGCCTTATATACAGGGACCTTTGCACACTAAGCTGTTTCAGAGTCTCTCGTCAGCACTTTTATCACAAATTCTCAGAAGTTTCAAAGGTTAAGGTACTTAAATGTTCTATAAGCACTTGTGTAAAATTTGTATCAGAGGTAAAGCAGTGGCTGAGTCATCCAAGAGACCCTGTGCTCTGTCTCCTTGTCTTTTCAGAGTTCTATGAAAATAATTTGGCCTTTGTTTGAAATTTGGTTAAAAATTTAGGATTTTTAACACTGATGTTTTTATGAATATAGTGCCTCATACCATTCTGAAACATAGCTTTCTCTACATTAGTTCATTCTTGGGTATGTTCATTTCATAAAATTATGAATCAAATCTTTTGAAATATTAATGATGTAAAATTCAATGTGTTTTCATGATTATATACAAGGGAGTGTTGGATCCCAGACCCAATTATGTGTACTTACTGAAAACACATTTACAAATGAATAGGACTCAAGATCATAAGTTCTATTAATTTTAATGCTCCCAAGATGAGTAAGAATTTTTACGGAAAATAGCTCATTTGCTTAGATCCCTAGCTTTGGAAGTTGTTGTAAATTAGCGAAATTGGTTGTCCCGAAATGTTTAAATTGATGTAGTTTTCTTTCCACTTCTGTGAATTCTTTCCATGATTAAAGAGGTTTTTAATTTTATTTTAGTATTAAATAAAATTTTCTCCTCAAAAACATTTAATATTTTTAATTGAATATGCATGCCTTGTCTTGCATTATTCAGTTTAAAATTATGTGTCAACCACTAAAGACTGAATTTCATTAGTGCTCAAATATCTCTGTGAATTGCAGTGTTATTTCCCTACTACTCAAACCTAAAATATTATGTGACAATAAATATTTAAGAGGATGAATTCCATAGCAATTTTGGCTAATAGAATTCACCATAATGAATGGAAAATATGTAGTGAGATTCATTTCACCAAATCCTAAGCATATTAAAACACACTCAACTGCCCCTAAAATTTAAATAAAATATCCTGATATAAAACAGCTTGTGAAATTTATCATCCACAGAAATAATACAAGCTGAATGTGAGTTGGTCAATGCACTCAGAGATATTTCATAATCACTGACATTTAGTTTCCTCTTCGCAATTAAGTTTAAAAAAACACATGTGTATTTTGATGATAAGGGAATTATGATATTGCTTAGTATGACATTTGACTTGTATACTGCTCATGTAGGAAATTATTAAATGTAATGAATGCATGCCTATGTATGTGTATATATACATATGGGGTTGCCAGGGAATATCTTCCAAAAAGACTGAGGTGCTTCAGGTTTAGTCCTCAGAGAGTGGTCTTTAAGAAGCGGCTTGTTCAAGAGGGTACAAATTTCATCAATGAATTAATCCACTTGTAGGTTTGGACTGAATGGATTATTAACAGGCAGGGTTCAGTTGAAGGAAATATAACACTAAGGGTGTTCCTTTGTCTCTTTCTCTACTCCTCTTACCCTCCCTCCCTCCTTGCTTTCTCCTTCTCCAGCTTCCCTGAACAGTCATCTCCCTTTGATATGCTCAGCTGCCATTAGGGTAGGAATATTTCATAGAGATGATTATTTGTGGGTAATAACTATTTTGAATGTGAAGAAATAGACATGCAGAATGTAGCTGGCATTTAACTCTTAAGGAGGCAAAATGGTAAGATTAAGCAGCATCTCCCAAGCACCTCAAGTCGACAACTGAAAAGTTCTTGTCACTATTATGGCTATAACTTCTATTCATAATTACATTCATAATTTTTACTAATGTTATTATTCTTTCAGAGAATTCTGGGAGACAACTGATTAGGAAACACTAGAAACTGGTATCCTCACCTAGAGAGTTATACTCGCAGAATATACGTGATTTTACAATTTGATATTATAGAATCTATTGAAATTAATAATTCAAGAGGAAGGATTATCCAGTGAATTGCAGTTAATTTTGCTCACTTTCAGCTCTTCCTCAGCTGTAGCTGTCATTAGAACATTAGTATGAATCTAAAAACTAACATTGATGTAACTTTGTTTCATAGCTTTGGTTTTTTGTTTATTTCCTATATAATTTAAGAGTGTTAAAAATTATTAAGCTAAGTACTGTGGTATTCAATCACCATTCAGGAAGAAGAGGTATGAAGATTGTCTGTTGAAGAAGTCTGAGAACAGCTTGTGTGCCATAAGAAGACTCTGCCTCATTAAAAAATGTTAGTTTATGTTATGGGAAACACAATGAATAGATATATAATTTTGGAATATTAAAAACAAAAGGATGATGACAAGGTTGTAAGAATCAGAGCATTTTTATGTTATTGAAATTAAGATTATCTACATTAGAGAGTTATGTCTTTAGAATGTTAAATGTAATCTTCATGATACCTAAAAAGAACATCAAGATAGAATATACATAAAAGAGAATGAGGAGAATGTAAGAAATTTTACTATAAAAATATCAACTGAACACAAAAGGAGACATAAATGTAGGAAATTAAACACAAAAAGTCATAAGCATATGGAAAATGCCAAAATCCCCAAACCATACCCTGATGGTTTCCCAATTACTATAATCATCAAAGTGAAGAAACAGCCTACAGGAGTGAAAAAGATCTTGGCTACCTGTGTATCAACTGTGGTGATTATCTAGACTATATAAAGAAAGCTCCATGGGGCAGTAGAGATGGCCCAAGGGTTAATCCTCTGTCTTACAAGCAGAAGGTCCTGAGTTTGGATACCTGATCCCACATAAAAATGCTAGGAAGAAATGGCAGCCTGCACTTCCAGCCCTGGAAAGTGGAGCCTGGGGAACTCTAGAGCAAAGCAAAAAGGAGGTAGAACAATCCAGGTTGATTCTTAATGTCACCCTTGGGCACAGTGCCGTCTGCTTCACACAGAGATACACAGACATGCAAAAAAAAAAAAAAAAAAAAGGAACTACAGAAAAAAAAGCAAATTAGCAAAATAATCACATTTCAAAAGAGGAATACAAATGACCAATAAATATTTTTTAAAATGATCAACATCTATTGTAAGAGCTTAAAAATTCATTCATTCAAAAAATTCAGTTCCATTCAAGGCAGAACTGTTGCATCTAGGAACTCACTACAATGAGACTTGTACTACATAGACCTGCATAATGACTGACATACCAGTATGCCCCCACAGACAATCAAGGAACTCAAGAGAGATGTGAACATACAGTGGACACCTTGGGGACTAAAGCTGGATGAGTGAAGGGAAATGTACTATCAGTGGAGTGGCCTGAAGAGAAGCAACTTTGTATGCCACAAGAAGCCTGAACCCCCACAAGAGTAGACAAGCTAGAGGGAACTCTGGGGTCCATACAAGCAGACAGGAGGATGGGAGGGAATGAGATGGATTGATGAAGGGAAGGGAGGAAGATGGGAGGGAGGAGGATGGAGGGAAGCAGGAATGTGTACTCAATATGCTTGTAAAACTAGAAAAATAAAATAGTTTTCAAAAATGATCAACATCATTAATCATCAGAGAAATACACATTAAATTGCTATGCTACTCCATCTTGTCCTGGTCACAGTGGTTAACATCCTCAAGAAAATAAATAACAACAAATGCTAGTGAGGATGGAGGAAAAGAGGTGTCATTATATGCTGCTGGAAAGAATGTAAACTTGTACAGCCACTATAAAAACCAATATGGATTTTTCTCAAAAATCTAAGTAGAACTACCATATGACCCAGCCATTCCACTCATGAGTATACGTTTGTACATCCATGTTTATACAGCTCATAATAGCCAAGAAATGTAATAAGCAAGCCAAGATATCCTATAAGAGCTGAGTTGATAGTAGAAATGTTACATTTACACAATGGTATTTAATGTAATTATAAAGAAAAAAGAAATTATGAAATTTACAAGAAAATAGGTGGCACTAGAATTCATTAGGTTAAACGAAATAAGCCAGAATTGGAAAGACAGATACCAGATGTTTTCTTTCGTATGTGGCAACTAGATTTGAGCATGAGTGTAGGTGCTGTGTGTTGCAATTAGAAAGGAAAACATGAGAAGAGTAGAATAGATTTTGGCAAGAGGGTCAAAGAAAGTCATGGAATGCATGTATCATGAAAGTAGAAGGGGGAAATATCTATTTGAAGGAAACCCTGAAGGAAACCATCAAAGTGGTGCGAGCAAAAGACACAATGCAAGGGCATTTGGAGACAGATTAAAACAAAATATAATGACATATGTTTGAGAATGCTATAATAAAACCTATTTGGGTACTAATTTAATAATTAATTGAAAGTGAAAAAAATGATGGAGAAGTAAAGATAAATGCAAACTAAAGAAATTCATGACCAAAGTCAGCACACGTGAAAGCATTTATAAGAATCTTACAAATGTTGAGGAAGAAAGAGTTTCAATCCTGACAGTACAAGAAGGAATAAATTTCATCCACAGAACAAAGAAGCACTAGGAATGTCTGACTTAGTCAAATCCAATATAAATAGACAACAAAAGCCACAAAATTATTACAGAAATCAATAGCCCCTATCAGTTATATCAAAAAATGCAAATGGTTTCATGAGTCAATCCTTTATTTTCTGAATGAAATATACCAAATACCACTATACCAAAAAATCTAAAACTCCATATGAATTTTGAGATTGTTTGGTCAATTTCTGTAAAGAATTACTTAGGAATTTTGATTGGTATAGCATTGAATCTGTATATTGCTTTTGGTAGGATGGTCATTTTTATGAGGTTGATTCTGGCGATTCAGGAGCATAGAAGGTCTTTCCAACTTCTGGTGTCTTCTGTAATTTCTTTCTTTAGGGTTTTAAAGTTTTCATTATAAAGGTCTCTAACTTCTTTGGTTAGGCTTATACCAAGGTATTTTATTTTTTTAGGGGCTATAGTAAATGGGATTGTTTCTCTTAGGACTTTTTCATTTTTTTCATCCTTGGTGTATAGGAAGGCCACTGATTTTTGTACATTTATTTTGTAGCCTGCCACCCTGCTGAACATCTGTATTAGTTCCAGGAGATTCCTGGTAGAGTTTTTAGCATCACTCAGGTATACAATCATGTCATCTGCAAATAGAGATATCTCAACTTCCTTGCTGATTTGAATCCCTTTAATCTCCTTCTCTTGTTATATGGCTCCAGCTAAGACTTCAAGTACAATATTGAAAAGAAGTGGTGAGAGTGGACAGCCTTGTTTAGTTCCTGATCGAAGCTGGAATGCTTCAAGTTTTTCCCCCATTGAGTATAATCCTTGCTGTTGGCTTGTTGTATACAGCCTTTATTATGTTGATTAAGGTTTTTTCCATTCCAACTGTCTCTAGAGTTTTTTATCATAAAAGGATGTTGGATCTTGTCGAAAACTTTTTCTGCATCTATCGAAAGTATCATGTGGTCTTGGACTTTGGATTGGTTTATATGATGGATTACATTTATTGATTTGCATATGTTGAACCAATTTTGTATGCCTGGGATAAAGCCTACTTGATCACAGTGAATGATCTTTTGATATGTTTTTAATTTGATTTGCTAAGATTTTGTTGAGAAGCTTTGCATCTGTGTTCATCAAAGAGTTTCTGTTTTAAGTGTATCGTTATTAGGTTTTGGGATTAGTATATTAGCTTCATAGGAAGAATGTGGAAGTGTTCCTTCCTTCGTAATTTGATGGAACAGTTTAAGGAGTATTGGTGTTAGTTGTTCCTTAAATGTCTGGTAGAATTCTGTGCTGAATCTATCTGATCCAGGACATTTTTGGTGGGAAGATTCGAGATTACTTCATCAATTTCTTCATATAAGACTGTTTAAAAAATTCAAAACTTCCGGATTCAATTTAGGTAAGTTGTGCTTACTTAGGAATTCATTCATTTCTTTTGTGCTATCAAATTTCATTGACTGTAAATTTTTGAAATATGACCTTTTATTCTCTGAATTTCTTGTGATAACTACATTTTCATTTCTAATTTTCTTAATTTGGGTTTTCTGTCTCTTGATTTTGGTTAATTTACCTAAGGGTGTATCAATCTTATTGATTTTTTTCAAAGAAGAAGCTTTTTGACTGGTTGATTCTTTGTATCGTTTTCCTTATCTCAATTTGGAATATTTCATCCAATTTTGCTAATCTCTTCTTTTACTGCTTTTGGGACTGGATTGCTCTTGTGTCTCTAAGGCTTTAAGCTGCATTGAAGCACAAAAGGCTCAAGATAGAAAAAACAATCCTGGGTAACAAAAACACAGCTGGAGGTATTACCATATCAAATCTTAATTTATATTACAAATCCATGTAATAAAAATAGCCTGGCACTGACTCCAAAATGACATGTAGATCAATGGATAAGGGTTGAAGACCCAGATATAAGCCCACACAATTACAGCCATTTGATATTTGACAAAAGGGCCCCAAAAATTCAATGGAAAAAGATCAGCATCTTCAACAAATGGTGCTGGCAAAACTGGATGTCCACATGCAGAAGATTGAAACTGGACCTGTACTTGTCACCATGCACAAAAATTAATTACAAATGGATCAAGAACCTCAATATTAGGCCAGAGAGTATAAAAACCCTAGTTGAAATGGTAGAGAACTTCCTCGAGCTGATTGGGCTAGGCCAACAGTTCCTAAATAGAAATAGTACAATCACTAGAACCAACACTCAACAAATGGGATCCTATAAAATTAAAGAGCTTCTGTTCAGATAAAGAGATTGTAAACGGAGCAAAAAGGCAACCCACAGAATGGCAGAAAATCTTCACTAACCACCTATCTGATAAAGCTCTATTATCCAGAGTACACAAAGAACTTAGAAAACTAAACACCAAGGAGATACATGGCCCAATTAAAAAATGGGCCTGGGAACTCAAAAGAAACTTTTCCAGAGACAAAATTGAAATATCTAACAAATACCTTAAAATATGCCCCACATCCCTAGCCATCAGGGAAATCCAAATCAAAACTTCCCTGAGATATCATCTCACCCTGGTCAGGATGGCAAAAATCCACAATATAAACAACACCGAATGCTGAAGAAGATGTGGAGAGAAGGGAATTTTCATGTATTGCTAGTGGGAATGCAGGCTTATAAAACCACTCTGGCAATCATAAAAATGACTATCCTACCAAAGGCAATATACAAATTCAATGCTATACCAATTAAAATCCCAAAGTACTTCTTTAAAGAAGTTGACCAAACAATCTCAAAGTTCATATGGAGGCACAAAAGACCCAGGATAGCAAAGACAATCCTGAGTAACAGAAACACTGCTGGAGGTATCACCATACCAAACCTTAGTCTATACTACAAATCCATACTTATAAAAACAGCCTGGTACTGGCTCCAAAATAGACACACAGATCAATGGATAAGGGTTGAAGACCCAGATATAAGCCCAAAAAATTACAGCCATTTGATCTTTGACAAAGGGGCCCAAAAAATCCAATGGAAAAAGAACAGTGTATTAGTTAGGGTTCTCTAGAGTCACGGAATTCACAGAATGAATATATATATATAGGAAATTTTTTGGGTGGCTTACAGAAATGGCTGAGGTAGTCCAGTGAAGGCTGTCAGCAGCCGAAGTAGTCCAACGATGGCTTCCAGTAGCCGAGGTAGTGCCAACGATGGCTGCCAATAGCTAGCTGCTCAGTTCGGTAGTCAAGTAGGTGATGGCTGAAGGCTGGAGAACTCCTAGGGTCTTGGAAGGTGGAAGAATCCGGGCGGCCGGAAGGAAGAACGATTCCTATCACAGCTGCAAGAAGGCATCTGTTCTCCTTGGTGGCTCCTTTTTATATGATGCAGTACTGGGAGGATCCTTTGAGAGTTTTGGAGGTCCTGATAGGATCTAGGGTGGGTATAATCCTTCAAGTAGTCTCAGTTGATCCTTTCCAGACGTGGTCTCAGCCCAGCTTAGTTAATACCGGGTGTGTCAAGTTGACACCAAGTCATAACTATCACAAGTCCACCCCTTGTCAACTTGACACCAAATCACATTTCCTTAGGCCATTAAAAATTTTTCAAATAAAAACAGTAAGATTCTGAGTTCCACCTAACATAATTATAGCTATCCACGTACAACAGCACATGCATTATTTTTACAAGATTAATGACAATGCCCCTTGAGAAATGCTTAGTCTTAGTGTCCCATAACACAATATCATAATATAGATTATAGCATTTCATCTTATAACTAAAGATTAACATTATATTACATTACATAAATATCTTCTTAGAGTATGTGCACATGCACAAGTCTATTCTTGACAGTCTAGACCAGAAGTACTCATGGCAATTATAATCCTCGTTTCGGTAATAGTTACGTGGCCTTAGGTGGTATTTATAACTACCTTCTTCTACTACCCATTCTGTATTTCCTCCACCTTCATCAAGTACTTCTGCAGGTCTTGGCCCTTTACCTGGAGGGGTTACACATACCTTCATTCCTGGAGGATCTGCACCACTTACTGTCTTTCCTGTGTTGGGTTGCTGTAAATTCCCATTGACCTTAATCACAGAACATGGTAATACCAAGAGACGCCCTAGTGGGTCTCTTATACTCCAGACATATTCTTCCTTACCACCATTGTGGAGAACCAGTCCAATTTCTCGTTGGTGGTCTGAGTCAATCACCCCTCCTAATACTGTTATTCCTTTCTTAGCCTGTTGGCTCAAGGGTATCAGAAGTCCAAAATAACCAGGAGGAAGCCTTAGCTTCCAGTTCAAAGGAATAGTTGCTGTGTCTCCTGGCAGAAGCATTCCCTGCTCTGGACTCAAAACTTCTAAGCCAGTAGAATACAGACTTGCGGGAACAGGAAGCAAAAATTTTCCGAATGGGTCACGGAATTCACAGAATGAATATATGTATAGGAAATTTATTGTGTTGGCTTACAGAAATGGCCGAGGTAGTCCAGCGAAGGCTGTCAGCAGCCGAAGTAGTCCAACGATGGCTTCCAGTAGCCGAGGTAGTGCCAACGATGGCTGCCAATAACTAGCTGCTCAGTTCGGTAGTCAAGTAGGTGATGGCTGAAGGCTGGAGAACTCCTAGGGTCTGGGAAGGTGGAAGAATCCAGGCGGCTGGAAGAACGATTCCTAGCACAGCTGCAAGAAGGCATCTGTTCTCTTTGGTTGCTCCTTTTTATATAATGCAGTGCTGGGAGGATCCTTTGAGAGCTTTAGAGGTCCTGATAGGATCTAGGGTGGGTATAATCCTTCAAATTGTCTCAGTTGATCCTTTCCAGACATGGTCTCAGCACAGCTTAGTTAATACTGGGTGTGTCAAGTTGACACCCAGGCTTAACTATCACAAACAGTATCTTCAACAAATGTTGCTGGCAAAACTGGATCTCCACATGCAGAAGATTAAAGCTGGACCCGTACTTGTCACTATGTACAAGACTTAATTCCAAATGGATTAAGGACCTTGATATAAGGCCAGAGACTATAAAAACCATAGGTGAAAGGGTAGGGAACTCCCTCGAGCTGATCAGGCTAGGCCAACAGTTCCTAAACAGACATCCAATGGCACAGTCACTGTTACCAACTCTCAACAGTTGGGATCTGGTGAAATTAAAGAGCTTCTGTTCAGATAAAGAGATTGTAACACAAGCACAAAGGCAACCGACAGAATGGGAAAAAATCTTCACTAATCACATATCTGATAGAGCTCTATTATCCAGAGTGCACAAAGTACTTAGAAAACTAAACACCAAGGAAACTAATAGCCCAATTAAAAAATGGGCTCTGGTCCCCTTTCGCCACACCCCCGCTCCGCCGGTTGGGATGCGTAGGCGAGATCCAGCCGGGCTCTCACCATGCGCTCTAGGACCCCCAGGTCAGCCCACAGGGACCCGGCTCCGACTCCCGCCATCCAGCCGGAGCCGCGCGGGGGCCGAGGGACGAGGAGGACCTCCCCCTGTGCCCGGGCCCCGCCCCAGCTGCCCTCCGGTTAAATAGCTCCATGCCGACACGCCCATCGTCCCTTTTCACCCCACCCCGCTCCGCTGGTGGGGACACACGCGTGGTCCACCCGGGTCTCACCCCACGCCCTAGGTGAGTCCCCGTTCGGGCCCCGCCCACCAGTACCCCAGGCCAAATAATTCAGTTTAGTGAAATTGAGAGATCTTAAGAGTTAAGATGACAATGCCAAAGTCAAAGTGCAAATCCATGAGAAGCAACACTCAAGTAAACAAATTTCCCATGAAGAAATTAATCCCATAATGTTAGATCCAACAAGAACAAACCCGCGGAAAAAGGCCAAGAAAGCCTGACCCAGGATAACGACTTTCAAAATATGATCATTACCATGTTCAATACTATGAAAGAGGAAATCCGGGAGGAATTACATAATCGAATCAATCGCTTTGAAGAGGAACACAACAGACATCTGGAGGAGTTGAGAAAAACAGTGCAAGAAACAAAAAGTGGCATAGAGCAGTTAAAACAAACTCAAGCAGAGTTTAAAACTGAGCTAAAAGACAAGTTATCTTCAACCCAGAACGCCACAGAGAGTCTTATCAACAGAACTAATGAAGCAGAAAACAGAATTTCAGACCTTGAAGATAAAGTGGGAGTATTAACCAGCTCAATGGAAGAGGTTGTTAAAGCCAAAAAGATACTTGAGAGAAATATCCAAGAGATATGGGACACCCTGAAGAAGCCTAACATGCGTATTCATGGAATACCGGAGCAAGAATCTCAAAATACCACCCCTGAGGAAATTTTTCAAACGATCATCAAGGAAAACTTTCCTCATCTAAAAAAAGAGAGGCCCATTCATATACAAGAGGCATTCCGCACCCCAAACAGATACGACCAAACTAGAAGCACACCGCGGCAAATAATAGTTAAAACACTCCACATTCAAGATAAAGAACTGGTGCTGAGAGCTTCAAGGGAGAAAAAACAAGTCACTTTTAAAGGCAAACCTATTAAAATAACAAATGACTTCTCAGTCGAAACAGTAAAAGCAAGAAGAGCTTGGAGAGACATACTTCAAGTATTGAATGAGCAAAAATGTCAACCCAGGCTGATTTACCCTGCAAAACTATCAGTCATGATCGAGGGAGAAAGAAAAATTTTCCAGCACAAAGACAACTTTAAGGGATACATGGCCACCAAACCAGGCCTTCAAAAACTGCTAGAAATGATACTCAAGCGTGAAGAAAAAAACAGGCATATCCAGGAGAACAGAAGGCAAATATAACACCATTAAAAGCGAAGCAATATACTTATAAAAGCTACTAAACATAATAAATGTCTGGAATTAACAATAGTTTCTCCATTATAACACTAAATGTTAATGGACTTAATTCACCGATCAAGAGACACAGATTACAAACTTGGATTAAAAATCACAATCCATCAATCTGCTGCCTGCAGGAAACCCATCTCACCACAAAAGATAGGCACGCTCTAAAAATAAAAGGCTGGTCAACAATTCTACAAGCAAATGGAAGCAGAAAACAGGCAGGGGTGGCCATTATGCTATCAGACAAAGTGGATTTCAAACCAAAAAAAATTATAAGAGACACGGATGGATACTACATTTTAGTCACAGGTACAATTCACCAGGAAGATTTCACAATACTGAACATATATGCACCCAATACGGGCCCCTCCACATTCATTAAGAAAACCCTACAGCGTCTAAAGCATGAAATCAATCCCCAAACGATAATTCTTGGGGACTTCAACACCGCCCTCTCTACATGGGATAGATCAACAGGTCAAAAGCTTAACAGAGACACTTTGGAACTTAATCAAACCCTGAAAGAAATGGACCTCACAGATCTCTATCGAACTTTTCACCCACGCACCAAAGAATACACATTTTTCTCAGCAGCACACGGAACTTTCTCCAAAATAGATCACATACTGGGCCACAAAATGAATCTACACATATATAAGAAAGTTGAAATTCTAACCTGTGCCCTATCAGACCACCACGGCCTAAAGCTGGACATCCACAACACATCAAACAAGAGAAAATACACTAACTCCTGGAAACTTAACACTATGATGCTGAATGAGAACTGGATTCAGGAAGAAATTAAAAAGGAAATTCAAGATTTCCTGAAAGTGAATGATAATGAAAATACAACTTACCAAAATCTCTGGGACACAATGAAAGCTGTTCTAAGAGGTAAGTTCATAGCTCTTAATGCCCACGTCAAAAAAATTGAAACATCAGAAATAAACAACTTAACAATGCAGCTTAAAGCTTTAGAGAAACTAGAGCAATCTGATCCCAAAAGCAGTAGAAGAGAAGAGATTAGCAAAATAAGGGGAGAAATATCTGAAATCGAGACTAAGAAAACGATAGAAAAAATCAACCAATCAAAAAGCTGGTTCTTTGAAAAAATCAACAAGATTGATACACCCCTAGCTAAATTAACCAAAAGCAGGAGACCGAAAACCCAAATTAACAAAATTAGAAATGAACATGGAGTTATCACTACTGATACCCAAGAAATCCAGAGAATTATAACATCATATTTCAAAAACTTATACTCTGTGAAGTTTGACAACACAAAAGAGATGGATGAATTTCTAAGTAAACACAACTTACCTAAATTGAATCAGGAAGTTGTGAATTATTTAAATATTCCTAAAACATATAAGGAAATTGAGGAAGTAATCTCGAATCTTCCCACCAAAAAATGTCCTGGACCAGATGGATTCAGCACAGAGTTCTACCAGACATTTAAGGAGTTAATAACACCAATACTCCTTAAACTGTTCCATCAAATAGCAAAGGAAGGAACACTACCAAATTCCTTCTATGAAGCTAATATCGTTTTAATCCCAAAACCTAATAAAGATTCACTTAAAAAAGAAAACTATAGGCCGATCTCCCTGATGAACACAGACGCAAAGATTCTCAACAAAGTTTTAGCAAATCGGATTCAAAAACATATTAAAAAGATCATTCATGGGGACCAAATAGGCTTCATCCCCGGCACACAAGGTTGGTTCAACATACCCAAATCAATAAATGTAATTCATCATGTAAACCAGTCCAAAGTCCAAGACCACATGATACTCTCAATAGATGCAGAAAAAGCTTTTGACAAGATCCAACAGCTTTTATGATCAAAACGCTAGAGACAGTAGGAATGGAAGGAACCTTTATCAATATAATAAAAGCTGTATACAACAAGCCCACAGCAAGGATTATGCTCAATGGGGAACAATTGGAAGCATTCCCACTTCGATCAGGAACTAGACAAGGCTGTCCACTCTCACCACTTCTATTCAATATTGTACTTGAAGTCTTAGCTGAAGCCATAAGACAAGAAAGGGACATAAGAGGGATTCAAATCGGCAAGGAAGAAGTCAAGCTATCCCTATTTGCAGATGACATGATCTTATACCTGAGTGATCCCAAAAACTCCACCAGGAAGCTCCTGGAACTAATTGAGAAGTTCAGCAGGGTGGCAGGATACAAAATAAATGTGCAAAAATCAGAGGCCTTCCTATATGCCCAGAATGAAAGAAGTGAGAAAGCCTTAAGAGAAACAATACCATTTACTATAGCCCCTAAAAAAGTGAAATACCTTGGTATAAACCTAACTAAGGAGGTAAAAGACCTTTACAATGAAAACTTTAAAACCCTAAAGAAAGAAATTGCAGAAGACACCAGAAGGTGGAAAGACCTCCCATGTTCCTGGATTGGCAGAATCAACATTGTAAAAATGACCATCCTACCAAAGGCAATATACAGATTCAATGCTATACCAATCAAAATCCCAAAGCAATTCTTCAAAGAAGTTGACCAAATAATCTCAAAGTTCATATGGAGACACAAAAGACCCAGGATAGCAAAAACAATCCTGAGTAACAAGAACACAGCTGGAGGTATTGCCATACCAAACCTAAGTCTATACTACAAATCCATAGTTATAAAGACAGCCTGGTACTGGCTCCAAAATAGACACACAGATCAATGGATAAGGATTGAAGACCCAGATATAAGCCCACAAAGTTACAGCCATTTGGTCTTTGAAAAAGGGGCCCAAAGAATCCAATGGAAAAAGAACAGAATCTTCAACAAATGGTGCTGGCAAAACTGGATCTCCACATGCAGAAGATTAAAGCTGGACCCGCACTTGTCACCATGTACAAGACTTAATTCCAAATGGATCAAGGACCTTGATATCAGGTCAGAGACTTTAAAAACCATAGTTGAAAGGATAGGGAACTCCCTCGAGCTGATTGGGCTAGGCCAACACTTCCTAAACAGACATCCAATGGCACAATCACTGCTACCAACTCTCAACAGTTGGGATCTTGTGAAATTAAAGAGCTTCTGTTCAGATAAAGAGCATGTCACACGAGCTCAAAGGCAACCCACAGAATGGGAGAAAATCTTCACTAACCACATATCTGACAGAGCTCTACTGTCCAGAGTGCACAAAGAACTTAGAAAATTAAACTCCAAGGAAAACACTGGCCCAATTAAAAAATGGGCCCTGGAACTTCAAAGAAACTTTACCAGGGATGAAATTAAAATGTCTAACAATTATCTTTAAAAATGCTCCACTTCCTTCGCCATCAGGGAAATGCAAATCAAAACTTCCCTGAGATATCATCTCACCCCGGTCAGGATGGCAAAAATCCACAATACAAACAATGACAAATGCTGGAGAGGATGTGGAGAGAGGGGAACTCTCCTACATTGTTGGTGGGAATGCAGGCTCATACAGCCACTCTGGCGAGCCGTCTGGAGATTCTTAAAGAAATTAAAGATTGAAATGCCATATGACCCTGCTATCCCACTTTTGGGAATAACCCCCCATGCAGCAGAGGTTCGCCTCGATAGCACAAGCTCGACCATGTTCATAGCAGCACTGCTTACAATAGCAAAGTCATGGAATCAACCTAAATGTCCAACAGTTGACGAGTGGATAAGGAAACTGTGGTACATCTATACAATGGAGTACTACTCAGCCATCAAAAATGATGAATTACTGGAATTTGCTGGGAAATGGATGTCATTAGAAAGAATTATATTAAGTGAAGTATCCCAAACCCAGAAAATTAAGCGCCGTATGTACTCCCTAATAGGTGGCTCCTAGTACCAAACTCACCCAGCCCACATTGAGACACTCAAAAGTAAACCTATGAAACACAGTAATTGCAAGGATTATGAACAAGAGAGATGGGTTAGGAGGGCCACACCAGAAACAAGGAGAGAGGAGACCATGTTACAGCAGAGAAAATAGGCCTCCATCAAGGTCTGCAAGTAAGTAAAGAGAAACCTGGTTAAGTTCACAGACGTTCTTTCCTGATCTCACCAGAAGGGGAGGGCATATAGTCTAGCAGATAAAAAGTAATCATTTTGCAAATGGGTGATGGACCCCTCCCTCAGGGAGGTTTCCTACTCTTATTACATCTACCCTTGAATGTGCTATTACAACAAGACTGCAGTTTAACAGCTTTTTGTCTCTGGCCAGGGGGTGACATACAGTGCCCAGCAGAATGGAGTGAAGGGAATTGCAGGAGCAGCAAAACTGCAAAAGAAAATCAACAAACCACAATCCAGAACTTCAGAGACTATATCAATCACATAGAACTAGGACAGCCTAATCTCTCCCCATCCTGGAGCTCAGGGACATTTGCGGAAGAGGGGGCGGTAAGATTGTAAGAGCAAAAGGATGGGAGGAGCAACGATTTGCAAGATTCTCAACAATAGTTGGGGCCAAAGCAACCGTAATGGGACTTTGCATGCCCTGCGCAATGTCCAGCGCACTGTTGCCCTCATAAAATCTAGCATCTGTTAAGGGCACCGAGACCCCCTGGAGGCAAGGGATTGACAGCCATAGTAGTGATCTTATGCTTAAGGGGAACAAGAGAAAGGGCTTATGGAAATGCCACTGGGTCCTTATATGTCATCGGAGAGGAGGACCCAATGGAGAGTTAGGTGTATACAATAAAGGACTCTCTGGGAATTGGGGGGGAGGCACTGGGGGAAGGGGAGGGGAGGAGGGGGGAGGGAGGGAACTGGTAAAAAATTTTAAAATGTATAATTAAATTTTTAATTAAAAAAAATGGGCTCTGGAGCTTAAAAGGAACTTTACCAGGGATGAAATTAAAATGTCTGACAAATATCTTAAAAAATGTTCCACCTCCTTAGCCATCAGGGAAATGCAAATCAAAACTTCCCTGAGATATCATCTCACCCCGGTCAGGATGGCAAAAATCCACAATACAAACAACAACAAATGCTGGAGAGGATGTGGAGAGAGGGGAACTCTTCTACATTGCTGGTGGGAATGCAGGATCATACAAGCATTCTGGCGAGCTGTCTGGAGATTCTTAAAGAAATTAAAAATTGAAATGCCATATGACCCTGCGATTCCACCTTTGGGAATAACCCCACATACAGCAGAGGTTCACCTCGATAGCACAAGCACGACCATGTTCATAGCAGCACTATTTACAATAGCAAAGTCATGGAATCAACCCAAATGTCCAACAGTTGACGAGTGGATAAAGAAACTGTGGTACATCTATACAATGGAGTATACTCAGCCATCAAAAATGATGAATTACTGGAATTTGCCGGGAAATGGATGTCATTAGAAACAATTATATTAAGTGAAGTATCCCAGACCCAGAAAATTAAGCACCATATGTATTCCCTAATAGGTGGCTCCTAGTACCAAACCCACCCAGCCCACCTAGAGACACTCATAGAAAAATCTCTGCAATACCTACAGTAATTGCAAGGATTATGAACAGGAGAGATGGGGTCTTAGGAGGGCCACACCAGAAACAAGGAGAGAGGGGACCATGTTACAGCAGAGAAAATAGACCTCCATCAAGGACTGCAAGGGGTGAAATACAATACCCATCAGGATGGAGTGAAGGGCATTGCAGGAGCAGCAAAACTGCAAAAAAAAAAAAAAATCAACAAACCATAATCCAGAACTTCAGATTGTCTATATCAACCACCTAGAGCTAGGCCAGCCTAATCTCTCCCCATCCTGAAGCTCAGGGAAATTTGCAGAAGAGGGGGCCGTAAGATTGTAAGAGCACAAGGATGGGATGAGCAATGATATGCAAGATATCCACACAAGTTAGGGCCGAAGCAATCATAATTGGACTTTGCATGTCCTGCGCAATGTCCCACAAACTATTGACCCCACAAGGCCTAGCATCTGCTAAAGGCACCAAGATCCTTGGAGGCAAAGGATTGACAGCCACAGTAGTGTTCCTATGCTTAAAAGGAACACCGGAAAGGGTTCAGGGAAATGCCACTGGGTCCTTGTACGTCATCAGAGAGGAGGGCCAAGAGAAGAGTCTGGCATGCATATTAAAGGATTCTCTGGGGATGGGGGGGCAGGCACTGAGGGATGGGGAGGGAGGGGTGAGGAGAGGGGAAGCAGAGGGGTCAGGGGGAGGAGGAGGGAGGGAGGGAACCAGTGTACCTATTAAGTTTGTATGACCAGAAATAATAATAAAAAAGTTTTTTAAAAACTTAAAAATTGAGCCCTTCCCTCCACTCGGCCGCCCAGAACGCACGAGCGCGGTCAGCCGGGCCTCACCGCTCAGTGACCTAGGTAAGCTCGGTCCCCGCCCACCCCCAGAACCCCAGGCCGCCCAAGGGACCCAGCTCCTCCCACCATCCAGCCGGAGCCGCCGCGCAGGGCCTGGGAGGAGGAGAGGGCACCCCCCTGCACCCGGGCTCGCCCCCAGGACCCCAGGTTAAATAGCCCGCCGATGCCACATCCTTCCTTCCCCCACTCCACCGCCAGGGGCACACGGGGTCCAGCCTGGACTCACCTGGACTTAGGTAGGCTCCGTCTCTGCCCACCCCCAAAACCCCAGGCCAAATAATTCAGTTTAGTGAAAAACGCACAGAAATTAAAAGAAGATCTTAAGAGTTAAAAGGACAATGCCAAAGTCAAAGTGCAAATCCATGAGAAACAACACTCAAGTAAACAAATCTCCCACTGAAGGAATTAATCCCATAATGTTAGACTCCAACCAGAACAAACCCATGGAAAATGGCCAAGAAAGCCTGACCCAGGATAACGACTTTCAAAATATGATCATTACCATGTTCAATACTATGAAAGAGGAAATCCGGGAGGAATTAAATAATCGAATCAATCACTTTGAAGAGGAACACAACAGACACATGGAGGAGTTGAGAAAAACAGTGCAAGAAACAAAAACTGGCATACAGCAGTTAAAGCAGACTCAAGCAGAGTTTAAAACTGAGCTAAAAGAGAAGTTATCTTCAACCCAGAACTCCACAGAGAGTCTTATCAGCAGAACTAATGAAGCAGAAAACAGAATTTCAGATCTTGAAGATAAAGTGGGAGTACTAACCAGCTCAATGGAAGAGGTGGTTAAAGCTAAAAAGATACTTGAGAGAAATATCCAGGAGCTATGGGACACCCTGAAGAAGCCTAACATGCATATTCATGGAATACCAGAGCAAGAATCTCAAAATACAACCCTTGAGGAAATTTTTCAAACACATCAAGGAAAACTTTCCTCATCTAAAAAAAGAGAGGCCCATCCATATACAAGAGGCATTCTGCACCCCAAACAGATATGACCAAAACAGAAGCTTGCCATGGCAAATAATAGTCAAAACACTCCACATTCAAGATAGAGAACTGGTGCTGAGAGCTTCAAGGGAAAAAAACAAGTCACTTTTAAAGGCAAACCTATTAAAATAACAAATGACTTCTCAGTCGAAACAATAAAAGCAAGAAGAGCTTGGAGAGACGTACTTCAAGTATTGAATGAGCAAAAATGTCAACCCAGGCTGATTTACCCTGCAAAACTATCAGTCATGATCAAGGGAGAAAGAAAAATCTTCCAGCACAAAGACAACTTGAAGGGATACATGGCCACCAAACCAGGCCTTCAAAAAATGCTAGAAATGATACTCAAGCTTGAAGAAAAAAACAGGCATATCCAGGAGAACAGAAGGCAAGTATAACACCATTAAAAGTGAAGCAATATACTTATAAAAACTACTAAACATAATAAATGTCTGGAATTAAAAATAGTTTCTCCATTATAACACTAAATGTTAATGGAATTAACTCATCGATCAAGAGACACAGATTACAAATTTGGATTAAAAATCACAATCCATCAATCTGCTGCCTGCAGGAAACCCATCTCACCACAAAAGATAGGCATACCCTAAAAATAAAAGGCTGGTCAACAATTCTACAAGCTAATGGAAGCAGAAAACAGGCAGGGGTAGCCATTATGATATCAGACAAAGTGGACTTCAAACCAAAGAAAATTATAAGAGACACGGATGGATACTACATTTCAGTCACAGGTACAATTCACCAGGAAGACTTCACAATACTGAACATATATGCACCCAATACGGGCCCCTGCACATTCATTAAGAAAACCCTACAGCGTCTAAAGCAAGACATCAACCCGCAAATGATAATTCTTGGGAACTTCACTACTGCCCTCTCAACATGGGATAGATCAACAGGTCAAAAGCTTAACAGAGACACTTTGGACCTTAATCAAACTCTTAAAGAAATGGACCTTACAGATCTCTATCGAACTTTTCACCCACGCACCAAAGAATACACATTTTTTTCAGCAGCACACAGAACTTTCTCCAAAATAGGTCACCTACTGGGCCATAAAACAAATCTACACGTATACAAAAAAGTTGAAATTCTAACCTGTGCCCTGTCAGACGACCACGGCCTAAAGCTGGACATCCACAACACATCAAACAAGAGAAAATACACTAACTCCTGGAAACTTAACAATATGATGCTGAATGAGAACTGGATTCAGGAAGAAATTAAAAAGGAAATTCAAGATTTCCTGAAAGTGAATGATAATGAAAATACAACTTACCAAAATCTCTGGGACACGATGAAAGCTGTTCTAAGAGGTAAGTTCATAGCTCTTAATGCCTACATCAAAAAAATGGAAACATCAGAAATAAACAACTTAACAAAGCTTTAGAGAACTAGAGCAATCTGATCCCAAAAGTAGTAGAAGAGAGGAGATTAGCAAAATAAGGGGAGAAATATCTGAAATCGAGATTAAGAAAACAATAGAAAAAAATCAACCAGTCAAAAAGCTGGTTCTTTGAAAAAATCAATAAGATTGATACACCCCTAGCTAAATTAACCAAAAGCAAGAGAGAGAAAACCCAAATTAGCAAATTAGAAATGAACATGGAGTTATCACTACTGATACCCAAGAAATCCAGAGAATTATAACATCATACTTCAAAAACTTATACTCTGTGAAGTTTGACAACACAAAAGAGATGGATGAATTTCTAAGTAAACACAACGTACCTAAATTGAATCAGGAAGTTGTGAATTATTTAAATAGTCCTATAACATATAAGGAAATTGAAGAAGTAATCTCGAATCTTCCAACCAAAAAATGTCCTGGACCAGATGGATTCAGCATAGAATTCTACCAGACATTTAAGGAGTTAATAACACCAATACTCCTTAAATTGTTCCATCCAATAGCAAAGGACGGGACACTACCAAATTCCTTCTATGAAGCTAATATCGTCTTAATCCCAAAACCTAATAAAGATTCACTTAAAAAAGAAAACTATAGGCCGATCTCTCTGATGAAAACAGACGCAAAGATTCTCACCAAATCTTAGCAAATCGGATTCAAAAACACATTAAAAAGATCATTCACGGGGACCAAGTAGGCTTCATCCCTGGCACACAAGGTTGGTTCAACATACGCAAATCAATAAATGTAATTCATCATGTAAACCAGTCCAAAGTCCAAGACCACATGATACTCTCGATAGATGCAGAAAAAGCTTTTGACAAGATCCAACAGCCTTTTATGATCAAAACGCTGGAGACAGTAGGAATGGAAGGAACCTTTATCAATATAATAAAAGCTATATAAAACAAGCCTACAGCAAGGATTATACTCAATGGGGAATAATTGGAAGCATTCCCACTTCGTTCAGGAACTAGACAAGGCTGTCCACTCTCATCACGTCTATTCAATATTGTACTTGAAGTCTTAGCTGAAGCCTTAAGGCAAGAAAGGGACATAAGAGGGATTCAAATCGGCAAGGAAGAAGTCAAGCTATCCCTATTTGCAGATGACATGATCGTATACACAGAATGAAAGAGGTGGAAAAGCCTTGAGAGAAACAATCCCATTTACTATAGCCCCTAAAAAAATGAAATACCTTGGTATAATCCTAACCAAGGAGGTAAAAGACCTTTACAATGAAAACTTTAAAACCATCAAGAAAGAAATATCAGAAGACACCAGAAGGTGGAAAGACCTCCCTTGTTCCTGGATTGGCAGAATCAACATCGTAAAAATGACCATCCTACCAAAGGCAATATACAAATTCAATGCTATACCAATTAAAATCCCAAAGCAATTCTTTAAAGAAGTTGACCAAACAATCTCAAAATTCATATGGAAGCACAAAAGACCCAGGATAGCAAAGACAATCCTGAGTAACAAAAACACTGCTGGAGGTATTACCATACCAAACCTAAGTCTATACTACAAATCCATAGTTATAAAGACAGCCTGGTACTGGCTCCAAAATAGACACACAGATCAATGGATAAGTATTGAAGACCCAGATATAAGCCCACAAAATTACAACCATTTGGTCTTTGACAACGGGGCCCAAAGAATCCAATGGAAAAAAACCCAGCATCTTCAACAAATGGTGCTGGCAAAACTGGATCTCCACATGCAGAAGATAAAAGCTGGACCCGTACTTGTCACCCTGTACAAGAATTAATTCCAAATGCATCAAGGACCTTGATATAAGGCCAGAGACTATAAAAACCATAGTTGAAAGGATAGGCAACTCCCTCGAGCTGACTGGACTAGGCCAACAGTTCCTAAACAGCATCCAATGGCACAGTCACTGCTACCAACTCTCAACAGTTGGGATCTTGTGAAATTAAAGAGCTTCTGTTCAGATAAAGAGATTATAACACGAGCTCAAAGGCAACCCACAGAATGTGAGAAAATCTTCACTAACTACACATCTGATAGAACTCTGCTGTCCAGAATGCACAAAGAACTTAGAAAACTAAACACCAAGGAAACCAATGGCCCAATTAAAAAATGGGCCCTGGAACTCAAAAGAAATTTTACCAGGGATGAAATTAAAATGTCTAACAAATATCTTAAAAAATGTTCCACTTCCTTAGCCATCAGGGAAATGCAAATCAAAACTTCCCTGAGATACCACCTCACCTCGGTCAGGATGGCAAAAATCCACAATACAAACAACAACAAATGCTGGAGAGGATGTGGAGAGAGGGGAACTCTTCTACATTGCTGGTGGGAATGCAGGCTCATACAGCCATTCTGGCGAGTCGTCTGGAGATTCTTAAAGAAATTAAAGATTGAAATGCCATATGACCCTGCGATTCCACCTTTGGGAATAACCCCACATACAGCAGAGGTTCACCTCGATAGCACAAGCACGACCATGTTCATAGCAGCACTGTTTACAATAGCAAAGTCATGGAATCAACCCAAATGTCCAACAGTTGACGAGTGGATAAGGAAACTGTGGTACATCTATACAATGGAGTATACTCAGCCATCAAAAATGATGAATTACTGGAATTTACCGGGAAATGGATGTCATTAGAAACAATTATATTAAGTGAAGTATCCCAGACCCACAAAGTTAAGCACCGTATGTACTCCCTAATAGGTGGCTCCTAGTACCAAACCCACCCAAGTCCACACTGAGACACTCAAAGGTAAACCTATGTAATACAGTAATTGCAAGGATTATGAACAGGAGGGATGGGTAGGAGGGCCACACCAGAAACAAGGAGAGAGGGGACCATGTTACAGCAGAGAAAATAGGCCTCCATCAAGACTCAAATAAGTAATGAGACATCTGATGAAGTTCACAGACTTTCGTTCCTGATCATTTACTACTGAGGGGGTATGATCTCACCAGAAGAGGAGGGCATATAGTCTGGCAGATAAAAAGTAACCATTTTGCAAATGGGTGATAGACCCCTCCCTCACTGTGGTTTCCCACTTTTATTACATCTACCTTTGAATGTGCTTTTATCACAAGACTCTAGTTTAACAGCTTTTTGTCTCTGGCCAGGGGGTGATAAACAATGCCCACCAGGATGAGTGAAGGGCATTGCAGAAGCAGCAAAACCGCAAAAGAAGATCAACAAACCATAATCCAGAACTTCAGAGACTCTATATCAACCACCTAGAACTAGGCCATCCTAATCTCTCCCCATCCTGAAGCTCAGGGAAATTTGCGGAAGAGGGGGCAGTAAGAGTGTAAGAGCAAAAGGATGGGAGGAGCAATGATTTACAAGATACTCCATACAAGTTAGGGCTGAAGCAATCATAATTGGACTTTACATGCCCTGCGCATTGTCCAACACACTATTGACCCCACAAAGTCTAGCATCTGCTAAAGGCACCAAGATCCTTGGAGGCAAAGGATTGGCAGCCACAGCAGTGTTCCTATACCTAAGGGGAACACGGGAAAGGGTTCAGGGAAAGCCCACTGGGTCCTTGTACATCATCGGAGAGGAGGGCCCAGAGGAAAATCAGGCATGCACAAGAAAGGACTCTCTGTGAATTGGGGTGGGAGGCACTGGGAGATAGGGAGGGAGAGGGGTGGGAAGGGGGAGCAGGGGTTTCGGGGGGAGGAGGAGGGAGGGAGGGAACTGGTGTACCTATTAAGTTTGTATGAGCTGAAATAATAATAAAAATGTATTAATTTAAAATAAAATAAAATAAGAGGAAAAATCAAAATATATATATATATATATTTTATTATACATAGCAATGGGGTTCAGTATGACAGTGTCACATATCCATACAGTATTGATGAAATCCAAAGTTCTTTGCCCACCTTCTTTCATACCACACCCTCCCTGATCTATTAATCACAACTCTACATGAGACAAATTAAAAAAAAAAGTTAAAAATTGAAATGCCATATGACCCTGTTATACCACTTCTGGGAATAAGCCCTCATAAAACAGAAATTCATTACAAAGACACAAGCACAACCATGTTCATAACAGCACTATTTAAAATAGCAAAGTCATGGAATCAAACCAAATGCCCAAAAACTGACAAGTGGATAAGGAAAATGTACATTTATACAATGAAATACTACTCAGCCATCAAAAAGGATGAATCAATGAAATTTGCCAGGAAATGGATGGAATTAGAAGTGAAGTATCCCAAACACAGAAAATTAGACATCATATGTACTCCCTAATAGGTGGATCCTAGTACCAAACCCACTTAATGACATACTCAAAGATAAAATTCTATAAGGATCAAAAGGATATCAATGAAATTTGCCAGGAAATGGATGGAATTAGAAGTGAAGTATCCCAAACACAGAAAATTAGACATCATATGTACTCCCTAATAGGTGGATCCTAGTACCAAACCCACTTAATGACATACTCAAAGATAAAATTCTATAATATCTACTGTAATCAAAAAGATTATAAACAGGAGGGAAGGGGAAAGAGGGTCCCTCTAGAAAAAAGAAGAGAGGGGATCATGCTTCAGCAGAGAAAACAGGTCACTGTCAAGTATTACATGTAAGTAGAGAGACATCTGGTAAAGCTCACTCTCACTTCCCTTCATCGTCACTTGAGACTGAGGAGGCTTGATCTCACCAATTAGCGAGGGTATAGGGACTGGCAGATAGATGGCAACCATCCTGAAGATGTGAGACTGATCCCCCCTCACTGCAGTGTCCTACTCCTATTCCATCTATCTTTGCATCTCTTCTTATATTAAGATCTTCATTTAAACAGCTTTTTATTTTTGGTTAGGAGGTGAACTTCAATACTATAAAGGATGCAGTTAAGCATGGTGTAGGAAAAGCACGACTGAAAACAACAACAAACCATAATTCAGAACACCAAAGACCCTGCATTAACTATCTGAACCAGACCAGTCAAATCTCTCCCTATCCTAAAGTTCAGGGAAACTTGTGGAAGAGGAGGCAGCAAGATTGTAAAAGTCTAAAGATGGGGAGGACCAACTATATGCAAGATAGTTTTCAGAAGTTAGGGCTTCAGTAGCCATACCTGCACAATGACTGACATGTTAATGACCCCTCAAAGTCTAGCATGGATCACAGGCACTAGGATCCTTAGAGGCAAGGTATTAGCAGTCATAATAGTGTTCTCATACTAATGGGGAGCCCAGGAAAGGGCTCCAGGCTATGCCACTGAGTCCTTACACCTCACTAGGATGGAGGACTCAAGGGGGGTTTGGCTTTCACACAAAAGGATGCTCCAGGGGATGGGAGTGGGAAGGGAGAGGCACTGGGAGAAGGGGAGGAAAAGGAGTGAAAAGAAGGAAAACAGGGGGGAGAGTGCAAGGGGGGACTAAGGAGGGATTGAGGGAGGGAGAGGACTGGGGTCCCTATTGAGCTTGTATGATTGTGGGGAAAAAATAAATTATTTATATATTAAAAAAATCTAAAACTCAGAGTAAAAGGACAGAAGTAAATATGGAAGCCAAGTACAAGCAGGAAGAACAAGACCTATTTATTTCTCACAAAACAGACTTGAAGTCAAAATTAGAAATAAATTCACTATATGTTAATAAACAATCTGCCAAGAAGATAAGACAATTGTCAGTATATATGCAGTGGCGTTTCTATGACCAGTTTCACAAATCAGGGGGATATAAGAGAACAGATCTATAACAAGCAATGTGATTGAAACAGTAATTATTTCCCAATGAAGAAAACCCCAGAACTATGCAAGTCACTGCAAAATTCTACCAAATCTTCACAGAAGAACTATTATCAACACTTCTCAAACTCTTCCATAAAATAGAAAAGAAGGAATATTATCAAGTTCATTCTGTGAATATATTTATGCCAGTTCCAAACTAGATAAGGACTCAAGACAAAAGAAAAACTAAAGATCTATTTCCCTGATGAATGGAGAATAGAATTTCCAACAAAATACTTTTGAATCAAATTCAACAACATATTGAAAGCTCATACATCATGATCAAGTCAGTTACATTCCAAGATACAAGGAGGCTCAAGATATGTAAATCAGTAAATGCAATTCAGCACCTAGAAAGATTCAAGACCAGAGATCTCATGATTTGTGTGTATATATGTATGTGCACGTGCGCCTTTAACAAAGTTCAACATCCACTCACTATGAAAATACTGAAGCAATTAGAAATAGAAAGAACGTTACACAATATAATGAAGGATATAGATGACAAATCTATAGCTGATACCAAATGGGGAAAACAGAAATATTTCTTCTGAAAACAAATGTTTTCACCATCTTCACTCATACACAGTATACTCCTTTATAGTTTAGGTAGAATAAGAAAAAGAAATACAAGGAAAAAGAGGAAAGGAAAAGATCAAATTATCTGTATCTGCAGATAATATGTTTCTCTACTCAGGAGACTTTAAAGATTTCATCAAAAACTCTTAGATTGGATCCATGTTTCCAGCGAAGCAGCAAGATATCAAAAAAGGCATCACCAATAATGAACTTTCAAAGAAAGATCATAAAAACAATCCAATTTTCAATAGCTTCAAAAATCATCTAGGTATCTGGGGAGACAGCTCCAAGGTTAAAATCTTTGCTTGGCAAGCTAAAGGGCATGAGTTCAGATCCCATGTAAAAATGCAAGGCAGATATGGCAGTGGCCTGAAATTCTAGTCCTGGAAGGTCAAGCTTTGGAAATCCCAAGGCAAAGGAACAAAAAAGTAGAGCAATCCAGGATGATTCCCTTTGTCACTCTTGGGCCTCCACAAACACATGTACTCAACTACATTCATGTATGTACCTATATATACACACACACACACAAACACACACGCTCACACACGCACTCACATACACACAAGTCAACAAGAGAGAAAAATCTGGGAGATCTCAGGTATTACAGTTATCAGGCTTGAATTTCCAAAATATTATGATGAATATATTCAAGAAGCCTATGCAAAATTTGTAAAGTATATGTGAGTGAATGAAGAATAATAACAAAGGTAGAAATATTGTTTAAGAACTGTCTTAGTCCATTTTGTGTTATTACAACATAATATTGGAGCTGATACAATTTATAAAAGAGAGAAATTAATTGGCTCAGGATTCTGAAGTCCAAAAAAATGATGCCATAATCTGCCCAGTCTCTAGTGATGATTTTTCTTTGTCATCATAACAAAAGTCTTTGTCTGCTTATAAAACACCAGTGCCATTATAAAGGTTCCACTCTCATGACATCATGAAATCCTTATAACTTCTAAAGTCCACAATTATTCATACACATTTACATATCAACTGAAGAATTAAATATCCAAAATATGCATCAGTGTACAATATATACACACCAGAGGGCAATACAGCCAAATCATAGCAAGAATCAATGGGAAGTTTTGTAGAGAAAGTAATAAATTTTGCCAACATAATATCTTGAAGTTTTTAAAAGATTAGCTTTTAAATTATATGATCTCTGGAGAAACCATCAAAAATTATACAAGATAATATAAAGTCAGTAGAAGAAATAGGAAGAAATGCTAAATAAAGTGATTTTTCCCAAAATAAATGGATAAAGAAGAATTGAGTAAAACAGAATAGATGAGACAAGATGACAGACTAAAATCCATCCATGTGAAAAATTAGCTGTAAATGAATTAAGAATTCCATGCAAGCCATAAAATTTTCAGAATACATTTTTTTAAACTTTTTATTTATTTTCTGTGTGTGTGTGTGTGTGTGTGTGTGTGTGGCAGAAGACACTGTGTGTCCCTGTGGAGAACCAAGGGTGACTTCAGGAATCACCTTGGATTGCTTCTATCTCCTTCTTGCTTTACTCTAGGATTTCCCAGGCTGCGCCCATCAAGCCAGAAGTGCAGGTTGTTGCTGTTTTGGTCTGGCATTTTTACATGGGACCTGGGATCTGAACTCAGGACCTTCTGTTTGGGAGGCAGAGTCTTAACCCCTGAACCATCTCTTCAGCCCCCAGAATAAATTTTTAAAGCAAAGGATATGACTCTTTCATTCTGAAGAAACATTCTTAAACTATAAAGGCACATAGTGATGGTTGGCCTTGGCTATCAACTTTGATAACTGTGAGAGTATGTTCTATCTCCCAAGCAGGAATAAGCATTGTTCTTATGCGAGGAAAGGAAACCATGAGTATCTGGTTGTTTTGTTTGCTTATGTTTTAGACAGGATCACATACTATCATACTTACCTGTTACTCATTATGTACCTTAGACTGGTCTCAAACTCCTGGCAAACCTCCGATCTCAGACTATCAAGTGCTGGGATTAAAGGTCTGACATTGTCCAATTTGAGAGTGACAATGTCTATGATTGCTCCAGTTGAAACCTCAGACTCTATCTTCTCGAGATCATTAATAAGGACTCAACACCAGTATTTCTCTTGGTTTTCAGTAGCAGATTGGGACTACTGAGTCTCACTGCTTCCTATACTAAGAAATTTGCATTTTCAGTATGCAATAACCATTGTTGGATTAACAGTTTCTAACATATAAGCCAATCCAATGAATTTCATTTTCTGCACGTATATATTATATCTTCCATTGGTTCTGTTTTGCCTAACGTGCGTGTGCGCGCGTGCGCACACACACACACACACACACACACACACACACACCTTGAAAATAAAGGTGTAGAATATATTTCCCAATATAAAAATTAACTTTTCAGATGAAAAACACATAAAGAAAAACATCCAAAAGGATTTAATTTAAAATCCATAAAAGTATCATTGATAGGTCACTAAGAAAAAACTGAAGACACCAAGTGCTACCCATGTTGTGGCATAGAACTGAGAGGATACATGAGTGAATAAATAAAGAGAGAAAGAAATATAAGTAAAAAAATCCCACTGGTTTTTTTTTTGCCAAGAAAACTGAATATAGGATTGAAATATATTCTGAATTCATAATTATATACATATATATTATGTGCAGTCAACACTCTTGTCTTTGTGTTTCTTATCCTTGGATTCAGCCAACCACAAACTGAAAATATTTGAGAAAACGTGATGCATCTGTAAAAAAAAAAATCTCTTGCTACCTAGGCAATATAGATAACATTTTGTAGCATTCATAATGTATTAGGTATTATAATAATCTGGAGATGATTTAAATATGAGAGGATTACATCATTTATATGCAAATATTCTGCCATTTGATACCAGGGATTTAAGCATTTATACCCATGAGGGACCTGGAACAAATGCCCCTACATATTTTAAGGTAAAATATACTTATACATGCACTGGCATATACACACATGTATAATAACTTCCTCTTATAACTAAAAAAATAAAAATAGATAGAAAAAATTAAATTGTATTGATTCCAAGTGATCTTGACTCACAAGTATTCAAGTTTAGTCAAGGAATAAACAAGTTTGGAGAGTAGATGCTAAGCAGGAGCAAGACTGCTTCTCCCAGCAAATGAGTGCTCAATTTCCCCTTTAGTGACCACAGGATGTAGATGATGTACTATGGTTTGAATATAAAATATTTTTCACATTTTATATTGAACCCTTGTTCCTCCATCTGGTGGTAGAAGACTGTGGACTCATTAGAAAGCAAAGCCTAGGTGGAAGAAGTAGGTCACTAAGGTGGGCCCTTAAAGGTTTTTCTTTGTCTCTGGTTCTGACCTTGCTCTCTGCTTTCTTGTCTGAAAAGCAACAACTTCTGCGCCACACTCGTACTGCCATGCACACAGCTATTGTGTCTTGCCTTCCTCACCATGACAACCAGGAAAGCTTTGAAACTATAATTTAAAGTGCATCCTCCCTTCCTTAAATTATTTAATATATTTAATTCCTTAAATCATGTAATGTGGTCAGAGGCGTACAAAAGTAACCACAGGATGACCCCAGAATTATCTACAGAACAACCTATATGGGCAAAACTTTACTGGTCTTTAATGACTAGACTTTGACTAAGTGATGATTAGACAGCACTAGTCATAAACAATGGTCTGGAGGCAAGAAATGAGAATCTCTATATGAGATAGTTAAACCTTGGTGTCAACTTGACACACCTGGCATTAACTAAGATCAGAGACCACATCTAGCAAGATCAGCTGAGACCACCTGAAGGGATTATCTGGATAATACAAAGATCAGCCCTAGATCTGATCGGAACCTCCCCAGATCTAATTGGAACCTCCCAGTAGTGGGCCAGATAAAAGGAACCACAGAACAGAAGGAGAGAGACTCTCCAGAAAGCCCACTAGCCTCTTGGATGGGCATGACATAACATGTCTTCAGCTTCAGCCACCAGCCAAATGTCCTCACCGTGAAAGACTGAATCTCCCCTAAATTTCCTTTTCTATCTTATTTGACTTTCGGTGTTCTCTTACAGCAATAGTTAAGAGTAACCATTACACTATGTACACCAGACAGATGCAGAAATAAAGTTTCCATACAATAGCAAAACATTCATTTAGTCATGCCTGTTAGAATTATTATCAGTTATCCTAATAAGAAGTGATCAATGACATCATAATGTCCTTGGATACTCAATTATCTCTATCTATCTATCTATCTATCTATCTATCTATCTATCTATCTATCTATCTGTGTGTGTGTGTGTGTGTGTGCATGCGTGCATGCGTGCTTAAATATGTTCAGTAAACAACAGTAGTTGTTACAGAGGCATTTGAGTGACACAAGTCCTGAGTCTTTCTCTTTGGGTAGCATACCCACCCTATACTTATGTAACTGAACCCACAAAGGAAATGGAAAGAACAAAACTAAAAGAGCATAAATGACTATGTCCTAAAATGTCCAAAGCTTGTGGCATAATAGATACATGAAAAATGAAACTCACTAAACAATGAATAAAATATAAAACTAGACCACATCAGAATTTCCCCAGACAATAAACCATATACATTTATCTAAATCATATATTATTATTTTATAGGCAAAGATTATACCTCTCAACTCTGAATTCCAAAAATTAGCACTGTTCCTTCATATCTCTCCACTACTGCCTCACAATGGTAAGAGTCATCCAGAAAATAAGAAACGAAGGCATCACTGTTGAAAGACTCTGGATTCAACAGCTCACTGAGATACATAAAAAGACACAGAAACACACTTAAAGGAACAGCGTAAAAGAGGAGGTGGTCACTTGCACCTGAAATGCTTCAGAGAAAAGATCTATTTTGAAAGAAATGGAGCAGTCATTGATATAGACTGATCAGCAGGAATGTGCAAGACAGGAAAAAAAAAACTTTAGAAGAAATGTGTGAAGATGAAACACAGAAAATCAACCTTTCCAAGATAGTTGTCTGAATCAGAGTCTGAATTGCTTTTTACCAAACTAACTTGAACTTATTAAGGTCTTGGATCTGAACACTGGCACTAGAAATGGAAGGAGAATTCATTGATTTTTTTTAATACTTTTGGTTGAGGCCAGAAATGGAGCAAGGACAGAAATTCATCAGTATTTTTCTGAATTTTCTCCATTTCAATCTGAAGCAGAAAGAAGAGATACTTCACTGAATCCCCTCCCATTTTGGGGCTACAGCCTTCTTTACATTTCTTGAGATATTTGCATATCACGGTGGGGCAAAAAGAACTATGCAGAAAACCTAAAAAGACCCTGTAATTCATTCTGAAGCTATAAGAAGGAGTCACTGAATCTTACGTTAGTTTTAAACATTTTCTGAAATGTTAACAAAATAATCATGAACATGATAATTTAGAATAAGGCAAAATATACCCAGGAAGTTAAATGTAAAAATAAGTTCCCTATTTACTTTTCTGGGGTTTTTGTTTAAGAAAAAATCAGCTATTTTGCATGAGCTTTAATTTTTCCCCTTTGAAAATAATCATTTGTATTAATTTTAGTTAAGTATTTTTACATATCTGTCCATATTTCTAAATAATATGGTCATATTGCTGTTTGTTTTTTATTGTTGATTTCTCACTATGAATGATTATACTGTTTGTCTTCTTCTGCTTCTACCACACTCAACCCTGTGCATTTCTTCACCCATATTACAGTTGCATAAAAAGGATCAATAACCAGGTCTATTGATTCCATGATAAAATAAACACTATAGGAAAGGTGGCTCAGGGATTAAGCCTCTGCCTTGCAGGCAGAAGGTCCTGAGTTTGGGTCCTAGACCCCACGTATAGATGCCTGGCAGAAGCTGGGCGGCCTGCGTTTCTGGTCCTGGTAGGGCGGAGCCTGTGAATCCCGGGGCAGAGTAAACAAGGAGGAGGTGGAGGTGGTCCTTGGTAGTTCCCGAATTCGCCCGTGGTTCTACACACACACACACACACGCATACACACACATACATACACACACGTGCACACACGCATACACACACAATTGAATAAATAATAAATTATAAAAAACACTATAAAATGTGATAGATGAGCTAAGAAATGAACCAAATTCATCTTTCCTTTTCTGTATTTCCTAATTTTATCTGAAGCTAATAATCTTGTTATGTTTAATTATTTTCTTTATGTTTAATGTGTGTATCCTAATTCAAGACCTAACTTTTTTATTGTATGCACAAGTGTGTATGAGTGTGTGTATGAGTATGTATATGTCTGTGTGTGCATACGCGTGTATGTGTTCTTACCCTCAGACAGTAGACAAAAGATATCCTCAGGTGTTACCCTCAGGAATTGTGGCCACATTCTTTAAAACAAGCTTTCTCATTAACTTGAAGTTTAGCAATTACGACAGGCTGGCTAGCCAGCAATTTACAAATTCAATGCAACTCCCCTCAATATATTAATTAATATTTTATAGAAATAAAATAATCACCCCCTACTCTGTAGAATTCAACTAGGAGGAAATAGGGACCACGAAACAAGTCTTGGTAAGTGTCTGTGGCTACCCACTTCCAGTTCCAATCCAACTTCAAGTTTGTTTCTATAACCTTTTTTATAAAATATTTTTTATTTATTTTTATGTTTGTGTGTATATGTGTATATGTGTATATGTGTGTATGTGTGCGTCTGTGTCAGAGGAAACTGTGTGCTCCTGTGGAGAACCAAGAATGACTTTGGGAATAATCCTAAATTTCTACCTCCTTTTTGTTTTGCTCTAGGATTTTTCAGGCTCCACCCACCAGGACCACAAGTGTAGACCACAGCCCTTCCTCACTACATTTATTATGTGGTGCCTGGGATCTGAATTCAAGATCTTCTGCTTGTGAGGCAGAGTTTTAACTCCTGAGCCATCTCTTCAGCCCTCTATAACTTTATTTAAATCAGGAAGTGTGTATGTGTGTGGGTCCTCCCATCAATCTCCAATTGGAATATTGTAGATTGAATGGAAAATAGAAGTAAAAATTTTCCAAGGGGTAGCAGAGATTTTATGGAGGGAACATGATTTGCTTACATCCTGGATCTACACTGACTAGATTGAGACATTAGACTTCTGGATCACTGAATATTTCAAAGTAGCTGCCACATTGAAGGAATTTTGTCCAATGGTTCTTAAAAATAACTTGTCAGGCTTGGTAGATAATTTTTTTTTTATTTTGCTTTTGAGCTGGGGCACTGGGATCCTGGCTGGTTTTGCTCCATTCCTGTTGGCTCTGGGACACTAGCAGGCTATAGCATACCGTTTGCCGTGCCCCTAGGCTCTCAATCATCAGCAGGCTTTAGCTGATCAGAGTCCCTTTTAGGCTCAGGACCTGCACACTGCACTGGGGCCTTGGCTACTCCACTCATTTAGGCTCTGGGACAAGAGCAAGTTTTGGTGGATCAGATTTTCTCTCTGGAAGGGACTAGTGGAAGGCAGCCTTAACCAACATGCCCACCCTTAGTCAACCAATAATAGAACCTCTAAGTGTCCACAAGCACAACAAACCCAGGACCAGAGCACCAATACCTTGCTGCTGAGAACCCTAAAGCTCTTTCTATCGAACAGAAGGGAATCCACAGTAATAATTCTGTTGCAGTCAGCCTGCATGGTTGCTGATAAATGACCACCAAACTGCTCAAGGGAATAGGTGTTTACTTTCTTATGACAACCAGGTTATACTTAATAGTCCAGCTTGACAGGAGAGCATACACCAACACCAGGACCAAGGGAACTAGCCACAGCATCTCTACATAATGGCTGAGAGAGGGACAATCCTTACTTGCCAGATTAGCATGTCTAGCCAAGTGTACACAAGGATGCCACCTTTCTCAATCAGCTCTCTGTATTTTATTCCAGGGCCTAGTCCCACCACCATGGGCCGGACCTTCCCCATCAGTTAGACAAACTCCTGCAGGTTTTCTATGGGCTTAACTCAACCACTAATTCTCTACAAATGTGTTCAGAACAGTTGTAGACTGTTTCGGGGCAGTTGTGGAAAGTTAATGATTAGAATGGCCCCTGAATAAGCCTGCAGGTACTTGACTGATTGCTGTGGAGAATCCAGCCCATAGTGGGTGGTACTTTCCAGTGGTGGACGAGATAATAGGAGGTGCAAGGAGGAGGGACTTGCCCTTCTCTTATCTGGTGTCGACTTGCTGTGCAGTCCATTCTGCATGCACGTTGTTCACCTTTAGAGCGTTGTGGCCTTCTTTGTTGCTGCTGCTGCTGCTGCCTCCGTTCTAGGCTGACTTGGAGCTTCACCTTTTCCATCACGTTGTTGCTGTTCCCGCTGCCTTTGGAGCCTGGTCTCTAGACCTTGCTGCTGTTCGCAATTCAACGCCAACGTTGGAGCCCAGCTGTTCTTCACTGAGGTTGGAGCCCAGCTCCTTCAACCCTCCAGAGGAGCAAAGGCTTGAGACCTTCTTGGGATCTTTTGGCTTTGTGGAACATTCCAGCCAGGAAAGAGGCTGCTACGGGTGGCTATCTTGAAGGACACTATTTTTATTGTGAGTTATTTTTTAATAAACTTATTTATATATACTACATTTTATAAATTCTGTTTCTTCAGAGAAGCCTGACTAATACAACTATCAAGTAGACCACTGTGTCTAATTATGACAGGATCCTTTCCAGAATAACCTCTCAGATATTAGTCAAGAATTCAATAACCAATACAAGGATTTTCAAAGCATGATTTTTACCATGATGAAAACAATAAGAGAGGAAATCCAAAAGGAGTTCAATAACTACATTAGCCAATATGAACAGGAGCACAACAGGCACCTAGATGAAATGAAAAAGGCAGATGAAGAAACAAAACTAGACATAAAGCAGTTGAAAAAACTCATACAGAGATTAAGTTTAAATTAAAAATAAACTAGTTATAATCTAAAATTCAACAGAAAGTCTTAACAGCAGAACCAATTAAACAGAAAATAGAATATCAGAACTAGAAGACAAGATGGAAAAACAAATTGGTTCAAACAAAGAGGTTGAAAAAGCCAAAAAAAATTAATAAGCCAAGAATAAGCAAGAGTCATGCAACTCCTTGAAGAAACCAAACCTGCACATTCATGGAATACCTGAAGAAGAAATCCATAAAGCCACTCCAGAAGAGATTTTTTTCACCTTACCATTAATGACAATTTTCCACATCTAAGGAAAGACATTCCCATCCAAGTATAAGAGACATATAGAACATCAATCAGATATAACCAAAATAGAAATTCACCACAGCAAATTATAGTCAAAACAATACAGATACATGACAAAGACAATGTGCTGAGAGCCTCAGGAGAAAAAAACCAAGTCACATTTAAAGATAAGCCTATTAAAATAACAGCAGATTTTTCAATAGAAACAAATCCTGAAGAGGTTAGAAAGATATACTTCAAGTCATGAATGAGCTTCAAATGGCAGACCAGACTGACATACCAATCAAAACTATCAGTTATGATTAAGGGTGAAAGAAAAATCTTCCCCTATAAGGACAAGCTGAGGGCTTACATGAACACCAAAACAGGCCTGCAAAAGAGGTAGAAAAGACACTCATGCTCAAAGAGAAGGACAAACATATCTGAGAGGACAGAAGGGAAAAATAAAGCCAACACAACTTCCTAGCAAAGAAATACATAAAAACCACAAAACACAGAAAATGACAGGAACTGACAAGCATTTCTCAAATATAAACATAAACGTTAATGGAATGAACTCTCCAATCAAAAGACATAGACTATAAACATGGATCACAACTCAACAATCTGCTGCCTTCAGAAAAGACATTTCACCATGAAAGATAGGCATATTCTCAGAGAAAAAAAGCTCATCAAAAGTACAGCAAGCTAATGGAAAAAGGAAACAAACAGAAGTAGCAGTTCTGATATCTGACAAAATAGACTTCAAAACAAAAGAAATCATAAGAGAAACAGAAGGATACTACTATTAGTCAAAGGAACAATACATCAGGAAGACTTCACAATACTGAACATATAAACACATAATATAGACTCAGACACATTCGCTAAACACATGTTACAACATTTAAAACAACAAATCAACCCAACAAGGTAATAGTAGGGAACATCAACACCCCAATCATCAGATAGGTCAACAAGCCAAAAACTCAACAGAGGTACGCTGGAGCTTAATAAAACCATAACCCAAAGGAACCTGACCGACCTCTACTGAACCTTCCATCCCAACAATGAGGAATACACATTCTTTTCAGCAGCCATGGAACCTTTTCCAAAACAGACCCATAGGTATACAAAGCAAACCTCCAAATATACAGGAAAGTTGAAATAATATCATGTACCCTATCTGACCACCATGGAATAAAGCTAGACATCCACAACAAAGCAAACATCAGAAAATGCACAAATTCTTGGAAATTAAGCTCCATGATACTGAACGAGGAATGGGTTCAGGCAGAAGTCAAAAGAGAAATTCAAAAATTCCTAGAAATAAATGATAATAAAAATGCAACATATCAAAGTCTGTGGGATATCATAAAGGCAGTCCTAAGAGAAAAATGCCTATATTAAAAAAATGGAAACATCACAAGTAAAAACTTAACAATCCAACTTAAAGCTTAAGAGAGAAAAGAACAATCCAATCGCAAAAGCAGTAGATGACAGAAATTAGTAAAATCAGCAGAGAAATATCCGAAATTGAGATAAAGAAAATGATACAAAGAATCAGACTAACAAAAACTGGTTCTTTGAAAAGAATAAACAAAATTGACAAAACCTTAGCTAAATTAACCAAAGCTAAAAGAGAAAAAACACAAATTAATAAAATTAGATATGAAAATGAAGTCATTAAAACTGACACCAAGGAAATTCAGAGAATCATAAGGTCATACTTCAAAAATCTACACTCTATAAGGTTTGACAATCAGAAAGAAATGGATGAATTTCTTAATATGCACAACTAACCAAAATTGAATCAAGATGATTTGAATTATTTAACAGTCCTGTAACAAGTGATGAAATTAAAGAAGTAATTACAAATCTCCCCACCAAAAAAAAGTCCAGGACCAGATGAATTCAGTGCAGAATTCTACCAAACATATGAACTACAACTAACATCATCATTCTTAAACTATTTCATAAAATAGCAAAGGAAGAAACATTCCCAAATTCTATGAAGCTAGTATTGCACTAATGCCAAAACCAAATAAAAACACAGTAAAAAAGAAAACTATAGGCTAATGTCACTGATAAAAACAGAAGAAAAGATCCTCAACAAAAAATTAGTAAACTGGACTCAAAAACATATAAAAACAATCATTCATTATGCTCAAGTAGGATTTATTCCAGGCACACAACATATACAAATCAATAAATGTAATCCATCATATAAACAAATCCAAGGAACAAAATCACATCATTCTCTTGAAAGACACAGAAGAAGCTTTTAACAAGATCCAACATCCCTTTATGATTAAAGTCCTGGAGACAATTGGATTGGAAGGAATATATATCATTATAATAAAGGTGACATACAAGAAGGCTATAGCAAGAATCACTCTAAATGGTGAAATTCTGGAAGCATTGCATCTTCAATCAGGAAATAGGCAAGGTTGTCTACTCTCAACACTTTTATTCAATTTCATACTGGAAGTCTAGGCTAGAGGTATTAGACAAGAAAAGGAAACAAAAGCAATGCAAATAGAAAATGAAGAAGTCAAGTTATCTCTATTTGCAGACAACATGGTCCTATATCTGAAAAACCCCAAAAACACCATCAGGAAACTCCTAGAACTAATATATAAGTTCAGCCAAGTGGCAGGGTACAAAGTCAATGTTCAATAATCAGTGGCTTTCTTATACACCAAGGACGAAAAAAGTAAGAAAGTCCTAAGATAAACAATTCTACTTACTATAGCCCCTAACAAATGAAATACCTTGGTATATAAAACCTAGGAAGTTAGAAACATGTACAACAAAACTTTAAAATTCTAAAGCAAGAAATTTCAGAAGACATTAGAAAGTGGAAAGACCTCCCATGCTCCTGGATCAGCAGAATTAACATCCTAAAAACAGTCATCCAACAAGAGCAATATACAGATTCAATGCTATACGAATCAAAATTCTAAGGCAATTCTTCACAGATACTGACAAAGAAATCTCAAAATATATATGCGAGCACAAAAGGCCCAGGATAGTTAAAGTAATCCTGAGTAATAAAAATTATGCTGAGAAATCACCATGCCAGACCTTAATCTATACTACAAATTCATAGTAATAAAGACAGAATGTTACTGAATCCAAAATAAACACATAGATGAATGGATAAGGGTTAAAGACCCAGAAATAAGCTCCTATACATACAGTCATCTGATTTTCAAAATAGGGGCCCATAAAATTCAATAGCAAAAAAACAGTATCTTCAACAAATGGTCCTGGCAAAACTATATATTCACATGCAGACAATTGAAACCATGCATGAAAATCAAGTCCAAAATGGATCAAAGACCTTAACATTAGGCCAGAGACTATAAAAATCCTAGAAGAAAGAGGAAGAGTAGATAATTCCCTTGAACTGATTGACTTAGGCCACCACTTTCTAAACAGAACCACAATAGTTCTGGAAATAGAAACAATTCTCAACAAATGGGATCTCAAGAAATTAAAGATCTTTGATTCAGCTAAAGACATTGTCAGCCAAACAAAAAGACAATCCACAGAATGAGAGAAAATCTTAATTAACCATGCATCTGATGGAGGAATAATATCTAGAGTGTACAAATAACTAAAAAATTAAACACCAAGGAGACAAACAGCCCAGTTAGAAAGTGGGCCGAAGAACCTAAAAGAAATTTTTCCCACCTCTCGAGCCATCAGGGAAATGCAAATTAAAACTACCCTGAGATATCATCTCATACCAGCCAGAATGGTGAAAATCCAAAAGACATGCAACAACAATGCTGGAGAGGATGTGAGAGAAAGGAACAGTCATACATTGCTGGGAGGAATGCGGACTTGTACAACCACTATGGCAATCAATATGGTAGTTCCTAAAAAAGTTAAAAATTGAAATGCCATATGACCCTGCCTTGCCACTACTGGTAATATTCCCCAAAAATATGTCATTGTACTATAGTGACACATGTACATCCATGCTCATTGCAGCACTATTCATAATTGCAAGGTCATGGAATCAACCTAAATGTCTAATAGGTGATGAATGGATAATAAAATGTGGCACATACACACAATGAAATATGACATAGCCATAAAAGAAACAAATTAATGAAATTTGCTGGTAAATAGATGGAGCTGGAAGAAATAATACTGAGCAAAGTATCCCAAGGACAGAAAACCAGAAGTCATATATTCTCCCTTTCAAGTGGAGCCTAATTCCAAGCCATCATAATGATATACTCAAAAAAAATTTATTACCTTTTACAACCATAAAAGATTTGAAATAGGAAGTGTGATGGTTACACTCTTTTGTTGCTGTAAGAGACCCAAAGTCAAGCAACTTAAGGGAGAAAGGGAGATTTATTCAGCTTATGGTTCCAGAAGGGAGATACAGTATTTCATGGTAGAGGCAGCATGGCTGGTAGTCAAAGCTGGAGCCAGGCCTAAGTCACTGAGAACAACTTGGCAGCTGAGAACTGCAAAACTACTTGCTGCAAAAAAAAAAAACCCATAATTCTCCAGGAGGTAGGTTAGGAGTAATCCACCTCAAGGCCCACCCTCTGTGACCACCTTCCTACAGCAAAGCTCCACCTCTCAAAGGTGCCATGACCTTCCCAAACACATGAGATTGTGGGGGACACATTTCAAACCATGAAAAGTTAGGGCAAAGACCCAAAGATAATGAAGACAAAGGAACAAAGCTCAATAAGGAAAAAAGCCACCATCAATAAAGACACACATAATTAATATCTGGATATCTGATAATTAATAACTGGATATCAGATCCAATCCATGATCAATCTCATTCCTGATCACTGGGGTTTGGATTGGTTTGAAGCACTGGACATTTCTTTCCTCTCAAGGGGAAAGGTGTAGTGATAGACAGTCTGATGATATTCTGGAGGTTGACCCCACCCACTACTGTGCCCTACTCCCAATCCTCCCTCTCCTTCAAGCCTTCTCTGATATAAAGGCCTCTCTTTAATAGTTTCTGTATTGTTGGATAGGAAAGGATCTCAACACCCAGATAGGATACAGCCTTGTGCAGTGCAAGAATAGCAAAATGGACAGCGACAAACAACCTGAATGCAGAACAGCAGCAACCCTACAATGTTCGCCTGGAACCAGGCCAGCCAAATCTCTCCTCTCCAGAGGCTCAGGGAACTTTATAGAAGAAAGGGTTGTAAGACTTTAAGAGCCTAAAGATAGAGAGTTCCATCGCTGGACAGGCCACTCCACACAAGATAGGGCAGCCACATCCAGGAATTCACAGCAACGGACTTGACCTCATCAGACCCACACAGTGGTGGACATGTCAACATGCCCCCACGGACTGGCGCAGATCTCAGGAGAAATAGTTCCAGGCAGTAGGATCCTTAGAGGCAAGTGGTCAGACGGAGGTAGTGGAGTATTCGTATCAGTGGGCCTCTTGGTCTACCACAGTGGCCAGAACCCCCATGAGAACAGATGATACAGAGGAACCCCAGGACCTATAGAACCAAAGAACAGGAGAAAAAGAGGGAATAAACTAGACCCATGTAGGCAGAGGAGGGAGGGTGAGATGAGATGAGAGCAGGAGGGGAGGGAAAAAAGGAGGGGTAAACAAGGGAGGCAAGGAGCATATATATAACAATGTAAATTTAATAAACTTATTTAAAAAATTTTTGCTAGTCTAAGCAATGAACCTTTCTTGTTTATTTGCTCCCTTTCATTCCCATTCTTTCCCTCATACATAACCATTTTGTTATGTTTTCATATTAGTATACACATTTATAAAATATATTATAATTTTGTGAATATATATTTTAAATAAACATTATTTCATTCAATTTTTATCATTTTTCTCAGTAGTATATTTTAAAGCTTAGTCCAAAACTGTGTGTATGACTTTCCCATCCACATATATGATGAGTATTTATTCCATATATTATTTTGTTTTACCAGTCGTTAGACAACCAGCTTACTTACAAATTTGATGGTCCTGGATTGGAGAGATGGCTCAGAGATTAAGACTCTGCTTCACAAGCAGAAGATTCTGACTTTGGATCCCAGGTCCCATGTAAAAATGCCAGCCAGAAATGGCAGTGGTCTGCACTTTGGGCTCTGGTGGGTAGAGCCTGGAAAATCCCAGAGGGAAGCAATAAGGAGGTAGAACCAATCCAGAATGATTCCTGAAGTCACCCTTGGTTCTCCACAGGAACACAGTGCTCCCGATACACACACACACACACACACACACACACACACACACACACATACACACACACACCACACCACACCACATACATATACACACATGCACAACAAATAAATATATTCTTAAAAGTTTGATGTCCCATAAATAAAGCTTGGATATGCACCTCCAACTATATCCATCAATATGAAACACTGGGTCTCATGATTGTGGATACTTCATCGATGTACGTTTTGTCAGCAAGTTCTCCTTTTATGGCAGAGCCAGTTACATGCCTAGTTTGTGATATAATTAAAATAAAAACATCCCTGCCCTTGCTGTTTCTGCTAAAAGAAGGAGATAATCTTCAAGTTGAATTTTGTAAAAGTGAGCATGAACTAAATATTACCTTATAAAGTCAACACCAGCTATAAGGATCATGACCTGTAGAAAGGTCTTTATAGTCTGTGGACATATCATCTTGAGCATGCCCAATCTCAGAAGCTACACAAGGTTGGGCCTGGTTAGTACTTGGAGAGGAGAAAGGTCTTTGAAGGCTGGGATGTAGCTCAGTGATGAGGTGCAATGTAATGTCTTTGGATCAATTCCCAACATTACAATAAAACAAAAAAGAAAGTTCTTCAAAAGCTTTAAAATGTCCTTACATGGCAATTAGCTTCCAACCTGACAAAATAATAAGTAAACTTTCAATAAACATACATATCTATTTAAAAACACATAGTCCTAAACAGATGCTCACAATATTTTGAAGGTCTTCAGTTGCATACTTTGCTCTGAATTGAAATTTTTGTGGGAAAACTTAACTAGAGTGTCAAATAACTAATTCTGTGGTTTTTAGCTCATTTTATTTCCAGTTTGGTGAACTGGTCAGCTGAGTTAAAGAGCAAGACTGGGCCTAGGTATGGAGCTGACAACAATCTTGAATCCAGCATCTCACAATCCCCCCAAAGGGAAACTGACTTCCCTGAAAGGTGATAGACACAGGTGGGACATTTTCCTTCTGTGATGAAGCTGCAATTTCTCTTTATCCTCATTTCCAGGGGGCCAGTGATCCTCTAAGACATACCAATAAGCTGGGATAGGTTAGACCTACATAGGAGATTAAAGAATCACTATCTTTATCCTACCTGAATGTGCACACAAATGTCTGTAACGGTAGAAACATCATTGTCAATATGATGTCAATATAAAGATAATTGGCTCTACTAGCTGAAGCCTGGCACGAGTTACCATGATATACACAGGCAGTTAACATTAACTCGGTGTCTTTGACTGGATTCAATTTGTCGTAGTTTGTCTAAATGTTGTCAACAAATCCATGATCAATCAACTTAGGGGAACAAGGGTTTGATTGATTGATTGATTGATTGATTGATTGATTGGCTGAGTGTGTGTGTGTGTGTGTGTGTGTGTGTGTGTGTGTGTGTGTGATGTGTGTGTGTGTGTGAGAGAGGGCATTGTGTGTCCCTGTGGAGATCAAGGATGACTTCAGGAATCATTCTGGATTATTTCTACCTCCTTTTTGTTTCACTCTGGGATTTCCCAGGCTCTACCCACCAGACCAGAAGTACAGGCAGTCACCATCATTTCTACCTGCATTTTTACAGGGGATATGGGTTCTGAACTCAGGACCTTCTGCTTGTGAGGCAGAGTCTTAACCCCTGAGCCATCTCTCCAGCCCATACAAGGGTTTTTATTCTTGCTCATGATTTTTCATTATACTTCATAGTCCAGCTTAGTAGGAGAGAGCTCATATCAACCCCAGGAGCAGAGGGCACTAGTCACACCATTAGCTCCAGGAATCACTGAAGAGGGACAAACCTCACTTGCCAAACTGCAGGTCTCTCAAAGTATGTCAAAGTACACCAAACTACTGAGCCAGTTTCCCCCATTTTACCTACTTGTTCAGGGAATTGTCCCACCCACTCTGGTCTGTGTCTTCCCTTATCAATTAGACAATCTCCCACTGGATTGTTCAGATAAAATGCCATAGAATTGTCTTAACTATCAATTCTTCACAGATGTACCAAGAGCTCAGCTCTCAATCACTGAGTTGCCACGTATGTCTAAGCATCAAACAAGTTCAAACTATAATTTTAATATTTTAATCAGCCTGTTTGAGTATTGGCCAAGCCTCCCAGAAAAAATTAGATTTAAAGATACCAAGTTTCTTTGTTCTCAAGATCATACAATTATCACAAAAGGCAAAATTGATGTGGTATTATCAATCTGATTTTCACACTGTAACTGTGCTTGTCTTTCAAATAAAATTGAAAGGTCTTGCTACTCATATTGAAAAGTGTATATATATATGTGATATAAACAAAAAATCACAATTGAATTGTTGCTTCTTTTTTTAAATTTTTTTATTTATTATTTATTCAATTGTGCGTGTGTATGCATGTGTGCTCGTGTGTGTATGTATGTGTGTGTAGAACCACGGACGAATTCGGGAACCACCATGGACGCTTCCACCTCCTCCTTGTTTACGCTGCCCTGGGGTTCACAGGCTCCACCCTACCAGGACCAGAAACGCAGGCCGCCCCCGCTTCCACCCGGCGTCTATACGTGGGGTCTAGGATCCGAACTCAGGACCTTCTGCCTGCAAGGCAGAGGCTTAACCCCTGAGCCACCTCTCCAGCCCCTGTTGCTTCTTTTTTATGAGTTGTTCTTAGGGAACCTGGATAATGCTATAAAATTACACAAACTAAATGATATTATAAAAATTCTAAAATTAGATTTTAGAATATTAAAAATTTGATGTTTCTTAGATATAATTTGATTATGTTCTATGGCATTTTAATCTGAGTTTTAGAGCGTTAAATTAGTATGCTTTGAAATTAACAAGGATGATACTCACCCAAAGGTCATAAAGAAATTGGAGTTCAACACTTAATGACCCAGAGAGAAGAGGCAATGGCACTAGGACTCAGAAAACTGACAGGATAGAGAACCACAGGTGCACAGAATGCTGAGAAGGATGAGCATTCGGCACCTCCCATGCCGTGAGAGTTACCCTTAAAGGCTCAGGAATCTTTGCAGAAGAGAGGGCTTAAAGAATGTAAGAGCACAGCAAGATCATAAGAGCCTAAAGATGGGGACGAACAATGATATGCAAGATACTCCACACAAGTTAGGGCTGCAGCAAGCCAGGATTGGACTTTGCCTGACATGCAAAATGGCTGACATGTCAATGATCCCCTCCCCACAAGTCTAGCATGGATCACAGAGAAGAAGGCTCCAGGCAGTTGGATTCTTAGAGGCAAGAGATTAAACAGTCAAAATAGAGTTCACATACTAGGGGAGCCCAAGAAAGGGCTCCAGGCTATGCCACTGAGTTCTGAACCCTCACTAGGGTGGAGGACTCAGAGGAAGGTCTGGTGATCACATAAAAGGATGCTCCAGGGTATGCAAGGGAGGAAGGGGGAGACAAGAGAGGGGAAGGGAAGGAAAGGGGTGAAAGGAAGGGGGAAGAGGAGTGCAATGGGGGACAACTGGGCAGGGGTGAGGAAGGGAGGGGAGGGGAGAGAAGGGGGAAAGAGAGGACTAAGGTCCTATTGAGCTTATATGATTAGGCAAATAATAAAATGTGGGAGGAAAAAAAGAATGTAAAAGCCAGAAAACAAAAAATGGAGTGGTGAAATGTCATCCTCCAATACACAGCTATGGTAATCAGAAACCCACAACAGAAGTGATGAATGACACTAAAACTATAGTGGACATGCCTTATCAACAACCAGCTATGACCTGAGGAAACACCCATGGAACCAGACACAGAACTGATGAACGATGGGTAACTAGCATATTTGAGGGGGGAGGACATAATAGCTAGTTGTGTACCCACAGGGACCTAGTAGGCTCCAAGATAGAGTCCCAACCCCAGGTAATATATCTGCTCATAAATCTGGCAACATGAGTTCAATTCCCCAAACCTCACATAATAAAAAAAGTGACTTCTAAAAGCTAACCTCTAATCTATACCCACATGCCATAGCATGCATATCTTCCTTCTTTCTTTCTTTTCTTCCTTTCTTCCTTCCTTTCTTGCTTGCTTCCTTCTTTCCTTTCTTCTTTCCTTCCTTTCTTTCCTTTTTTCTCTCCCCCTTTCTCTTCTCTCCTCTCTCTCTCTCTCTCTCTATGTCTCTCATAAATAAATGATTTAAAATTTTACTATTTTTGAAATACTGAGATTTCAAAATTGGTCTTGAAATGAGTGAACTTTGGCTTTTAGTTTTAATTTTATAGAAAATTTCAAAATGTGTGGGTTAAAGATGGGAGAGACTTTCTATTATACCTTTTTATAATGTTTGAGTTGATTTTAAAGTAAAAATTAAGTCAATCTTGAAATTGGTTTTGAGCATTTCCTCCAAGCTCTCAACTAGGAGTGCGTTTTTTTTTTTTATAATACTTGGTCAAGTCTTAGTTTCTGGGACTAAATTGCTCATAAAGAGTTATTTCCAAATCCACCTCCTTGACTTTTGGTAGCCTAATGCCTGCCACTTAGCACCACAAAATAAAATGCATTATCTGCCTGTTGGCAACAGACTGACATCAGATTGGCACCTCATTTATACAGACTTTGATGTTATTTATCCACATAGACTGTTACTCTTTCCTACTTCACCTTGTTTTCTTAATGTCACACATTAGGTAACTGGATGGCTTTGGGAATACCTAGTGACCTAGCCTATAAATATTATCCAAAATAATCTCCGAATGTAATGTCTAATTTGAATTTCCATCTCTAGTACTGCCAATTATTTTCTGTACCTGGCTGAGAAATTTCAACATAGGGAACAAAAACAAGTCCAGATAAGAAAATGAGCTAATATTGCTTTGAGGAATTACAGTCAGTAGAGTGCTAATTTTTTTCCAGAGGTAATTTGTTTCTGCCGAGTGGTTATAGAATGGAACACAGGTTGAAGGTGCTTTTAGTTGGTATTCAGTTCTAGTGTTAAAACTTTCCTGTGCTTCTGGAATCTAGAGAAATAATTGCTACTTGTACTCAATTCTTCATATTCAAAAGCTGACACATTACAAGATTTGCTAATAACAATGTTCATACAGACCTAAAATCCTTAAGCTTTCTTTATTCTCCCAGGGGCATACTTTCCTTTAAAATACTTGAGAAGCTGGTTGAACTGCATAACTCTACTTTTTTTTCAGCTAGGATAATTCGGGAAATAAAAATGTAAGCTGTTCATGGCTAAAATGAAAATGCACTATAATTAGAGATCCAGGAAAAGCATTAACCTAGTTAAAACACATGCCTTTTATTAGGGAGGAGCCAGAACAACAAAAAAGTTATTTTCCATATTCTTAGCTTAATTTTCAGAGATCCTGGCACAAAAAAGTGATTATCTTATAACACAACCTTTTTTTTCTGCTCATGCAAACATAATAGGTACCCCTGTCCCCTCCCTCCCTCCACCTCTCCCTGGACCTCCCTGCTCTCTCCCCCCTTTATCCCTTCCTTTCCTCTCTCCCTCCCTTTCTCCCAGTGCCCCCTCCCCCCATCTCTGAAGCATCCTTTAATGTGTATATCAAACTTTCCTCTGGGTCCTCCTCTCTGATGAGGTGTAAGGACTCAGTGGCATTTCCTAGAACTCTTTCTTGTGTTCTCCTTAAGTATAGGAGAACTATTGTGGCTGTTAATCCCTAGCTTTTAAGGATCCTAGTGCCTTTAGTCCATGCTAGACTTTGAGGGGTCAATAATGTGTTGGTCATTGCGCAGGTCATGCAAAGTCCTATTATGATTGCTTTGGCTCTAACTTGTGTGGAGTATCTTGCATATCTTGAATCTTCCCATCCTTGTGCTCTTACAATCTTACCACCCCCTCATCCGCAAATTTCCCTGATCTTCAGGATGGGGAGAGATTAGGCAGGCCTGATTCCAGGTGGTTGATATAGAGTCTCTGATGTTCTGAATTATGGTTTGTTGTTTTTTTTTTTTTTCAGTTTTTCTGCTCCTGCAATGCCGTTGGCTCCATCCTGATGGGTACTGGATGGGTACCACTAACTGTGAGCTAGTTCTCTCTTGGGCAGGCAGGCAGGCGAGAGGAACTGATCTTATAACACAATCTTATAATGTCTCCAGTTTGGAGAAGGAAATGGAGAGATAGTCTACCAACTTGGGCACCTTCTCTTGGACATTTATTTATATCCAGGGCTATAGTTTCCAATATACATATATTGGAATACACATACACACACAAACACACACACACACACACACACACACACACACACATATGTTTTGACTAAAGTGTACAGTAGAAGATCAGTATTCATAAAACCTGGCATGGTCACATGGGCCTGTAGCTCAGCACTGTGTGAGGAAAAGACAGAAGGATCACTGGAGCTACCTGGTCACAAGCTCAGTTCCAGGTTCTCTGAGAAACCCTGTCTCAAAGAATAAAGCAAAGAATGACATAGCAGGACACTGGGGTCCTCCTCTGACCTCTGCACATAGGTCTTATATCTCTGCATGCACACACACACACACACACACACACACACACACACACACACACACACATGCTACCACACCACATATGGAGAGAAAGAGAAAGAGAGAGGGGGGAAGAAACAAAAATATTAATTAAAAACAAAACAACATTTTTTGTTCATTCCACTATCTTTGGTGAGGGCTATCTGCACACTCATCCTATCCCGACCCCACTGTCTTGTGGCTACCTTAAAACAATGGTCAGTCTTTCCCTTGAGCTTGCAAACTCAAATTTCCTGAATTTGCACCTGTCAGCTCCATTAATATCCTACATTATATTTATAAGGTACACACTGAAAATTCTATTTATGTCTGTACATATATGTTGACATATGTTTCTTAACTAGAATATTAGCTTATACCTGTGACTGGTGCTTAAAATAATGTATAGTTAAGAACAGACAAATTCCTGAACAATGACCCTCTGGAGAATAGGAATATAGTCTGCTACTCTCTGAAGTACTATGGATGCAGTAGATAGTCAGGGATTATTCAATCTCAAAGAAGTCTACTTTCTCCTTCAAATGTAAACATAACTAAGCAGTTTTGGTTTTGTTCTCTCCAGCTTACAACGTAAAGAAATGTTTAGAAAATATCAGAGACTCAACTAAGAAAGTAAAATACTCATTCCTTGTACTATAGAAAGTAGTGAAAGAGAAGGAAAAAAGGAAAGGATGAAGGAGTGGAAGAAAGAAGAAATGGAGGAAGAGGGGGTAGAGGAGGTAAAAGATTTTTGAGATTTTTGAAGGCATGTAACTTATTTTTCTAACAGAGAACTATGAAACCTAAACAATTTGAACATGTACTATAAATCATATTATAAAAATTTGAAAGCATTTTAATATGCCCAGGGCAAATTACTTTAATTCTTTCAAAGTATTATAATGGTATTGTTGAATAATATAATTTTAACTTATTTCTAACTTAGAATTAATGTCTTTAAAAGAAACTGTGCAGAATGTTTTTATAATAAAAGGGAATATATTGTAGAGTCAACACGAGTGACAAAAAAGGAAAGTAGCTCATAAAAGTACATATAGGAACTGACTAATTAAAAGTTAATTTTAAATTTGCTATGTAGTAGGGCTAAGATAGCTCAACAAGTAGGACACTTGCTCACAAACCTGGAGACCTGAGTTCTATTCGCAAAAGCCCTCATAGTGAAAAAGGGAGAAACGACTTCTAAAAGTTGTCCTCTGTCCTCCACCCATACACAATAGCATGCATACATGTGCCTTCCTCTGCCTTTCTTTTCACCCTCTCTCTTTCTCTCGAATAAAACAACAAAAAGTAGTAACCCAAGCAATGAAAAATATTTGCTGTATAGTTATATGAGGTGCATATGCATAGTAGATATTAGTAATATTAGCTATGAAATAATTGTTTATATGTGAGAACAGGGTGAAACACAATAATCCGACAGGGTGAAGTCAGCCAGCTCCTGGAACATTTCTAAATGACACACTATAATAGACAATGCCATTTCATAGCATTTAATCTTCCCAAAAAATCTGTTGACATTTTCCCTACATAGTTAAAGAAACATTGGCTTAGAGAAATTAGAGTTTTTCAAGTTCAACGATTTATCAAATGGTAGAACATGGAGACATACCGGAATCTCCCAGTCTTTGAAGTCTGTTCTCTACTCACTGTAAGCCCTACACATTAATTGTGTACTTTTCACCAATTACCAACATTCTTGACTAAACATTTCCATTTCTATTGCTGGCCAGATCTATTTGGCCACATCTTATAATACTATAATAAATGCTTTTGTTACCATTAAATAAAATAAGGAAAAGAAAACACCTGTGGGATTCATCAACCAATGCCATGCCATTTCTCAAACCAAGACGGAATTCCTTATCCATAAGGTCAAAGATAAACTTTGCCTTCATTTTTAAAAGCTTATTTTTCCATTGCTAATTTGGAGGGGGTACAAACAGCAACTCTGCAGGCTAGGTTAAGCTGAAAAGCATAGAATGCGGTAGGAAATACTGGACTTGGAGTTAGATAAATCATCTGGGCTTGGGAAGTATTGTGTAGCAAATTGAACCTGGTCTGAAGAAAACGTTAGACAAAACAAATTTAGGCACAAATAATAAAATGTGGAAAAACATTTTAAATGGAACAATGCTTGAGTTTAATAGATAAAACATTACTTTAAAAACTAAAACAAAAAATTCTACTCTATATTACTGCCATGACAAAGCAAATACATAGCATATGGCATAATAACTGTATTTTAAAACAAATAAAATGATACGATAATTTTTGGTACAGTGAAGAGAATTCCAAATGCCATTCCATAAGAATTAACTTGCTTTCCTGAAAATATTCCAGACATCACCAAGAGAGGAAATGTTATCCATCAGCACAAATCAGACAAGTCATATGGGAATCTTGACCTTCATCAATTTTTTGATATAGGAAAGATACTAACTTTTCTAAACTTTTTGATTCACTACATTAGAATTCATAAAGATCAAATGACAGTGTTTTAAAGAGTAAATAAGAGAGAACACTAAAAGGAATATGCAATCCACAAAGCATCATACAAATGAAAATTAAAAACAACAGAAATTATAATAAAATGAGAAGGTAATATCCTACAAGAAGTGTGATGAAACCACTTACATAAAATTAAATATTTGTGTATGTAAATATCTGAACAAAACTGGAAAGAAAGATGATAGTTCTGTTGCATGTTGTGGTGTTTTGAAATGTGTCCCCCACAGGCTCATGTGTTTGCAAAGGTTATGGTACCTTTAGGAGGTGGTGCTTTGCTGGAAGAAGGCAGTCACAAAAAAAAAGAAGAAGAAGGCGGCAATCACAGGGGGTAGACCTTGAGATTGGCTATTCCCATTCTACTTGAGTATATGAGTCTGCTCTTGAGCTTACATGTAAAAGCTTCTGTCTCCATGAAGAATATGACTTAGTCTGTCTCTCCAGCTTCTGCTGCTGGTCATGCAGTTTCCATTTAAAAGACTGTATTTCCCCTCTGAAACTATAAGCTGAATAAATTTCCCTTTCTCCCCTTATGTTACTTGACTTTGAGTAGTGACTCACAGCAACACAAAGAATAACCAGTACACATATAAATATGTCTATGTTGCTACATGAAAAATAAAATTGCATACATCATGATGCTATTTCAATAACCAACAATAATGTATCTGCACTTATATGCTTGACTACATTGGTGTATAAAAAGAACAGGTAGCAGAATAGATGAAGAACAGGGTGAAAGAGGCATAGGTGGGCAATTACATATTTACTTTTAAGTGTATGCATGCATCTTTTTTATAACTTGGGAAACAAGTGGAATTGTTTTGTCTTTTGAAGCAATCTTGCCTAGGCTGGCCTGGAATTCATAATCTTCTTGCCACAACCTCCTCAATATTGGGATGACAATTGTGTACTACCAGGGCCAACAGAAGTTTTTAAAGTAACAGTGATCTAAGCCTTTGAAATTAATCTTACTCACAAAGCCATGAAGATATGAAGCAGCATCTAAATTTGCAGAGTCACATAACTAATAAGCAGGGTTTTAGCCAAGTTTCTAATACACTTCAACTTGTTCCTTGCTCTGTCATTCCAAACCAGGAGCCAAACTCAACTTTCCACTGAAACTTTCAAATTTAGCATCTACCCTTGGATCTGAAACTAACATAAAAGACAAGAGAGCCCTGAAAAGTCTAAAATTCTGGTGGAGTGACTCAGAGATAAGGGAGAAGCAAGTTATAAAAGTCCTCCATCTATATAACAAGAAGCCTAGAATTCTGGAGTATCACAGCTTCCAGGAGCTTGTGTTTAACTGAACCAACTGCAAATGTCCTACAATTAGTAAGGAGAAATCATCGGTCATGTTTTATATTTCTTTTTAATTCCTTTATAAAAGGGCCTGCAAAGGGTCCCAGGTTTGAATGGTGCCAAGCTATACAAAGTAGTTAGTTATGTCCAGGGCTGCAGTTCATGAGATGAAGAAGTGAGCTTTAAAGATTGTGTTCCTCTCACTTTTCTTCTCTACAGCCCCCTTGTTTCATTTGCGTGCAAGTCTTGGCGCTGTGAAAAGAAGTCATGGTGTTTGCCAGAGCAGATAGGGTGGTCTACAACAGGACAAAGGATTGAGGCTGCCCAGAAAAGAAAAGAACCCAGCTAAGCAAGGCAGCTTTTGTTGACGAGCAGCATCCTTCTCCATAGGCTGTTTGAGGGTGATCAGATGTGGGGGTCCACCAGACTCACAAAGGGAATGTTTATGCAACTTCCAGGGTAAGTAAAGACCAAAACATTGTCACTCATCACACATGTTTTCGCCCACCTCCCTCCCCCAGAAGCACATTTTTTAATTTACCGAGGAATCCTGCGACACTTTATATTAGTCATTTGGGGTGGAACCTCGCTGTGCCCTGTGTTTTTCTACCCGACAACCTCACATGTTCAAAGCAACATTCCAAACCCGAGTTACAGCTTTGAAAGAGGCCAAAGGCTTTGAAACTGCTGCTGTCCTCCCGATGCGAGCCACGAGCCAGTGTAGACAGGGGTGCTCTTCTCATCTATTTAAACAAATGATCCAGAAAGGACAGAGTGCTCAATGAATGCGGGCGTCTCTTTGCAGGCAGGCAGCCCCAACTGTGCATCAGGACAGGCTCGACAGGAAAAGCTCTGGCCCCTGCCCAGAAATACAGGAACCCAGCAACGGTCCTTTGAACACAAAATACCCTCTGTGGGCTGCACAGGTTTACACAACTCTGCTTTTCCAATGTTTACTGTGCCTGGCAGGTCTGGGACCTCAGCATGAAGAAGGCTCAGCTTGAGGATATTTAAATACGGTTAAAGCCAGCCTTTCCTTAGCCTTAGGAACACCACCAGGATTTCACAGAGCTGTACTCAGAAAACCTAAATGTTACATGAAAAGAAAAGTTCAAAGGGGAGAAATTCTCCAAGGGTGGGAGAAGAAGAAATAAATAAAGGTGTCTAGAGGAGCTACTAATTCAGTAAGTTGAACAGGTCGAAATAGAATAATATTTCTCAGCACCATTCACTGTTTGAAGTATTGTCTCCCTAGGAACTTGAACTCTGTAATGTGATGTTAAGATTAAAATCTCCTCAGACTTTAGAAAGTAGGGGGGAAAAAAGAAGTTATAACAGAGACAAATTTAGAAGCTAAAATGTATTAAAAACTGAAATATGAACTGTTATTTGTTGATGGGGTGGGAAGAACATATGAGTTTGTTTTTATAAAATATATGCCAAAATTAGATTAAAAAGAACTTTTTGAATTTCAAAGAGTGATTTTTTTTCTTCAAGAAAATCCAAGAGCACTTTAGAAAAGCTGAGGGTTTATGTAAAGATAATAGAATACCACGAGCTAGGCATGCAGAAAGAACAGGTTCAAATGTGAAGCTGTAATGAGCGAGAGAAAATGCCAGAAGATGAAAGAGATTCTTGGGTTCTTCAGAGGAAAAAGAAATAACACAACTATTTTTCTTAGTACATAATATGTAGCATCTTTTTATGTCACTTACAAAGGAAAAAAAGTTCTTTGGTTCCTGCAGTAAAAGCTTAATCTAAAGCTTAGTTGGCTGACTCTGAAAAGCAATGATTATAGCAAGTGTAATTAAAATAATTACAAGAGAAATGGGTACAAGTCCTTATCATGATGTAACTTTAAAATGCCATTTTTTAGGAAAAACGAAGAAAATAGTAGGCATTCATGCACACCCATTTAGACAAACAACTTTTATCTTACACAAGTTAGTTTTAATGTAGCAAAATGATGATAGTTTCAAGAGTGCTGTCAGACATTTCTTCAGGATGGACCAACTTAGAAAAAGTTGAACTCAATTCAGCTTAATTTATGCTTTATTTTATCTATGCGAATCAGTCATTCAGAATTCTACCATGTGTGTCCAGTGGCAGAGTTGGGGGAAGGGAGAGGTGGCGATCTCTTGAGGAAAAGGGCAGAGTGTGGTGTTTAAGTTAAGTTTGCTTACCTGTCAAAGTAACTATGCTGTACCTGTCCATTTTTCTGACCATCAAATGGAAAAATAAGTATGACCATTCCACTTCTATTTAGTAGAATGTATAGTATTTGCAATTTCTTTCACAAATACATTACATTGAGCCTGGGAAGACAAAGGTGCATATTTCTAGTATTTGGAAACTTGGTCATTTCTGCCTCAATGAATTTCTGTGCTGGATTAGAACAGACATAATTGTTCATATGAGTAAGCATAGAAAGCCCTTGGTAGCAAAGACACATTCTGGCATAATCTGTCATGAACTAACCTGACTAAATCATAATTGAGTGACAGCAATACCGAAATGATGCTATGGCAACTCATCTTAGGCTGTCACCACACCTGCCCCTTCCGTCCCAGCCTCCTTCTTGGTAGCAGAAGACTTTTGTGCATAATTACCGTAAATTTGGGAAATGAGTCTTTATACCAAGGAGGCTGGCTGGCTCCCAAATTTAATCCAGATCTTATGGAGGGCCAGGAAGGACCATTACTCTGGTTTCTCATTGCCCTTCAGCGTGGCCCCAGAAATAGTAGGTTCCCAAGTTTGGGTGGGAAGCTAGAGAAACAAGAAGGAAGGGAGATGAGAGGAAAAGGGGCCTCAGGTTCATGCCAATGAGCAAAAAAGCCCAAAGAGAATATGAAAAGTTATTCTAGACACTGAGACTGTTTGCAGTGAGCCTACCCGCTGCCTGCTGAGACACTACAGAGTATTACAGAGGGTCACGTATAGCATGTGAAAAAAACTGCTCAGTGTTCAGAATATCAACTCTCCGGTCACACACAAGGCATCATTCCTGCTTCCTGGCAGTGTGGGCTTTTGAAGATGGAATTAACATGGACAGTAAAACAGCATCAACTGTGTTTGGACATTATTGCAGTCTGCCTTCATGGTTGCTGATAAATCACCATCAAACGGCATAAGGGAACAAGGGGTTTATTTTCTCTTACGATTACTGGTTACAGTTCTTAGTCCAGCTGATGGGAAAGCACACACCAACACCAGGGCTGAGGGAACTGGCCACACCATCCCCACATAACAGCTGAGAAAGGGATGATCCTTACTTGCCAGACCAGAGCTCTCAACCAGCTCTCCATAATTTATTCCAGGGCCTAATCCCACCCACCATAGGTTGGACCTTCCCCAGCAGCTAGACAATCTCCTTCAGGTTGGCTCTGGGCTTAATTCAACTACTAATTCTCTACAAATGTGCCCAGAGCTCAAACCCTCAACTGTGCATAACCATGACAGACATTGATAGATCTTGGGCCCCCTTTACCGAAATAAGCCCACATGATGGCAAAGGCAATGAAGTTAGAAAGCCAGCACTAAGATGCTCGTGTTTCCTCTGAGAGGAGATACGGCCTGCAGACAGAACTCTCAATGCAGCATTTATGTGACTTGTGATTGCTTTGATGCAGTCAGCATTATGGCTGCATTGTGTACTATGCTGTGTTAGCTTCTCAGCAGAGTGATTCATAAGATCAAGAAAGAGCACAAATTTTCCTAGTCTCTGATTATTACAACTATTTCAATCCTATGGAAGAATGGAGAAGTGATGAGAGGAAATTATCTTATTATTTGACCCTCAAGCAAGCACAGATATTTTCCTATAAGCCCCTAAGTTGCCAGGGATGCTAGGAACTGAAAAGAGAACATTATTCTTGCACTGCCTTGACCCAGCAGAGTCGCCGTGATTGCTACCAAGATGAAAGCAAACTTCTGACCTACAAGATATTACAGTTCAGCTGAACAGGCTACTCCCACAGGTTATAATAAGGGCTTTTTACACTGTGCTTTTAGCAGAAGAATGACGCTGTAAGTGCCTTGCAAGTATTTTTTCTCTTCAGGCTCCTCTTACCTAAGTAAGGCTTCTGCACTCATCCCTTCTTCATTATTGCCTCTTGCTATACTGTGTTTCAAGCACATTCTTAGCACATTGCAATTACATATTTATTTTCCGTGTAGCATCATCTTCCAATGAGACAAAAGAGATTCTGGGAGCTTTCCCTCACCAGGCAGAAAAATCCCCTCTGCCTGAACATGAACTTCAAAGAGTCCCCTTCTTGCCTTTCATGTCCCCTAGGTGAATTCACCTCCATTTCCACCCATCATTTTTACGTGGGGTCTAGGGATCCCAACTCAGGTCCTTTTGCTTGTTAAGCAAAGGCTTGAACCCCTGAGCCGTTTCTCCACCCCTGGGAGAAAGCTGTGAAAAACCCAGTTGTCAACTCTCAGTTCACAACTTAGGAACTGAGTATATGAACAGATAACTCGCATCAGGGAACTTCAAATAATAAATGAATTTAGAAAAATTAACTACCTCAAAAGATATCAAGTAAGTGCTAATTAAACATACTTCATCTTCTATTTTCATCTACAAAAATGTTCTTGAAACACACAATAGATGGAAAGATGGAGAGATGGCTCATAGAGTACAGTTCTTGTCATGAAAGCATAACAATTCATGTCCAGATCCCAGCACTTACATAAAAACTGAGTGTGGTGATGCACACCTGTAAGGCCAGCACTGGGGGGGGGGGGACAGGAGGATCTCTAGAGCTTGCTGGCCAACCAGTCTAGCCAACAGGCAAGTTGCAGTTTCAGTGAGAACCTGTCTCACCCTGGTCAGGATGGCAAAAATCCACAATACAAACAACACAGAATGCTGGAGAAGATGTGGAGAGAAGGGAACTCTCCTACATTGCTGGTGGGAATGCAGGCCCATACAAGCACTCTTGCGAGCTGTCTGGAGATTCTTAAAAAAAGTTAAAGATTGAAATGCCATATGACCCTGCTATTCCACTTTTGGGAATAATCCCCCATAAAGCAAAAATTCACCTCAATGGCACAAGCAGGACATGTTCATAGCAGCATTGTTTACAATAGCAAAGTAGTGGAATCAACCCAAATGCCCAATAGTTGATGAGTGGATAAGGAAAATGTGATACATTTGTATAAAGGAGTACTATTCAGCCATCAAAAAAGATGAATTAATGAAATTTGCTGGGAAATGGATGGAATTAGAAAAAATTATACTGAGCGAAGTATCCCAGGCACAGAAAATTAAACGCTGTATGTACTCCCTAATAGGTGGATCCTAGTGCCAAACCCACTTAGTGACATACTCAAAGATTAATCTCTGTAATACCTACAGTAATTGCAAAGATTATAAACAGGAGGGAAGGCGAAGGAGGGCCCCACCAGAAACAAGAAAAGAGAGGATCATGCTACAGCAAGGAAAATAAGCCACCATCAAGTACTACAAGTAAGTAATGAGACATCTGGTTAAGCTCACAGACTTTTCTTCCTGGTCACTTGCAACCAAGGGGGTTTGATCTCACCAGTCAGGAAGGGCATAGAGACTAGCAGATAGATGGTAACCACCTGCAAATGGGAGACTGACACCCTCTTACCTTGGTCTCCTACTCTTGATTGGTTGAATTGCCTCCCATGCATGAAGAATTAATAGGTGAGCAGCAAGTTGCATTTCCCAGCAAAATCTGCCTAAAGCTGTTTCTGTGACATGCCAGTCATGGCTTTTGTCTTCCTTCAACCAACTTCTTGTCCCTCTTGTCCATTACCTTTGAATCTACTCTTATAATAAGACTCTATTTTAACAGCCTTTTATCTCTAGCTAGGAGGAGACATCCAATACCCCTCAGGATGGAGCCAAGGGAGGTGCAGGAACAGCAACACTGAAAAAAAAAAGCCATAATTCAGAACATCAGAGTCCCTACATTAATCACCTGGAACCATCCTAAAGCTCAGAGAAATTTGCGAAAGATGGAGTGGTAAGATTGTAAGAGCCTAAAGATGGGGAGGAGCAACGATATACAAGATACTCCATACAAGCTAGGGCTGAATCATAATCATAATAGGACTTTGCATGACCTGTGCAATGACCAACATATCATTGACCCCTCAAAACCTAGCATGGATCACAGGCACTACGATCCTTAGAGGCAAGGGATTAACAACCACATAGTGTTCCTATACCAAAGGGGAACACAAGAAAGAGCTTTAGGCAATGCTACTGAATCCTTACACCTCATCAGAGAGGAAGACCCAGAGGGAATTTTGACATGCAGACTAAAGGATGCTCCAGGAAGGGGTGGAGGGAGCATTGGGAGAAATGGAAGGAGGGGAAAAAGGAAGCAGAAAAGGGGGAGGGAGCAAAGGGTTCCCGGGAGGGGTGAAAGGAGGGAGGCGACCGGGGTACCTAATAAGTTTGTATGAGTGGAAAAAATAAATTAATTAATTAAACAAATAAATAAAAAAGTGAAAAGCAGAACAACAGAGAAAGAACCCCAATGCTGACCTGTGCAACCTCAACACATATATACATGTGCATGTACAAACCTAGTGCATGCACACACACACACACACTGTCATGGTTTGAAATGTCTCATGTATTTGGGAGATCATGGCACCTTTGAGATGTGGAGGAGCCTTGCTGGAGGAAGGTGGTCACAGGGGGTGGGCCTTTAGGTGGATGAGTCCTACTCTACCTGTTGGAGAAGTCTGTTTTTTTCAGCTAGCAGTCTAGCAGCTCTCAACCTCCAAGATGTTTGCGGTGACATAGCCCATCTACAGCTCCAGCCACCAGCCATGCTATTTCTGCCATGAAAGACTGCATCTCCCCTCTGGAACCATAAGTTGAATAAATCCTTTCTCCCTTGCTTGACTTTGGATGTTCTCTCACAGCAACAGATAAAAGTAACCATTACACATGCACGAAAAAATTAAAATTAATGATAATGAACTTGACTATGCAGTGAATCTTTAACTGCTGAAAACATTCTGCCTTGTTAGAAATGGCAACATGACAAGAGAGTGATGCTAGTACCTTTGAGACTGTAGCAGTTACTCTTTTTACTGCTGTGAGACAACATTCAGACTCAAGCAACTAAGGGAGAAAGGGAGATTTATTTGGCTTACAGTTCTAGAGGAAAGGCAAAGTCTAATATGGCGGGAAAAGCATGGCAGGCAGCAAAAGCTGGAAGAGGCTTATGTTACTGCAGATACCATGGAGGCTGAGAGATCCAGCTGCAACTGCAAAAGTAGACTTCACTAGAAGTGGAGCAGGACTAACCAACTTCAGGGCCCATTCTCTGTGCCATGCCTTCCTTCAGCAAGGTTCCATCCCCCAAAGTCACCACAACCTTCTCGAAATTCACAAAAGCTATATATAAACAAGTCCCTATAGGATCCTATTTATGTTCTGCACAGTTTTTATTTGTTTGTTTGTTTTTACCATTCTTCTCAATCTTTTCACTTATTTGGTAAGTACAGTTGCTTTGGCCCTGTTTTCTGTACTGGAAAGTCAGACCATTATATCTAGAATGTGGGATGTCTCATTTGCTGTGGTAGCCCCAGCACTTAGCAGATTGCTTGGCAAAAACTAGTGTCATTCTTGGCTCTGTTTCTTGCTCTCTCTCTCTCTCTCTCTCTCTCTCTCTCTCTCTCATTTTCATCCCACTCTTGATGTGAGCTGTACCTATAACATACTTCCAGAATCTAGCCACTTTATACTGTATACTTGCAGGAGACAGTTGTTGTTGCTAATGCAAATGCTGATGGCTAAGTCATAAACAATAAAGTCCAGTGCCTGAGAGATATAGCTCAATGCGTTAAGTGCCCACTCACAAACCTGGTTTTAATCTCCAGAAGTCCACATGGTGGAGGAAGAAAACAGACCTCTGAAATTGTCCTCTGACTTTCACCTATTTGCCATGGCATACAGCTATATGCCTTCTATCTCTCTCTTTCTCTTTCTCAAATAAATTATATATGTATATTTATATATTAAATATTTAATCAGCATATATTTAATTTATACATTTATTTATATTTAATATATACCAACATATATTAAATATATAATCATATGCTTTATATATTTATATATTAAATAAAATTTTAATGATAAAAAGCCATATATATTTAATATATGTGCAGGACATAACCAAGATCCTATAGGGACTTGTTTATATATAGTTTCTGTGAATTTCAGCTCTATAAAGATATACTTGGTAAAATTATAGCTAATATAGAAAGGAAAGTATAGAGTAAACTTTGTCTTCTTTCTTGAGACACAGGATTTTACTGGGTTTGTACCTTTCTAAAATAAGCACACTTAGAATGATCATGTATATTATATATGTTAAATATATTATATGCATACACACATATATGTGTGAATGTGTTAAAGTCCTTTGTCTCTAAGCTGGAATCCTCATCTGACTGAATCTATAACCTGAATATCTCTCTCAAATAAATTATATATACATATATACATATATGTGTAAGTGTATATATATATATATATATATATATATATATATTAAAGTCCTTCATCTCTAAGTAGAATTTTATCTGCTAATATCTCTGCATAAGGCTAACTTAGGAGTTTGCAAGGGGTTGGTCAAATCTCAGTCTCTTAGTGCTCCTAACATTCCTCCATGGCTACCCTACACAGTTCTCAATACAGTAATCTCCTATTGGGTCTCCTTCCTCAATCCTGCTTAATTAATTTATTTTTTGCACATGTGTGTGAATATGCATGTGCCTTTGTGTGTGTGTGTGTGTGTGTGTGTAAGAGGGCCCTTAAGTATGTGTACTGTGGAAGCCCAAAGATAACTTTGGGAATCATCTTGGATTGCTCTACCTCCTCATTGCTTTGCTCTGGGGTTTTCAGGCTCTCCCTTCTAGGGCCAGAATATCGGGCTGCTGCCATATCTCCTCCATATTCCCTGCTTTAGCATTTTTACATGAGATCTGAGAATCTGAATTCAGGTTCTTTTACTTTGAGGCAAAGACTTTAACCCATGAGTCATATCTCCAGCCCAATCTTGCTTCCTTTAAAAGCTTTTCTTCTCAGGAAAACAAGTCAAATAAACAATGACTTAAACCCCTCCAGTGACTCTGGTCTTTGTAGTACCCTAGAAAGCTCACACACTGGGCAACTTGCTCATTTCCTTATCTCACCTTGTTTCAAGCTCCTCACAGCTCCATCAACGTTCTCTGCTCAAAGGTTCCTGTTCAGAGTCAGATCACCTCCTTAGTCCATCCTCCTCACTCCTCCATTGGTGTTCTGTGTCTCAAGGGCTTCTGTTCAGAATCAGGTCACGTCCACAGCTTCTTCAGGCCTCAACTCAGTCTTCCCTTTCTCAACAAGGTCTTCCCTGATCACTTGTTCAACACAGCAGTCCCGCCCTCTGCACACTTGGCTCCATTGTTTGTTGTGCTCTTCTCTATTTGGCTTCAGTTTCTGAGACAGGCCATCTGGCTTTACTTTTGCTTCTGTTTCCTGGCACTGGAATGTGAACTCCATGAGGGTAGGCATTTTGTTTTTATCACCCCTTAATGTGGAACAATTTCTGGAACAGAGATGATGCTTAATAAATTCTTGTTGAATGACTAAATATGAACTTCTTAAGTCCAGGTTCAACCTGTTACTATGTTTTAATTGTGTGTCAGTTGATACTTATGGTTACTTAATAATAAATATGTTCATTAATAAGTAATGTTTTAATTAATGATATAATAAATATGTTATTATGACAAGAATTAAGCAAGCATTCCTGATTTCTGCCATAGGGTCTCATCTATTATTTCTTTTTATATTCTGGCCATAATTTTACCTGGTTGAAATAAAATCAGAGATGAAATTTCCACATGTTGACCTCTGCACTCCCACTTATACACATAGTTTTACACACTAACAAACATATATACTATATACAGGCATACAGAAGAAAAATATATGAAAAGTACATCTGGACAGCTTGAGTAGCCTGTCGGAGACTTAGTTTCATGATCATAAAAAGAAAATTGTATTTATATGATTGTTGAGTTAACAGTGTGAAGGATATATGAAAAGAGACTAGCAAGTATTTGAGTTATTGTTATTTCCCTCAGACCACAACAAATGTTATATTTAATTTCCATTAAGAACATGCTATTTTGTTTTGTATTGTTTAATAACTCCCAAAAAAAAGGCATGAATAATATTTATTTGCCCCAGGCAAGGCACCTTCAACAAGCCAATAGAGGATTCCACCTATGTCCACCTTAGTGAACCTGTGAGTTTGTTGGAATCACTGTCAGGAGTGTGTGACACAAAAGCATCTGTATCACAGAAAGAAGAGTCCATTCCATCATGACTGATGACTCATGAAAACTACACCCCTGATGCTCCCTGCACTATTTGTGGACAGCTCAGCTGACCAGACTCTCTTATCTCCCCCCAGACTTTCACACATATGCTTAAGCATGTCTTTTCATTTTTATATCCTCAGCACATAGCTCAGTTTATAGCAAAACTATTAGCTTCTTTTCTATCATTGAGGCAAATACTGAAAAGCAAAACAACTTCATGAGAGGAAACTCAGAGCTTCAGAAATGTCAGCTCTCAGTCCTTGTCTTCTGTAAATACATTGCACAGGCTCTTCACATCATAGCAGATGGAGAAAAGAATAAGAAGGCAAACAGACTACACCTAACCCTCAGAGTTACTCACCCAGTGGTCTACATCCTCTGGCTAAGTACCACTTGCCAAAATTTATGGATACCATAAATAGTGCCACCAACTAGAGTCAAATATCCCACGTGCAAGCCTGAAGGACACATGTCGCATTCAAGCTATGCCACTTAGAGTAGGTGTGTTCACTGTTTTATCTATAGCAATAATAGAACATTTATAAAATACAGTGAAGAAAAAAATCACTGACGGTCTTATCCTAGTAATACAATCATTGTTGTTACTCTACTGTGTTTTCTTCAGGATTATTTCCTGACTGATTTAATTTATTTTTAATGCATGCATGTTTCTGTATCTTGTTTTTTCACTTGTTTTTGCATAAATATCTTCCCATATAGTTGTGCTTATTTTCCCACCATTATTTTCCAATAGTTGATTCATTTTGTCCTGTAAATGTATCATAACTTACTTGTATATTTTCTCATTATTAGCTATTTAAATAATTTCCAACTGTTCACTTCAATAATTTTTAAAGGATTTAGAAAGAGAGGTTGGAAAATCCTTAATTTGTTTTTCTCTCTCCTACTCCCCGATCCTTATTCTCCTCTAAACTAAAGCACAGCACAGCAAGAATGACCCGTTGGAGGTAAAAAGAACAGAATTCTTTTACTTCTCATTTGCAAGAGAACACTTTTGAATAATTCATGAGTACATACAGATGAAAAGATGTACATCATCTAGCTGATTATTAACATAATACAGCCAAATGAGACATTATCCTTAAAAGTCACTTAATTGCAGCTGTGAAGATGAGACTTTGTACATTTCAGAAAGAAGTCATATTTTGGATGTAAATAAATACATTTCAGAATTATTTTAAGGCATTGCCAAGTACAAATTCTTCCCTGTAAATGGTGTTTATTGGCTTTTTTCCCTAACAAAAATGGAAAATCAACCCTTCCAATTTACTTAGTGAGTAATCTGGAGAATAATGTAGTAAATCTCTAGAATTTCTATGGAGAAAAGGTAACATAAAATCACATAGATTTCTGTACATAAATGATAGTTTTACCTTTCATTGGCTGACATGAGAAATGACTCAAGTGGCAGCAAGGAATCCATGCTAATTACTCCAATCACTGATAATGTTTGATCATATAATTCTTAAAAAAAGGGATATTTCTTATATCAAAAATGGACTTTATAAACCAAGGGAAAAAAAGATCCGTACAAATACATTTATTTTACTCTGTGCTAAGAAAAAAAGAAAGATGGAGCAGTATTGACAGAACCTTTGTAAGTAATCGAGTTCATGAAAGATGCAAACCCTCAGAAGGTGTATTAACTCTGACTGTCTTTCTGCCTGTTGACTTGCAGCAGTCCCTGAGTTCCAATCTCTGACAGCTGTTCTCTAAGTCCACTGTGTCCTGAAGCTTCCTGAATTTCCTTTTGGTGAATCTGTGTTCAAATTCCTGTTATCTGGAATCAACAATTTCTTTTTTATTATTATTATTTTTTTCCACTCATACACACTTAGTAGGTACTCTGGTCCCCTCCCTCACTTCCCCTCCTCCCTGGTCCCCCTTGCTCCCTCCCTCCTTTTCCCCTCCCTTTCACCCTCCTCCCTCCCTTTCTCTCAGTGCCCCCTTCTTCCTCTCCATCACTGGAGCATCCTTTAGTGTGAATGTCAAACTTCCCTCTGCATCATCCACTCTAATGAGGTGTAAGGACTCAGTACACTATTGTGACTGTTAATCTCTCTTTAAAAAAACAAAAAAAAATCCTTCATTTATTTATTCAGTGTGCTCTGTGTGTGTGTGTGTGTGTGTGTGTGTGTGTGTGTGTGTGTGTGTGAGAGAGAGAGAGAGAGAGAGAGAGAGAGAGAGAGAGAGAGAACAGTATGTATCCCTATGTGGACCAAGGGTGACTTTGGGAATCATACTAACATACTGGATTGCTGCTACCTCCTTCTTGCTTCACTCTGTGATTTCCTAGACTCTGCCCATAAGGGCCAAAAAGTTTTACATGCGACCCAGGATCTGAATTTAGGAACTTCTGCTTGTAAGGCAGAGTATTAACCCCTGAGTCATCTCTCCAGCCCATCAACAACAACCTATCCTTAATTTACCTCTCTGTTATGGTTAAGGTAATTCTTCCCATGGCTTCCCAAGCAGGCACATGTTTTGAGTATTTGCATACTTTGAAAAATAATATCTGTTTTATCCATTAAGCCACATGATGAATAGTCTGATTGGATTCATACTCTTAAGATTTTGAAGATATTGCCTGTCAGTTACAAAGACTAGGGAGGCTGGTAACAAAATTGTCCTGCATTCTCCCAGGTATTTGTTGATACACTTTAGTTTTACTTTGAATGTTGGCAACTGCCAGGAAGGAAATAAAAGCAAGAACTGAGTGTAGAGTACTGCGACTGCAGGGAGATGCACTGCAATTGCTTTCCCAAATCTCTTTTTGGCATCTGAGTGGATCTGAAGAGACAATTTTGGCCTTTGGGGTTTCAAAATTGATTGAAAGTGAAATAATTAGGACTTCTTGTTCTACCTGAAAAAGTCAGACACTGAGAGGTGCCTTAAGGGAAGAGTGTCATTTAAGCACAACATGCTCTAGAGAAGAAATCTGACTCCTATAAATCTCCATCAACATTTTGCTTGTCCATGCCTCTTCCAAGAGCTGAGCAGCAAGTTCAATGAACAGAGACAGAAATCAAATCCAGTGTCTAATATGCTATTGGCAAGAGAGAGATACCCTCCATCTCTTAGGACAGCACTCTCAGGACTCAGGAAATAGTCACTGTTTCTTAGAAGGGAGGAGGGACCTCGATTCTTAAAGAAGTCCCAAGCAGGAAATACATCCTACCATCATCTTAAATTTAACAGAGTCGGAACCTCATAGTAAGTGTATCACCAGCAAATGGCAAATACTGTTTGTCAACCAAAGCCAAGGTTTAGCATCCCATGCCACTTGCCCAGCAGATACTGAGAAAGCATCTGAGAAATATAATTTCTAATGATAAGCTTCAGATTAGTCTGGGATAAAGACGGGTCACAGAATTAAAGGAAAGCAATGTGGCCTCAGTATCCATATGTGACTCTTATTAATCCTGAAGCTATTTACTGTATTTCATTGAAGAAAAGTTTATCAGTAATCTAGACAGAAGCAATTATGTATAACATAATCCAACCAAATGAAGTTATTCTGAGCAAGACTTAACTGTTTATGAGCAATATTAAATCCTAACTACACCAATGGCGAGTATTTTACCATAGTAAAGTTTATCTAACCAAATTCCACATAAACAACCCAATACAATAAACTAACCTAAATTTCACAGATACTACATTACACCAACAACTTGGAACTGGTAGGCTGCTTTCTTGTACATCCATGTGCTTTTCACGGTCCCACCTCCTAAGTTGTTTACTTAGCAAGAGTCAGTTGTAATTTTGTATTCAAATTTGTTAATATCCATAATACTTGTCTTAATTATAACATTTAATTACATAGTATGTAAACTGATGAAATATGAGTAGAAAGTTCTGCTGTAAAAATAAGCTGGGATGCCTTGGAAAATTCAATAAAAGGAGAATTTTAGAAGAGTTAAATGAAAAATACTAAGAAAACATTAGATAAATATAGAACTCTGTGTTCATTGTATTGCAAGTAATTTTACTTCATTAAAATAAGTGAAATTGGATATCTTTGTAACTATGGTGTGATTCATGTAGGATGAAAGCAAAATTCTAATTAGTTGTTCTTTACTCAAAGAGAAGCTTACGATTGTACCACAAAAGATTGAAAATCAATGCATAGTAATAATGGTTCAGTGGATAATTAAGTGATGTTTCTGCTTTTAGTTTTCATTTTTATTAGAAAAATGTCCAAATATAAAAAAGAAAGAGCAAGAATAGCAGAATAACAAACACCTGAATACCTTCACCACATGTGATCAATCTTAACATTGTCATATTTTATCTCTTTTAACAAATACACACATATGTGTATGATGTATAAGCCACTTGAAAGTTGGCCAAATGCAACACTTTATCCCAAAGAGTTCAGTCAAATTCTCTTAAGAGTACATATATTATCCTATATCAACTAATGACATTATCATATTAAGAAAACCCACAGTAATTTAATAATATAATGCACTATATTATGCTTCATATAGATTCCAGTGATCTCCAATACGTTCTTACAGGCTCCTTACCCTAATATTAAGAATCCAAATCCAGGTATAGAGGGATAATTTGATCTATATTGTGCTTGCCTCATAAGCATGAAGATCTGAGCTTAATATTCAGAACCCATATTAAAAAAAATGTCAGGTGCAATGGGACATGTTGGGAACATGGAGACTATGAACACAGAAATCCTTAGAGCTCAGACTAGCTAAGCTAAGGAGGCCCCAGGCCAATGAGGAACCATGTTTCTTAAAAAAAAAAAAAACAAGCAAACACACAACAGATGGATGGTACCTGTGTAACAACACCCAAGATTGTTCTCTGATTTCCCTATGCTTCTATACATGTGGACATACACAAATATGTGCATACTCAGGCACACATAGACATGAGACTCAAATTAAATTTTATACACTGTGCTTCTTTGTTTTAACTAACTGATTTTAGACAAAGATACCAAGATAATCCCATAAAAATACAGTTCTTTAAAAAAAAAAAAAAGGACCTAGAATTAGGTATCTTTTTTAGCTTTATTATTATAAAAAAAATTTTGAATAGGAGTAGACCTCACAATATTTTATAAGAAATTCCTGAACCATAAATGGAAGTGCAACATTAGAGTGCATTCCATAGCACTTAAGGACAGAAATTCAAAGGGACTATACTCCATCCAAAAAACCCAATCAAATCCACAGTTCCCAGTCATGAGGGTCAAACCAGTACACAAAACTTGCAACCCAGCAAGCAGCTATGCAGATATCACCCTCCACTAAATCCTTGACAATCTCTGCTGTCATCACTCCAACGTACCCAACCATGCCTCCAAAACACACACCATCAAATTTGTCACCTAACCCAAGAATCTTAGGCCCATAAGTAGGTATAATAAACTGAGCATGTAGAGCAAGCTCCATAATCACATAGGAATTCCAAGCCAAATACTTCAGACAAGAATTTAATGCTAACATCCACATATAATACAGAACATGTGGTATTTATCTTTCTGTGTCTGTGATAACTTGTCCAACATTATATTTTTATATCTGTCTATTTGCCAACAAATTCTACAATCTCATCCTTCTTGATAGTTGAATACTATTCCATTGCACATATTTGCCATAGTTTCATTACCCATTCCTCTGTTGATGGGCATGTTGGTTGACTCCATTTTCCTGCTATTGAAAAAAAAAGTTGCAATGAACATGGAAGAAAAAGTGTTTTGTTTTTGTTTTTGTTTTTGTAGTAAGACATACAGTCACTTGGGAATATTCCCAGAAGTGATAGAGCTGGGTCATATGGTAGTTCCATTTTTAGCTTTCTGAGGAACCTCCATATTGATTTCCAAAGTGGTTATACCAGTTTATACTCCTACCATCAATGAATAAGTAGAGCTAAGTATTTTTATAAGGCAAAGATGAATCTGAAATTCCATTTTCACTACACGCAAAATGAAACACATAATGGACCATATGTCTAATATTAAAAGTCATAACTATGAAACTTTTTAAAGAAGATATGAGAGAAACTTCATGTACTTGTGATCTGAAGAGATTTTGTAAAAATCTCCCACCATAAAATGATGAATTGAACTTTATGAGAGTAAAAATTTCCTGTCTTCAAAATACATGACCGACCATGTGAAACTGTGTACCACAGACTAAGAAAATCTTAAAATCAGAGCTCACAAAGTATTCAAAAGCACATTTCTTTCAAAGTTCTTACATTGAAAACAGGATTAACTAGAACTCTATAAGAAGACTAATAATCCAAGAAAAAAAGCTGACATTATTGACACAGTCGGTGAGAGCTATAGATTTCAGAACTCATGGAATGATCCCAAAAGCTGTTACTGGTTTAGTAGGACTTACTAATGTTAAGGGCAAAGCATCCAGATATAAGAAAATTGCTGAATTTGCTTCAGTCAAATCCCCATGTACACAGAGTCAACAACACATTTAAAAAAAAAAAAAAAACAGAGAAAGAGCTGGGGAGATGGATCCTGGTTAAGGCCTTTGCTTTGCAAGCAAAAGAATCTGAGCTCAGATCACCAGATCCCACGTAAAAATGCCTAGTAGATATGATAGCAACCTGCAATTCTAGCCCTGGAAGCAAAGGCCTGAAAAACCCCAGAGAAGGAAAAAAATAAAGTAGAACAATCTAGGATGATTCCCAATGTCACCCATGGGTCTTCACAGGCACATACACACACAAGCGCCCTCTTGTATACCCACACATATACACACACCCATATGCTTCCCTACATTCACACAGAAAGCAGAGAACATGGACAATTTTTTAGAATATTTTTGAGTTTGTCTCACTGATAAAGCTTGTCAACAACAGGATAAAAAAAAAGCAAAAAAGGGATAAGAGTATTCTCCCTGGTTTGATTGTAAAGGAGTTGACTTAAGTCCTGGAAAAGTGTTTCAGTTTGAATATACAATGATCCTCCATAGATTCACGTATGTGAGCACTTGGTCCTGTTTATGATGTTGTTTTGGGAAGCTGTGGAACCTTTTGAACACAGGCTGTAGTTGGCAGATGTGGAGCTGTAGAAACAGAGCTTGAGGGTTACAGCTGCCCAATTCTGGGACTAGGGCTCTGTTTCCTGGTCAGAGGAGAGAGAAGTTAGCAGACGTCTTCCATGTTCCATGATGTAGTCACTCTCCACTGCATCATCCCTCTCATGATGAAGGGTACCTTCTCAAACCTTGAGCCAAAATAAATCCTTCCTTCCCTAAAGTTGCTTCTTGTTAAGTATTTTGTCAGAACATTAAGAAAAACAACAAACTATAGAATATAAGCACTGAATTTTTATTTAACCACACTTTTGATATAATTACATTAACAGTGATGAGTTGAAAAGCAGTTCTATGGGCAGCTAGAACATAAGGAAGGAAAATGTGCACTAATTAGCAAAATTACACCAAACCAAACTATGACATTCACTACACTTAACAAGAGTCTTTCAGACATGTATACAAAATAAAACAACAAATAGACTAGTGTGAGGATAACCTCATATGTTCTCCTGTTTTCTAAAAAGCATTGATTATTCCATTAATTCCTTAACTAGTGAACAATGACAGAACTCTGCAACAAATACCACTCCAAATTGTTAGCACTTTGCCTTGTCTTTGCAATTAGCCTTGGTTTTGCATGATGATGAGTTTCCTTTACTGCAAAAAATAATAGTCTGCTGATTTCAAGTATATTCCTGGTGGTTTCTGGATAGTGGGTATCAAAAGGGGAATTAGAGGTCCAGGAGAATATAGTGTGTAGTGCCATATCCTCAGCCTTAAAGCTGGAAAGAGCCAACAGTGCATACAGCTTAAAAATGTAAAAATATAAATCTATTACATAGGCATAGGATGCTAAGTATTGAAAAGGCCAGCTAAAGGCCTTGTAAGTGGCTGTTTCAGGAGGTGTTGAAACAGACAGCTTTTTAAAATAATCTTATAAAACTAGGAATGAAGAAGTAGTTTATGTGCTTGTCACACAGTGTGAAATGGTCAAGAGTTTGGGTCCAGAACCCATGTAAATGGGCATGGTGGCATATGTTTATAAACCCAACACTGGAGAGGCACAACCAGGTAGATCCCTGTGGGATCCTTGTAGATTACTAGCCAGCCTTCTAACTTAATCAGTAAGACCATGTGCCACAAATCCTGTCTCAAAAAAAATGTGGGAGGGTTTCTGAGCAATGACAAATAGCTTGACCTTTGGCCTCCACACACATGCACATACACATGAAGCACTCACACATGAACACTCACACACACGTATACATTTCACCTCATGTCCTTTCCCAGGACCTTAGGGAAGGTTCTACATTCTACTTTCAGTCGTCATGTCACATAGGTTCTCAGACTTTCCTTGTTTTTGATGAACTTGACAATGTTAAAAAAAATCCATTTTTTAAAAAAATTTGAATATCCTTCTCTTGGAACATTTTCATGCTTTCATGATTATATTTGAATTATGGGTTTTAGAGAAGAAGATGACAGAGGAGACATGCCATTGAGAGTATATCATATCAAAGGTAAACACTAACCATGTGATTTATTACTATTGATGCTGACCATGAACCCCTGGCTCCACAGTGTTGACTAAATTTATTCCCTGTGATGTTGCCCTCCCTGTTTCTTTTGTGCATTCTACTCCTTGAAGGAATTCATTGTGTACAAAACACACTTAAAGAATGGGCGTGATATTCTTTTCTTTCTGCTCTGCTATAGATTATGCTTGACCTCATGCATGTCAGACAAGCACTTTACCACTGAGCTATGTCCCCCGCCATTGCTCTTCTGCTTGAGGGTAGAGTAGCTACATAAACTTAATTGAAATTCTACAGTCATTTCAGATTGTTTTTTGAACAAATAGAAACCATATAAATGGATTGACATTTTCCTAATTAAAGTCTGTTCAGGTTTTTCAAGAATAACACCAGAGGCTCTTGCAGGCTAAACATCCTTAATATGTGGGATTGTTTCATGTATGTGCACATGTGGTGTAATGCTTGTGTGGGTGTGAGCACATGTCTGTGTGAGGGCACATGCATATGTGTTCATGAGTGTATGGAGGTCAGAGGTCAGTATCAGGTGTCTTACTCAGTTGCTTTCTACTTTATGTTTCTGAGACAGGGTTTCTCACTGAACTTGAAGCTTGCCAATTTGGCCAAACTGACTGACCATTGCACTTCTGTGATCTTCTTACCTCCATCCCCAGCACTGGTGTTATAGGCATATACCTCTGCACCCAACTTCTCCATGGATTCTGGGAATCCCACTTCTACAGCAGGCACTTACTGACTGAACTATCTTCCCAGCCCCCTCATAATGTGTTCTGTGAGACATACTAAGCACCAACATTATGAATTCCAAATAAATTGTTCTAAGAAAAATGAGTTAGAAGAGCCTGAATATTAAAGCTGTCTTCTCTAAGGTGAACTTGGTTGCTTTAGCATTTTCCAAGGTGCCTCAGAAAGTGTGTATAACAAAATACTATCTAGGAACTCTAGAAAGATAAGAACATACAGTGAAAATCTTGGGATCTAATACTGGATGAGTGAAGGAAATGCCCCTATCAGTGGGGTGGCCCAAAGAGAGACAACTCGAGATGCTACAAGAGACCTGAACCGCCACAACAATAGACAAGCCAGAGGGATCCTTGGGATCCATAGATACATGCAGGCAGGAGGATGAGAGGGGGTGGGAGAGATTGATGAAAGGAAGGGAAGGGGATGAGAGGGAGGGGGATGGAGGATGATGGAGTATTTAATATGCTTGTAACATAGTAGAAAAATAAAAATTAATAAAAAAGAGAAAATGTGTATTACATATACAATTTCAAAGGGGAGTAAAAGAATGATAAGAAGCAAAAAGCAACTTTTTTTTTACCAGAACTTGCAATTAAATAATTAAGAAGATGCGCTTTCTGCAAAGGGTACCTTAGAGGAAATATGAGAATCCAGCCACTAGACTAAATACTTAACTATCTGTACAAAATAAGGATGTCCTTGAAATGAATCATATGCAGAGACTAATTTTGTGTTTATGAACTTGTTGAGTTGGCAGCAAAAATGGCTTATGCTCATTTTTTAAAATTCTGATCAAGTGTCTTTTGCTCTTAAGCCAGAGAACAATTAGTTATCTACCATCTAACTTTTCATCTATATTTGCTTTTCTTGTCACACATCTTTATTTGATCCTCTTCTGAATCTCAAACTAACTTTGTGCTTCATTGTAAAATAATTGATTTCTGATTCATGGGATGTTAACAGACTCATAGAAGCCTTTGATGGTAAGTGAACAATGACATTTAGAAAATGATGTGTGTGACTTATATTTAGGACTCTTTTTCTAACTTTTTCACTTCTTTGCTTACTGTGTATGTTGCATAAAATAAACATGGACAAAAATTTTAGTCATATTGATCACAAATTTCATATGCAGGTCAATATTTCCACAAAGGTACATTTTCTATAAAGTGTATCTTGAAATCAAAATTAAAATAAAATGCAAATATGTATTATTCTAGCAAGAGATTGCAGAAAAATGTTCAGCAAATTTGGATATTTATGAACTGTTTCCCCCAAAGACTTTAGTAAATGTAAAAAAAACCAACTTTTCTCTGGCACCCATTTTGACAAGATTGCTAAATAGGAAAGTAATGATACAGTAATTATTGAATGCTAGCTAAGCAATTTGTCAAATATAGTCTGATTTCATACCCACAATAACTTGTGATGCATACACTGTGATTCCCAGTTTACAGGCATTCTTCTGAAGTCAAGCAGCAGTAGGAGGAGTAACTGTTTCAAGATTAGACGTGCCTGATTCCAAAGCCCACACTCTATACCATCCTTCTGCACAGCATTCAGCATCATATTTATCTTTAAGACCTATTTTTGGCTTCCTTGTGTACCAAATTCTCCCTGGACCCTTAGACTTACTCTAGTTCTCTGCTATACAGTTCAAGCCAGCCTTGTTTCTCACTTAGTTTGCTGAAAAGTCTCCTGTGGGATCACCTGACTTTTCTAATCTTATTTCTGTGACCCTTCCCTCCTTTCTCATACACAAGGCTCAACCTGCCATCTGCACCATAGCTTCTTAAACTGTAGGTTATAGCCTCTTACGATGGTATAACAGAAGGCAGGGGTTGGGAAAAGAAAGTGCCTAAAGTAAAAGGTTTCTGAACACAAAGAACAAAAAATCAACTGTGAAGGGAAGCCATAATGTTTCTGTCCATACTCACCCATGTTGCATGATGCACAAGTATTTTGTTCTGTGCATGCTCCCACAATAGCAATGCCAAGGAATATAGCCTGAAGTACCTTGGCTCAGAAGTGAGATTATTGTACATTATGAATTTTAGTGTTTTAACTTTACATACCAAGATTTCTATGGAAATAAAATGGCTTAATTGTAGAAAACAATTTTATTTTCCATCATCACTTCTCAGCATGTATATACCAAATTAACATAACTTCGAAATGCATTGTGCTGGAATGTTCGATTTTAAAAATGTTACTTAAAATATTGTCTGAGTTGCTGGCTTGGGTTTAATTTAAAAAAATGTTGTTCAGTGAAGGTGGGTAGATGGTTTGCTACATAAGCATCTGAGTTTGGATCCCTAGAACGTACAGTAGCACACATCTGTAATACTATGCTTCTGTGACAAGATAGGAGATAGAGATAGGAATCTTCAGAAGCCCATAGGTCAGCTAACCTAGTGCACTGAGTGGCAAAAAATAAGAGACCCTACCTTAAATAAGGTTGAAGACAAGAATTGATTCTCAAGGTTGTCCACTAATCTCTCTCTATGGCATTCAGAAGCATAGGGAGAGAGAGAGAGAAAGAGAGAAAGAGAGTTTTAAAGCATTGTTCAATAAATTTTCTCTTGAGATTAGGACAGAATTTCCAACAATTTCTAAAATGACCCTAACCATACTTTACAATGTATTTATGTGAAGTGACATTCTCAGTACTAATGATTACAAATACCACAACATCAGTCAATTCTGAATAATGTTGAAGATGCTGTGTGTTATGCAGTATCAATTATTCAGTCAAGGCTTAACCTTTATGTGTAAACAAACACATACATCTATCTCACCAGTATGGGGATTTGTATTTGTCTTAAATAAATGGCAAGATATGTTTACCAAACAACTGCTTAAAATAATTTTTGGGGCCACTGAAATATCTCAGGAGTTCTTTCAGATTTGGCAGCTTGACTTAAATCATCAAAGTCTACATGTGGATGTGGATGGAAAGAAATGACTTCCCGAAAGAAGTTGTCCTCAGACTTCTACTGGTATGCTATGACATTCATGTGCCTGTTCTCTCTCTCTCTTTCTCTCTCTCTCTTTCTTTCTCTCTCTTTCTCTCTCTCTCTTTCTCTCAAATAAATAAATTAATATGTTTTTAAAAATGAAACTTGCTGGCATATGGATGGAAGTGGAAAAAATGCTTAGCAAATTATCCCAGATGCAGAAAACAAATGTTACATGTTGTCTCTTATTTGTGGATGTTAGCATTGAACCTTCAGATTTGTGTACTTTACTAGGACTACCTGTAATAGTCAGAAAACTATGGGTGAGCCATTAAGTAGGAGACTTAAAGGGGGTGAGATTAAAAATATGTAAGTGATAACAAGAGATGGCAAGGAGAATAATAGGGGAGATTTAATGCGGGGAAAGAAATGCAGGGATAGTTTCAAAAAAAAAGTTGAAGTAGTAAAAAAGTATAACATACAGCCTAACAGAAATCTTCTATGTTATAATCTTATTAAAATATAAAAATTTAAAAAACTGTAAACAGATGCATCCTAATCAAAAGGTATACTGGGAAGGAAATAAAAAGGATAATAGAAATTTTCCTGAGATGCTCCTACCAGAAGTCTTAGGTAACTAAACAAAATTCTCACTGTCAGATATGTGATGCCTCCCAGTGAACCATTGGTCAGAGAGTTTCTAAGTTCCCCGATTTAGACTTTTTCCATTGCTCTTGGTTACCCCTCAAAACGACAGTGAGACAGTTGAAGACACCATACATGTTGACTACAGTATGTGGAGAAAACAAGATGATTTGGAAGCTTCCTCCTTGATGGTCAGCTTCCATAGTACCAAAAGGTACTATGAATGCTGATGGGAAGGAAGGTGGTAAAGCAACCAACCTTCTCAACCAGCTGTGAATTTTGTGAACTATAATAATGACCATCCTGGAAATAATAGCATAATAGTAGTTTGAATGATGCTTGAGTAACCAATTGCTTTCTGATTAGATGTAAGGCCTAAGCCTGAATTTCAGCAGGGAACACCCAAGCTAAGAATGTGTGGATGGGGAAGTCATAGGCCCTAGGAGGATGCAAAATATTAAGACTTAGCCCTAAGGATATGATATCAAACTGAAATACTTTATCATATCCATATATTAGAGCAGGCTTCAATCCTCAACCAAGAACCTTCCTTTTATAATAGAAAGTGTGCAAAATAGAGAATCATAGAGAATAAATGACTGTGGACTATTTGATCCTAACAAAACATGAGATAGAGGATGAAGAGGAGTATAAACAGAAAATATCCTCTGGACATGACAGGGATTCTGCATCCATAAACTCACTACAGTTATGCATACTTCCACAAGACCTACACAGAATTTGGTCTATCAATATTTTACCATACATGCCCTTGAGAGACCACTGAGTGTTAATGCTAGATAGAACAAGAGGAACTAATTTCTTCAATGGTATAACCCCTGATTTTTATCAATCATATCCCAGCAAGTGCCCAGGTACATGCCAATAAATGCAACACAGGAAAAAAAAAAAGGTTAATGGGCTGCGAACACAAAACAATATGAAAGTAGGAGGCAGATTGGTGGGGAAGAAGATACACATTGGGAAAGTGAGGGGAGACAGAACCAGGTAAAAAGAGGTAAAATTTACAAAAATTTGTTGTATTCTTATATAAAAATGTCAAAGAATTAAAAATTTTAAATTCATTGGCATAAAGAGGTCACAAGTGGAAAAATTTTAATAAACCCTGATCTATTTAGTAACCGTGGTGATTTTTCTAAACCATTATCAATGTCCTATGGAACTTTCCATTTTCATCAAGTATATTAACCTGCCCACCCTCTGGGGAATTTCCACATCAGTCATCTCAACAGGCCCTTTGTGAAAGTAAGTGTTCCCTCTACCCGAGTCTCTATTCCTCACCTGGAGTACCTGAACAATGTCTTCTTGGAATTCAGATAACAATTTATAATCAATTATACCATCACTGGAAAGACTCTCTTAGCCACTAGACCACGGCATCAGCCTCCTAATGCAAGGGCTTTTGGCAATGAACATCCCTATTCCATTTCTCTACAAAGTTGTTTGCTTCAGTGATTGTAAGGTAAAATGCCTCTTCAAAGCCCTTAGGCTGTATTGCACACCAGATTATAAACTCAGTTAGGGCACAGACCCTGTCTTTTATTCTCAGTGTGACTTTGAACATAGCGAGTTCTCAGACAATGCTTATAGTTGAGTGATTAAATAAAAGAGAGCTGTCAAATTTCTCTTGTAGCAGAATTCTCAGTATCTTCTGTAGTCATTCTATGTTCAAGAGGAGAACAATACCCAGTGGGCAGAAGCACTCAAGGTAGTTAGGTAAATATCCCCACCCCATACACCTCACTGTCTACAGTGAGGGTTCAGAGATACAGCTTCACACTGTGACTCTCAGGAGTCTGAGGAGTTCATCAGTTCTTTTAGGGACCACAATTCACAGCTTCGATGCAGAATAAAATTTTGACACTTGTTAGTATGAAGCAGAATTGGATATTTTATTAAAAATATTTCTATCTAGACTTTAACCACAGGATTAGAAGGAAGGCAGATGCTCACAGAGAAAGCAATGCATATCCAAGCATGGGTGTAAGCCACTCTGAGAATAGCAGAAAGTGAGACATATTCCCAGTGTGGATGTGGGCTTCCCAGTACATACCCAAGCATGGATCTGGCCTTCCCAAGTGAAAGTAGGAGAAAGCGAGACATACCCAAGTGTAAGTGTGGGCTCCACGAGGAAGAGCAGCAGTTAATTATCACATCAAAATACATGAGGCCATTTGGTGACTCTAAAGCCATATTGCCAAAATTTACTAAGAAACATTTTTTTCTTTTTTTTTCTCTTTTGATAAATGAGATTATGGAGTAGTCCCATAAAAGCCTTGGGTAGAATTATGGTATATGGTAAAAACCAGGCACTACTAGGTTTGCATAAAAGGTGTGAGATTCTGGAAAAGTTGCAAGATTACAGCTGGAAAGGGAGACAGGCCTTAAGCAATTGTTAACAGTACTGGAATTCCAGCTTCACTGCTGGAGAGCAGCTTCAACTAGATTTCGGGGTAGGGGGCTCCATTCCCTTCTCAAGCTCCCATGATTTTCCCTGTCTCTACATCCTGTCTCACTATTTCTCTATTTCTGTGGGAAAGAGTGTTCTCGTTCTCTCTCTCTCTCTCTCTCTCTCTCTCTCTCTCTCTCTCTCTCTCTCTCTCTCTTTTCTCTGTGCAAAGACAGAAGTGTAAAATGGTCTAGAGAGAAAAGGGAATCATGATGGTGGCAGAAGTTACAGAGCAAACCTCCTGAGATCCCTGCATAAGGCATTCAATAGTTACTTCAGAGCTTAGGTTTCAGTTTCCACTGCCTTTTGCCCAGCCATCAGTCGTCCCCTAAGCTATCCATCATCTCTGCTTGACTGATAAGCTTTTCAAATTTAACACATTCAAACTAAACTAGTTTGTTTTCTTCTCCAAATTTTCTCCTCCTTAGTGTCCCCTGCTTTCATGAGCGGTGTCACACTATGCAGCCAATTGTTCATGGAAAAAAAAATACATGCCATGCCTGATTCTTCTCTTTTTTCATTTACCTTGTGTCTCAACTTAAACATTTCTCCAATTCAGAATCCTCCAATGTCTCCTATTATTCTTAGAGTGAAACTCGAAATCTTTGCATAACCCTAAGATGCCTCATGCAACAAGATAGTAGAGATACCATGTGGAGTGAGAAATAAGTAACCAGGAGAAACTCACTACTCAGAAACTCCCAGGTTTCTGACAACCTGTGTCAAAGCTAAATATACATATCTATATTTCTTTATATATTCTATAAAATTATCTTTTTTTGTTAAATCATAACACAGCTACAGAAAAAGCAGAGGCAGACCAAGAATATTTCTCTCCCTAGTTCTGGCCAAAAGAACAAAAAATCCCAACTATCTTTACAAATTCCAGCCTCCCTCCAACAGTAACATGGCCTTTGTCACTTCTTGTGCCTCAGTTTCCCCATGGACATCATCCCTGCTGTTCAACAACACTGACTTCTTTCTGTATTTCAGAGATATGTGTTCCCTTTTGCTTTCCTGAGTTTCAAAGACTTTCTTTACCCAGACATCTCCCTACCTTACTTCTTACCTATTTTGGAGTACTGCTAAATATACACACACTAGCCAGTCATGGTTACACACGACTATAATCTCAGCCCTGGGGAGTGTGAAGTAGGAGGGAAATGAACTTAAGGCCAAACTGGTCTGCATAGTCAGACTTGTCTCAAAAATATTAATTTAAAAAGTATGTCCTCATGGAAGAATTTCTTTCATCAGGATCTGAGATGGTTCCTATTGTCCACTGTGAATCCTCTTTCTGTGTTTTCAACAGCACTTGTTACTCAGGATGTTATGTTACATGTTTATTCACATGTATGTTGCTGATATACACATGAACTCTTGGAAGGATGCCTATGCTACTGGCATCTAGGCACTTAATAATTATCTCACGAATGAATGAACAAATGAACGGACATGAGGGCCAGTATTCAACTATTTTGAATTATCTGATGGTTTGGAGTTTTCATGTTGATTTGAATTTGAATAGGGAATTAATAAATAAGGCTTAAAAGGAATAGCAATGCAAAATACAATTTGAAAATGATTAGCTAAGAATGATTACCAATCTGTACAAACTGCTTATAAAAATATAAAAGGGTTATTGTTGCAGCTTCCTAATTGATTTAAGAGACTTTAGGATAAAATCGTGTCTTTTGCTTTTTCCCAGTAGCCTTCTGAAAAGCCTGCCATCAACTTCTAATCATGACAGCATTATGGCAATAATAGTGAGAGTCAGTGCAAAAGATGGTATGATTTATAATGAAAATGGCAGTGCTATTTGAAGCAATAATACTGCTAAATGATTCACCCTGTGACTATTCAGTAGATAAAGTATAAAAGATACAGATGGAAACTTGTTGATTTTTCACTGTTATCCTGCCATTGTGAATTTCCGAGTTAAGGAGAAAGAAAACAAAATAAAAGATAGACAGACATATTAACACTGTATTTTCCATCTTGGGTGATGGGTACTTTACTTTAAAATTCCAAAATGCCAGGGCTGGAGAGATGGCTCAGTGATTAAGTCTCTGCCTCTTCAAGTAGAAAGTCGTGAGTTTGGATCCCAGGTCTCACATAAAAACCCAGGCAGATACAGCAACTTCCTGAATTTCTGCTTCTGGTGGGCAGACCTGGAAAATCTCAAAGCAAGAAGGAGGTAGAAGCAATCCAGGATGATTCTCAAAATCACCCTTGCCCATCCATAGGGACATACAGTGCCCTCAAACACACACACACACACACACACACACACACACACACACACACACACAAACACACACACACACGATAAATAAAATGTTTTTTTAAAATTTCAATAATAAAAAATTATTAGTTATGCTCATATCCAGGTCACACATTCGCCCATGATCTGTGCCATCTATACTGTTCTCCACAGCATCCAATCAACAGCAGAGTTCCATCAATTTTATCTGATAAATAAGGCACAGTGTCATCATTTTAGGATGCTATTCGCTACCTATCTTCATGCTAGGTTACAAGATGGCTTCCTGAAGAGTGCCCAATTTCATTTTAAATTTCTTTTGCCTTAGCTCTTTCAACTGGAGCTTTTGCAACCTCCTGTAACCTCTTCTGAAATCCAGAGAAACCCCACTTAGGTATCATTCTGGTTTCAGTTGTTTGACCAAGTGAACAACTCAGTTTCTTTACATTCCTTCCCTGACCTGTTATCAGTTCTCATAGCTCCTAACACTTTCTTTTTTTTTTTAGATGTAAGAAATTGTTTTATTTTTATTTTTTTAAACATTTTTTATTATTTCCACTCATACAAACTTAATAGGTACACCAGTTCCCTCCCTCCCTCCTCCTCCCCCACCCTTCTGTTCACCCTCCCCACCCCCTCTTGCTCCCCCTCCCAGTGCCTCCTCTCCCCCAATCCCCGGAGAATCCTTTAATGTGCATGCTTGACTGTCCTCTGGGTCCTCATTTCCAATGACATATAAGGACCCAGCTGCATTTCCCTGAACCCTTTCCTGTGTTCCCCCTAAGCATAGGACCACTATTTTGGCTGTCAATCCCTTGCCTCCAAGGATCTTTGTGATTTTAGCAAATGCTAGACTTTTGTGGGGACAATAGTGTGTTGGACATTGCGCAGGGCATGTAAAGTCCATTATGATTGCTGTGGCCCTAACTTGTGTGGAGTATCTTGCAAATCATTGCTCCTCCCATCCTTCTGCTCTTACAATCTTACTGCCCCCTCTTCCGCAAATGTCCCTGAGCTTCAGGATGGGGAGAGATTAGTCTGGCCTAGTTCTAGGTGGTTGATATAGAGTCTCTGAAGTTCTGGATTATGGTTTGTTGATTTTCTTTTGCGGTTTTGCTGCTCCTCCAATGCCCTTCACTCTATCCTGATGGGCATTGGATGTCACCTCCTGGCCAGAGATAAAAAGCTGTTAAACTAAAGTCTTGTTATAAGAGTATATTCAAAGGTAGATGTGATAAAAGTAGGAAACCACAGTGAGGGAGGGGTCAATCACCCATTTGCAAAATGGTTACTTATTATCTGCCAGACTATATGCCCTCCCCTTCTGGTGAGATCATACCCCCTCAGTTGTAAATGATCAGGAACGAAAGTCTGTGAACTTAACCAGATGTCTCATTGCTTACTCACAGTCCTTGATAGAGGCCTATTTTCTCTGCTGTTACATGGTCTCCTCTCTCCTTGTTTTTGGTGTGGCCCTCCTACCCCATCCCGTCTGTTCATACTCCTTGCAATTACTGTATTACAGAGATTTATCTATGAGTGTCTCTAGGTGGGTTGGGTGGGTTTGGTACTAGGAGCCACCTATTAGGGAGTATATACGGCGCTTAATTTTCTGGGTCTGGGATACTTAACTCAATATAATTGTCTCTAATGACATCCATTTCCTGGCAAATTCCAGTACTTCATCATTTTTTATGGCTGAGTAGTACTCTTTTGTATAAATGTACCACAGTTTCCTTATCCACTTGTCAACTATTGGACATTTGGGTTGATTCCATGACTTTGCTATTGTAAACAGTGCTGCTATGAACATGGTCGCACTTGTGCTATCGAGGTGGACCTCTGCTGCATGGGGGGTTATTCCCAAAAATGGAATCGCAGGGTCAAATGGCATTTCAATCTTTAATTTCTTTAAGAATCTCCAGACGGCTCGCCAGAGTGGCTGTATGAGCCTGCATTCCCACCAGCATTGTAGGAGAGTTCCCCTTTCTCCACATCCTCTCCAGCATTTGGTGTTGTTTGTATTGTGAATTTTTGCCATCCTGACCAGAGTGAGATGATATCTCAGGGAAGTTTTGATTTGCATTTCCCTGATGGCTAAGGAACTGGAGCATTTTTTCAGATATTCGTTAGACATTTTAATTTCATCCCTAGTAAAGTTTCTTTTAAGTTCCAGGGCCCATTTTTAAATTGGGCCATTAGTTTCCTTGGTGTTTAGTTTTCTAAGTTCTTTGTGCACTCTGGATAATAGACCTCTATCAGATATGTGGTTAGTGAAGATTTTCTCCCATTCTGTGGGATGACTTTGAGCTCGTGTTACAATCTCTTTATCTGAACAGAAGCTCTTTAATTTCACAAGATCCCAACTGTTGAGAGTTGGTAGCAATGACTGTGCCATTGGATGTCTGTTTAGGAAATGTTGGCCTAGCCCAATCAGCTCGAGGGAGTTCCCTACCCTTTCAACTACGGTTTTTATAGACTCTGGCCTTAAATCAAGGTCCTTGATCCATTTGGAATTAAGTCTTGTAGAAGGTGATAAGTAGGGATCCAGTTTTAATCTTCTGCATGTGGAGATCCAGTTTTGCCAGCACTATTTGTGGAAGATACTGTTCTTTTTCCATTGGATTTTTTGTGCCCCTTTGTCAAAGACCAAATGGCTGTAGTTTTGTGGGCTTATATCTGGGTCTTCAAGCCTTATCCATTGATCTGTGTGTCTATTTTGGAGCCAGTATCAGGCTGTTTTTACAACTATGGATTTGTAGTATAGACTAAGATTTGGTATGGTAATACCTCCAGCAGTGTTTTTGTTACTCAGGATTGTCTTTGCTATCCTGGGTCTTTTGTGCCTCCATATGAATTTTGAGATTGTTTGGTCAACTTCTTTGAAGAATTGCTTTGGGATTTTAATTGGTATAGCATTGAATTTGTATATTGCCTTTGGTAGGATGGTCATTTTTAAGATGTTGATTCTGCCAATCCAGGAACATGGGAGGTCTTTCCACTTTCTGGTGTCTTCTGCTATTTCTTTCTTGAGGATTTTAAAGTTTTCATTGTAAAGGTCTTTTACCTCTTTGGTTAGGTTTATACCAAGGTATTTCATTTTTTTAGGGGCTATAGTAAATGGGATTGAGTCTCTCAGGGCTTTTTCACCTTTTTCATTCTGGGTATATAGGAAAGCCACTGATTTTTGTACATTTATTTTGTATCCTGCTACTCTGATGAACTTCTCAATTAGTTCCAGGAGTGGGGGGTGTTGGGGGGGTCTTCCCAACACCTACTAGTGAAAATCACCCTGGCTTTATTGCTTTGTTCGGTGAGGAGTGGGTGTTGGGGAAGTGTTCCCAACACCTACTGGGGCAGGAAGTGCAGACCACTGGCATTTTGACATGGATGTCATGATGAAATGATATCTTGAAAGCAAAGATCTAGACTATTTTCAGACACCAAGCATGCTGATATTTTGATCTTCCAGTCTCTTCAAGAAATAAATTTCTTCTTATTATAAATATTTGGGTACAGTAGCAGGTACAAAGGTGAGAGTGGCACTACCTGAAGCAAGGCCTGAAACTTACTGCCACTAAGCCACATCATGACTTCAGGTACCCTAAGAATTCATGAAAAAACCTCTTGTGCTAGCACCCTGTTTCTGTCTCCCAGCTTGGCCGTTATCTGTTCCACTTTATCACACATCAAACATTTGTTCCATGTATCATATTGCCTCACTTGGTCACACATTGTTTATAAAGTGAATTTCAAAGGCTCTCCTCCTGCTTCTTTTAATCAGCCTGCAAAGTTCAGCTTTCTTATTTTACTGAATTGTAAATGGTCCGTTTATTGATATCTGATATGAGTCATTTTTGAATAAGGTACCTGGAAGCTAAACATTGCAAGTAGCAGTTATGTGTAAGGACTATATATAGTTTTATGAATTCTCTTTATATTTTTGAAAGGTCCACATACAGTATACACATATATACACACTCACACAAACATATACAAATAGGCATAGACAATTGCATATACACATATTTACACTACAAAAACACACAATACACTCGCACATACACTTATGTATACTTACTCACTCCTACATACACATATGCACATATCCTAGAGATTTCTTAGTATAAAATGGCAGCATGTCCATGATATTTTAAAATATTCTTTTTTTTGAAGATCTGAGAAAAATGACCATATGGGTTCATCATGTTGTTACAAACATCTAACCTAATACAGTGCTTGGCACAAAGGAAACATTGAATAAATCTTTTCTGAAGTTGTTGGACAATTTTTTTCTTCGCTGTGACCAGTCCTTGCCCTAACTTTAACACTTATTAGAGGTTAAATCTATTGTACTTAGTGAACCATTTTCCAGTGTTTGATTCATTATCATTTCATGATTATGCATTCTGAGTGGCTAAATCAAAGTTTTTCACTTCTTTATGATATCTAGAGCTGTGAGATAAGTACTTGTTTGATATATGATAGTGGTCTAACAAAATTGTATCCTAGAACAAACACTTTTATTCCATAAATACACAGAACTAGATTAACACTTGATATTAGCAATGATGCCCAGTTGGGCAATAGAATAAGCTTATTAATAGAATCACTGTTTATCCAATTTAGTGAGTATATAAGCTATAGATAAGGATAAGTAGCAACCTATAAAAATATGAAATTCAAGTGATTCCTTGTAAACATGAACTTTATGGTTATAAATATTATTTAAAAATCTGAAAGTTGTATCTTGGATGATTACATATCAGTGCATGGAGAAATAAAATAGTTGCCTGGATATGATGAACAAATGTGTACAACCTTTATATTTGACCAGCTGCAACCCTGTCCTTGTTTTAGTGTGAAGACAGGGAGAGACCCACATACCTGTCGCTGCCAGAAATCATCACAAGGACACAGATAACCTTGATTGCTGGAAGCTTCAGACATTGGCTTAGTTTCAACAAAAGCATCAGGTAACATAAATAGTAGAAGGACAAAAAGCAAGTGACCATGAATATAGACATTTTTTGCTAATCACAGGACAGTCAAAATGTACCCTTGGGCTGAGTTCAACATCTGAATGAAACCTGGACATTACCACTGCAGGTATAAGCTGGAATTCCAGCTTCAGGAATTTTTAATTGGATGATTTTCATCAAGAAGTCACAGTCTGGAAGCAGGGGAGGGACTTTGCCTCAAGGCTGCTCAGGGCAGGAATACTTTTAGTACAATGGATTTTCATCAGGAAAGGTAGGAGTGTGCATTTCATAAACTTGAATAACCAACATTTGCATATATGTATTTTAATCCATCTTATATGCAATCCCTTATTATTTTTATCACCTGTGGCCTACCTACTTACCTTGGCAATACTCTACAGAAAGTATGGGCACAAGAATTCTACTCTCAATAACAAGTAGTAGACCATAGGCATCATGTACATTTTCCCTAACTACTCCATTTTTTTTTAAAAAAAAGGAGTTTTCATTTGATGTAGATTCAACATCCGCTTCTTGTAAAGAAGTGCGGTTTGCCATGTGTCAGATGAACCTTGGACAAAGAAGTCCCATATGAACTCAAAAGCCTAAGCAACCCATTTTGAGATGCTTCAAAAGAAGAAGTAGGAAAGAATACTGAGATTCTACAGAATAATGAGCATTATAAAATCAATATAGAACATTGTGAACTAATCAGAGTATTGGACCATCTGAAAATACAGTTAATATTAATAATAACATGTTTCCAAAGGCAATGTACCTGAAACAATGTTCTTGAATAAAATCTAGGTTAAATCACTTTTTTGCTTAGAATTCATGCTTAAATTCATGCATTTGATACTGTTCTTTAAGGAGACATCATGGAAACAAAACATGAGGAATGGGAGAGTTTTAAGAGGAGACAAAATGCAAAGGCACCCAGTAGTTGCCTAATCCATCCTGAGGAGTTGACACAGATAACCAACTGTTTCAGGACAAGACAGGCCTATGAGATTGTTCCTCTGGGCCTAACTTGATGCCCCTTTTACTTTGCCCCCTGTACTACCGAAAATAGGGTGAGGGAGTGGAGATTAAGTTCTCATTCTTCTGCAGCAAATTGAAACATTACATTTTGGAAGGAGACTCATTAAAGGTCAGGAAGTTCCTGAAACTAACAATATTGAGGGAAACCCCTTTCTTTAGCCAGATAAACAGACTGCAGGAATCTCTGAGCAGCCCAGAAGTCTGCAGGAGACTCTCTGATGAGCCAGCTGTGTAGAGTGCTCTGGGGAGGGGTACAGGTTCTACGAATCTCACCTATGCAGGGGGAGGCTTTCTCCTGATATAACCGCCTGTGTGACTAGTCTCATTTGGTAAGTAACCCTCAATCATGCTCCTGTAAGCAACCGCAATACACTCATTGTTTTGTCTTTATACCTTGGTGTAATCATTACTGTGATCTGTCATTAAGTCTCAGTCTGGGGTAAATAGATGCTTGAGTAGGAAGCTCACCAGGAAATTCACATACCTGGGAGGAATGATGTGAGAGAACTAAAGTTAAGGACAGACAGATTTCTAAGCAAAGTAAGCAAGTAAATAAAACTTCTTGAGGAAGGAGAAAATCTGAGTTTAGAAAAGTAAGAGGACAACACGAGACTTCACAACTAATCTGAGCTCAGGCAGAGTTTGCAAAATCAAATGAAGATTTTGTGGTTCTATCTGAAAACTTAAGATCAATTCCCATTTGCATTTGGAAATCATCTAAGCAGCGTGTGGAGAAGTAGTTGAGAAGGTAGATGAGAAGCATGGAACTCAAGTAGTCACAATTCTGGTTACAGATAAAGGGATTCAGAGGCAAGGACTTAAATACAGAAGGGCTTGAGAGCTATTAGAAAAACAAAAGCAATTCTTTCTGATTTTAGCACCAGGAAGATAATGGATCATTTCACCAAGACAAGAGTAAAGAGACAATGCAGTTTAGGCAGAGGATGTTTATATTAATTTGGATGTGTGAGCTGAAGTTACTTATAGAACATATAAGTGGTAATACACAAGGGACAGATAGTGACATCTTTGGCTGTGACTTGTGAAATATATCTGTACTTTAAACACTGGATTTCAAGCCACTAAAGTAGTCCTTAGAGGACTTTAGGCAAAACAAAATCCCCTCAGAAATGTATATGATATGAAGCAGGACATTACTAAAGTCCAAAAGAATAGAAAGATGAATAAAAAATAGAAAAATGTCCCCCATTCCACTCTCCTCCCCCTCCATCCCCCCATATACATGGAAACATACATTTACATATACATACATACAAAATGGAAAAGAGGAAAAAATATCATTGATAACTGTACGCCATACACATAGAAAAAACAGCTGCACATATACACACATAGAGACACCTTCTTGCACACATTCACAAACACACACATACACACTACTTTTTTAAAAAGGTACATTTGCAAAAGAAAATGCAAAATAGAAAATGTCCATAACTAATAAATAGAAAAGCCTTGAGGGGACCAGTGAGATATCTCAATAAGTAAGGTACTTGCTCAAAAACCCAGAGACCCAAATTTGATACTCAAAAGGAGAGTTGTCCTCTGACCTCCGCCCTTGTATCATGGCACACATGTGGATGTTTCTTCCCTCTCTCTTTCCCCTCTCTCTGTCTCTCTCTCTCTCTCCTGCTCATTTTCTCATATGTATGAATGCATAAAATATTTCTGAAAAATGAAAGGTTTGATGAGGTGTGTAGTGTCATTCAAGACACTTCAGAAGAATCTAGAGCTTAAACCCAATCTGAGCTACCCTGTCTTTAAAACAAAGTTGATGAAAACCATAAAAGTAGTAATAAGAAGATATATTTGATATAGAAAAGCAGCAAAAGCCTATTCTTTTTTCTAGAATTTTTATAGTCTCTGGTCTAATATTAAGGTCTTTGATCAATTTGGACTTGATTTTTTTCATGCATGGTGACAAGTAAGGGTCAAGTTTCAATTGTCTGTATATAAATATCCAGTTTTGCCAGCACCATTTATTGAAGATACTGTTCTTTTGCCTTTGAATTTTATGGGCCCCTAATTTGAAAATCAGATGACTGTATGTGTAGGAGCTTATATTTCTGGGTCTTTAACCCTATCCATTCATCTATGTGTCTATTTTGGAACCAGTAACATTCTGTCTTTATTACTATGAATTTGTAGTATGTAAGGTCTGGCATGGTGATTTCTCCAACATAATTTTTATTATTCAGGATTACTTTAACTATCCTGGCCCTTTTGTGCTTCCATATAACTTCTTTGTCAATGTCTGTAAAAAATTCCCTTAGAATTTTGATTTGTATAGCATCAAATCTGTATATTGCTCTTAGTAGGATGGCTATTTTTATGAATCAGCTGTGATTTAAGGGCGCTAATCTCTAACTCAAGACTACAAAAAAACTTGGCAAAGTCATCCATGTGTTTCTAGTTTTAGAGGCATCAAGGATGCAAGAGGGAGGAGGTTGTGCATCCTTCCTCCAAGGTTTCAGTGAATGGCAGAATCCAGGAAGCATGTGGCAGAAAGTCTGCAGTTTAGAGACCCAAGAAGGGCAGTTTGTGTTATGGAGGTAAAGCCTGATTTGCCATTGAGAAGTAAAGATGATAGAAATGCCAGAGACAATGTGGGACATCTGCCAAAGAGAGCTGTATACTCTGAGAGGAGTCAGCCCAAGAGAATGATGTGTTTTACAGACAGCTTCATTGGAGGGGTAGAAACCAAGCCCTTTGGAACTGAGATTATTTCAGGGAGAGGTTCACCTGTCAGACTTGGAACTACAGGATTTGGAGTCAGTCCTGTTAGTTTTCTGTCTTGTTATGGACCCATCTTTCCTGGATATTCCCCCATTCCTTCCTTTAGGTATAGGAACGTTTACTCTGTGTTACTGTATGTTGGATGTATGTAACTTGCCTTTTGATTTTACAGGAGGCTTTGGACTTTTGGACTGTGTTGGGACTATTGATGTGTCTATGAAGACTTTTAAAGTTGGACTGAGTATGGTTTACATAATGAGTTGGCAATGAGCCTATGGGGGCTAGGAGTGGATTGTCATGGATTGAAATGTGTCCCCCACAGTCTCATGTGTTTGGGAAAATCATGGCATCTTGAGAAGTAGACCCTTGCTGGAGGAAGGCAGTCACAAGAGGTGGGCCTTAAGGTGGATTAATACCACCTTACTTACAGGAAAAGTCTGAATTTGCAACAAGCAGTCTGGTAGCTCTCAGCTTCTTAGATGGGTGTGATGTAACCTGTCTCTACCTTCCACCAGTAAGCCACGAAACCTTTGCCATGAAAGACTGTATCTCCCCTCATAAGCTAAATAAATCTCCCTTTCTTCCTTGAGTTGCTTGACTTTGAATGCTCTCTCACAGCAATAGTTAAGAGCAATAGTTATAGGGACTTGACCTCATCAGACCTACACAGTGGTGGACATGTCAACATACCCCCATGGACTGGTGTTGGCCTCAGGAGAAATAGTTCCAGGCAGTAGGATCCTTAGGGGCAATGGGTCAGACAGAGGTAAGGGAGTACCATATCAGTGGGCTGCCCAAGGAAGGGCCTCTCTGTCTGCCACAAAGGCCTGGACCCCCATGAGAACAGAAGGTGCAGAGGGAACCTCAGGACCCATAAAACCAAAGGATAAGAGATAGGAGGGAGTAGACTGGACCCATGTAGGGAGAGAAGGGAGGGTGAGGAAAGAACATATAAAAATGTTAACTTAATAAATTTATTTAAAAAGAGAAAGATGAAATAGTAAGTAAAAAAGAATGTTTTATATGTGCTTAATGGCAGACTTAGACTGCACAAACTCAAAAGTGAAATAAAGTACAATGATACATGAAAAAAATGCAAAATGGTTTGGCAGGTAAAGGTCCTTGTCACCAAGCCTGACAACATGGGATCATCCCCCAAAGCCCGTAAGATAGAAGATGAGAAGCAACTCCCACAGGCTGTTCTCTGACCTTTACATTCATATACACTTGCATGCATGCATGCATAGATATACACACTAAATAAATAAATATATAAAAAATTTATTATAAAAGCCAACCTAAAAAGCCTTCCAATGGCCAAATATTTCTAAACAACAAAATAATAATACTGGATTCTAGCAAAAAATTACATAAATATCCATGAACTCATACTTTTGAATTCTCTTTTTTCTGTGCAACAAGACCTGAGTTTATCAGCTAAGGGAAGGTGAGAGTAAAAATTGTAAAGCTGCTGCTTTGAAGAAGGTTCATATTCATGGAAACAAATCAATAAATAAATGTCAGCCTTCCATATTCATGGGTTCTATATCCCCAGATTCAATAAACTGCTTATGGAAAATATCTGAACAATAATTATGCCTGTACTGAACATGTACAGAATTTTTATCTTGTCTTATTCCCTAAACAAGTGCACAACAATTATTTATATAGCATTTGTACTGTGATAGGAATTACAAGTAATCTAGAGATGGCCTGAAGGATGCAGAAACATGCAAGTAAATTTTATCAAACCACTATAACACTTTATATAGAGGATTGGGCATTTGTGAGTTTTGGTATCTCTGCAGGTGCTAGAACTAATCCTTTGCAGTTACTGAGTGGTAAGTATAAAAGAAAAGGGAAGAATCTTCCATGCAGAATAATTCTTGACAATGAAAATATAATAAATAAGAAAATAGTAAATCACCACCAAAATATTATTTATGTTAGCAGGATCCAAAGATAAATGCTAAAATGTAGCAGACTGGCAGAAATGCAGTGTTTACATATTCTTAAACTCTCTTCAATGTATTATTCAATTATTTTGGTATTTTAACATATGATCATAAGGTTTTTCAAATACATTATTCCTTCTAAGAGGAGAACTCTAATTCTCCTTTTGAGTGTAAGCTAGAGCTAATGACTCATTTCTAAGAGAGTACAAAAAGAGGAAAAATTGTAAATTTGCAGTGGAAAAACTGAAAAACAACACCCCCAACCAGTACAACCAGTACTAAGTTGTGGCAGTATCCTAGTTATTCTGGATATGGGGTGATGCGTAGAACATCCATGGGCCTCTCTTCATATAAATCCCCAACTGTGGTTATGTGAAAATACCAATCAAGTGCAAATTAAGGGGTATGTTACAGTGCTCATGACCAATAATCTTTAACGGAGTCAAAGTCAAGAAACAAGGAGAATGTGAAACAAGAAGAAACAGATGAAGGAAAATGAAGAAGTATGGCATGGAAATATGATGAAGTATTTTGCACTGAATTCTTAGGGGAAAAACAACATTAGTAGAAAAATAGGTGAAATCTTAATAAAGCCCATCATTATCAATGTTATACTATTATTATTTCATAGTTTTAATAACTTTCATAGTAGAAGTAAACACCACAGGAAGTTGGCTGATAAATACATGGAAAATCTATGCACTTTACCTTTATTAGAAGGAGTAGTGCGAGGAGACCACATCATCAGAGAGAGGGTGTCATGAATGCTGCTGGGTGGTATGAGGCTCATGGAATAGGAGGTCTTGTAGAGAGATAAACAAGATAAAGATAAAGATTGGAGCAACACTGTGGAGTGAGGGGTAAATGCTAGACCATTAACTCAATACTAGAGTCTAACATTTATTTGATGCTGCTGCTATCTCTAGAGATCTAATAATAATTGAATGTGTCCACTGCATTTTGCAATTATCTAGTCAGGTATTATGTGGTCCACTGGACCCGCCTAGAAGGGCTATCATCCCTGAAATCTGTCAATAATCAGTCAACACCTATTTATTATCTATAGCATGGTGTGTAGCTCTGTGGACTAAGCTGTACAGAGAATCTAAGGAATGACAGAGTCCTAAGTTGTACAAAACAGGGATAATTAAAATACTTAAAATCTAATGGATAATCATATTTTTACTCATATTTCCAGGTTTTCTTACATTTTAGTGCCTCATAACAAGGGAGAATTTTCTCTATAAAGTATCCTAAATGCTAGGTCAACCAGTAAAAACTTGAGATAGGTAAAGAATTTTTAGAAATTTAACATAATCTTTATTGTGTATCTGTTAAAAATTTGAACAAGCAATAGACATTGTAAATGAATTATCTCAGCCAGGGTTTATTTTCAAACTGTTTAGAAGAAACCATATAAAAATAAAGACCATGATAAATGCAACTTACTGAATTAATTGGAAAAGCTCATAATGTACAATTCCTAAAGTGAAGACTCAGAGACAGCAGTGGTTAAAAAGAAGAGAGAACAAAGAATTTTAAGATACTGACAGGTGAACTTAAAGACTTTTTTTTGAAAAAAATGCAACCCATGGCTTATTTATTGGGGTTATATGCTAGCTCACAGCCACAGTAAAGTCATAACTTCAGGAAAAACATACAGAAATCAAGCTGGCAAAGGAGTCAAAACGAACTTCATTTATTTTATGAAACAACTTGAGTGCATTTATATCACATAAAAACTAAACTTATGCTTAATCGTTCTCACAAATGCAGCTAGAATTAAAATTTAATGGTGATAGACAGTGAAAGACAGATGACAGTATAGATAAGTAATAGATGATAGATGGATGAATAGATTAGGTAGATAGACAATAGATAATAAGTTTCTAGGGTGTAAATCTAAAGCTTCAGTTAGAATCCATTAAAATTTGTCCATTAAAAGATGCAAAGACCTTTCTGATGGCTGTATTTGAATACTTAAACAATAGAAAAAACTAAAACAAAGCACTGGGACAGTTTTCTTCTTTGCTTGACTTCAGTGAAGCTTAATGTGCTTTATACATAATGTCAAATTCACTTCAGAGAATTGAATTGGAGCACCATGAAAAGATAAGTAATTCATATTAAAAACACATAGGAAGAATGAGTAAGCTAGATCAAATCTTAGTATTTTGTGTAGTATAGAAGGCTGATAGTGAAAGTATGCTACAATTTTGAAAATTATTTTTAAGTAGTAAAAAGGCATAAGCTAGAGAGAAAAAAGGAAGTGAAGAAGACGGGAGACTTGATTATTATCTTAGGTAGTCTCTTTTTATATTTTTGTGACTCAGAAGGAGGGAGAAAATGAAATACAGACAGAGATTGATATGCATGTGCATGTCATGACACATGGGTGAAGGTCAGAGAACAACTTTCAGAAGTCAGTTCTCTCCTTTCATCATGTGGACTCCAGGTTCAAACTCTGGTTGCCATGTTTATAAGCAGCCACCTGAACCTAGGCACCAGCTCCTGAGACAGACTCTTAGAACACATCCTCCGGTAATCACATTCAGATTTCCTTAGTATTGAGTGAGATAAATGCAATATTCTCATACTATCTTAGTTACATTTCTGTTGCTATGCATGACCCAGACAATTAAGGGGAACAAGGAGTTTATTTATGTTCACAATTTCAGTCCATTATTATGGCAGAAGAGTTCACACGCACAAAAAAAAAAAAAAAAAACACAGGGAGAAATGGAACTGGTCACTCCATATCCACAGAAACTCCTGAGAGGAATTGCTGAGGTGGGGGGTGGCAAACCTTCTAGCTGGTCAGTCTTCCAAAACCAACTAGTTTACTCTCCATATTATCACCTGCCCAGAGAGCATCCTCAGTCACTGTGAGCTGTCTTCCCACACCAGTTAGAAAATCTTCAACAGTCTTGCTCAGACGTTTGCCTGAACTAAATGAATAATTCTTCATAGGTGTGCCTAGAAGTCTAGTCCTTAGTTGTCAAATTCACACTGAAAACTGATACATACATAATTAAAATTGTAAATCAGAATACATATGAATTTATATTGCTTGAGACATAGTCTTTAAAAGTATCAAGATTTGGTTGCCCTAAAAAAAGAAAATCAACAGTAAGAGCCTATTAATGAAGATGCAACACATATGGATCACAGGATATAGACAAAAAACAGCAACTGGACCTAGGTTGGGAGCTTCCTCCTTGCTGGATAGCTTACACAGTACCAAAGAATACTGTAGAAATTACTGGGGGAGAAAAATAATTAAAGGCTTCATCAATCTGTGAGATCTGCAAGCTACAAAAAAAATCACCATGGTAACAGGTGACCACTGTCAGTGTAATAGTGACACGAGTATCAAGGAGACAAACAACAGCTTTCTGAATGGATTAAAGGCCCATTTGTCAAAAGGGAATACCTTCCTGTTACTGTAAGCTAGAACAAGAACCTATGAAAGAGAAAGAGATAGGTCACAAGGGAAGAACAGACTATGAATCTTTAGCTAGGAAAATAGTACACAAAACAGCTCTGTAAATACCCGCCATTATACCCACAGATTGGAAGAGCACTCAGCATTCAACCCAGAAACCTTTTTCTAAACAGAAGGTACTTGTTACTGAAAAGCATGACTTATCAAAATGCATAAAATAAGTGTCTGAAGATTGCTTGTCTCTAAACAGGACATATAAGCCTCGCCCACTCCCAATTCCAAGGGAACAGGGAACAAGGAGGAAGAAAAGACGGCAAGATTGTAAGAGAGTGAAATAGGAAGGTGATGGCCTATGCATTACCTACTGGACATGATGTAGACATGGCATACAAGATTTCATGGTAAATATGTATACTTACACAAGAATTACATGGGAACTATTTAATCAACATCTCACCATAACATCAGAAAACTCTCAAGAGGCTCCACATCTCTCTGAGATACTAATAAGGACTAATGCTGATGGGGGAATAAAGAAAGGAGGATGCTTTTTCATGGTATATCCACTGATCATGCTGGAACATGAATCAGGTCAGGCATAAGTCATCACAGATTAGACAAAACACAATAGGCTGCACATGCCAAAAGATTTGAAAACAGGAAGGAGTCTGGCAGGGGAGATGAAGGATTGTAAGGGAAAAATGTTGACGATACTATAAAGTCACTATATACATGTATATGACATTAAAAAATAAGTTTATAAAATGTTTCAAGATTGAGAAACAAGGGAAGAGGATGAAATGAGGGGAAAAAAGATTGAACTAAGGAAACATGGCAACTAAATCCTAAATCCAGTGTAGTAATGCACTGGATCTTAAAAATAAAAGAAAAATTCATATGAGCAATTTTGCCATTTTAACATTGCAATAACATCTTCTAAAAATGAAACTTTTTATTGATATATATTGCACATAAAGTAAATATGAAAGACAAAAAATTTTATACATGCTTTAAATAATGAATACATATTGTTTACACAAATAATATGAGTTTATGGCTACAGAAAAACTCCTTGGTGTCCCATGTACACATCCAAATATTATCAACAACAATTTCCAGCATTGTTATGCTTCATAAGTATGTTAACAATTTTCATCTTTTCTGAATTTCCTCTTTCATCTATCAATTTTGGCCTAATGGACCCAATTGTAAGGAAATAATAGGTGATCTCTGAATCTGGTACTGAGCCTATTTTTCTTTCCAACTCATGAAACACCTCATCTCATAACAACTAAGACTTGCTAATTTGCAAACAACACTAGATAGCTCTATCTCTATCTTTTCTCTGAGTAACCTGAGATACTTAGTCATAATTCTTATCATGCAGACTGAATTCTGTCCACCAGGAAGAAAAATGAAGGAATAGCAACCTGGTTTTGAGCCTCTGTTCACTCTCCTTGTACATAGAAGAGGAACGGGATTGGCAAGCTAAGGAATATGGTAAATAGAATGCAAGGTGGCTTATGAATAGCTGAGGAACCTTTAAAGTTATTTCAAGCAGGTTAAGTCCTGAACTGTAAAGGAATCAGGAAATATTTCAAATTGTTGCTTCACCTTAGCAAAGATACCCTAAGTCCTTTCACCTTTTTCTTCTTCACACTCTGGGTAGTATATGTTGTAAATTCCAGTAGCAAGTCAATGAAGCTAAAAGGGAACTATTTGCTTATTTAAAATTTTTTTTATTATTATTATTTATTCAACTGTGTGCATATGCGTGTGTGTGTGTAGAACCACGGACGAATTCGCGAACCACCACGGACGCCTCCACCTCCTTCTGCCCTGGGATTCACAGGCTCCGCCCTACCAGGACCAGAAGCGCAAGCCGCCCCTGCTTCCGCCTGGCGTCTATACGTGGGTTCTGGGATCCGAACTCAGGACCTTCCGCCTGCAAGGCGGAGGCTTAACCCCTGAGCCACCTCTCCAGCCCTGCTTATTTAACTGAAAAATCTCAGGAGAAATCTGACTTTAGATATAGCTTGACACAAGGATTTTTGATAAAACCATCTGATATGGTTTGAATATGATGAGTTTGAATTCTTGGTCTCCACTACTGAAGCTCTTTTGACAGGTGATAGAAACTTTAGGAAGTGGAGCCTATCTGAGAAAACTGGCAACTGAGGCTGGGGCCATGATGGTTACAGTACAAACCCTCTTCTGGTCCAAGCTCTTTCTGCTTCCTGGTTCATGCCACGTAGCAAGTAGCAATGCTCCAGCTGCCATGGACTGGAAACAGTTTCTGGGCCTTGTCTTTTTCACCATGACAGCTGCATCCCCTCAACTGTGAGACAAAATGAATCCTTCCTCTGTTAGTTTGCTTCTGTTGAGTAAAATTTGGTCACAGTGATGAGGATAATGATTTACTATCCAAATGACACACCATCTAAATCCTTTCATTTTGGGATAGTGTTAGGCCAGGCCCATAGTGCTCTTGAGATGGATGTTAGAGATGCCATTTTTCTTCATTCACTCCCATTAGAAGACAGCAAGAGCTTTTACTCTAGCATTCCCACCTAACTGGAGACTTCAATGGGTCCAGCGGCTCCAGTCTGCACACATGGCAACTCTGAAAAATTATTATGCCTTGGAAATGTCCCAGTCACTAAGTCACATGTTGCAATAATATTACCCCATGGACTCAAAGGAAAATGAGAATATTGCTAGCGAGAGAGGACAAGTAAGATCATCGTGAAGATTGATCTTGCTTCACGATTTGATTGGATTGAGAAATGCCTAGGAGATCAGTACAGCATACCTCTTAGTAAGTCTGGGAGGATATGTCCTCTGCAGTTATATCATGAAGGTTCTGGCCTAAACAATAGTTTTTAATCCATTCATAGATTCAAAATCTGAATAGTCTATTGGGAAGTGATAAAAACTGTGGAACTTGAAGTTAGTTGGAGGAGGCAGGTCCTTAAGTGGTGGGGGGTGTTTTTGAAGAGCATATCTGGCTCTGACCCTGTTTTGTCTCACTCTGCTCCCTGCCCACCCTAAAGTTGATGGTCTAGGTCTCATGCTCCTGTAACCATGATGTTCTGCTTCCTTGAATGACCAAATGCAGCAGGACCACGGGTTATAGACAGACTCAAGCTTCTATCACTATATGCTAAAATAAATCTTTCTTCTCTTAAGATGTTCATGTCAGGTATTTTGTCACAACAAGGCAAAAGAAATGCAGCAATGGGGGCTGGAGAGGTGGCTCAGGGCTTAAGCCTCTGCCTTGCAGGCGGAAGGTCCTGAGTTCGGATCTAGACTCCGCATATAGATGCTGGGCAGAAGCGAGGTGGCATGTGTTTCTGGTCCTGTGAATCCTGGGGCAGAGTAAACAAGGAGGAGGAGGTGGTCCATGGTGGTTCCTGAATTCGCCTGTGGTTCTACACACACACACACACACACACACACACACACACACATCACACACACACACATCACACACACACACATCACACACATACACACATAAATACACACACACGCACACACACAAAATTGAATAAAAAAAATGCAGCAATGGTGGAAAAAAAAAGTTATCCCATGTCTACCAATGACTCTGGCAGGCCCTAAAACTTAAGGAATTTGGCTTATCTGCAGAGCCATACATGATGTGCAGCCTTAGTAATGTCCTTTTCTCACTGAGGGTGAGGAGTTATTATCAACACAGCATTAGAAACACCTTTAGATGTTAAGAAAGAAACGAAGCTTGATATTGATATGTTTTCACCAGGTGGATTTATCAATCTGTGAGAATCTAGAGCCATACAATTAACACACCAAACATTAATCCCTGAGACTTGGAAGTTAGAGTTGTGATCTCAAAAAGATTTGGTGGCTCACTGGAAAGCTCTGAAATGCTCTCTGTAGGCTTAAAGAGTAATAAAAAAAAAGAATTTGTAGACATGAAAAGCAGTATTATAATATAGTACATTAGTAATGTTATTTATATTAAAATAACTAGCCCGCAAATATTGACTGAGCTGGATAAGGAAACCTAATTGAGCTTGGGCAGTGACCCAAAAAACCCACCAAGAGAACTTAACAATTGATAGAAAGCAAACACTCAGTATGGCTTTCATTCAAAGGGTAAATAGAAAACAGTGCAGCCAGGAGCTAATCATGTGGTTGTAGGAAAACGCTACCTTTATTCTTAACACTGATTCAGCAAAAACAAGACAGCTTTTCAACATTCTATTCTAAATGTATAGTATTAGAAATTAACAGGTAATCACAATAATAGTCATTTAATCACATTGTGATAACATATAAAAATGGGTTAAATCTTCCTTCAACTTATAGGACACCCTCCAAACTTTCTTATCTATTAGATTAGTAGAAACATTATTCCTTTCTTGTATGTATTAAATAGATGCATGCCTGAATGAAGTGAGTAAAGTGAACTTTGGAAGTTTTCACATAAGGTTAATTTTTTATTTTAAGTTTGCATGTGAATAACCTGAAGTATTTGATTACTCCAACAAGGTGTTCGTGTCAGGTATTTTGTCACAACAAAGCAAAAAAACATGCAGCAATGGTGGAAAAAAAGGTTATCCCATATCTATGCTAATTTAGGCTATTTTTTTTAACACAGCTATGATACCTGTTTTAGAGACATCCTTTCCTACACAGGGTCTTAGAATAACTTAGAAAAGGTGTCCATTAAAGACACATGCAACCCAGTGCATTCAGGTCAGTGAAAAGATGAGGCCTTTATACAAAGATAAAAAGATGTTCTTTTTCTCAAAGACTTCAAATGGTTAAAGTGGCATTGTGTTGGCTCTCCTTCTCTTTGACTACCAATCACTGTGTGTGAAGTGTCACAATTTTGAGTCATCCTGCAAGCACACAGAATAATTATAAAGAACAGTGAAAAAATTATCTTATTTTTTTGTAGAGTCATTTCCCTCTGGTCAGATTCTACTAATAAAAGATATAATTAGCAGCTCTAACAACCACTTAATACAATGTCTTTGTTAAAAATTCAGATTCTCCTCAAATTATTTTTCAACTCATTATTTCTTGCTAATATGATTTTTTTTCCTGAAGGCCAGGTGATATAAAACCATTGTGAAGGGGCATATACACACAATTTGCATGTGGCCACAAAGACTCTCTGCAAGTCTAGTCTTACAAAAAAATTCAAGTTAAAATGTAGTGGCTTATGTAGATGCTATTTTTATTTCTTCTTTTATATCAGTGAACATTACTGCTTTTCCCCGTGTAGCTTCCCAGTGGCTATTGTGATCACCAAAGCCTTCGCTTCTAATTCTCAGAGAAAGGATACACTAGAGCAAGGAAAATGGAGAAAGGGTGATGAGGAATAGTAATGGAATCTATTTTGTCCTGAGGCAAATACAAAATGAATTTGATTTGCACGAAAACATTCTGATTTTCAGTTTCAGAAAACATCTTTGTGTTTACTTTTCATTATGAAAATATACATGCCACATTCTTTCCTGGCTAGCTTACAGCCATGAAATAGCTTGCTCCTCCCAGCTGTTAGATTCTGCATGCTGAGACTTGTTCTGTGTGTTCAAATGGAAAAGAGTGAACTCTGAGTTAGGACATCCAGTTTTAAGTTTAAGCATTTGAATAGCTACCAGGCCTCACACTCCTTAATGATGATATGGTGCAGGGAGTGACTAATAAGTGACTTAATAGCTTTTGTTGACAGCCTACCATGTTCCTAACACTGAATAGGCATTCACAATTACACTTTCACATCTAATTCTTTTCAACCAGTGAGTGGATGGCTGCTCAGTTGATGACTGGTTGATGAAAATGTGGTACATATATACAATGGAATACTAGTCAGATGTTAGGAAAGATAAACTAATGAAATTTGCTAATAAATGGATGGAAATGGAAGAAATCGTACTGAGTGAAATAACCCAGATGGAGAAAGATAGCACCATATGTTCTCCCTTATAAGTGGATATTAGCATTAATTCTTCAGTTTGAAGAATCAAACATAAACTCTTACAACATACACAAATGCCAAGGAACACAAGCCGGGTTAGGGGGAAGATGGGGGACAGTTGGAAGAAGATATCAAAAGAGTAGAAACAAAAGAATATGAGTAAATAGTTTTTTAAAGACTTTTATATAAGAAAAGTCTTATAGGAGGGGAAAGAACAGTAATAGGACACAGACAGTGTTGTTGGCCTCCAGGTAACCAACCACTTGCTTACTAGCCCCTTACCCCCATAAACCCTCCATAACAGGGAACATGTTCTTAGCATGGTAAACATGTCTAAACAACAGTAGACGGGTAAAAACTGATAGCACACAGGGTCGGATGTATCAATATTAACCACAACTTCATCTAAACACCTCTCATTTTATCTTTAGATAAGAAAATATCTCAACACCCAAACAAGACACAGGCTAATGCAAGGGATGAGCAGTGAAATAGACAACAGCAACCAACTAAAATGCAGAGTGCCAACAACCCTGTAACACTCAGCCAGAATCAGGCCAACCAGATCTCTTCTCATGCAGGGGCTCAGTGAATCTTCCTGAAGAGGGCTCAGTAAGATTGTAAGAGCCTAAAGATGGGGTGGCTCCACCATGGGCCAAGACATTCCACTAAAGGCAGGGCTGCTATATCCAGAAACTCTGCAATAAGACTTGTCCTCACCAGACCTGCGCGATAGCTGACATACTCACCACCACCATAGACTAGAGAGGATCTTAGGAGAAATAATTACAAACATGGGAACCTCAGAGATTTGGGTTAAAACAGTGAAAGGGAATGCCTCTGTTAGTGGATCTACCCAGGGAATGGCCACTTGATCTGCCACAGGGAACCCTGGGGCCCACTGAAGGAGGCAAATAGGATGGTGGGAGAAAGTGGTAGGATGGGTTGGTGAAGGGCAACTAGGAGGAGAGGAGTGGGAGTGAGGAAGGGAAGAAGGGGCAGAGGGAGGCGAAAGATGACCACTCATTATGCTTGTAAAGCTAGAAAAATTAGATTTAAAAAGTGACATCCAAATTTTTCTGAAATAAATATACTGAGAAATAGGGCTAGGAATAGACCCAGGATTTCCTTTAACCTCTATATGTCTCTGTGGTATGCATACTCATGCTCACACACATGAACATGCACATACACTCACACACATATGCACACACACATATTAAGTACACACTCAATGCATAGTTAATTAAGAAATCTAGAGTGTTCTTCCAGTCCGAGTCTGTCTTTGGAGTCCTGACAAGAGGTTTTAATAGAGGGTAAAGGGCATATATAACTAAGCAGTCCTTTTGAAGTGTGCATCCATCTACAACTGACTCATCAATGTCTCAGCTCTAGTCCCTTCCATAAGATTCTCTGTAAGATTGTCAGAACTATGAGAAACTTCTTTCAGGCGACAAGTTCCCTGGTTGACTGACACTAGAGCCTGAGACGTTTCTTTTTCCCAGCATGTGGTTCCCAGGAAAATTCTAGTTTCCTGGATCCTTCGTTCTAATACTCTGATATCCAAAGAGAGGCACAAGTATTTCTTTTTTTTTTTAGTTTTCTTTTTTTAATTTTTTATTATTATTTCAGCTCATACAAACTTAATAGGTACACCAGTTCCCTCCCTCCCTCCTCCTCCCCCCGAACCCCCTGCTCTCCCTTCCCTCACCCCTCCCACCCCATCCCCCCATGACTCCCGCCCCAATTCCCAGAGTCCGTTCTTGTGCATGCCTGACTCTCCTCTGGGCCTCCTCTCTGATGACGTACAAGGACCCAGTGGCATTTCCCTGAACCCTTTCCTGTGTTCCCCTTAAGCATAGGAACACTATTGTAGCTGCCTCCAAGGATCTTGGTGCCTTTAGCAGATGCTAGACTTTGTGAGGTCAATAGTGTGTTGGACATTGCGCCGGGCATGCAATGTCCAATTATGATTGCTTCGGCCCTAACTTGTGTGGAGTATCTTGCAAATCATTGCTCCTCCCATCCTTTTGCTCTTACACTCTTACCGCCCCCTCTTCCGCAAATGGCCCTGAGCTTCAGGATGGGGAGAGATTAGGCTGGCCTAGTTCTAGGTGGTTGATATAGAGTCTCTGAAGTTCTGGATAGTGGTTCGTTGATTTTCTTTTGCAGTTTTGTTGCTCCTGTAATGCCCTTCACTCCATCGTGATGGGCACTGTATGTCACTCCCTGGCCAGAGACAGAAAGCTGTTAAACTGGAGTCTTATTATAAGAGCACATTCAAGGGTAGATGTAATACTTATACCCAAAAGTGGAATCGCAGGGTCATATGGCATTTGGCAATGGGAGGGGTCAATCACCCATTTGCAAAATGGTTACTTTTTAATCTGTCGGACTATGTGCCCTCCCCTTTTGGTGAGTTCATACCCCCTTAGTTGTAAATAATCAGGAACGAATTGTGAACTTAACTAGGTGTCACATTACTTTCTTGCAGTCCTTGATGGAGGCCTATTTTCTCTACTGTAACATGGTCACTTCTCTCCTTGTTTTTGGTGTGGCTCTCCAACCCCATCCCTCCTGTTCACCATCCTTGCAATTACCATATTACATAGATTTACCCTTGAGTGTCTCAATGTGGGTTGGGTGAGTTTGGTACTAGGAGCCACCTATTAGGGAGTACATTCGGCGCTTAACTTTCTGGGATTGGGATACTTCACTTAATATAATATACCAGCGGGGTGGGGAAAGGGCAAGTATTTCTAAATAATATTTTCATCTAGCAAGAATGGTACAAAAGTTCTTTTGTCTGTCTGTCTGCCTGTCTGCCTGTCTATCTATCTATCTATCTATCTATCTATCTATCTATCTATCTATCAATCGTCATTCTCACCACTTTTATTCAGCATTAGTTATTAGTCAAAAATTGAGTGAAAATAAGGAATTAAAAAGATCTCCATCTACAGAAAGTACAATACAAATGAATCGAAAATCCTGAGAACTCTACAAAAAAATTAGTACAGCTAATAAATGCGTATAGAATCCAAGTTACAGAACATAACATCATTACACAAAAATCAATGGCAATTCTAGACATCTGCAATGTGCAATTTGAAATGAAATAAAGAAAATATTCATTTATAGTAGCATCAATAGAAACGAAATGACTAGAAGTAAATTTAGCAAAAGAGTATAAAACTTGTGCACTAAAAATTTCAAAACAATTTTTAATTAAAGAAGACCTAAATATTTGGAAAGATTTCCTATATTGGAAGACTTAACTATTATTTTTTAAAGAAAGCCAATTTTTAAAAATTAATTCATTTTTACTTGTGTGTGGGGTTACTGTGTGTCCCCATGAAGGACTAACTGATTTCGGGAATCATCCTGGATTGCTTCTCCCTCCTTTTTTCTTTGCTCTGGGATTTCCCAGGCTCTGCTCACCAGGGCGGGAAGTGCAGGCTACCGCCATTTCCACCTGGCATTTTAATGTGGGACCTGGGATGCATACTCAAGATCTTCTGCTTACGAGGCAGAATCTTAATCCCTGAGCCATCTCTTCAGCCCCGACTTAACTATTATTAAGAGGGCAACAGTACACAAATTGACCACCAAATTCAATTTGATCCCTCATTAAAATCTCAACCGCTTTGGTTGCTGTTTCTCCAGAAGTTCACAAACTGAATTTACAGTTCACATGGATGCTAAGGGAATTTCAAGAGGTAAAACAATTTTGGAAGTCTGGAAGCAAGAGAGGGAGGGGTCATTATGTTTGTAATTAAAAAGACTAAATATATTAAATAAAAAATTTAAAAGCTTAACAAAAATGCAAAGAAGGGAAAGCAAGAAAAGCAGAGATACAGCTGGAGATGAAGTTCCATAGGAGATTTGAGCATGTTTCATTGGCCGTATTTTGAAACTAGGTTTTTGAACTAAAGGAAATCACAGGAAGGGAATGATGAATGAAAAGTTTAAGAGTGAATTGATCAATGCCATCTCACTGAGCCCCATTTTACATTTACTCACCAAATTTACATATCTAAAATATAAATGACGCTGAGTGTTGTGGTGTGTATCTGCAATACCAGCATCTAGGATGCCCATGCAAGAGGATTGTGAGCTGGAGGCAAGTCTTGGATATACAGCATGATCCAAGTCTTGGATATATAGAAAAACACTGTCTCAAACAGAACAAAACAGCAATGATATTGCCTGAATTGTACTAAAACTCACACTTCTTACTCTAACTTTAAAAACATAATGAGGTCATGAATTATTCACTGGACGTTATGTTCTTAAGAACATTCCAGCACCAGTCTCTCCTTTGCTCTTTTCTTTTATATTCTCTTGCTCTGAAATGATATCCCAGGTTCTCACATGACTGGAAGAGCCACCTGTCACCTCCCCAAAGTATCGTTTCTCTTCACCCTCAAAAGAGGCTCAAAGATAGAGGAATAGAAGTAGGACTCCCTTGGCTGTTTTTTCTCACATCACCTCTAGCTTATGAAATCTTCCTGCTTGCTTCCCCATTTCTTCTCTCCATATAGTATTTGCTGATATATTTTCAGTAAGAAAAGATGTCCATAAATATTTACTTCAGTGAATGTCAAGATCCAGGAATGAATAAAAGACCACAAACACTACTTTCTTTATGGCACAAGCAATGCCTTCATAAGGAATGGTACTCTTAGACACTAATAAACTATCCAAATTAATTTTCAATCCAGAGAAACTAGGATTTGTTTTTAAAACAGTAACCTCTATAGAATAACTCTACAGAAAAATATTTTTACTCAGAGAGCTCACAAATCCTTGCTATAAAATCAAACTAAAACTTTATCTGAATCCTGGATCTTGAAAAATGACCTTAGCAGAGAGTTTAGAGTCAGCTACCATCACATGAAACTATGCACATTGTGAAAAAATCGACAAAATGATGACCTGAAGAGATTTAGAAAACAGGAGAAGATGTTCAAACTATCCAAGAGTAAGATGATGCTCTTATTGAAAGTTTTTCTGGCATTTCTGAACCTTTAGAACATCACATTATGTTTCCAATGATGGAGTCTCTTGGACAGCAATGAAGTCTGGCCACCCAAGACAAAATAAAACATCAAAAGAAACTGAATTAATAGATTTAATTATCTCATGATCTTACTGTCAACAAAACCTAAGCTAAAAAATTTTTATTGACATTCTCATCTTGGTATGTTTGGGCATATGACTCATTTAAATGATATTTAGCAAGTTTGCAGAGTAGTGAAAGCATTGTTCATAAAACAGCTTTCGAGCATTTCATCCTCCCCAAGATTCCTTCTATCCACTTATAGTTAAATCCAGATTCAAATCCAAATTAGCACTATTCTGTTTTCTGTCTCTATCGATTTCCCTGCTCTGGACATGTCATAAAAATGTAATCATATAATCCTCATAATCATACAATACATTCTTCTTTCACCTCGTATGTCTGTAAGGTTTTGATTCTGTATAGAATGTATAAGCTATTCACTATTTGAATATTATTGTTGAATGTTATTCAATTGTATGGATCAACCAGGTACATCTACTAACTATGTAATGGACATTTAGATTTTTTCAGTTCTGACTATTGCAACATTGTTAAGAATGCTCAAATACAAGGTTTTATGCAGACTTGTCCCTTGCATAGACACCTAGTAGTGAATCTGTTGATTTGAATCACAGGTCTATATTTAACATTTTAAGAAACTTCTAAAATTTTTTATAGAAATGGCTAAAGTACCTTATATCCCCTCTCATCCAGCAGTGTGCATATGTTCCTAATTCTCTACATTCTCTCTTATAACTCATTTACTATGGCTATTATGGTGGGCATGACATGGTATTTTATTGTGGTTTTAATTTGAATTTTCTCTAATGACGAATGACATTGAGCAACTTTTCACTAGCCAATTCTGTAATTTTTTTTGAAACAAGATCCTAGCGTGTAGCCCAGGTGGATCTAGAACTTGCTATGTACCCCAGCCTTGCTTTTAACTTGTGGCAGTCCCACCTCAGCTTCCTAAGTGTTCAGACTACAAGCAGGAAACTCCAAGCCATGCCATTCCTGTCTCTTTTTTTGGTAAAATGCCTATTCACATCTGTGACCCAGTTTTTATCTACCTTATTGAGTTTCATGGGTTCCTTATGAAGACCAAATGCATATATTTTCTCCATGCTTATTAATTATCTTTTAATTTTACTGATGATTTGAAGGGAAAGTTTTTAAATTTTGATATCTATTTCTTTGTTTTATGAGGGTGATTATTTGCTATAAGAATTCTCTGCCTAATTCAAAGTCTCAAAGCTTTTCTTCTGATTTACTCCAAAATTTTATCATTTCAGGGTATTATAAGGCTGATTTTTATGTATGTCATGAAGTAAGAAAAGAAGTTCTTATTTTGCAGCTGGATCCAATGCATTTGTTGAAAGAAATTATCCTTTCTCTAAATGAATTTTCTTGACATGTTGGACAAATACTAACTATGAAGATTTATTTTTAGCTTCACCATTGCATTGTGTTGACCTATTTTATATCAATAACTGTCATGATAACTATAGTTTTGAAATTAGGAGAAAAATGTCTCTTTTAAAATTGTTTCAGATATTTAGCTGTGTATATTCTCACATAAATTTTAGCATATACTTTTAATTTGTGCAAAAATCTAATCCAGGATTTGATATGCATTGGGCACTAAATTTCTAGCCAAATTAGTGGAGAATTTCTACCTCAACAATTTTGAAATCTCTTAATCCACAAATATGGAATCTCTCTGGAATATCTTTCCATTTAAAATTCAGATGGTTTTTAATTGCTCTCAGCAAAGATTTTTAATTTATAATTTTGTTAGTCATTCCAAAAACATTAATCTTTTCTGATACTATTTCCAATGGAAAAAAATCTCTGATTTTCTGATTTGTCATTGCATGGAAATATAATTGCATTTTTTGAGTATTTTTTGGTTTAGTATGTAATTCACATAGCATAAAATGTTCATTTAAGAATGCATCATGTAATGGTTCTTAATAACCATCATCACTATTTAATTCAGAACCTTTTCATCACCTCAAAAGAAGCTTCTCCTCATTATCAGTCATTGCCATCCTCCCCCATATTCCCAATCAATGTCAGCAACTAATGTATGTCTGCCTCTACAGATTTGCCTAGCAAATGCATATCAGATAAATAAAGTCTTACAACATGCTGAATTTTTGCATTTTACATCTTAGAGTAAATGTAAACATTTGGTTTCTTTGCATGTCTGAGTATTCCATTACATAGTTATATCTTTAGTTATTGATTAAATATTTACTGAATATCTGTTCATTCGTTTTAGTTGTTAATGCTATATGTATTCATGTTTTTGTGTGGATATCTACCAATACTTGAATATATACCAAGTAAGTTGCTGAGTAGACAATTTTATATGTAAAAGAAAGGAAAATAAACAGTGTTGAAAAAGTGATGAAGCACGATAAATTATTACATCATTAGTCAAAATATCTAGTGCTTCTCCCTAAGGGAAAACTGTATATTTCTGCTCACAGGCATCAGTTTTTGACACTTAAACTTCTTTGGTCAATAAAATATGAGGAACCATTTATGCCAATTTCAAGAAGTGTTAGGAGACATGTCATGGTTCTATTTCCTTCTTTGTTTTCCTTTCCTGAAAGTGGAAATGTTGCAGGAGGGTCTTATTCCACAGCATGTATTCCAAAATAAAGACAATGTCAAATGGAGCTACAGTAACCAATGTAAGAAACTATACAAATCAGGAAATAAACTTTTGCTATTTTAAGCTCCTAAGATCAGAGGATTGTTTGTTAGCATAAATACCATTGTCTAACTAAAATAATGATTACAATTATGACTGGCCTTTGTTTTTTAAATTCTTGTAAGGAAACCAGGATATGTGAATGAATTGCTTCATAATTAGGTTTAATTCAGAAGCACAAAAATTAGGAAAAGATTTCTTTCATGAAAAGGACTGACACAACTCTTATTTTCCTAACTAAACCAATGTAATTTAGTATCATCCTTCCTTCTTAAAATGTGAGGTTCCAACATTTCAATAAATAATGCTATTTTCCTAATAATTTGAATAGAGAATTAGTAATTCCCAATATAAGATCTTTTAATTTACATTGTAATAAACAAGCCCTGTATACTATAATCATTCATATTTATATATGTCCACAAATTAAAAAGATTTGTTATTGATTAAAAAGCAAAAATTCCTTTGGGATTATTCTATTTGAATATTTTTTATTTCATACACTTAATATTTTAATACAATACAGAATATTCTTAATCAATTTCATTTGATTCTCAACATTTTGGAATTAAGTACAATTATCTGAAGAAAAGAGATGGATTACCTATCACAATCTAAATTTCTATTGAATATGGTACCAAAGAAAGTATCAGTTAGACCATAAATGGACTATTTATTAATATATTCTAATCCTAAATAAAAGTAAAATATACAAATTTTATAATCTATAGACAATATTATTTGTGATAAAACCTAGATTTCTTACATATTAAAAGTTTATTTAAGACCATATTATAATTTTTTATATAATACATTTTTTATTATTATTTCAGCTCATACAAACTTAATAGATACACCAGTTCCCTCCCTCCCTCCTCCTCCCCCCCCCAGCCCCCTGCTCCCCCTCCCCTCACCCCTCCCATCCCATCCCCCCGTGCCTCCCGCCCCAATTCCCAGAGTCTTTTCTTGTGCATGCCTGACTCTCCTCTGGACCCTCCTCTCCGATGACGTACAAGGACCCAGTGGCATTTCCCTGAACCCCTTCCTGTGTTCCCCTTAAGCATAGGAACATCACTGTGGCTGTCAATCCCTTGCCTCCAAGGATCTTGGTGCCTTTAGCAGATGCTAGACTTTGTGAGGTCTAGCATGTGTGTTGGACATTGCGCTGGGCATGCAATGTCCAATTATGATTGCTTCGGCCCTAACTTGTGTGGAGTATCTTGCAAATCATTGCTCCTCCCATCCTTTTGCTCTTACACTCTTACCGCCCCCTCTTCCGCAAATGGCCCTGAGCTTCAGGATGGGGAGAGATTAGTCTGGCCTAGTTCTAGGTGGTTGATATAGAGTCTCTGAAGTTCTGGATTGTGGTTCGTTGATTTTCTTTTGCAGTTTTGTTGCTCCTGCAATGCCCTTCACTCCATCGTGATGGGCACTGTATGTCACCCCCTGGCCAGAGACAGAAAGCTGTTAAACTGGAGTCTTATTATAAGAGCACATTCAAGGGTAGATGTAATACTTATACCCAAAAGTGGAATCGCAGGGTCATATGGCATTTGGCAATGGGAGGGGTCAATCACCCATTTGCAAAATGGTTACTTTTTAATCTGCCCGACTATGTGCCCTCCCTTTCTGGTGAGTTCATACCCCCATAGTTGTAAATGATCAGGAACGAATTGTGAACTTAACTAGGTGTCACATTACTTTCTTGCAGTCCTTGATGGAGGCCTATTTTCTCTACTATTACATGGTCACTTCTCTCCTTGTTTCTGGTGTGGCCCTCTAACCCCATCCCTCCTGTTCATAATCCTTGCAATTACTGTAGGTAATACATATATTTACCTATGAGTGTCTCAAGATGGGCTGGGTGGGTTTGGTATTAGGAGCCACCTATTAGGGAGTACATATGGCGCTTAATTTTCTGGGTCTGGGATACTTCACTTAATATAATTGTTTCTAATGACATCTATTTCCCATATTATAATTTTAGGTCATAATCCCAACACTGAATTTTAGTGATTGTGAATAGGATTATTTTCTGGCAAGATAAAGAGTAATTTTCCAAACAAATAAGTAGAAAACCAAGTTGTTAGAACTCCCTTTGCAGATTTATATTTTTCTATTTGGTGTTCTCATGTCTACTCTTAAAGGAATTAGAAAGAAAAATATTATGAAAAATAAAAGGTTTGTAAAAGGCCTCAAATGACCAATGAGGGAGATAAGCAAATTTGAACAAAAGTATGGGGAGAGGAAACTAAAAGCTTTCACCATGCAATGCTGAGTCACTTCCTTCTAATCCCATATCAGGAGAGCAGCAGATTGTCTGAGCAGAATCATATAGTGATTACATGTTTGCTCTGCAGAAATCTCAGTCCTGTTTACAATACTACCATTTTATTATCTAAGTATAGCTACCATCAATTTAAATTTAGTTAAGTTCATTATCTATAATTACCCATTTGAGAAATGATTCTTGACCTCCTGCCTTACTCTGAGAACTGCCATGACAAATGAGGAAAGGTAGGACTGGGCGGAGACAGCAGCAGGCAATGGAGAACAATGTCAGTAGTGGTACATATCTAATTAGAAGGGCAACACTTGGCTGAATTGCATGAGACCCAAACTATAAGATATTGAAAACAATCCTGTTGTACATTTTAGATATATAGACTAAAACTACTTGACAATAAGAGTAAACCAAAAAAAGAGAGACGATTTTGCTTTTTGAATGCTTGATACTTGGTGTATTTTGTGAAAATACTGTATCTTTTACTCTGCAGTTTCATCCATGCACACAGATGCACAAACAAACCTTACTCATTCTATAATGTCAGTTTCTTCATGAAAACCTATTTCATTCTTATGATGTTTTTTAGGAAATACCATTCTTCACATCTCAGCACCAGTTTATCGCACGATGTGATGTTCAGCTTATTTGTGAAACAGATTAAACTAGCACTTGCTTCTTAGAATGGCTGGGAGGATTACAAAAAAGGAAATATAGTACTTAGATTAACTTAGACTAGGACATAACAAAAACTAAATTGTCTTTAATTATAGAAGAACATAGGATAACACTGTGCTGTTGATTGTCTATCCTGTACCTAATTTAGAGCTCTCCAGAGGCTACTTTTAGACCAATAAAGAACTTTATCTGCAGAAATATTTCTGATTGGAAAGTCAGAGGAAGGAGAAGACTTTCAGGGGGAAATAGAAAGTACCACTTTTGAAATTAAAGGAGACTCAAAAGTGTAAGTACTGGGTAAGTAAGGAATGGGTACTGGGTTCTATGTTCAGCACATTAAACTAACTTGTTTCCTTTGAGGATTACACCAAGAATAAGGTCATAGTAATGTTAAAGATTCAGGTATCTGGCTAAATTTGGTTAATACAAAATTTCATCAGGAAGGAAACAAGTTTATCCACCATAAAGTGTAAATATGGCTAAAACATACTTAAATGTCTCTGAAAAGTATTTGAAAAACAGTATTAGAGCACAGAGGGCTAAATACAGGTATCTAACATTTACTTGCTCTGCCACAAAGAAACTAGAGCTACAGGTGTATGACTACCATGGGAGAAGACTCAAAATCAACAAGAAAAAGACAGAAATTTTCTAAGAACCAGGCACCTAAGACAAAAGCATAGTAAGAGAAACAAAATATTCTGACTCCACGGCCTAGGAAGGGACAGTGACCAGTTGTTAGGATAAAGAAGAAAGAGAAGACTGAGAAACTGTCAAGATGGACATTAGCATTCTAGTTTAATTAGGAAGTAACCTGACATCTGCACAGTATTTCGCTTTAGAGGAGGGGTTGATACTATTTCCCAGTGATGCTCTCCTTCTCCAGATCCAGAGGTAGACCAGAAACCATCTTGACAAGGTAACTATTGTCTGAATATATTCTATCAGACATATATTCTACCAGATGCACAAATCTCCGCCCAGGAACCCAAGGTGTATGTGGAATGGGAGTAAGGTGACATTTCCTGAAGATTATTACTCTCCGCTAACTGATTTCAAAAATGAAATTCTAAATATATGAAATCCCTTATAAAGACATCAGAGAAACTCAATGAGATTGAAGAAAAGTTAAATGCAATTGGGAAGGCAATGACAGATATGAAAGAGAAATTCAGCAATGAGATATAGATGTTGAAAAAGAAGCAAGAAAAAATCTTGGAAATGAACACTTCAATAAGTCAAATGAAAAACTCAATTGAAATACCTTATAGGAGAGAAAGGATATTGGAGATTTAAGAGTTTCTCAAAAAAAATCACATTCAAACAGGAAAAAATTGAGAATGAATAAAAAATACTTTCAACATTTTTGAAAAACATTAGACAATTAAAATTCACATCATTGGTATAGAACCAGGGAAGAAATAAAGATTAAGGGCATAGAAAACCTGTTAATTAAATGATAGCTGTTGTTGTCCCTAATCTTGGGAAATATGTGGTTCAGGACCCCAAATAGACATGATAAAAAAATCTCCATCATAAAATTTAAAAATGTTTGTTATTTCTTTTTTTTAACCTTTTTCATTATTATTTCCGCTCATACAAACTTAATAGGTACACAGGTTCCCTCCCTCCCTCCTCCTCCCCCCCTGGACCCCCCTGCTCCCCCTTTCCTCACCTCTCCCTCCCATCACCTCTCCCTCCCCATCCCCCAGTGCCTCCCCCCCAAAACCCGGAGAATCCATTAATGTGCATGCCAGACTCTCCTCTGGGCCCTCCTCTATGATGACGTACAAGGACCCAGTGGCATTTCCCTGAATCCTTTCCTGTGTTACCCTTAAGCATAGGAACACTACTGTGGCTATCAATCCCTTGCCTCCAAGGATCTTGGTGCCTTTAGCAAATGCTAGACTTTGTGGGGTGTTGGACATTGCGTGGGCATGCAAAGTCCAATTATGATTGCTTCGACCCTAACTTGTGTGGAGTATCTTGCATATCATTGCTCCTCCCATCCTTGTGCTCTTACAATCTTACCGCCCCCTCTTCTGCAAATTTCCCTGAGCTTCAGGATGGGGAGAGATTAGTCTGGCCTAGTTCTAGGTGGTTGATATAGAGTCTCTGAAGTTCTGTATTGTGGTTTGTTGATTTTCTTTTGCAGTTTTGCTGCTCCTGCAATGCCCTTCACTCCATCCTGATGGGCATTGTATGTCACCCCCTGGCCAGAGACAAAAAATGTTTGTTATTTCTAAAAAAATTTTCTCTCTGTGTATATGTATACATTATCCATGATAGATTAGCTATGTACTCAAAAAGATCCATGATAGATACATATCTCGTATACATACTTCATAGTTATATATTTTATATGTATCCATTGTATATGTAACTCTCATATACATATGCAATGTCTATGTTACATAGATAATATGTGTAACATAATGTATATAATATGTTATATACTTATGATAGCACTGTAATGGACATCTGCTTTTAGTTGCTCAATATGAATTCTCCACTTTAAAAAACATTTGTGTGTTTGTTTGGAGAACATGCTACAGCAATCTTGCAGAGGTCAAAGGAAACAGTTCTTCCTTCCACCATGTGGTGGGGATCAAACTGGAGTTATCAGATTTGGCAACATTTTTTAACCACAGAACCATCTCACTGGATCCTGCATTCTCCTCCTTGTAAAGAGACCCTAGAATTTCCTTGTGGAACATTTCCTTCCCATTTCTGTTCATGTCACTGTGTGGTGCCACATTCCTAAGCAAGCAATACATTTCAACTTCTTGTTTACAGTGATTGGTTAAGAATAAACACTTAATCGGTCTTAAATTAAACTGCATGTTTAATTATCTAGCCATAGAGATTAACTAAACTGATGCAAATGAAGGTGAACTTCAGAACTTTAACTCAAAAGACTTTATTTAATGATGACATGAAGGTGGGAGAGTGAGAACACTGCAGTCATTTTATAAAGTAAGATTTCAGTCTAGAAACTAAACTGACCTACAGGAATCAACAAGGAGAAAGGAATGTTTAATATGTTCGATATGTTTAATATGTAGTATTTTTAATATACTGCATATTTTTAATATACTGCATATTTTAATATACTGCATATGTTTACTATACAGTATTTTAATATCTATCCTAACATTTTCTAAGAAATTTAACTTTTATATCATTTCAAAACAGATTAATAAGCTAATTTAATCTTTTTCAAGACAGATTTTACAAATATGCTAATTTTATAAACCTTATGTTTAATAAAGAAAACTACTTTAGAAAAGTATTCATATCTAATCATCCAAATTCTAGAACAATGTTGCTGCTATTCTGAGAAGGCCTTCATATAATAGCTAGACTTGAGAATTTAAATTTACTGCATAATTTCTGGAACACATGGTCATCTAAATAGGTTCACTCACCATAGAGTCTCTCTGATTAGGAATGAGAAAACCAGTTTGAGGAGAAAACCTAGAAACACTAAAAGTTTGAAAAACATATTCTATACTATATATTATAATGTCTTATAAAGAAAGACATTGCTATTCTGAAATCAATAGTAACATAGATGACCAGGGTATCACTAATCTTTCTTGATAATATCTTAATTAAGATGATAAAACAGAGCTGCTGAGATGGCTTAATGAGTAGGGCACATGCTCATTCACTTGACAGCATGAGTTTGATTCTTGGAGTTAGTGTGGAGAAAGGAGAGAAATGACTTCCAAATGTGATTATCTGACCTTTCACATATATGCACCCCATGACATGCATGTTCTTCCTCTTCACTCCTTATGCCCCTCCTCTTTCAAATAGCTACTTTAAAAAAATAATGTAAACACGATTCACAAATTATCTCCATCAACTCAACATGATAATTCATGAGCTTGTCATAATATGGAAAAAGTTTAAATAACTCTTCAGTATTAAACATTTCAAGGTAATTGTGCAGGAGAAATCTGAATATCAAACTAAAGTTTTTATTCTCTTTATGACATCTAAATTCAATTATGAACTATAACCAAAATATAACCTACAACTATAGTGATACATACAGTATATTCTTAGTCTGGAAAACACTTTTTCTTATCAAATTGATAATCTCACTCATCTAACTTGATTGACTACCTCTACCTACAATAATACTGCCATTATTGAAAGCTGTTTCTAGTCTATTCCACTTTAAATACCATCCCATATCCATTAATAATATTAATATACCACCAAATTGCTTTCTTTGTAGAACAAAGATGAGCACTTTAAAGCTTGCAAAGTGACTAATTCTTAATGTTGTCAAATTAAGTTAGGCAATTTAATGCAATTACCAAATGTACTGACTTCTTAAAAAATTACAATAATTAAAGAAATTGTTTCACTGTCTTTTATAATATACATAAATAGCTTGGTTTAAGCCAAGTTATTTGGCATGTGCTAGCTTCCCACCACCACCCCATAATTTTGGTAGTCATTCTTGAAATCACAATCAAATCCATGTTTTTGGACATCACTAGCAGTCATCTAAAATGAAGAAGAGTGATTGCTATTATAAAATCAGATTACCTTCCCCTCTCTTTGCATATGACTATCTTGCTTAATAGCTACTACTGTAAGTATTAATGGAAATTCTGGTAAAGATAATCTGAGGTAGGTAGCTTTCAGATTTGTCCATGATCTGGACAGGCCCTATAACACTTACTACTAAAAATACAAGTATAAGTCTTTTGCATTTGTTAGAGAGCTACTTCTCTCTAGAAAGTGGAAGCATTGAAGCACTTGATGCTATATTCTTCCAGCTCTAAGTGAAAAAATTAACAATCTCAGTTTTTGATGGAAGAATTTGTTGCAGAGTTAAGAATTATTTACTAAATTCTGTGTATTATTCAGGTGTTTTGTTTTTCATTTGTTCATTTTACCTTAATATTTTTTCTGTAGTTTTCTCTGTAACCTATAACTGATCTCTAAAAGTCTATTGAAAGGTTCTGCATATAACTTAGCAGTAGAGTGCTTTCTGAGGACAAAAGGTGTCATCAATTCCAAAGTCTATTCCATGGTTCATCACTTTCCTCATTCACTCAAATGATTCATTATGCCAGGTTAAACTAATATGGTAGGTACTAGAAATTCAGTAGTTCATGAAATACAGATGAAATATTGAAATCTATATAGTCCAATAGAGATAGTAACATTTCAAACACATATAAAACTTAATTAACTAACATTGAGTGTTAAAATGCTAAGAGGACAAATATAAGAGGATCTTACCAAATAATATATATTACAGGTTTCCCTTTTCTAGCCTCTATATTTACAGCATAAGTATACCTTATCAAAGAGAGGCATGAGTAAAAATAACCCATACAAACGGCCTCTACAAATGTCTTAAGGGGTATGATTGGATTTTCACTTCAGAAGGATGCTCTAACTGAGGGAATGACTTGAAGCGGAGGCAGAATAGTGTTAATTAGGAGGCTGTTATAATAGCTTCTGGGGGAGAAAATCATAGTTAAGTCAAAGTATAGACTACAGAGGAGGAAGGGTGAGTATATTTAAGTAGTCTTCAAATATAATAAGTAGGTCTAGATGGTGGATTAATATAGTAAACACATCAGCTATTTACTGTTACAGAAATATACCCCCAAATGTGGCAACTCATAATGTTTATCTCATGTATCAATGGGTTAGGAACCAAGATGAAACTTAGGTGTGCTTTCTGAGTGAGGAACAGTTACATTAATCATGGTCAACATGACCAGTGATAAGTCACATCAAGGCTTGATCTGGAAAGGATTTGTTTTGAGAACACTCATGTGGCTATTAAAAGGCTTCATGTCTTTATTCCCTGGAGGCAATTTTTGCCATGTGGCATTCTTTATAGAGTTATTTACAGTAGCAGCCTGTTCTTAGAACAAAGGCATAAAAACAAGGAAAGGATAGAAGAGAAAAAGAAGAAGTATAGAGAGGGAAAAGGAGAAGAAGAAGAAGGAGATGAACCAAGGCAACAGAGTATAAGAAGTCAATCTTGGACTGGAGAGATGGCTCAGAGGGTAAGATGCTGCCTTGCAAGCAGAAAATACTGAGTTTGAATCCCAGGTCCCACAGCCAGGTGGAAATTGTATCTGCCTGCACTTCCTTGCTTGGTGGATGGAGTCTGGGAAATCCCTGAGCAAAACAAAAAGGCAGTAGAAGCAATCTAGAATGATTCCTGAAATCACCCTTGGTCCTCTACAGAGACATGGAATGCTCATTAGTGAATCAAAATTTGCTCTTCATTTGGGTAGTAGAATAAACTGCACCCTGAGGTCAAATTCCTCAGGGAAAGTTCTAACTATAAGAATGCACATCCTTTCAGAAAGGAAGAACTGAAGAGCAGAGCTCCAAAGGAATATTCTGCTTCTACCCCTCTAAACAAAGGCACATGGGTCTTCTTAGCATCTGAACCAAGAAGCTAATCAGCTGTGATTCAAGGCGGCCAGTCTCCACCTAGAAGTTATAGGAGAATATGGCATTGTCCGCATGGTACTGGTTGTAGAAACATTAAAGACGTAAGAGTAACAAAGATGTGTACTCCTACAAGGTTTCACAGAGCAGCTGAATCCAGGCAGTGTAAGTCAGGATTGGAAAACATTCAGAAAAGCCCAGGAAGGGCATTTTGTTCCACGGAGTTGCCATTGAGAAGTACAGAAGTGATGCAGAGATACCAGAGCCAATATGAGGCAACTGCCAAGGAAAGCTATGTATCACGGGAGGAACCAGCCCAAAAGAGTAGATGGGAGAAGCCAACCCAAGACATTTTTGTACTCTGCACAAAGTTGCTTTTCCTGGGCCTGCCTAAGACGATAAATAACCCTGACCCTGGCAGCCATCTTTGGCTCTCTTGCCCCTCATGGGATTCCATGTCTTCAGTCTGTGAGTTCCTTTCATTTCTTTTGTCCCTCATGGATTGTATTTCTGGAGTATGTGAGTTCTTGGTGGTTCTCTTGACCCTTGTGGATTTATGTCTCTGAGTTCTGTTCTTTCCCTCCTCTGATGAACTCTGCCTTAATCCATGCTGAGTATTCTGCTTCAATACCTGGGACACATGAACACTTGCTCCGTGATCCTTAACATTATAGAACTGTGAGCTAAAAATAAGCCTTCCTTCCATAGGCGGCTTTTCTTAGATATTGTCTCAGCCACGAAGAAATTAAATAACATAGGCTTCACATGCCAGTACAGATCTCATAAGACACACTCAAGGAAGATGCAAAGGTAGGGAAGTGTGGCCATGGAGACAAAAGGACAGAGTTGTGATCTTAAGTCAGGAAAGGGAGGGAAAAAAAGAAAGAAAAAGAAAAAAAAGTAGATTCGAATTCATTAATCCTGTTTTAAGTCACGTAGTGATAACTTGTTAACGATAGCTGCGGGAAACTAAGATACTCTTCCAATTTTGTGCCCTATCACCGCATTCATGGAATTCATTACAAATTGAAATTATTTTGTTGTAAATTTAATTATTGCCTTTCTCACCTGTATGTATGTGTTTGCAGCCAGGCACTTTTATTTTTTACTAGCCTTTTAGTGTAGCCTCTGGAACACTGAAGGTAACATAAATCTCAATGAAAATAATGTCGACCACCGCCAACCAACCAAAGAATTAGCTTTTAAAAGTGTGCAATGTCCTATCCCGTTTCCTAGGGTCAGCTCACACAAGACTTACTTTCTCAAGGAACTCAAGTGTGTGTGTCTATGAGCCAAAGTCACTTGAGCCAACACCAGTTGCCCAGGAGGGTTCCAGCCAGTGTGACAGACGCTCTTTAAAGCCAAGCCAGTAGCAGGCTGTTGGCTCCTCCAGCCAAGCTTCCTATTTTTTTTTAGCTCAGGCAAATTACTGCCAAAGTCTGCCACAGGGGGCGCTGTCTGGGGTTTTCCTGAACTCCCGGGTTGCCTGGGCAACGCCTCCGCGACAGCGCGCACTGAGCAGGCGCGGCCTGGGAGCCAATGGGCGCGGCTGAGGCGGCGGCGCCGGCGCCCGCTCTTTTCCAAGGCTCGGGGGCGCGCGGGCCGTTCCCAGGGGGCGCGGGGCGCGGGGCGGGCACGCGCCCGCCTGTTCCCTGCCAGCGGGCGGTTGTCTGAGGTGTGTCGGGGCGCCTGGTCGCGTAGGTTACGCACACAACCACTCCCCGGGGACGATCCGAGCCCGCCCCGGATCCACCGCGCCCTCACCCGGCCCGGGCGCCCCGAGGCGGGGGTCGCGATGGCGCGGGGCGGCGGCTCGAGGCGGGGCTGAGGCGAGGCGCGGAGAAGAGCGGCCGCCCCCGGAGCGGAGCGCCGCCCGGCCGTCAGCTCGCCTCCCTGGAAGCCCTGAACTCTGTGCCCCCCGCGCCCCGGGCCCTCGGCGGGGATGTTCAAAAATGAGTACCAGGTAACCCGGAAAGCGCTCTCCCACCTGTCTCGGTGTTCTAGGGTGCTGCGGCTCGAGGTGTGGGTGAGACCTGACCCCCCACCCCCCACCCCCGGGAAGACGGAACCCGTGGGCGATGGACCTTCTCTTCCCTCTCCAGCTCGGGGCCGCTTTCACCGAGCACAACCTGCAGAGCTTAAGCCGCCGCACCCCGTTAGCACGCAGGTCTTGACCACCCCCCCCCCGTGGACCCCAGCATCCTCGTCTGGAGCGCGGGCCCCTGGCTTCTGGAGCTGGGTTGAGCCTGCTGAGGCTGCACCCTGGTATCCCAAGCTGATTCGTAGAGGGAATAAACCCAGAATGAGAAGAAGCGTTACAACTGTGTTATTCCCGCCACCCCACACCCCGCACACTTCAGCCACTCTGAAAAACAAAGGCCTGGGATTCAGTGAATCAAGATCTATCAGGGTCAGCTGAGGGGTACTTGTAAAAATACAAGATCTGTAGTTAGGATCAGTTAGCCTACATTTTGAAACAATTCCAAGAAGAGACTGTCCAGGGATCATACTCAGCGCTTTCAGTCTTTGTGCATGATCTTTCCTCCGCCCACACAAAAGCCAATTCCCCTCTGCCTTTTCTTTGCCCTAGCCTCCCACCCCAGCCCTTCTTGCCTCTTTTTAGTACCACACACCCCCATTTACAGTCTACACAGCTTCCTCATCCTGCTGTTAGGACCTTTTTCACTTTTTCTGTTCCCTACCTTTAGCTTCTTCACCCTTTCCACCAAACCTTGCCTCAAAGTATTCTTTACTCTTTTTGTCCCCCATTCTACCTCATTCTAAAGATCCATATATGGGTTAGAGTAAATGTAGAGAATTTATCTGATTTCATGTAGAGAAAGTATGTTATGAAGTAGCAGATGCCCACTTGTGGGAAACTGACAAGCAAATCATGGAGAAGCAAAAGGAAGTAGGGAGAAAAAGTTTTACTGCTTCACCAAATTTAAGAGGGCGTCTCTTAAAGCAAAGCCAGCTGCCTCACACTTAAAATTTCCAGTCAAATATAACCTGCTCTCTGTTTTGGACATAATACTAACCAAGAAACAAGGACTTTAATGTCTTCAAGTGATTATAGGTTGTAAAACTTAGTAGTAAAAATACACTTTACGAGTTGGAAATGCTTTACAGAAATTAAGCTTCTCAGGTCTTGCAGTAAATTCTTCTTAACAAATCATCTCAGGTCTTGCAGTAAATTCTTCTTAACAAATCATCTTCTCAGATCTTGCAGTAAATTCTTCTTAACAAATCATCTTATCTAATTCCCATATCTACATGAGCAAAATGTCTGGGTGTTTAGTAATATCTGTAGCACTATTACACATAAGTGTGACTCTCTATGGTCTTCAGTTTACAGGAAAGAAATCGTTTTCTGTAGAAATGATCTTTTTTCTTATAGAGATTATTATGTTTCTTATATATCTCTAAATTGTATTAAATGAAAGGTCTAAGAATGTACAAAATAAGAATTCCACCTTAGACCTTTTTTTATTAACAAATCTAAACTATTTCCCCCCTTTTTGAATAACCGATGATGGTACTATAATCCCTTGCTGTCTGTCAAGTATAGTACTTGTTTATATTTGCTATTGTCTGTAATCCAACAACTCATTTGGTAGATGGAAAATTAAGAAGTGAGGTAACTCCAAGTTTAGAAAGTTTAAAGGCATTACTGGAACATTAGTGAGTGTGACTAGGGAGCTATTATTCACAGATAATGATTAGAATTTGTTGACTTAGTTCAAATTGAATTTAAGTCCTTCAGTCTGTTTTACATAGGCTAGTTTACAAGCATCATCAGTCAAGAAAGTGGGCCATGTATATAATACCTGTGTGGCATGATTTATAATGTTCTCATGTTTTAGAAATCAGTTCCTAAAGGCGTTAATCCAAGGTGATCCACATCAGAATGGTTGTGGTCAGATTAAAAAGCAGGGTATCAAGTAGAACTAATAACAGGGATAATGTTTCTGTCCACATGTATTTAACAGACAGATGTCTGGAACAATGACTTTAGACAATGTGATGGATGCTATTTCTTCCTTAGTATTATATTCCACTTTAATTTAAATTTCTCACTTTTATTTTCTAGGGAGGAGCATTTGTTGAAATCTTTAGTGCTCAGGGCAAAAACCCTGGAGCAAAGTGGAAGATCCTTGGCAGTCCATCTGTGATTTGGAAAGTAAGTATTAATAAAGTCCCAGAAATCCTGGGAAGAAATGTGAGAGGTTAAAGACACAAGGGCTCATCTCTCACCCTTCATGATGTTGGCTGCTGCCCTTCTGACTGTGCTTCTCAGTTGCCTAAGACTTGTCATATGACTCATACCCTTTCTGCGTACCCTGGCTCTTACTAGATGATTTTCAGTGGCTTTGATAACTGTGCGGAAAATCTCGGCAAGCCCTCGGTCTCCAGTTTCTTTCTTTCTTCATCACTAATGACCTCTTCAGTTCTGTTGCAGCATCATTCCAGCCATCACACTCTTGACCTTAGCACCACAAACAACAGGACTTCTGAAGTTATTAAATGAAACACAGAGATAGCCCTTTGCCCTCAGTCTTTTGATTCCTAAGGTCACTTGTTCAATTACTCCCTCTGTGTTTGTTCTTCAGTCTACTTGGGACCTTTAGGTCACACACTCTTTTTTTCCCACTTGCATTTAGTTTTATTTTCTCTGACTTCTCCCTTTTCTCTCCAACACAGAAACTTAAAATCTATCATTTCTGTCAGTTTCCAACCAAGACTTTGACGACCTTTCCTCTTTGGCTCTGTGTCTTCTCTTTAGGCCTGCCTAGCCAGCCCTTGCTGGATTCCTCAGTTTTCCTTTGTTTGTTTGTTTTTATTTTTACTTCCTTTGGGCTCCCTGGGACCTTTGAAGGAAATACCTAATACCCTTTCAGAGTGAGAACACTGTAAATGCAAGCTGAGAAGCCCAGGAGGTAGTCCCATTCTATGCGGTCAGACTCCAAAATGATAGTTTCCCCATTACCTTCAGGTTGCCAACCACTAACTCCAACCCACATTCAAGACAAGCCCTTTTCACTTACCAGAAGCTGTCATTTCCTACTGCTTTAAAGCAGCTAAGCTTGCAGCCACCACTCCTAAAACCGTGTCTTCATCCATATCCTTTCTCCTCTTTTCTCTTGTATGACCAAAAAGTGAAGGTATTTCAGAGAAGACTAAGAGAATACCTGTGGAAAAAAATTAAAAGTGCAGGGCTGGAGAGATGGCTCAGGGATTAAGACTCTGTCTCCCAAGCAGAAGAATCTGTGTTTGGATCCCAAGTCCCATGTAATAAATGCCAGGCACAAAAGGTGGTGCCTGTACTTCCAGCCCTAGTGGGCAGAACCTGGCAAATCCCCAGATTGAAGCAAAAAGGAGGTAGAAGCAATCCAGGATGATTCCCGAAGTCATCCTTAGACCTCCACAGGGACATATAGTGTCCTCTGATACACACACACACACACAAAATAATAATAATAATATAAATACAAAACAATAAAAAAAGAATTAAAAAACTTTAAAGGTTCGGTTACTGAGTGCTCAATGTTTGCCAAACCTTAATTAAATACTTGATATGGATTATATAATCTAAACCATAACCCTATGGGGAGGTAGGTAACATCATGCCTTCTGATAGGCAACCTTACAAAAGCATGGAGAGGATAAGCTCAAAATTACACAAATATACTACAACTAAAAGAGAAGTGGTTCTGATGGCTGAGTAATATTCCATTGTATATATGTCCACATTTTCATTATCCATTCCTCTACTGATGGGCATGTTGGCTGATTCCATTTTTTCACTATTGTGAATAAAGCTGCAATGAACATACATGAACAAATGTCTTTCTAATAAGATGTAGAGTTTTAGGGAATATTCCTAGGAGTGGTGTAGCTGGGTCATAGGGCAGTTCTATTTTTAAGTTTCTGAGGAACCTCCACACTGATATCCACAGAGGCTGTACCAGTTTACACTTCCACCAGCAGTGAATAAGTGTACTTTTTTCTCCACAGCCTCACCAGCATTCTCTTTGTTTGTGTTCTTGATCTCAGCCATTCTGACTGGAGTAGGATGGTATTGCAGGAGTGTTTTATTTTGCATTTCTTTGATGATCAGGGAAGTTGACTATCTTTTAAAGTATTTGTTTGACATTTAAGTTTCTTTTTGAGTGAAGTTCCTGTTTAGTTCCAGGGCCCATTTTTTTGATTAAAATGTTTGCTGTCTTGCTGTTTAGTTTTTCGAGCTCTTTGTATATTATGGATATTAATCCTTTGTCAGATTCATAGCTAGCAAAGATTTTCTCCCATTCTTTTTTTTCTACTTTTACAAGCATATTGGGTATTCATCCCAGCTTTCCTCCCTCCCCTTTCTCCTCCATGTCCTCCCTTCCCTTCACCATTCTCTCCCACTTCCTGATTTTTCCCATTCTGTGAGTTGTCTTTTTGCACAATTAACAGTTTCTTTTTCAGAACAGAAGCTTTTTAATTTCATGAAGTCCCATTTGTTGATTATTGGTCTTAGTTCCTGGGCATTTGTTGTTCTGTTTAGAAAATCTTTACCTAGGCCTATCAACTCAAGTGTATTTCTATTCTTTCATCTAATAATTTCAGTGTTCCAGGTATAATATCAAGGTCTCTGATCCATTTGGAGTTAACTTTTGTATAAGGAGAGAAGCAACAGTTAGTTTTTATTCTTCTACATGTAGATGTCTAGTTTTCCCAACACCACTTGTTGAAGATGCTGTCTTTTCCCCAGCAGCATGTTTTGTCAGAAATTAAGTGGCTGTATGTGTGAGAGTTTATGTCTGGGTCCCCTGTTTAGATCCATTGGTCAGTGCATCTATTTTTGTGTCAGTACCAAGCTGTTTTTATCACTATAACTCTGTAGTATAGTTTGAAATCTTGATTGTTAAATTTTGAGTTCATATTGAGTTTGAATTCTATATAAAATTTCAAAGTCACAGCAGGTATAAAATAATTTATCAGTTTTTCCTATTTGAGCAGTACTAGAAAGCAAAGAATTTCCTATGTGGATATAATATTAGTTAAATAGTTTTTTCTACCACAGCAGAAAGTAATGTTGTAATGTATACTCTAGATGGAAACATGTAAGGGCAAGAAGGAACAATTAAATTTGAATTCAATGATAAATGAATCCCTGAAGTCAGAGAACTTTTTGCTTTATAGAAAGATGTTTTCACCTAATAAGAAATTTGCCATGTGGCTTTTGTGGGTTTTGTATTCCAAAACCCAGCAGGACTCAAGATATTATTGCCATCCAAGTCTGAGTCTACTTTTAAGTATTTTGCAAAAGTTACATTTTTCCCTTAAATTTGCATTTCCAATTTTATGGAAAAAGCCAAATAAAATACTCTTCAATCACCATTGTTTTCATTTTGTTTTATAGGAGTTTGATAAAGAAGTTAAAAGTTTTGTGTTCATCCTAGAAGGCAGCAGTCAAACCAACAAAATTCAGTTACCAAAGGAGAATAAGCAAATCCGTAAGTAAGATTTTTAATATTGAAGTTTAACATTTCATAAAATTATGCTTTGTATCTCATAAGCAAGTATATTATTAGAACTTCTGTGACATCTATTGATGTGAAGTAATGTGATTTTTTAAATATAGAAAGTAACTATATGCCAAACACTTGATCTGTCATTAAAATATATATATATTCTCTGACTCAGGAGATGGTGTAGCAATTAAAGCACTTGCTGCATAAACAAAAAACTGGAAGAGTGAAGTTGGGATCCCATGTACAATGATGGGTGGGTGTGGAAACGGTGCTGTAATTCCATCCTCGGAAGGCAGAGCCTGGGAATCTCCAAATCCGATAGCTAGCAGAGTCTAGTCCTGCAGGAAACTCTAGATTTAATCAGAGACCAAGCCTCAAAAAATAAAGAGGAAGTTCTATTGAGATGATTCCTGATATCAACTTTGGGCTTCCACATGTACATGCATCTACACACACGTGAACATACACACATGGTTCTTTATACATGCAAACATATACACATATACATGGAAGAAGAATATATGTGTGTAGATATATTAAAGTTTAATATATTATATGTTATATATGTCATATGTTATATATGTATGTTATATATGTATATGATTAAATTACTACAAATCTAGAAATATTTTTAGGATTAGATTGTTTCAGTTGCTTCTCATTATAATAAAAATGGTATTTACTGAATACTAACTCTGCACTAGCTCATGGATTTGAAAGTATTTTATTTTTATTAAGTCTTTTAATGCCCACAATATTCTTTTACAGAGGAGCAAAGTAATACCAGTTTCTTATTAGGAAATAAGTTAGTTAAGGCACAGCTTTGTTTGACCTAAACTCAAGGCTTTCTAAATTACAGGAAAGTAATTTTTAAGAAAAATCTATCAAAAATACTATATGCTACCTTATTAGTAACATAATAATTGATATACCTTTAGGAATATTAACATATAACCAGTGTAGATACGAATCTGTGATTTAAACAGAAATTCAGAGAATTGATTTCAATTCTTAACTTTGAAAAGTACTCAACAGTATTTTTTCATGTATGTGTGCATAAGATTTGTGTGTGTGTGTGTGTGTATGTGTGTGTATGTATGTATGTATGTGTGTAAATGTATACTTGAGTGTGCGTGCTTGTAGAAGCCCAAGGGTGCTAGCTATCAGGAATCATTCTGGGTTATTCCTGCACTTTATTATTTACTCTGTGGATTTCTAGGCTTTGCTCTCCAGGGCTGGAATTACAGGCTGCCACCATAACTACATGACATTTCTACATAGCTAGGATCTGGGGATCTGTACTCAGGTCCTTTTGTTTGTGAGGCAAAGGCTTTGACCACTGAGCCATTTTCCAGCCCAACATTAGTATTTTAAAGCAGAAGTAAACCCTAAAGAATCATGTAGACTGGTGATTAGAATTGTGTCAGCAAAGATGAAGTTGAAATTCAAGGCTCTTCCACCAGATTAAGCTTTCAAGAAACTGATGTGATTTATGAAATTTATCAAAATAATTAATCAGGTTTTCCACTAATTATGTCTATTAGTTAAATATAGATTTTTCAATAATTCACAAAAATATATAATTCTTTTTTAGTTTCATCATCTAATTCACCTTATTCCTTAATAACACTTATAGAGGGGCTGCAGTGTAGCTCAAATGATAGTACACTTTACTAGCAAGTACAAAGCTCTGGATTCAGTCCTAGTGCCTTAAAGAATAACAAACTGTCAGGATTTAAAATGTGAGTTGGACTCCCACAAGCTCGTTTGGGAAGGTCATGATACTTTTAAGAGGTGGAACCTCGCTGGAGGAAGGCAGTCACAGAGGGTGGCCCTTGAGGGATTAGCTCCACCCTGATTCTGGTAGAGGTCTGCTCCTGCAGTTGGCAGTTTTGCTTCCATGAAAGATGTGACTTAGGCCACTTCTAACTTCTGCTAGCCAACCATGCTTTTCCCACCATAACAGACTGTATCTCCCCTTTTGGGATTGTAAGCCAAATAAACCTCCCTTTTCTCCTATAAATTCTTTGACTTTGGGTGTTCTCTCACAGAAACAAATAAGAGTAACTAGGATACAAATATAAAAAAAATGTCTTGAATGCTTTCTGTGTACCAGAAAGATTTGTTGGTACTTGATTTCTAATTTCTGTTAATTTTTTGCACACCCAAAAGGCTAGAAGATGTTCTATGGAGTGTCCTACGTTCTTACTGTCAGGCTTATTTCCTGGACACAAGGATTCTCAGTGAGCCTGGAACTAGATTGATGCCATTCAAGTCATACATGGCTTTTGTTTTTTTAATGTGCATGTCGGGGATTTGAACTTAGGCCCTCGTGTATCTACTTATTGTGCCATCTGTCCAGTGCTTGATTTCTAATTTTATTTAGTTTTATAAATTGTACAGAGTCTGTGCTTTCTGTACCATTTGAAACACTATGTGCACATTTTAGATTTCTGAGAGATAAACTGAGTCATACAAGTATTAATGGAAGATGATTTGTCTTGAAATAGTTCAGTGTTTCTTTATAAACTAACATAAGAAATAGAGTTTTAAAGAGAATAATTATTGTTACATTTGTTTTTGTTAATGTGCTACTGTAAGTAAATCATGGTTTCTCATAGTTCCTATTTGGGAGTGTGTAATAGCAGATTTGTTTGTTTTCATTTCCACATAAATTTGTATATGTAAGTGAGGCAAACTAAAATGAACCAGGGAATCATATCTGGAAGTGCAGTTTTTTTTTTCCTACAAGAGATATAATTCATTTGTTTTAGGATGTTGATTTTATGAGACAGATGCATTTGATATGTAGGAATATGATTGTTTTGAATGGATTAGTCCTCCCTGTCCCTTATTGTTAGACATACCAAACTGACATATCATAGATGCCGTCTGCATCTATGCACGCATGCATGTTACTGAAGTCAGTTACTTCTAGCAACCTTCTCATTTGTCTCTGGGGAAGATCCATCTACCATCAAAGGCTAAATGACTAAGTACAAACTCTTTACTGTCTTCTAAGTGTTTTTCTTTCTATTTCTTCAGAAATTTGGTTTAATGTGTGACAATTATCTTTTTAAATGTAGCGATGATGGCTTTTAATAGGAAGAAACAGAAGAATCTCTTAATGTATTTCTTGCACAATGCCCTGCAATTAAAAATTAATATGACTTTTTGTAGCATATGCAACTCTGTAACAAATGAAAGTTTATATAGTCTTTCCTTCACTGACTCCATTCAGATGAGTTCTTTAGAACTTTAAGTACAGAAGTTTATAGTTATTTTTACTTGTATGAAAATGACCTATGCAAGGTTAATATGGCTAATTTTAAGTTAAATGGTATGACTTGAATAGAGAAGTGGCTTTCAATTAACATTTCTGAATTAAGTTCAATTACCATTATGTACTCCTATTTTAAGAATAAACATATATTTTATTTATGCAAACTTGACATTAGATACTCATGTGTTTTTCAAACTATAGTAGATAAGAGGAAGGTTTTAAATGAAATTATATATGTTTAATTGTTTATAAATAGTAATTTTTCTGAATTGGTTTATATTTGAGGGTTTCTAAATAGATCAGTGTGTGTGTGTGTGTGTGTGTGTGTGTGTGTGTGTGTGTGTTTAGCTCAGTACCCCGCAAATAAAGGAATGCATTATCAGGTTTTTATACTTCTCCAAATTATATGGATCTGTAATTATCTTTAATCACCTTTTTACCTGTAACAGTGTCTGACACACAATTGACATTCAATAATTTGTTGCATTTGCCACAATGAAAAAAAACCTGACAATTTAGGTTCCAATTTCTAGTTGCAACCATCTGTCCTTTAGTAACAACACTTGAAGGTTCTGTTCAACAATTAGGTAAATCTCTGCCAACCTTCAGCATGTGCCTTGCTGTGTAAGAGTTGCTCGTGGTAGAAGCATTTCTGCCATCCATGAAATTCTGCTGCTGTGGCTCTGGTCTCCACATTTTGCTCTAAAGGTACACTTTTTTCCCTGGTCATCAGATTCTGGCTCATGGATTTAAATACCACGTATGTCTTACTTACCTCAGAATTATGGTTTAGGTGCAAATTGTCTCCGGTAGGCTCATGTGTTTGAATAGTTGTTTTCCAACTGGTGACACTGTTTGGGAACGTAATGGGTTCTTGAGGAGGTGGAGCCTTACTGGAGGAAACACTTTACTGTGGCAAGCCTTGAGTTTGGTAACCCAGCCCCACATTCTCTTTTCCTTCTGCTTATTTTACATTTCCTGCCTCCTGATGATTGCTTTAAATAAATAGGCCTTCTTCTTTCCACACTGCCTTCTGTTGATGCTTTTTCTGCCATAATGGACTCAATTCCTTCTCGGTACTATAAACTAAATAAATACCCCCTCTCCTCCCTTCAACTGCTCTGGTAAGGTTTTTTTCTCATAGTGTTCCTTTCCTGCTTAGACTTCTGAATTCCAGGCTTGAACATCAACAGCTTGTTTGACATCTTTCCTTGGATAGCTTAAATGTAGTGTATCCAAAGTCTAACTTTTCATCCTTGCCCTTAGAAATTCAACCCTCACTGTAAGCCGCCTGACTTAGATTGTTAATCTTTTCAACTTCTCAGGCCAGAACCTCTTTATTATATCAACTTTGTTATTCTTTATTTTCATTTAATCCATTAAGAAGATCTTATTGGCAATGGCAAGTTAAAAAAAATGAAAGTCTGACCACTTACTGCTACCTCCAATACTCTTTCCATAATCCAAGCAAACACCATCTGCTGAACTCTGCTTTAAAAAAAAAAATTGCCCTCTTGGTTTCTGACTTGGCCATTTTTCAATCTGTTATCAATTAGCAGTCAAAGCAATACTTTTGTAATTATAAGCTACATGTAAGTCATGTTTTTCAGCCATATAGAATGCATTGCTGCTGTGAAACATAACCTGGTTCCCCATCACTTTTTCACTACACCTGCTGTGTAGGCTATATCCTCTACTAAAAATCCCAAAGAGCTATATGACTCACTACTGTTCTCCAAGCCTTAATTAAAATGCCAATTTTTCGATGAGGTCCACCAGATCTGTGTTTGAACTGCAATCTGTACTTATTTATTAATTTATTAGAACTTCAGTGAACCTTGGGCTGATCTTAGCCCTCTTAATTGCCATCCTCTGTATGTGACCTAACAGCTGGTAACTATTAGTTACATTCTTTGGGATGTAAGCAGATCCCTGGTTTCTACCAACCAGAAGGCTAAAAATGTCATTAGATAAATTAAACCAGGTCAACTCCCTTGCTAAAATAGTTCTCCAGACTAAAAGAGGCTTTGACTTCCTATTTATGAAACAAGGAGGGCTAGGCATAGCCTTGGGGAGAATCTTGCTATAATTAGGGAAAGTTTGACCATAATTGGAAATAATCTATAAGAAAGAGAAGGAAAAAGACGTGAATCTGCTACCTGGTACTAGTCCTCATTCTTAGTCATCTTGGCCTCTTGATTTTGCTCTTGTTAGCCTTAACCATAGGGCCATGCATTCTAAATGGTCTAGTCAGCTACCTCAAGAACTGGATAAGTTCATGATTTTGAGATAACAATGTCATTGCCTAGATTAAGACCAGTCCATGGTTTGACTCATATCCATAGAACCAGTAGAGAATGTAATAGGGCTACAAACCAAAGGAAACCATTTATTTTATTTTTTTATTATTATTATTTATTCAACTGTGCGCATGTGCATGGGTATGTACGCGCGCGCGCGTGTGTGTGTGTGTGTGTGTGTGTGTGTGTGTGTGTGTATGTATGTGTGTGTGTAGAACCACGGACGAATTCGCGAACCACCATGGACGCCTCCACCTCCTTCTGCCCCGGGATTCACAGGCTCCGCCCTACCAGGACCGGAAACGCAGGCCGCCCCCGCTTCCGCCTGGCGTCTATACGTGGGATCTGGAATCCGAACTCAGGACCTTCCGCCTGCAAGGCGGAGGCTTAACCCCTGAGCCATCTCTCCAGCCCAAAGGAAACCATTTATAAGCTGGGCTCAAACCCTACTGAAGATAAGATGGAAAATTTTTAACCCTGCCATTTACAGTGGAATGTGAGTCATGGCATAATAATGCATGGCCTGTTCCCAGAACTACCCACAACAAACACTAGATGTCCCTGTGGTATGGAGTAGCTGCTTATCTTGGTTGCTGTATCATTCTGTTTGATTTTTCCATATGATTTTTCTGTATAAAAACTCGTTTAAGAAGCAGCTTACAGCTGCACTTTGGGATCTGAACCCCTTTGTGTATGCCTACTGGCCAGTGAATAAAAAGACTTTCTATTCAGCCTAAAAAGCTTCAAGTCTTGTGGATAGTATTTGATCAATAATTCAGTGTTTCATTTAACCCATAGAAATAGTCATATAAGTTATAGATCTAAATTATTAGCCCGGTTTTAGAGATGAAAAATAAGAGAGCTCAGATGGTTTTATTAATTTTCCCAAGAGACAGGGAATAGTTCAGAATGGGGCCATAAATGATTCTTGTTTTGTGCTGAGCCCAGTGTGCACTTTGCGCCAGGGCTGTGATGAGAACCATGCAGTAGCCTCAGTTATGACTTTTCGGAGCATTAGTGAAGGATGACTGTACTGTAATCTCGCCTCCCCTTTTTGGACAATGTAATCCTTGTAAATTATATGTGTGGTGTGCACTCTGTCCTTGTTCTGATGAAACAATTGTAAAGTCACCACTGAAAACTCAAAATGGTGTTTTACTAGTTGAGTGTTTTAAAATATTCAAAACAAATAAAGGTCTGATCCCTTTAAAAAACAATTTGTTTAATAGAAATGACAGATTATAAAACTGATGTTTTTCATTAGTACCATCATCTCACATATCAGATAACTCAATTGAGTAAAAATTGTTTATTTTCAATTTTGCTAAGCAGTCTTGCAAGGCTACTTAAACAGATTCCAAATTGTTTCTATATCCAAAGAAGGAACCACTGTATGTAAACTGTAGTAAATATTGTTAAGGTGTTTAAATCAATTTTTATCTATAATTTTGCACAGCAAACAGTACAAATGCAAAATCATAATGCTCTAGCACCTTTTTAGACAGATGTAATTTGTGAAACCTGCATAAATTCATGAAACTTGCATATTTCATGAAGACTGAATTTCTTTGCATTTCATGTATGTGATGGACATTTTTTAACTAACAGTAGTTCCACATTCAATATGAATACATTTAGTATGAAATGCATTGAGGACATGAAGAGTAAACCTAAATTTATTAGACCACTGGACCAAATATTCTGATGGAGTTTATTTAGAATTACTGACACAGGGTCAATCTGTCAAAAGTTATTCAAGTACTTTTATCTTTCTCAGATCACCATCACATGGTATCATCATATTACTTTTAATCTTTTAGAAACTAAAGCGTCTATGCATAAAAAAAGTTCAATGACAGAGCTCTCTGAGGAAAGGGTTCTTCCATTTCTAAAAATGTTCAGACAAAAATGTTCATCTACCTGTACCACTTTGTGTTTGAAGGGAGAAGTACAAATTCACTGATATTTGTGACATGAATTTGGGGCCATTTTAAAGGACAGAATTTATTTATACTGTTGTCTCAACTCTGTTTACAAAGGAGGCCATTGTGAGATGGCAGAACACCCTTGCCCAATCAGTACAACACTCCAGGGAGACTGGTTGACAGTGGCTTATTTAAGGTGGCCGTATGTTGGCATCTCATTTTGCTTTTATAGGTCAGAACTGTGGTTGTCACCCTGGCTTTCCCCATAAATAAGGCATAGCAGATTCTTAGAGAAATTCCTAAAGTAGAAGTTTTTGTCTCCCATTTCTGTAATATTGCCTATTCTAGTGCTGTACTCTTGACCCATTTATAAGTTTAATATATTTAAATAAGAGTTACGCTTGTATATTTGCTTAACACAGCATTTTTGTGGTGCTTGGAATTGAATGCAGCCTTGTTCATACTAGGCAAACACTCTGTAACTGAGCTCTGTAACCTCCAGACATTTCTGTTTGTTTGGTTGGTTGTCGAGATAGAATCCTATGTAGCTCAGACAACTCACGGTTAACTGAGGACAAACTGGAACTGATTTTCCTGCTTTTAGCTCCAGAGTGCTGGATTGCAGGTGAACACACTCATTCTGACCCTTTCTTGAAGTCATTTATTTACATGTTTGCCTGTGGCTTTATGGGAAAGATCCACAGATAAAGTTATAACATTTCTATTTCCTACAGATCAGAGAAAAAAAGTTCCTAAATTGCTTATTTTAGGAAATGTGCTTTTTATTTTTTGTTGTTATTATTGTTACAGATTTTCTGTTTTGCATTTTGTAGTGTTGGGACTTGAACCCAGAGCCTCATTGCATATTAGGCATGTGCTCAGCCACTCAGGTTATCAATGCCCTAGGAGATGTATATTAAAACATTTGTTAGCAATATCATATATTGAGAGGTCAAAGTTCAAAACTTAAGAGGATAAGCATTAAGTGAATAGATCTGAATAGATGAAGTCAAGTCAACTGATTTTTTTTAAGCACCTATATAGACTTCAGCTATCAAAAGTCAGATACACTGGCGTTTCTCCAAATATTTGCAATCATGTGAAACTGATAAAGGAAATAAAATAAAAAAATAAAATTTTTTACTTGCTGAGCATTAAATTAATTGACATTATACTAACTAAATGATTATAAGTGAAAGTATGTTTCTACACCCCTTGAATTATGAACTCAATTAATATCAGCTGAACTAGATATGGTTTATCAAACCTTCAGTTGTAGTTGTCATAATTAGAATTATTTCTCTGCATCTATTGTTCTTTATCAAACCCTTCAGTAAAAAAGTGTAAAAACTGTCAGCGAATGAAAATAATTCCCACCTGTTTTTGTGCCTACTTTGATGGGAATCTATAATTCAATTTTATATGCTTTTGTGAAGTGCCATTCTATGCCTACATTCTCTTGCATTTATTTACAAAAAATAGTAAATAAAAATTTGCTTTTTAAATTTTCATAAAAATTTCATCAAGACCACAGATGGGACTTTAAAATGCAACATTTGTTGTTAGAGTTTGATTTAATCGATATCTATTTTTTCACTTTTGTAATGAGGTTATAACTCACAGATAGTGCTATCGCAGGTCTGTGTATTCTTGAAGTGCTAAAATCTTCAGCTTGTAAATGACACGTGATTGTATTTTTCGTGTGTACATATAATTGGCTAAACATTTGACTGTATATCTTCTTTCTCTTGTTCTAGTTGGACTGATCCAGAGGTTTCTTGTGCTGCAGATTTACATACCCCTGGGACAGGACTTCTCCACTGAATTGCTGTAAGATATATGGAACGTCTTTACATGTTTTATGTGCATTAGACATTTGTTCAGTTGGAACAGCACTAATACTCATTAGTTGTAGTGGCAGTTTTTTTTTTCATTAGAAGGTAGTGACTTATCTAGTTGACATGAAGTAATTAAAATAATTTAATCATATATCTTAGGTGTCACTATACACTGTAGCATTTCTCTAGGAAAAGAAAACAAATTTCATCGGTCAAAGAAGATGCTAAAGGATTATGCTTTTATCTTTGTACTGTTTGCATGAAAGAGTATAGATGGATAAAAACACCTTAACAATATTTAGTGTAGCTTATATGTAGTGCTTCTTTTTTTAGATATATAAACAGTTGGGCATCTGTTTAAGTAGCCTTGCAAGATTGCTTAGCAAAATTGAAAATGTACAACTTTACTCAGTTGAGCTATTTGTTGTATGAGATGTTAGTATAAGTGAAAATAGCATTTGATTTGTAGATTCACAATTGAATATTGTCTAAGATTTCATTTCTAAATGTATGGACTTCAAATTAATCTTTTTCTAATTTCTTTGCAATTAAGAGCTATAAAAGATTTAACTTTAGATTTTAATTTACCATTCTGGAAAAACATGACCCATTAATGAAGACAATTTTTTGCTAGCTTTATTGGTATAAATAAAAAGGGAAAGGAAAGTTTTCTTAAGTGAGAGTATCATAAATCTGAGGTTATTCATTTTTCTTTCTTCTTATAAACTGGCATAACAATGGTTTTTAGGTTGTTAATGCCTATGTTTTAATTACAAGAGGCAATCTTGTTTTCTTACATGAGAAAGGTCAGTGTAACAATTTATGCTTTTGTTTTATTCAACCGTAGGCCTCTTGAAATTCCTAAGCTGCCATAGTCACAATAACTCTTTTTTTTTATTTCCACTCATACAAACTTAACCGGTATACCGGTCCCCCCCTCCCTCCAACCCCCCCATCCCCCTGTGCCCCCACCCCTCCTTCCCCCAGTGCCTCCTCCTCCCATCTCCGGAGCATCCTTTAATGAGCATGCCAAACTCTCCTCTGGGTCCTTCTCTCCGATGAGGTGCAAGGACCCAATGGCATTTGCCAGAACCCTTTCCTGTGTTCCCTTTAAGCATAGGAACACTACTGTGGCTGTCGATCCCATGCCTCCAAGGATCCTAGTGCCTTTAGCAAACGCTAGACCTTGTGGGGTCAATAGTGTGTTAAACATTGCGCAGGGCATGCAAAGTCAATTATGATTGCTTCGGCCCTAACTTGTGTAGAGAATCTTGCATATCATTACTCCTCCCACCCTTGTGCTCTTACAATCTTACCGCCCCCTCTTCTGCAAATTTCCCTGAGCTTCAGGATGGGGAGAGATTAGGCTGGCCTAGTTCCAGGTGGTTAATATAGAGTCTCTGATGTTCTGGATTATGGTTCGTTGATTTATTTTTTTCAATATTGCTGCTCCCGCAATGCCCTTGGCTCCACCCTGATGGGAAATGGATGTCACCCCCTGGCCAGAGATAAAAACCTGTTAAATTAGAGTCTTCTTTAAGAGTATATTCAAAGGTAAATGTAATAAAATTAGGAAACCGCACTGAGGGAGGGGTCAATCACCCATTTGCGATATGGTTACTTTTTATCTGCCAGACTATATGCCCTCCTCTTCTGGTAAGTTCATACCACATTGGTTGTAACTTATTAGGAAGGAAAGTCTGTGAACTTAACCAGATGTCTCATTACTTACTTGCAGTCCTTGATGGTGGCCTATTTTATCTGCTGTGACATGGTCCCCTCTCTCCTTGTTACTGGTGTGTCCGTCTTTCCCCATCCCTCCTGTTCATAATCTTTGCAATTACTGTAGGTATTACAGAGATTTATCTTTGAGTGCCTCTAAGTGGGTTTGGTACTAGGAGCCACCAATTAGGGAGTACATATGGCGCTTAATTTTCTGGGTTTGGGATACTTCACTTAATATAATTGTTTCTAATGACATCCATTTCCCGGCAAATTCCAGTAATTCATCATTTTTGATGGCTGAGTAGTACTCCATTGTATAGATGTACCACAGTTTCCTTATCCACTCGTCAACTGTTGGACATTTGGGTTGATTCCATGACTTTGCTATTGTAAACAGTGCTGCTATGAACATGGTCGTGTTTGTGCTATCAAGGTGAATTTTTGCTGTATGGGGGGTTATTCCCAAAAGTGGAATAGCAGGGTCATATGGCATTTCAATCTTTAATTTCTTTAAAAATCTCCAGACGGCTCGCCAGAGTGGCTGTATGAGCCTGCATTCCCACCAGCAATGTAGGAGAGTTCCCCTCTCTCCACATCCTCTCCAACATTTGTTGTTGTTTGTATTGTGGATTTTTGCCATCCTGACCGGGGTGAGATGATGTTTCAGGGAAGTTTTGATTTGCATTTCCCTGATGGCTAAGGATATGGAACATTTTTTGAGATATTTGTTAGACATTTTAAATTTCATCCTGGTAAAGTTTCTTTTAAGTTCCAGGGCCCATTTTTTAAATGGGCCATTTGTTTCCTTGGTGTTTAGTTTTCTAAGTTCTTTGTGCACTGTGGATAATAGAGCTCTATCAGATATGTGGTTAGTGAAGATTTTCTCCCATTCTGTGGGTTGCCTTTGAGCTCGTGTTAGTTACAACCTCTTTATCTGAACAGGAGCTCTTTAATTTTACAAGATCCCAATTGGTGAGAGTTAGTAGCAGTGACTGTGCCGTTGGATGTCTGTTTAGGAACTGTTGGCCTAGCCCAATCAGCTCGAGGGAATTCCCTACCCTTTCAACTACGGTTTTTATAGTCTCTGGCCTTAAATCAAGGTCCTTGATCCATTTGGAATTAAGTCTTGTACATGGTGACAAGTACGGGTCCAGTTTTAATGTTCTGCATGTGGAGATCCAGTTTGGCCAGCACCATTTGTTGAAGATGCTGTTCTTTTTCCATTGGATTTTTTGGGCCCCTTTGTCAAAGACCAAATGGCTGTAATTTTGTGGGCTTATATCTGGGTCTTCAATCCTTATCCATTGATCTGTGTGCCTATTTTGGAGCCAGTACCAGGCTATTTTTATAATTATAGATTTGCAGTATAGACTAAGGTTTGGTATGGTGATACTTCCAGCAGTGTTTTTGTTACTCAGGATTGTCTTTGCTATCCTGGCTCTTTTGTGCTTCCATATGAATTTTCAGATTGTTTGGTCAACTTCTTTGAAGAATTGCTTTGGGATTTTAATTGGTATAGCATTGAATCTGTATATTGCCTTTGGTAGGATGGTCATTTTTACGATATTGATTCTGCCAATCCAGGAACAAGGGAGGTCTTTCCACCTTCTGGTGTTTTCTGCTATTTCTTTCTTTAGAGTTTTAAAGTTTTCATTGTAAAGGTCTTTTACCTCCTTGGTTAGGTTTATACCAAGGTATTTCATTTTTTTAGGGGCTATAGTAAATGGGATTGTTCCTCTCAGGGCTTTTTTACCTCTTTCATTCTGGGCATATAGGAAGGCCACTGATTTTTGTACATTTATTTTGTATCCTGCCACCCTGCTGAACTTCTCAATTAGTTCCAGGAGCTTCCTGGTGGGTTTTTTGGGATCCCTCAGGTATAAGATCATGTCATCTACAAATAGAGATAGCTTGACTTCTTCCTTGCCTGATTTGAATCCCTTTTATGTCCCTTTCTTGTCTTATGGCTTCAGCTAAGACTTCAAGTACAATATTGAATAGAAGTGGTGAGAGTGGACAGCCTTGTCTAGTTCCTGATCGAAGTGGGAATGCTTCCAGTTTTTCCCCATTGAGTATAATTCTTGCTGTGGGTTTGTTGTATACATCTTTTATTATATTGATAAAAGCTCCTTCCATTCCTACTGTCTCTAGCGTTTTGATCATAAAAGGCTGTTGGATCTTGTCAAAAGCTTTTTCTGCATCTATCGAGAGTATCATGTGGTCTTGGACTTTGGACTGGTTTACGTGATGAATTACATTTATTGATGGTGTATGTTGAACCAACTTTGTGTGCCGGGGATAAAGCCTACTTAGTCCCCGTGAATGATCTTTTTGATATGTTTTTGAATCCGATTTGCTAAGACTTTGTTGAGAATCTTTGCATCTGTGTTCATCAGAGAGACTGGCCTATAGTTTTCTTTTTTAAGTGTATCTTTATTAGGTTTTGGGATTAAAACAATATTAGCTTATAGAAGGAATTTGGTAATATTCCTTCCTTTACTACTTGATGGAACAGTTTAAGGAGTATTGGTGTTATTAACTCCTTAAATGTCTGGTAGAACTCTGTGCTGAATCCATCTGGTCCAGGACATTTTTTGGTGGGAAGATTTGAGATTACTTCCTCAATTTCCTCATATGTTATGGGACTATTTAAATAATTCACAACTTCCTGATTCAATTTACTTTAGTTATGTTTACTTAGGATTTCATCCATCTCTTTTGTGTTGTCAAATTTCACAGAGTATAAGTTTTTGAAATATGATGTTATAATTCTCTGGATTTCTTGGGTATCAATAGTGATAACTCCATTTTCATTTCTAAATTTGTTAATTTGGTTTTTCTCTCTCTTGCTTTTGGTTAATTTAGCTAGGTGTGTACTATTCTTATTGATTTTTTTCAAAGAACCGGCTTTTTGACTGGTTGATTTTCTCTATCGTTTTACTAATCTCGATTTCAGTTATTTGTCCCCTTATTTTGCTAATCTTCTCTCTTCTACTACTTTTGGGATCAGATTGCTCTAGTTTCTCTAAAGCTTTAAGCTGCATTGTTAAGTTGTTTATTTCTGATGTTTCCATTTTTTTTGATGTAGGCATTAAGAGCTATGAACTTCCTCTTTCAGGAAATCTTGAATTTCCTTTTTTTAATTTCTTCCTGAATCCAGTTCTCATTCAGCATCATCGTGTTAAGTTTCCAGGAGTCGGTGTATTTTCTGTCGTTTGTTGTGTTGTTGTGGATGTCCAGCTTTAGGCCGTGGTGGTCTGATAGGGCACGGGCTAGAATTTCAACTTTCCTGTATATGTGGAGAATCGTTTTGTGGCCCAAAATGTGATCTATTTTGGAGAAAGTTCCGTGTGCTGCTGAGAAAATGTGTATTCTTTGGTACGTGGGTGAAAAGTTCGATAGAGATCTGTAAGGTCCATTTCTTTCAGGGTTTGGTTAAGTTCCAAAGTGTCTCTGTTAAGCTTTTGACCTGTTGATCTATCCCATGTTGAGAGGGCGGTATTGAAATCCCCAAGAATTCTTGTTTGGGGGTTGATTTCTCGCTTTAGATGCTGTAGAGTTTTCTTAATGAATGTGGAGGGGCCCATATTGGGTGCATATATGTTCAGTATTGTGAAGTCTTCCTGGTGAATTGTACCTGTGACTAAAATGTAGTATCCATCTGTGTCTCTTTTGATTTATTTTGGTTTAAAGTCCATTTTGTCCAAAAGCATAATGGCTACCTTTGCCTGTTTTCCTAGTTCCGTTAGCTTGCAGAATTTTGGACCAGCCTTTCATTCTTAGGACATGTCTATCTTTTGTGGTGAGCTGAGTTTCTTGAAGGCAGCAGATTGATGGGTTGTGATTTTTTAATCCAAGTTTGTAATCTGTGTCTCTTAATCGGTGAGTTAATACCATTGACATTTAATGTTATAATGAAGAAATTATTTTTAATTCTGGACATTTTTTATGTTTAGTGAATTTTGTAAGCTTATTCTTTGAAATTTATGTTTTTGTGGTATTATACTTCCCTTCTGTCCTCCTTCTGTCCTCCTGGATACACTTGTTTTTTTCTTCAAGTTTGCCTATCATTTCTAGCATTTTTATTATTATTATTATTATTATTTATTCAACTGTGCGCATGTGCGCGTGTATGTGCGCGCGCATGTGTGTGTCTGTGTGTGTGTGTGTCTGTGTATTTGTAGAACCACGGACGAATTCGCGAACCACCATGGACGCCTCCACCTCCTTCTGCCCCGGGATTCACAGGCTCCGCCCTACCAGGACCAGAAGCGCAGGCCGCCCCCGCTTCTGCCTGGCGTTTATACGTGGGATCTGAGATCCGAACTCAGAACCTTCCGCCTGTAAGGCGGAGGCTTAACCCCTGAGCCACCTCGCCAGCCCCATTTCTAGCATTTTTTGAAGGGCTGGTCTGGTAGACATGTATCCCTTCAAGTTGTCTTTGTGCTGGAAAATTTTTCTTTCTCCCTCGATCATGACAGATAGTTTTTCTGGGTATATCAGTCTGGGTTGACATTTTTGCTCATTTAATACTTGAAGTACGTCTCTCCAAGCTCTTCTTGCTTTTACTGTTTCCATTGAGAAGTCATTTGTTATTTTAATAGGTTTACCTTTAAAAGTGACTTGCTTTTTTTCTCTTGAAGCTCTTAGCACCTTTTCTTTGTCTTGAATGTGGAGTGTTTTGACTATTATTTGCCGTGGCAAGCTTCTGTTTTGGTCATTTCTGTTTGGAGTGCGAAATGCCTCTTGTATTTGGATGGGTCTCTCATTCTTTAGTTGTGGGACGTTTTCATTTATGATGATTTGAAATATTTCCTCAGGTGTGGTATTTTGGGATTCTTGTTCTGGTATTCCATGATTGTGCATGTAGGCTTCTTCAGGGTGTCCCATATCTCTTGAATGTTCCTCTCCAGTATCTTTTTGGCTTTAACAATCTCTTCCATTGAGCTGGTTAATTCTCCCACGTTGTCTTCAAGATCTGAAATTCTTTTTTCTGCTTCGTTAGTTCTGCTGATAAGACTCTCTGTTGAGCTTTGGGTTGAAGATAACTTGTCTTTTAGTTCAATTTTAAACTCTGCCTGAGACTGTTTTAACTGTTCTATGCCTATTTTTATTTCTTGAACTGTTTTTCTCAACTCCTCCAAATGCCTGTTGTGTTCCTGTTCAAAGTGGTTGATGCGGTTGTTTAACTCCTCTTGGATTTCCTCTTTCATAGTATTGATCATGGTAATGATCACACTTTGAAAGTCGTTGTCTTGGGTCTGGCTTTCTTGGCTGTTTTCTGTGAATTTGTTCTGGTCGGAATCCATCATTAAGGGGTTAATTCTTTCAGTGGGAGATTGATCTTCTTGGGTTTTGTTTCTCATGGATCTGTACTTTGACTTGGGCATTGTTGTTTTGTCTTCTAGGGCTTTCCAGTTTCTGTGTGTTTTTGACTGAACTGATTTAGTTGGTATTACTACACTTGGGCAGTTATTACTAGTGCTTGCCTTGGAGTTGGTTATGTTTGTCTTTTGTTATTGTTATTTCCTAGTTGAGGCTATCAGGCTATTAGTACGTCAGTTATGTCAGGTTAAGTAGACAAGGAGTGAATATTAATATGGTAGTGCACTTTTATGATGTAGTATCTTGGTGATATGTGAGGGTGAGTGGTGTATTCCCTGTAGTTGTATATGTTTTTGGGGTGGCTGTATGGAAAAGTTAATCTACAGTGATTAATATTAGAAAAGAACAGTAGGGTAAAAAAAAGGTTTACTTATCTTTGGGCTGGATGTGAAGAATCTCTCCTATGTGATATGATGATTGTAGAGGCCTTCAGATGTATGGCCTTTGACCCTTAGACCTTTGCTTGAGTTTTCTTTGGACTCTATTGAATTCTGAGTAGCAATGTGTCTTCCGTAGATCACGTGTGTGGGTCCCCAGTGGGCCGGAGAGGCAGAGGGGCTGATGTTGATGGCAGAATTCTTGACCTAGGACCTGGGACTTGGCTTAGTGGCCCTCCCAAGCTCCAGGGACGGAGGAATGTGAGCAAGTCCTGTCCAGTTGGGCGGACAGGTTGGCAGGAGGAAGAAAGGGGCTGGGGCCCGGAGCGTGGCCCAGGCTAAAACCGGAGGCAGCCTGGGTGCTGCTGGGACACTGGGCGACCTGCAGGCTGGGCGGACTTACCTGGGGCTGGCGGAGTGGGAAGCATGGTCTGGCAAGGGCAAGGCGGCGCGGGAGGAAGAGCCCATAGTCACAATAACTCTTTACAATGGTTCTTAGAGAATGAAGACCAAAGCATTGTTTGATGCTCTATGCACCACTTTCTGATTTCTGCAGAAAAAGCACTTTTCAGATTCCAAAGGCATTCTAAAGGCACGGAAAGTACCATGTAAAGCTTTATTTTTTCAGTGCAAGGGAAAGTGATTTCTGAACTGAAAGAAGACAAATTATATCTGAAATCTGTAAGGCTCCTCACATAGCAATCTAGTTTAGCTCCCTTTATTTCTGGCATCTTGCTACCACCCATCATTTTAGCTTGTGCAGAGCAGTGATAGAGGTCTGCAGGTTGGCAAGTTGGTCTTTAGATCAGACATTTGAGTTGAACCTTGGAAAAGAATCTTTTGCCAATGAGACTGCTTTTTATATGCAAAGTTAAATTTTATTTGTTCTCCTAAACTCCTGAGCTTATCACCCTAAACTAGGGTGCACTGTTTTAACTAGTTTAATGGCAATTAGAGCTTTAATATTTGAAAATATATAATGTATAATAATATAAGTATATTATTTTTATTTATAATATATAATATAAATAACTAAATATAATACAAATAATATAAATATATAAATAAATAAGTATAAATAGAAAAATAAATTGACATATAAGTAGGCCTGAGGTTTCTTTGCCCCCTTGCTGATAATGCTCTTGCTTGTCAGAGTATGGACAAATATTTTGAGGTGTCTGGATTAGCTTAGATTTTGAATGCAGTTCATTTTAGTAATTGATTCCCAAGTTCTCATATCCACATGGAAAACATTCTGACTTTCCAAACTGTTTTAGTCTTATAGTTTTAAGAAAACAAATTTCTTCTGGACAACAGGTTAAAATTAAGTAACACAGGAAAGACATGCTATGTCCTGATTATGAAAGTTTGTCAGAGAAAGCATATTAACTCTGAATTTGTTTTTAATAATCAAAGTATTTTGGTGTTTGAGAAAGTGATGACAGAGTCAGGAAGGTAAAATGATTAGTATAGATTTTTCTTTCTAACCATTTTTTTTCTTCCTTAAATGAAAGGACTTTCAGCACTTGTATAGTGTATTACTGTTTCTAGCACTGTAGCTCTAGGCGATTTTAAATAATACATATCTCTAACAAGCTTGGAAAGTTACCTAGCAGAAAGATATCTGGCTTCTAAATTTTTTCATTGTCAGAGTTGGAGAGGCCTTTTGTTTCACAAAGGCACCTGTTATAAATCAAGAGGTTTTTGTAAGTGGAGTTTTGCCATCTGGTTTGCTAGTTTAGTTATCATTTATTTCTTCATCCTCCTTCTGGGTCTCTCATGGACATACTTGGTGATTATTCTCCTCAGAAAGAGATTATATGTATGGACTAGGGAATTCCTTAGAGCCAGCAAGAGCTCAACTTGCAGACTCCATCATTTAGGGAACAAATTCCTAGTATTGTAAGCTGTGTGGTTCATACAGGGAATTCAAAACAGCTGAGTCAACACTGTCTTCCTGCCCTAACTGCTGTTCTTCCCTCTTCCGAAGCATCATGTGGTTCCCCTGAGTGTTCCCACTTTCTATTAGACTTCCCAGCTTCCTTGCTTGTCCTCTCTAGTGTCCACACTGCAGTTAGGGTGATCTTTATATGAAAATATCCTAAATTCTCACTGGTATAAACCGAGGATAAACTCCCAAATCCTCAGTACCCTTGTGTTCTCTGTTTTTTCTTGTCTCAAACACTCTGCTCTGAGCATATGTTCGTCAGTTTCACTGACTCTTCTCAGCCTTGTGGTTCATTTTCTTCCTCAGAGACCATGTGAGGTCTTCTTGGGTTCCTGTGCACAAGTAATCTCTTTCCTAGCCTGCCTACTCTGAAATGCCTCCCAAGTAAAAGAGGTTCATCTCTTATGCCCTTTTCTAGCCCCCTATCCTTTTCTTAATCACAACGCTAAAGGTTTATAATTACTGATCTTTGGAGGTAGACTTGAGTTTCACGAGGACAGAGAGACTGTGTTCAACTCAGCTTGATATTCCAGCACTTTACATAATACCTGGTATGTAACAGACTGAAATGTGGATGATAGAGCAGGACTGTTTGTGGCTTAAAAAATAGTAGGACCTAATTTCTGTCTTTATACAGTTTACTGTGAGAGTGAATGTCTAATTTACATTTTAATAAATTTTATGATGAAATAAGAGCAAAGTCAGTGGTGAAACATACGAAGTATGAGGCAGAAGAAAGAATGCAGGCACATCTACATTGAAATCTACTTGACCTCTGGGGGATCTGGGGAAGATTATATAGTAATTTGCCTCACTTATGGGATGAGAATAATAATACTTTACAGGTGTGTCATAAGTATTAAGTGAGAAAATTAGCACGAAATAGTAATCAGTGCTTATGTTTATTAAACATTTATGATGTACCTAGATATCAGATTATGATTCTAAGCAATTTCTTTTAGCTTAATTAATGCTCATAAGCAATTATTCATTTGGTCATCTATTAAACTGAAGACTACAAAGGTTAACAAACTGGCCCAAGCTTATAGTCCTAGTAACTCTTAGAGCCAGGATTCCAGTATGTAGTTTAATCTAAGAGACTGTGCTCTATATTACCATAACATTAGGGCTTACTTATAATGCTGCTGTTATTTTCTTTATACTTTATATACAGTGGTAACATATATACAGAAAATATTTCATTTGAACATTTGTGCAAGATGAAATTACAAAGCTTTCCACATCTTCATGGTCTTGTCATTTTAATAGTTTTATCATGACAGTTCCAGGAAGACAGGCCTTTCAATTTTGGGCAGTGTCTGTTTTTATTCTTTTGAAATAATTAAGGAATTTACTCAAATCTTTTGTTGCTGCAGTGGTTGTTTTTAGTACTTTGTAGCTTAAATATACTCATACTAATCTTTTTAAATAAAAGCTAAAAGTTTCACATTTTTTTTCAGCTGCCCATTCCTTTATTTCTTTTTTTTATTATTAATACATTTTTTATTATTATTTCAGCTCATACAAACTTAATAGGTACACCAGTTCCCTCCCTCCCTCCTCCTCCCCCATACCCCCTGCTCCCCCTCCCCACCCCCCTCACTCCCCCCAGTTCCTCCCGCCCCAATTCCCAGAGATTCCTTTCTTGTGCATGCCTGATTTTCCTCTGGGCCCTCCACTCTGATGACGTACAAGGACCCAGTAGCCTTTCCCTGAACCCTTTCCCATGTTCACCTTAGGTATAGGAACACTGCTGTGGCTGCCAATCCCTTGCCTCCAAGGATCTTGGTGCCTTTGGCAGATGCAATACTTTGTGAGGTCTAGTGTGTTGGACAATGTGCAGGGCATGTAAAGTCCAATTATGATTGCTTCAGCCCTAACTTGTATGGAGTATCTTGCATATCATTGCTCCTCCCATCCTTTTGCTCTTACACTCTTACTGCCCCCTCTTCCGCAAATTTCCCTGAGCTTCAAGATGGGGAGAGATTAAGCTGGCCTAGTTCTATGTGGTTGATATAGAGTCTCTGAAGTTCTGGATTGTGGTTTGTTGATTTTCTTTTGCAGTTTTGCTACTCCTGCAATGCCCTTCACTCCATCCTGGTGGGCATTGTATGTTACCCCCTGGCCAGAGACAAAAAGCTGTTAAACTAGAGTCTTGTGATAAAAGCACATTCAAAGGTAGATGTAATAAAAGTGGGAAACCACAGTGAGGGAGGGATCTATCACCCATTTACAAAATGGTTGCTTTTTATCTGCCAGACTATATGCCCTCCTCTTCTGGTGAGATTATATCCCCCCAGTAGTAAATGATCAGGAACAAAAGTCCGTGAACATAATCAGATGTCTCATTACTTATTTGGGTCCTTGATGGAGGCCTATTTCCTCTGCTGTAACATGGTCCCTTCTCTCCTTGTTTCTCGTGTGGCCCTCCTACCCCATCCCTCCTGTTCATAATCCTTGGAATTACTGTCTATAGGTGGGCTGGGTGGGTTTGGTACTAGGAGCCACCTATTAGGGAGTACATACGGCACTTAATTTTCTGGGTCTGGGATACTTCACTTAATATAATTGTTTCTAATGACATCCATTTCCCGGCAAATTCCAGTAATTCATCATTTTTCATGGCTGAGTAGTACTCCATTGTATAGATGTACCACAGTTTCCTTATCCACTCGTCAACTGTTGGACATTTGGGCTGATTCCATGACTTTGCTATTGTAAACAGTGCTGCTATGAACATGGTCGTGCTTGTGCTATCGAGGTGAACCTCTCTTGTATGGGGAGTTATTCCCAAAAGTGGAATTGCAGGGTCATATGGCATTTCAATCTTTAATTTCTTTAAAAATCTCCAGACGGCTCGCCAGAGTGGCTGTATGAGCCTGCATTCCCACCAGCAATGTAGGAGAGTTCCCCTCTCTCCACATCCTCTCAAACATTTGTTGTTGTTTGTATTGTGGATTTTTGCCATCCTGACCAGGGTCAGATGATATCTCAGGGAAGTTTTGATTTGCATTTCCCTGATGGCTAAGGAAGTGGAGCATTTTTTAAGATATTTGTTAGACATTTTAATTTCATCCCTGGTAAAGTTTCTTTTAAGTTCCAGGGCCCATTTTTTAATTGGGCCATTTGTTTCCTTGGTGTTTAGTTTTCTAAGTTCTTTGTGCACTCTGGACAATAGAGCTCTATCAGATATGTGGTAAGTGAAGATTTTCTCCCATTCTGTGGGTTGCGTTTGAGCTCGTGTTACAATCTCTTTATCTGAACAGAAGCTCTTTAATTTCACAAGATCCCAACTGTTGAGAGTTGGTAGCAGTGACTGTGCCATTGGATGTCTGTTTAGGAACTGTTGGCCTAGCCCAATCAGCTCAAGGGAGTTCCCTATCCTTTCAACTATGGTTTTTATAGTCTCTGGCCTGATATCAAGGTCCTTGATCCATTTGGAATTAAGTCTTGTACATGGTGACAAGTACGGGTCCAGCTTTAATCTTCTGCATGTGGAGATCCAGTTTTGCCAGCACCATTTGTTGAAGATGCTGTTCTTTTTCCATTGGATTCTTTGGGCCCCTTTGTCAAAGACCAAATGGCTGTAATTTTGTGGGCTTATATCTGGGTCTTCAATCCTTATCCATAGATCTGTGTGTCTATTTTGGAGCCACTACCAGGCTGTCTTTATAACTATGGATTTGTAGTATAGATTTAGGTTTGGTATGGCAATACCTCCAGCAGTGTTTTTGTTACTCAGGATTGTCTTTGCTTTCCTGGGTCTTTTGTGCCTCCATATGAACTTTGAGATTGTTTGGTCAACTTCTTTGAAGAATTGCTTTGGGATTTTAATTGGTATAGCATTGAATCTGTATATTGCCTTTGGTAGGATGGTCATTTTTACGATGTTGATTCTGCCAATCCAGGAACAAGGGAGGTCTTTCCACCTTCTGGTGTCTTCTGCTATTTCTTTCTTTAGGGTTTTAAAGTTTTCATTGTAAAGGTCTTTTACCTCCTTAGTTAGGTTTATACCAAGGTATTTCATTTTTTTAGGGGCTATAGTAAATGGGATTGTTTCTCTCAAGGCTTTTTCCCTTCTTTCATTCTGGGCATATAGGAAGGCCTCTGATTTTTGCACATTTATTTTGTATCCTGCCACCCTGCTGAACTGCTCAATTAGCTCCAGGAGCTTCCTGGTGGAGTTTTTGGGATCACTCAGGTATAAGATCATGTCATCTGCAAATAGGGATAGCTTGACTTCTTCCTTGCCGATTTGAATCCCTTTTATGTCCCTTTCTTGTCTTATGGCTTCAGCTAAGACTTCAAGTACAATATTGAATAGAAATGGTGAGAGTGGACAGCCTTGTCTAGTTCCTGATCGAAGTGGGAATGCTTCCAATTGTTCCCCATTGAGCATAATCCTTGCTGTGGGCTTGTTGTATACAGCTTTTATTATAATGATAAAGGTTCCTTCCATTCCTACTGTCTCTAGCGTTTTGATCATAAAAGGCTGTTGGATCTTGTCAAAAGCTTTTTCTGCATCTATCGAGAGTATCATGTGGTCTTGGTCTTTGGACTGGTTTACATGATGAATTACATTTATTGATTTTCGTATGTTGAACCAACTTTGTGTGCCGGGGATGAAGCCTACTTGGTCCCTTTGAATGATCTTTTTAATATGTTTTCGAATCCGACTTGCTAAGACTTTGTTGAGAATCTTTGCATCTGTGTTCATCAGAGAGATCGGCCTACAGTTTTCTTTTTTTTTTTTTTATTTCAGCTCATACAAACTTATTAGGTACACCAGTTCCCTCCCTCCCTCCTCCTCCCCCCGTACCCTCTACTCCCCCTCCCTACCCCTCTCCCTCCCCATCTCCCAGTGTCTCCCACCCCAATTCCCAGAGAGTCCTTTCTTGTGCATGTCTGATTTTCCTCTGGGCCCTCCTCTCCGATGACGTACAAGGACCCAGTGGCCTTTCCCGAACCCTTTCCCGTGTTCCCCTTAGGTATAGGAACACTGCTGTGGCTGCCAATCCTTTGCCTCCAAGGCTCTTGCTGCCTTTAGCAGATGCTAGACTTTGTGAGGTCAACAGTGTGTTGGACAATGCGCAGGGCATGCAAAGTCCAATTATGATTGCTTCAGCCCTAACTAGTATAGAGTATCTTACATATCATTGCTCCTCCCATCCTTATGCTCTTACACTCTTACCGCCTCCTCTTCCGCAAATTTCCCTGAGCTTCAAGATTGGGAGAGACTAAGCTGGCCTAGTTCTAGGTGGTTGATATAGAGTCTCTGAAGTTCTGGAATTGTGGTTTGTTGATTTTCTTTTGCAGTTTTGCTGCTCCTGCAATGCCCTTCACTCCATCCTGGTGGGCATTGTATGTTACCCCCTGGCCAGAGACAAAAAGCTGTTAGAGTCTTGTGATAAAAGCACATTCAAAGGTAGATGTAATAAAAGTGGGAAACCATACTAAGGGAGGGGTCTATCACCCATTTGCAAAATGGTTACTTTTTATCTGCCAGACTATATGCCCTCCTCTTCTGGTGAGATCACTCCCCCTCAGTAGTAAATGATCAGGAACAAAAGTATGTGAACTTAATCAAATGTCTCATTACTTATTTGGGTCCTTGGTGGAGGCCTATTTTCCCTGCTGTAACATGGTCCCTTCTCTCCTTGTTTCTCGTGTGGCCCTCCTACCCCATCCCTCCTGTTCATAATCCTTGGAATTACTGTCTGTAGGTGGGCTTGGTGGGTTTGGTACTAGGAGCCACCTATTAGGGAGTACATAGGGCGCTTAATTTTCTGGATCTGGGATACTTCACTTAATATAATTGTTTCTAATGACATCCATTTCCCGGCAAATTCCAGTAATTCATCATTTTTCATGGCTGAGTAGTACTCCATTGTATAGATGTACCACCGTTTCCTTATCCACTCGTCAACTGTTGGACATTTGGGCTGATTCCATGACTTTGCTATTGTAAACAGTGCTGCTATGAACATGGTCGTGCTTGTGCTATCGAGGTGAACCTCTGCTGTATAGGGGGTTATTCCCAAAAGTGGAATAGCAGGGTCATATGGCATTTCAATCTTTAATTTCTTTAAGAATCTCCAGACGGCTCGCCAGAGTGGCTGTATGAGCCTGCATTCCCACCAGCAATGTAGGAGAGTTCCCCTCTCTCCACATCCTCTCCAGAATTTGTCGTTGTTAGTATTGTGGATTTTTGCCATCCTGACCAGGGTCAGATGATATCTCAGGGAAGTTTTGATTTGCATTTCCCTGATGGCTAAAGAAGTGGAGCATTTTTTAAGATATTTGTTAGACATTTTAATTTCATCCCTGGTAAAGTTTCTTTTAAGTTCCAGGGCCCATTTTTTAATTGGGCCATTTGTTTCCTTGGTGTTTAGTTTTCTAAGTTCTTTGTGCACTCTGGACAATAGAGCTCTATCAGATATGTGGTAAGTGAAGATTTTCTCCCATTCTGTGGGTTGCGTTTGAGCTCGTGTTACAATCTCTTTATCTGAACAGAAGCTCTTTAATTTCACAAGATCCCAACTGTTGAGAGTTGGTAGCAGTGACTGTGCCATTGGATGTCTGTTTAGGAACTGTTGGCCTAGCCCAATCAGCTCAAGGGAGTTCCCTATCCTTTCAACTATGGTTTTTATAGTCTCTGGCCTGATATCAAGGTCCTTGATCCATTTTGAATTAAGTCTTGTACATGGTGACAAGTACGGGTCCAGCTTTAATCTTCTGCATGTGGAGATCCAGTTTTGCCAGCACCATTTGTTGAAGATGCTGTTCTTTTTCCATTGGATGCTTTGGGCCCCTTTGTTAAAGACCAAATGGCTGTAACTTTGTGGGCTTATATCTGAGTCTTCAATCCTTATCCATTGATCTGTGTGTCTATTTTGGAGCCAGTACCAGGCTGTCTTTACAACTATGGATTTGTAGTATAGACTAAGGTTTGCTATGGTTATACCTCCAGCTGTGTTTTTGTTACTCAGGATTGTTTTTCCTATCCTGGGTCTTTTGTGCCTCCATATGAACTTTGAGATTGTTTGGTCAACTTCTTTGAAGAATTGCTTTGGGATTTTGATTGGTATAGCATTGAATCTGTATATTGCCTTTGGTAGGATGGTCATTTTCACGATGTTGATTCTGCCAATCCAGGAACAATCTGGTGTCTTCTGCTATTTCTCTCCTTAGGGTTTTAAAGTTTTCATTGTAAAGGTCTTTTACCTCCTTAGTTAGGTTTATACCAAGGTATTTCATTTTTTTAGGGGCTATAATAAATGGTATTGTTTCTCTCAAAGCTTTTTCACTTCTATCATTCTGGGCATATAGGAAGGCCTCTGATTTTTGCACATTTATTTTGTATCCTGCCACCCTGCTGAACTGCTCAATTAGCTCCAGGAGCTTCCTGGTGGAGTTTTTGGGATCACTCAGGTATAAGATCATGTCATCTGCAAATAGGGATAGCTTGACTTCTTCCTTGCCGATTTGAATCCCTCTTATGTCCCTTTCTTGTCTTATGGCTTCAACTAGGACTTCAAGTACAATATTGAATAGAAGTGGTGAGAGTGGATAGCCTTGTCTAGTTCCTGATCGAAGTGGGAATGCTTCCAATTGTTCCCCATTGAGCATAATCCTTGCTGTGGGCTTGTTGTATACAGCTTTTATTATATTGATAAAGGTTCCTTCCATTCCTACTGTCTCTAGCATTTTGATCATAAAAGGCTGTTGGATCTTGTCAAAAGCTTTTTCTGCATCTATCGAGAGTATCATGTGGTCTTGGTCTTTGGACTGGTTTACATGATGAATTACATTTATTGATTTTCGTATGTTGAACCAACCTTGTGTGCCGGGGATAAAGCCTAGTTGGTCCCCATGAATGATCTTTTTAATATGTTTTTGAATCCGATTTGCTAAGACTTTGTTGAGAATCTTTGCGTCTGTGTTCATCAGGGAGATCGACCTATAGTTTTCTTTTTTAAGCGAATCTTTATTAGGTTTTCGGATTAAAACGATATTAGCTTCATAGAAGGAATTTGGTAGTGTTCCTTCCTTTGCTATTTGATGGAACAGTTTAAGGAGTATTGGTGTTATTAACTCCTTAAATGTCTGGTAGAACTCTGTGCTGAATCCATCTGGTCCAGGACATTTTTTGGTGGGAAGATTCAAAATTACTTCCTCAATTTCCTTATATGTTATAGGACTATTTAAATAATTCACAACTTCCTGATTCAATTTAGGTAACTTGTGTTTACTTAGAAATTCATCCATCTCTTTTATGTTGTCAAACTTCACAGAGTTAAGTTTTTGAAATATGATGTTATAATTCTCTGGATTTCCTGGGTATCAATAGTGATAACTCCATTTTCATTTCTGATTTTGTTAATTTGGGTTTTCTCTCTCCTGCTTTTGGTTAATTTAGCTAGGGGTGTATCAATCTTATTGATTTTTTTCAAAGAACCAGCTTTTTGACTGGTTGATTTTTTCTATCGTTTTCTTAATCTCGATTTCAGATATTTGTCCCCTTATTTTGCTAATCTCCTCTCTTCTACTACTTTTGGGATCAGATTGCTCTAGTTTCTCTAAAGCTTTAAGCTGCATTGTTAAGTTGTTTATTTCTGATGTTTCCATTTTTTTGATGTAGTCATTAAGAGCTATGAACTTACCTCTTAGAACAGCTTTCATTGTGTCCCAGAGATTTTGGTAAGTTGTATTTTCATTATCATTCACTTTCAGGAAATCTTGAATTTCCTTTTTAATTTCTTCCTGAATCCAGTTTTCATTCAGCATCACATTGTTAAGTTTCCAGGAGTTAGTGTATTTTCTCTTGTTTGATGTGTTGTGGATGTCCAGCTTTAGGCCGTGGTGGTCTGATAGGGCACAGGTTAGAATTTCAACTTTTTTGTATATGTGTAGATTCATTTTGTGGCCCAATATGTGATCTATTTTGGAGAAAGTTCCGTGTGCTGCTGAGAAAAATGTGTATTCTTTGGTGTGTGGGTGAAAAGTTCGATAGAGATCTGTAAGGTCCATTTCTTCAGGGTTTGATTAAGTTCCAAAGTGTCTCTGTTAAGGTTTTGACCTGTTGATCTATCCCATGTTGAGAGGGCGGTGTTGAAGTCCCCAAGAATTGTCGTTTGGGGGTTGATTTCTTGCTTTAGACGCTGTAGGGTTTTCTTAATGAATGTGGAGGGGCCCGTATTGGGTGCATATATGTTCAGTATTGTGAAGTCTTCCTGGTGAATTTTACCTGTGACTAAAATGTAGTATCCATCCGTGTCTCTTATAATTTTCTTTGGTTCGAAGTCCACTTTGTCTGATAGCATAATGTCTACCCCTGCCTGTTTTCTGCTTCCATTTGCTTGTAGAATTGTTGACCAGCCTTTTATTTTTAGAACGTGCCTATCTTTTGTGGTGAGATGGGTTTCCTGCAGGCAGCAGATTAATGGATTGTGATTTTTAATCCAAGTTTGTAATGTGTCTCTTGATCGGTGAATTAATTCCATTAACATTTAGTGTTATAATGGAGAAACTATTTTTAATTCTAGACACTTATTATGTTTAGTAGTTTTTATCAGTATATTGCTTCGCTTTTAATGGTGTTATATTTGCCTTCTGTTCTCCTGGATATGCCTGTTTTTTTCATCACGCTTGAGTATCATTTCTAGCATTTTTTGAAGGCCTGGTTTGGTGGACATGTATCCCTTCAAGTTGTCTTTGTGCTGGAAAATTTTCCTTTCTCCCTCGATCATGACTGATAGTTTTGCAAGGTAAATCAGCCTGGGTTGACATTTTTGCTCATTCAATACTTGAAGTATGTCACTCCAAGCTTTTCTTGCTTTTACTGTTTCGACTGAGAAGTCATTTGTTATTTTAATAGGTTTACCTTTAAAAGTGACTTGTTTTTTCTCCCTTGAAACTCTCAGCACCAATTCTTTATCTTCAACGTGGAGCGTTTTAACTATTATTTGCCGGGGCGTGCTTCTGTTTGGTCGTATCTGTTTGGGGTGCAGAATGCCTCTTGTATATGGATGGGCCTCTCTTTTTTTAGATGAGGAAAATTTTCCTTGATGATCGTTTGAAAAATTTCCTCAGGGGTGGTATTTTGAGATTCTTGCTCTGGTATTCCATGAATACGCATGTTAGGCTTCTTCAGGGTGTCCCATATCTCCTGGATATTTCTCTCAAGTATCTTTTTGGCTTTAACAACCTCTTCCATTGAGCTGGTTAGTACTCCCACTTTATCTTCAAGGTCTGAAATTCTGTTTTCTGCTTTGTTAGTTCTGTTGATAAGACTCTCTGTGGAGTTCTGGGTTGAAGATAACTTGTCTTGTAGCTCAGTTTTAAACTCTGCTTGAGTCTGTTTTAACTGCTCTATGCCAGTTTTTGTTTCTTGCACTGTTTTTCTCACCTCCTCCAAATGTCTGTTGTGTTCCTCTTCAAAGCGATTGATTCGATTATGTCATTCCTCCCGGATTTCCTCTTTCATAGTATTGAACATATTTTGAAAGACCTTATCCTGGGTGAGGCTTTCTTGGCCTTTTTCCGTGGGTTTGTTCTGGTTGGAGTCTAACATTATGGGATTAATTTCTTCAGTGGGAAATTTGTTTACTTGAGTGTTGCTTCTCATGGATTTGCACTTTGACTTTGGCATTGTCATTTTAACTCTTAAGATCTTTCAATTTCACTAAACTGAATTATTTGGCCTGGGGTTCTGGGGGTGGGCAGGGACGGAGCTTACCTAGGTCACGGGTGAGGCCTGGCTGGACCGCGCACTCCTCCCAGTAGGCGGAGCGGAGTGGGGAAGGGAGGATGGGGGTGAAGGCGTGGAGCTATTTAACCCGAGGTGAGCTGGGGCGGGGCCCGGGTGCAGGGGGAGGTCCTCCTCGTCCCTCGGCCCTGCGCGGGGCTCCAGCTGGATGGTGGGGTCTGAGCTGGGTCCCTTGGGCTGACCTGGGGTCCTGGTGGGCGGGCGCAGGCGGAGACTTACCTAGGTCGCGGGGTCCTGACCGGCGGAGCGGGGTGGGGTAAAGGGAAAAGTTTCACTTTTTATTGATTCATTTTTTTGGTTTCTATATAGGTATCTTTTTTCTTTATAGCTAAGAATTATATTTTTTAAGAATTTTATTCTCATGGGTAAGATGCCTTCAGAGCTTCATGAGCTGTCAGCAGTTAATGTTTGCACGCACTGATGTGGGGCAAGGGAGCTTTCACTGTATTGACATTATACTGACAGTAGTAAAGTAACAGAAATTTTTTAATCATTCAGTATCAAGTTAGCAAATAAGTCTCTTCTGTTTTTAACAAAATTCATTTTGATTTGCTTATTTTACTGTATTAGTTGCAGTTTTTTGTATCTAAGTGACTTGAATAAACATTTTCCCTTTGTGTTAGCTTCTATCCTGCATCATGAAGGCACTGGGAGCCAGCGGGTTCCCAAACAGGCTTGCTAGGTGTTTCTGAGCCTGGGGGGAGACATCCATTTTTGTTATATTCGATGCCACCAATCACACTAAAGTATTTTGGAATATCATAGTTTTTGACAGGAATTGCATTCATTTCGTTAAATACTGTTAAGCTGCATTAATTCCTTTCTCTAGTCTGATTTTGCCATTATCTCGGTGAATTCTGAGAGGCATTTTGTACTGTTATGCCTCCAGTGAATTGACTGTGTTTTTTCGATCCATGGGTTGTGCTGTTTGCAGATGTGAATATTCTTAGCTTATGGATTCTAGACAATAGTATTGCTATGAGGCTTCACATTTTGAGCCCTTAACTGTGTGGGGGCACTGCTTATATTTGGAATTTGGTACAGATAAGAAACAAACACATCCTTTAAAAAGCGAGAGATCTCTGAAAGTGTTTGTAGTTCTTACAAATTTCAACATCCTTCATGATCTGTATTATAGTGTAAATTTTAGATTATATTTGAGTGGATCTTAATGATTTCATACTGAAATACAGTCTAGGGTATATAATATTTATTACAGAATTTTTTTTCTTTTTTGTTTTGTGTGTGTGTGTTTGTATGTGTAGGTGGATGTACATGTATGTATAGGTGTGGGTATAAGAATGTGAGTGCCTTAGAACCCCAAGGGTGACATCAGTCACCTCCTTAGTGTTTTGCTCTGGGGTTTTCCTAGGGCCAGAATTGCCTTCTGTCATATCTGCAAGCCACCACCATATCTGTCCCACATTTTTTATGTGGGATTGGGGCATCTGAACTCATGTCCTTTTGTTTTCTCAGCCTTCTCCCGAGGCCTGTCTGTTTCTTTTTCTACCCATTGCATGTCATATGGCTTTAGACCCACACTTTTTACATTCTAGTTCCTCATCAGTTAAATGGTAATGTAAACCTTTATTAAGCACTAGTGTTAATTAAAGACAATGCTTTTTTTCCAAGAAATTTTAGGATCATGTGGACCATAATATTCCATCTCTGAATTATAGAAAACTGGAACATTATACCAAACAAAGCTTTATCCTCAGAATAGTTTCATACCACTTGTTATATCACCTTTTCTGTATTGTAACTGGTGGACTAGACGAAGAAGTTATAAAAGAATGTAATAAAAGTTTCAGATCCTTCCATGCTATTGACCTTGTTGCTACCTTTCCTTCAGTGGTGCCAGAGACAGCACATTCTTTGAAATCTTAAAACCAAAGAGGTGACTGCAGCCTCCTAGAGACAAACCTGTTTCTTTCAAATGTTATCCATGTTTTTCAGACTTTTCAAAGTCTCCGGAGTTGAAAGAATACTTAAATTTGATATTGTTAGGCCACAGGGAGATTGGTGAGAGCTTTTGAGATTATGCCCATTTATCCAAGTATAAATCTTTGTGAGGAAATTTCACTAATACTATCTTTTTGGTCATTTTCGTATTTCCCTGTGAAGAACACAACTGATTCTTATCTCTCACTTAAGTTATTTATAAAGAGATTTTTATCAAAATGCAAACTATTTTTTCTCAGTGAAATCTTTTATGTAACAAATTGAGTCCATATTTAAACTACCTGTTTAAAATGGGGCAAAAATGCACCGTGGTAGCTCTTTTTAAATAAGAAGTATTGTGTACTAAAGTAGCAATGACATTGCAAATTTAGTTAACATTTTGAATGCATCTTATGTCTAATTCCACCTTCTATTTTTTCTTTTTAAAATCGTCAGTATTTAAGCCTCATTATTTTAATTATATCCAATTAAATGTACTTGCATAATCAGTATACTTTGTTACATGCATTAGTAAAGAGAGCACTTTAAGATGCTTTGCATACTGACTTTTTCAATATATTAAATTTGCATGCCTTAAAATAGGTTTCATGAAGAAGTTTTAGATAACATATGTGACAGGTATATAAATCAGATGCATATGTTTGTAAAAGGTCTTCTTTCATAACATCTTTGTTCAGTTTGTTTTACTCTCCTAAATTATTTTACTCTTTAGAAGACCTAGATGTGTTCAAAGCTAAAATAAAATAAAAATAACCAAGAGAAAAATTATACAACCCAAATATTCATGTTATTTCTCTTTAAATCATAATAAAAGACCACACATTTGTTTTAGCATACATTGCTAATAATGACCATATCAATGATCAGGACATACTCAGGTTCCTGTGGTGGGCATATTAAAAGCCCCTTATTAGCATGATGATCTAGGCAAGTTGCTAAGCCCTCTGGATGTCATAGCCTTGTCAGTGTGAAGAGGATAATATTGTGTTTGAGTAGTTAAATCCACAATAAATATTGATTTATGACTTTTACATCTCCATAGATAAGAGCACAATGATATTTAATTTAAAAATGGGTCTTCAGAAGCATTTTGAGCTATGAAAGTCTCATGGCATTTATTCTTGAAGAGAGTTGGGGAAAGTAGCTCTTTTCCTCAAGAGCTTGTGTAACTCTTGATCATGTAAACTCTCCATCACGAAAGAGATGATTAGCAACACGAAGGAAAGAGAGGTGACTCCTGCTGTTTGACTATGGAAGTTAGTGAACTATTCAGAAGATAACTGTAAGAACTCTGTCATAGTTTTGATAAGAGGAGAGTTGAAGGTGATCAGAACAAATGCTGATTCATAAACAAAGAAGTTTTGAGGAAATAGGACTGGAGGAAACAGAATATTTAGATTTCCAATTACTTAAAAAACAGGCCTTTGCTGTCTTTCCTGTTTTCTACAGCTCTTTCATTTTCACCTAAGTGGGATGACTCAAAGCAAATCACAAATCATCCCAGTGCTGTCTTTTCTTTTGTGGTGGTTTCAGAAGAATGACTATCCAGAGTCATGAAGCATTGCTCCCCTCTATTTATTTGGTCAGAACTGTCTTCTCTGGTTTGAGTCTTGTCCCATCTCATGGTATTTTATATTTATGCTGGTAATTAATATGAAACATCTATAAATAGAATATTCTTGTTATGGGACCCATGTGATCCTATTTGTAAAATGTATAGCAATCTAGAATAGATTCATTAATGAGATATTCTGAAACTCTTATAACATGTTTTTTTTTTTTTTTAGCTACTAAAGTAAATCAAATGGTCAAGTAATAGAAAAAAAGAGAAAAGAAGGAAAGAGAGAGGGAGGGAGGGGGGGGAAAGAGAGAGAAGGAAGAAAGAAAGGAAAGGAAGGAAGGAGAGAAAAGGAAGGAAGGAAGGAAGGAAGGAAGGAAGGAAGGAAGGAAGGAAGGAAGGAAGGAAGGAACGAAGGAAGGAAGGAACGAAGGAAGGAAGGAAGGAGAAAGGAAGGAAGGAAGGAAGGAAGGAAGGAAGGAAGGAAGGAAGGAAGGAAGGAAGGAAGGAAGGAAGGAAGAAAGAAAGAGAAAGAAAGAAAAAAGAAAGAAAGAGAAATTCTCTCTATGGAAAGGGTGGCACCTCCAGAGTTCCTGTTCTTTAAATTCTTCATAGTAGTTGTGGAACTTTTTAATGTACAGATAAAAACATATTAGATTCTTCAGTTGAGTGTAGAAATAGATAGACATGCATATAATAATTATATCTGACAATAGTACATCTGAATTCTGTGTGGTATTTATTCTCAAATGATTCTAATTATTTCTGTATGTATGCAACACTGTATGTCCAGAAAGACTATGAAATCTTCAGGGATCTAGACATCTTCATCCCAATGAAGTTTTCTTCAAATTTCTAAGTCTCATTTGCACCTACATGTTACAACAGATTACAGTAGAGTTAATTGGACTTAGACTGTTTACAGCAACTTAACATAATACCTGTATCTGTAAATGCTAGTTTTCTTATGTCAGTCATTTCTCATTCTCTGAATTCCCTAAAGTCATTTTCATTTTGTTATGTTGTTTGTGAGGTAGAATGGGGCAGAGTGAAAAAGTGCTTCAAAATTGGAAAGATACAATAGTTTCATTCAGAATTTCTACTAATATAAATGAAGTTCTGGTACTAGTTGGAAAGAACATTTAAAATTATCTTTGCTTTTTGAATAAGTCTTCATAATGTCTGTTACTTCAAGAAAAGTCTAGCCTTCCTTTTTCCAATGTTAAGTATACTTTGAAATAAGAATGATTGTTTGTTTTATATGAATACAGCGTCCCATTGGCTCATCAAAAGCTTAAAACCTACTGGTTTGATTTAGCCATCTCTATAAAAATGAGTGGTAAGACCTAGTTAATTGAAGCTGACTTTACAAAGTTGGATCACATTTGAATTCTGTATGTAAGGTACCCTAAGACCTGTGTTTACTTTATAAATAATTGGTATATACGTTTTAAGTTAGAAACTTTGGTCTGGGGCAACGTGGGTCTATGGGGATTTACTGTAGTCCAAGTTACTTCATTTAAGTTATCTCATGACTTGGTAGTCACTGGGCACTACTGGTTTTTTGGCTAGATCCCAGATATCACTCCCTCCTTTACTCATGCCACTTCCTCTGTTGGCCATAGCCACTTTGGTGCTAAATACTTTACACATTGTCATGCCCTGGGCCACTTTTACATCCAACCTAATCTCATTCCTTCAGTTCGTATAAACCTAACTGTTCTTTAAAGCCAATGTCCAGTCCTCTATGAATGGTACCTGTTTCCTCCAGTCTAGCATAAATCCTTGCTTCCTCAATTTTCCTATAGCAAAGACATAATTACTTAGAGAATAAGGAATAAGTTTCATTCATTGTTGTGATTGCCATAGCACTAAGAAGTATGTGTGCATGGTGAACCTTTAATAAAACTGGTTATACTATATTGAGATGTTTTAAGATATTGTATGCTGCTTTATTTATTAAAAAAAGATGGGGAAAGAAAGAATGAAAGTAAGAAAGATGAACAGGATAAATAAAATAACTAGTAGTGCCTAGTTTTTCTTTCTCAACTTTTGTTCCTAGAAAACTAAGGATGGACCCTAATTCACCTTTTCACTTGGCCTGCCATGTGTCAAGCATGTTTTCCTTAGCCGCACTTCCGTGTCAGAACAGTAACTCTACCAGAGTGCAGGAACTTGGGAAATGTGGGTAAGGAGAAATGGATTTTCCCAAAATGGCCATGTAGTTAGAAGTATGTGCAAATAAATATTTTTGAGGCTGGACTAAAGCTGCAGAACACCACATGTGGCTGAGATGAAAACTCTGTTTATAAGCCTATAATCAAACTCCCCAGAGACTACTTTAATTAAACCAAGTAGTTTACCCTTTTTATTGTAACACTTTAGTGGTCTTACATTTTATATCTACTTCATACTTAAAAGGCTATTATAATAAACTGCTCAAAACAATGACAGTGAATTCTCAGTGAGGTTGGAGGTAGTGTACACTTGTAGCTGTAAGTAGGAACAGCTGTTCTGTTTCACACATTTTTCTTTTTTTTCCCCTAGAATTAAATGCTGTTGATTTATAATATAGAAAATAAAATCTCTCAATTTTTAAATGCAGTAAGTATATTGTTACTGATATGCCATAAATAGTGCTTTGGATTAACTGTGTATATGTACCATATTTTGGAAATGGGTGTTAACATAGTTTTAAAAAAACCTTTTGCAGAGGGCTTTGCAAGGTGGCTCAGTAGGTAAAAGCGCTTGCTATACAAACTGAATTCTATCTGTAGCCTAAGTATGTATGTAATCTGGAATCTGCACTGACTTTCAAAAGGAGTTGGCATCATCTCCCAGCCACGCCAGCCCAGGATGCTGGAACCAACTGAGAAGCTATCTAGTGTCTTCTAGATTGATACTTCAATGGAGTCAGAAACCCCTACATGTTCCATCACTGCAACCCTACAAACAGTCCACAGTGAGTGGTTTCCTCATGGTACCATCATGACACTCACAAACCAATCTTGGCTCCATACATTGGTTCTGACACAGAACCACTGGGAGTGCTGCACTGGAGGATCCAAGAACAAGAAGTGATCAGTCATAGGTGGGTCATTTTGGTGCCAAAATTGTAGGTGTGTACCTACCTACTTTCTGCCACCCTTGCCCCAGTATCCAACACAGATAATTATTACCATTGAGGTAGGGAAAGAATGCTGTGGTTCTGTTGTCCCCCCCTAAGGACCGCCTGGGGAGGTCTGGAGCAGCTTCTCAGCTCTGGTTGATACCCTGCTCCCAGGTACACAGCATGAGAACAGAACTACTGGAGACAAACTGCCTAGCACCAGCAGTCATTCTCTGCTTTCACTTCAGCCAGAGGTGCTTTTGTGGATCCTGCCATAGCCCAGTCAGAATGGGTAGGGATGGGGGCAGGGCAGGGGAGACTCCCAGTCAAGCATGTATAACTGGCTAGGGAGGGTGTTGAGATACAGCTTCTGGGCAAACAGTGGTAGCAGGGAAGAACCCAATTCCCGCTACAACTACACCTTTGTCCTTTTGTTCTCCGAGTTTTGTCTGTTTCTGAATAGCTGAGAAAACAGTGTGATTACTATAGTGATGGGTCTATGATTTCTGCCCCACCTGTTCTTATGAGGCACCATGACTTGCATAAGGTGTCTAGTTTCAGGGACATTGTCACAACTGGTACAGCCAGTGCTAGAAGACAATGCATGAGATGAATGATATTCAGCAGCCAGATCAAGATTTCAAAGAAAAAATCAAACAAAAATCTCGAGGAAAAGAGATCTGAGAGTCAAATGAAAACTTCTGTTAACAGCTATGCCAACAGTAATCAAGCAAAAGAGTTTTGGAGTTTGACCACAAGTCTTCAAAACCTTACATTTTGAAACACAAAAATTAAATGAATAAAGCATTCTGGGTCTTCAAAACACTTTAAAGATTGCAGTCTTCATTGCTGGCATATCCAAAAGAGAGGAAACTATGGTTAAGGACATAGGAAGCCTTGAGCACTATGACAGCAGTTAACTTCCCCAATCTTGGGAAAGCCGCTTGCTTCTGTGTCCTAAAAGCTAAGAGGAGTCCAAATGCTCCTGACCAGAAAAGATCCCCACCATAGCATATTACCAAATAGATAGAAAAAAAAATGAACAACTTGAAAATCCTCAAACAAAGTACCAGCGAGTAGCGAAGACTTCCAAATGAGCAAAACTTGAAGGAATTGTGTTTACTTGGCCAGCATTACAAAAGATGGTTAAAGGATTCCTAGATGCAGAAGCAGAAGAAAGCCAACAGTAGATCGCTTGTGAGAATATAAATCTTACTGAAAGGTAGCTACACAAAAGATAAACAGAAAACAACCACACATTATCAATCTAGTAATTCATTAGTCCACAAAGTTGAATAGGACCAAGAAATGAAGAAAGAATATTCCTAACAAGTAAAAGAAAATCAATAGAATGAAAAGTATATGTCTATACTTTTCAGTAATAATTTCAATACAAATGAAGTTAATTCTTCCATTAGAAGGTACAAACTGACTTAATGGATTAAAAATGAAGACCCAAAATTCACTGGTACAAAACCAAAACCAAAAAGCCCCCACTTGCTCACCAATAAAGACACAGAGTAAAAGAGAAAGGTTAGAAAATTACATTTCAAGTAAGTGGAATTCTTTAGCAAGCTGGAATAGCTATAATAGTATGTAACAAAAAAGAATTTAAGACAAACACAAAAAAGAAAAAAAGGAAAGGGAGTTACTATTTAATAATTGAGAGAACAACTCACCAAGAATATATAATGACTGTAAATTTATATTTATCTAATATTGGAGTGCCCAGTTTATGAAGCAAGCTATTAGATCAACAGGAGAATACCTGACTCTCACCAATGGACAGATCATCTAGACCTCCCCCTCAAAAAATCAACAAAGAAGCACCCCAGTTAATCTACATAATAAATCAGCCTCAATGGACATTTGCAGACCATCTGATTCAACATCCAAAGAACACACATTCTTTTCATTAGCTTTCTCTGGCAAAGACCATATGGTAGGCCACAAAACAAATCTTAACAAATTTTAAAAATTTGAAATTGCATCCTGTATTTTTTCTAATCACAATGGAATGAAAACAGATGTTCAGAAGAAAAAAATTGGAAATCATGCAAACATGAAAACTATCAGCATACTTCTTAATGAACAAGTAGGTCATTGGAATCAGAAAAAGTTTAAAAATTCCTTGAAACAAATAAAAATGGAGAGAAAATATACCAAAAGCTGTGGAATACACAAAAGCATTATTAAGCATTTAGGAGAGCCTATATGAAGAAGTTAGAATTTTTTCAAATAAGCAACCTCATTTTAATAGTTTAAAAAGCATAAAAAAATGCACAAACCCCAAATTAGAAGGAAAGAAATAAATGAAAGCTTCTACAAGAAAAATGCAAAGGATTATTAAAATAGCTAGTTCTTTGAGAAGATAAAATTGATGAATTTTTACTTACACTAAACAAAACAAAAAGAATACAAAACAGAGTATACAATAAGATATTAGAATTAATACCATAGAATTATAAATTTTAATCAGGTTATTTGAAACCTTATATGTTAACAAATTGGAAAATTTAGAGATATGCACAAATCTCTTGACACACATGAAACACCAAACTTGAATCAAGTGAATATAAAAAGTCTGACCAGACTATTGGCAACTAATGAGTTTGAATTAGTAACCAAAATTTCTCCCCAAAATGAGAAGGTTAACACAAGGTATCTTTACCACTAAACTTTACCAACCAATGTCAGTACTTCTCAAATTATTTCACAGTATTGTAAAGGAAGTCCCTCTTCCAAACTCATTCTCTGAGGCCAACAGAAATGACTGAAAACATTTCTTTTCAGATCAGAAATAAAAAAGGATGACCCATTCAATAACAATTAAAACTAAATTTTTGAGAGAGGGTCTCCTATGTAGCCAAGGCTGGTCCTGAACTTGTTTATGTAGCACAAGCTGTCCTCAAATGCTTGATCCTCTTGCCTCGGCTTCTTGAATTCTGAGATTACAGGCAGGTACCAGCATACCCAACTTTACCCTCACCACTGTTATTCAGTGGAGTACTCAAAAATTTAGCCACAGAAATTATGCCAGAAGAAAAAATAAAAGGAATATGAATAGAAAAAGGAGAAGCCAAATTATGTTTGCACATGATATGATTCTGTATATAGAAAAGTCTACAGATTCAGTACACACATAGAAAATATTGTTAGAACTGATAATGAATTCAGTAAGAAGATATAAAATTGGCATGCAAAAATCTTTAGATATTCTGTATTCCAATAGTGTATTTTCTGAAATTCCAGGCATAATTGCAACAAAAAAGAAATACTTTTTAAGATTTATTTTTTAAACCTTATTTATTTTACTCTGTGCATATGTGCGCACACGCGCGCGTGTGTGTGTGTGTGTCAGTGTCAGAAGGCACTATGGAGGACCAAGGGTGGCTTTGGGACTTATCCTGGATTGCTTCTACCTCCGTTTTGCTTTGTTCTGAGATTTCCCAGTCTCACCCTCCAGGGCCAGAAGTGCAGGCCTCTACCATTTGAGCCTGGTGCTTTTACATAGGACCTGGGATCCTAACTCAGGACCTCTTCTGCTTGTGAGGCAGAGTCTTAACCCCTGAGTCATCTCTCCAGCCCAAAATAAGAAATACTTAAGAATGAACCTAAGAAGTTATAGACTTCTATAATGAAAATTGTGAGACATTGATGAAATAGATTGAACATGTTGCTAGAATATGGGGAATACCTATCATGCACTATGATTACAAGGACTAGTATTGTTAATATTGTCTGTACTGCCCAAGGAGAGCTACAGATTCTCCATCGGAATAACAGTGTTTTCTTCACCATACTATAGGAAAACAATACTAAAATTCATATGGAGGCACAGAAATCTTGAATGAGACAAAAAAAATTGTGAGCAAATGAATAAAGCTATGGAACTCACAATACATATACATTCAAGATGTATTTCAGAGAAACCAAAACATCATGTATGGGTATTAGGATAATGGAAAGACTAGTGATCCCAAAAATAAACCCAAGCATCCCAGCCAGCTGACTTGTTTTACATTTATTCAGTTAGTTACCATGTGTGTATCTATGCACGCATCTGTGCAAAAGTTCATCTATCACGGTATACAATGGAAGTCAAAGGATAATTTGTGTGAGTCAGTTCTCTCCTTCCACCATTTGAGCCCTGGTGATCATCTTGACAACAAACACTTTTACCCAGTAAGCTATCTCCCAGCCCCATCAACTAGTTTTTTTTTTTTTTAATATAATTGCCAACACATTGGAGAAAGAAAAGCCTCTTCAAGAAATGCTTCTGGGAAAGCTGGATATGTATGTACAGAAAATAAAATTTCCTTCTCTCTCACACCATTCACAAAATCAAAGTGATTGACTTAATATAAGACCTGAAACTCTGAAAGGACTGGAGGAAAATGCAGGGGAAATACTTCAGAATCGTGGAACAGGTAATGATTTGCCTGAATAGGACTCCAAGAGCACAGGAAACAAAAGCAAACATTGACAAATAGGCTCTCATTAGACCAAAAGCTTCTGCATGGCAAACTGAAAACAGTGAAGGAGCAACCTATAGAATGAAAAAAAAAACCACACCAGCCATTCATGTGACAAAAATTAATATACAAAACATAATGTACTCCAAAATTTAACAAGAAATGTAGTAATCCAATAAAAACTGGATTTTTATTGATAAAATAAAATCTAGAGATTTTTCAAAAGGATATCAACAGTTAACAAATATTTTAAAAATGGTAGAGCTCATTAGTTATAAGGGGTAAGAATACTGTACCTATAGTGAGATATAATCTAAGTCATTGGTGTGGCTTTTATCAAAATAGCAAAAATCAAATTCTCATGTGAATATGGAGAAAAACTTTTATATATTGTTTGCAGGAATGTAAATTAGTATAGCCACCCTAGAAAATACTATGACAGTTCCTCCAAAACTAAACATAGAACTACCATATGACCTACCTACCCCACTCCAAGGTATGCATATAAAGTAAATGAAGGCAGTATACAAGAGATACTTGCAGAACCACATTTTTTGTAGCACTGTTAATGAATGAATAAAAAGTAGGAAACATATACAATAGAGTATCATTTACCAATTATGAAGAATAAAACCTTGTTATCTGTGAAGAAATGGATGAAACTGAAGAATATCATGTTAAAAAAAGAAAAGACATGCTCTCATATGAAAGGAAAGAGAGGAGAGAGGGTGGAGAGAATGTGAAAGTAGAGTAATAGAAGACAGAGAAGTATACCTGGAAGAATTGGAGTGGCGGAAGAGGAAGCAAGCATGGATAAGAGGGATAGATATGATTAATGTATATTCTATACATATATAGTAATATCCTGAGTACCATTAAAGTTTTAAGTGTGTTAATAAAAATATAAAAACTGAAGGTTAGAAAAAAGCTATGTACTATAAGAACATAGATCTTTAGGAACCAATGCAAATGTTACTGGCTAGGGCAGGTAGCAGTTGTTAGCTTTTCATTCTCTTGATGATGTTATTCTGTCACATCTCATTGTATTGTTAAATCTGTTTAGTTCTTTTTTGTTTTGCATGCTGACGTTCTCTACATGCCACTGTACATGTGTTTTTCTGTGTCACCCTACAACTTCAGTGGTGTGTGTGTGTGTGTGTGTCTTTATCTGTATGTGCCTGTGTGTAGAGATCAGAGGTCAATGTTAGTTGTCTTCTTCAAATGCTTCTTCACCTTAGTTTTTATGTACTGTCTCTTGTTGAACGTGAAACTCGCCGATTCTCTACGCTAGCTGGCCAATGGATTCCAGGAATCTTTTCTGTGTTTCCTACCTCCAAAATGCTAGGATAATCCCACACCTAGATATGGTGGGGATTTGAAATCAGGTCTTCTTATTTGCACAGAAAAGCAGTGTGTGAAAGATAAGTTAATGGGCTGAGATACCCGTTCTACTGTCTTAACTGCAGACACTGACAGTCACCTAATACCAGCTTCTACAGATATGTCTGGGAGCTTCTACAATATTCAGAGGTAAATAGTAGTTGAAAGTTTTCATTAGAATCAGCTCTATGTTAATGCTGCTCATGCCCTTCATTATATATTTCAGCTATCTGAAATCCAAGGCTACTTCAATGATATGAATGAACTTGCTAAGATGCCTTGCTACAAATTAATATTTAAATGTCTTGCATTATCTGAGAACACAGTGATGGCTTGTAGCTTGACTTTAACTGCAAGTCACCTATGTGTCTGTCCTGTTTCTTCTTATTCCAGAACAGAATGAAACGTGCTCCTTCCCAGGACATGTTGTTCATTAGGTGAGAGCAGAACAGGAGTCTCAGCAGAACCATATATACAAAATTAAAGCCTCAACTCAATGATGAGAGGACGTGTCATTTCTACTTAGACCCAGTGGCCAACTCAGTTAATACTGTCAACCTGGCATCATATTCGGTCTATAATGAAATTTCTTACATGAAAGAGGGACCAATGATGATGATTCCATAAAGACACACATGTTCTATGTCATTCATTCATTTATTCATTCATTGGATACAGTGCTCTTAAGTTTACCTCTTCTTGTACTGTTTGTTAACTTACCAAAAGTACGCATACTATGCCCTAGATACTGTGCTTTTTAGTTAATAAAGGTCAAGTGAGGACCCTAGCTTGTCTCTTACATACTTACAGTGTACATTTATAAATTTATAATAATTTTCTTTAAAATGCTGTTGATCTCAGATATTCCTCCTTAGTGAAAACAGCAGTTCTCAAACTCTGTATTTTCAGAATGCTTTTGCACTGTTAAAAAATATTGAAGACCCTTCCCAAAGGCTTTTGTTTATGGGGGCTGTTCTGTTTGTTAAGCATCTTACCAGAAATGACACTAGTTCATAAAACATTTGCTGTTGAGAAATAAAATAAGCCTATTGCATATTAACATAAATATATACAAACAACAGTAGCATTTCTATTTTCCCCAAACAGAAGAAACTGCTAAAGAATGTCATTGTTCTACATTTTTGCAAGTATCTTTAATGTCTAGCCATAAGGAACACAGGCAAGTTCTCCTGTGCTTCTGAATCCAACCTCTTGTGGCATAGAACATCACATGACCTCTGGAAACCTCCACTCTGCACTGTGAGATAATGAAAATGAAAGACATTAAATGGGTACAGTGGATGCCTAGTATGTGGGAGGCTGTAGGTTCAGTTCCCATTAAGGTAAAATAAGTGGAAAAAGAAGAAAGGAAAGAAAGAGAGTGAGAGAGGGGGGAGGGAGGAGGGAAAAGAAGGACGAGGAAAAGGAGAGAGGGAGGGAAAGAGGAAAAAGAAAGAAAGCATATCTCGGTGCAAGTGCAGAGCATTGAGTGCTCTAGCTCATCACAGGACAGTCAGTTTTTGTAAAGGCATGGGAGCTTCATATGTCATAAGACAGGTTAAAAAAAGACATTAAACATCGTAGAATTATTACAGGAACAGTTTTGGCCTTACTGAGTTCCTAAAAATGCCTTGGAAATCCCTCAGGAGTCCCTAGACTATTCTATGAAACTACAAATCTCTAACTATATGCCGAAAGTTGCTATTACAAAATATTTTCTGAAATAAAGTATTATATTGCAGGATCTTTAAATTTGTTTATTTTTTCTTAAGTGTCACTTTTTTTAATCTTCTGAATATTTTATTAGTCAGGTTGGCTAGCTGCTATAACAGTTTAGAGAGTTAACATAGTGAAAGTTCATTCCTTGCTCAAATTTAGTCTATAATATCCCAAAACTTTGTCTCCCACAGTTATCTATGCATCTAGAAGGTCCTTTATCTTGAACCTCAAGTCCTCTACTAGATCCTTGTTAGCAGACAGGAAGAGAAAGGGCCTAGGGATCTTGCCCAACAGTGTTTGAGGCTGCATTCCACAAAGCCTCATTGACAGCTAGGCAGTCTGCCTGTGTTCCCAGAAGAAAAGAAAACAGCAACATTTGGCCAAGACATATCTGAATACACCAGAATGATTAAATTTATACATTAACAAGTTAAAATAAAACTGATTTGTTGTTGATTTTTTTGTCCTTCTGAAACTTAACTGGTTTGCAATGCAAAGTAGCATTGCCTCATGCTTTGATGGAATTTGTAAGTCCATGCATTCTAAAATTCTGTTAAAGCATGTAAATATCTTACTTTGAAGTAATTTCAAGCTTAAACTACAAAATCATCATAAAACTGTCATATACCTTTTACCCATATTCACCATTTATTGATATTTTGCCACATTTGCTTTCTTTCTCTCTTTCTGTCTTGTGTGTGTGCATCTGTGTATTCACATTTTTTCCACGATCCTATTTGCTAATAAGTTGCAAACTCATGGCTCTTTTACTAAAGGCTTTGGTGTGTTTATTTAGAACAAAACATTTTCTTATTATAAACAGTACAGGTCATCATGTATCTGGGGTGATGCTTGATTAATAGGTCATTTAGCATATTTTATTTAGTCCTCCTCATTCTTATAGAAATAGAAACTGGCCACTTCTAGGCCATTTTCGATGAATTTTAGGATTTCTGTTTGGAATACGTGGCTAGTATCACCATGTTTGCTGCTGGCACTCATTCTTTATTAGAATAAAGCCAATACCTGGTATCAGAAGGGGAGAAATAGAAATTGGGCCATCAGTTTCTGTTTTGAAACCATAAATCAATCAGTTTTGAAAAGCTGTGGTTTCTACTTAGATGAGATTGTTTGGATGAGTTAGCTTTAGTTAGGATTTCTATTAACTTTGTGTAGGATCCTGTTTCCCTAGTAACAAGTAAATAGCAATAGTTTTTACCTGGCATTTAAAAATTGGTTGAAAGGGTGGATAAACCTTTTCAGCATCCAATATCCAACAAAAAGAGCAATGTGTTTCCTTGCCAGTTATGAGGCGACACATTACCTAGACTACAGCAGAGGTTAAAGTATCAGGAGGAGCAGTAAAAATCCCATGTACTCTAACTGGGAGATGGCTGCGAGCTAAAGCTTTTCCTGTACAAACAAAAGGATCTGATTTTGGATTCCCAGATCCCAACTTAAAAAATGCCCTTTTTTGTGGTGGTAGTGGCTTGCAATTCTGACCCTACAAGGTGAAGCCAGGAAAACCCAACAGCAAAGCAATACAGTGGGAGAGCAGTCTAGTATGATTCTCATTGTCACCCTTGGGTCTTAACAGGCACACACACTCAAGTACCCTCTTGTACACATGCTTGCACACACACGTATACACACACACTTGCAAAAATCCTAAAAAATTCCATGTGCCAAAAGATACAAGATTCATCTTCAGTTAAAGTTAAGAGAAATAAAAAGAAAGATTCTGTTCCTTTGGACTCATTTCAGTATATTAAGCCAACACAAATGAAAATGCAGTGGACATCAAGCGTGGAAAGGCTGGAGTCACATGAAGTTCATGGGCAGTCCTTGTGGGTGGACATGAAAACACCACCTTAAGAGAAATATTCCTCTCTCCCTCCCCCCCTCTCTCTTTCTCTCTCTTTCTCTGTCTCTCTCCTCTCTCTTTCCCTCTCTTACTCCCTATTTTCTCTTCTCCACATTTCTAGTCGCTTTTGCCTAGACACCTAAGCCAAAAATACTTAGTGTCAAGCATTTGACCCCTGTTCAATTGTGTCCATTAGTATACAGTTGGTTTCAGAAGGCTTAGTTCTACATATGAAATCTTAGGAAGGCAGGAAAATACTGACGTTAGTTGCTAAAAAACATTTGCAGATGCCACAGCCACAGCTAAGACATTGTAAGCAGAATCTATTGGTCCATGTTGCCTATTGCAGTTACTTTTCTGTTGTTGTAATAAGTATGCTGGCCTAAATAACCTGATGGGGAAATGGTTTATTTACCTAGGTTCCAAGGAGATACAGTCCATTATGGTGGTAAATGGAAGGCAGAAAGCATGGTGGCAAGGCAGGAGTCTGAGTCATGTTACAGCAGCAGTCATCAGGAGGGAGGAAGGGAGAGAAACAAAGGGAGGGGCAAGTTATCATAACCTCCGAGCTCACCCCATGAGTACTTCTTCTAGTAAGCCTCCATCTTCTAAAGGTTCCATAGAATTCTCAAATAGTGCCACCAACTGGGTATCAAGTATTCAGACATGAGCCTCTGGGGAACAATTCACATTCAAGTATTGCAGTACCTTTCTTCTACCTCTCAGGACTGCTACCATTCATTATTAGCCTTGATTTCTTTTTCTATTGCTGTAATATATTATCCTGATAAAAGCAACTTAAGGAATAAAGAATGTTTTTGGCTCACATTTCAAGGTTGCAATCCATTATGGCAGAGAAGTCAAGGCAACAGGAGCTTAAACAACTGATCATATTATATCCTTAGTCAAGAGCAAGAGCAGTGAATTAATTTAGCATGCTGAAGCTCAGCTAACCTTCTCTACCTTAGAGTCCTGGATCCCTGCCAACAAGATGATTCCACTCACGATTAAAATGAGTGTTCTCACATCAGTTCAGGTTATCCAGGGACTCTTCCCCGAGTGATTCTAAGTTTTTCAAGTTGACAGTTGAGACTAACCAGAGAATAACGGTCTCCCATCTTAACTCTTGCTAAGATGTCAACAAGTAAGGTACTGAAGGTTGCAGTCATTTCCAGATTGTTTTTGGTTCTTGCACCAACAGTATTGCACCAACAGTTCTTGCACCACAGCAACAACTATGGAGTTCGTTAGATCTGCAGAGAACTTGGAGTAAAACCTAGAAGTCCATGTTTGAGAAATGTCCAGGTAATGGCAGTGCAGTTGGGATTGCCAGAGCAGACCATCATAGTTCCAGCTCTCTTTAGACATTCTCTTGCCTGTCGACAGAAGTTCAAATATAGAGAGACTTCTTCTGATTCCCTCACTACAAGACTGTGTACATACTTTGTGCCTAGCTTTTCAGGAACAAATAATTCTGACATGAGGTAAACATGAACTAATTGCCATAGGGTTAGATATCCAGTTTGCAGAGCCAACTGTTGCTTCTCCTTCCATCTCCTCATTCCTTGCATCTTTCCTTCTTTTCCTGTTTTTCCTTCTCTCCATTTTCTGTTTCTTCCTCACCTTCCATCTCCTCCTTTCCTTTATGTTCTCTTTTCCTCTTTCTTTATTCTTTCCCTTTGTCCCCTTCATCATTTTTTTTCCATTTTTGAATTCTGTAGTTCTTCTGTTATTTCTAGAGGATTAAGCTTATTCAAAGAGAGAGCTTGATTACTTGAGGGCTATAGGAAGTGTAAATTCTATTTCTACCATCCTGGTGGCCTCATACAAAGTATCCAGGTCTCACTCTTACCCTCAGTGAATTTCTAATAACAATTTCTCAATTTTTATGCTCATTATTTCTCACTCACCCACATCTCAATCCTAAAAATGATTTACACTGTTATATTTTGATAATTGTTTAGCAACTGACTCTTCGAAATGAGTACTGAAGGACCTAAATGTTTAGCATTTGTTACTTACATGGTGTGACTACTTTCACCACAAGATATTTCACACTACCAAGGTGTTAGCACTCATGAGGACCTGAATGGCGATGCTACTCACAGTGGAGTCTCGACCTCTCAATCAGACCTGCGCCTGCCCACCGGCATGCGCCCGCCCACCACCTAAGGAGGGCCTCATGCAGCTGTGCTGACTCCCATTAGCACATGTGTTTGGGATTAGCCACTTATAAATATATCAGTATAATTTGAGGCATCACTCCTTCACAGACTCCTTTTTCAGAACCACCACTGAAATAATGAAAAGCAGTAATAATTGCCACAGCACTACTTTCAGTCTTAATTAAATAACATTCTATTGCAAATACTGCCAAAAATATTGCAAATTTTCCAATGATTTGCAAACTGTTACTCTTCTTGTAAGTCTGAGCTCAATTGAAATCTCTCTTAAATTGACAGCACTTTTTGAATTATAAATGTCATAAAGTTTCAGTTAAAAAGTAAAATATAAGCCTGTCATTTTATTTCTTTTACTAGCATTCTGTATCATTTTGGTGGATTTTTATTATTCTTAAGTAACTTTACATTATGTTTTATGATACATTCCTTCCTGCAGCCATTTTGCATACAAATGGAAATGTTGGGAATCTAGTTTAAAACCGTTCTTTTTTTTTTTTCATTCCGTCTGTGATTGATCTGGTCAGTGAACAAGAAATTCTTCAAGACCATCCATCACTCCAGTCAGCAGCTGTGCTAAACCTTCTAATTCACTGCTTCCAGTCAGTCATGCAAGATTCAGGTTATAAATATCAAATGTGCAAACAACTGTTTAAATTAGCTCTCCTATCTATTTTATGCAATTTCAGTAGAAGAACAAGCTGATATACTGTTTCATAGCAAGAAGCAGAAAACAATGAATTTAGTGTTATCTTTCTGTACATCGTTGAATTCATCCTGTTGGCAATGTTTTAAATAGTGGAATCAAATTAATTCTTATTACCTTAAGTTAATTTAGAATGAAGGGCACCGAGTATGTAATCTCTGTAGTGCTTTTTTTGTTTTTATAATCAAACAGTAGGAAGACTGTTAGTGATAATAAATGTAGCAATCTGTTATAAATGTAGTAGCCAATTGTTAAATACTTCTGTGAATTTTGTTACTTCTTTGCAATAACAAAAACAGCTTAATATTTGGAAAATATTTGGGCAGGAGGGAAAATAGCAGCTGGCTTATCCTACCATTTCTGGTAAGCATGTAGACTGTTGAGTATGTGCAGGTGTTAGTACTTCTGCTGCCTGGAGTCGTAACAAGTGTGCATACTTTCCCTGGTATTGATATATGTAACAGATAAAATGCCAACTGTTTGTTGTGACTCTAAAAAGTCATTTGCATGTAGTAAATTCATGTAAACTTCCAAAATCGGTGTTTTAAACTTATTATTCAAATTATGTCATACTGGGAACATCCTTTCAAACAGAAGATGTGTATCTAAGCCTACTTTAATCACATAAATGAACTTCTCAAGGAGAAAATTATCTGTCTGCCTTCACAGGCATGCAGAGTGTTCAGCAGCACATGTCTCTTGATAGTCGGCTCACAACCTCACAGAACAGTTGGGCAGGATTTTATGTTGCCTTCTGTGGTATAGTCTGTTCGTTGTTTGCCAAGATGCATTTCCTTCTCTTCCTCGAACAGATCATTGGTCAGAATAGCCACAAACCCAGTTAAATAATTTCATTTCCCTAGACTACATAGTAGCTAGATAAAGCCATGAAAGCTACTATGGTCAATGGAATGCAAGTGGAATTTTCTGGGCAGGACTCTTCAAAAGGGACATACTCAACTACTTGTTTTTCTTTCTTTGTCTCTTTCTTTCTTTCTTTCTTTCTTCTCTCTCTCTCTCTCTCTCTCTCTCTCTCTCTCTCTCTCTGTCTCTCTTTCTTTCTTTTCTGAAATGTGACTATAAGCACAACATGATCTGGGGAAAAAAGGGTGGAATATTGGAAAAATGTAGAAAAACCCTGGTTTCTTTGTGGTGCTCTGGAGCACCTAAACTGCCTTCATTTGCCTCCTGGATTTGAGTGGGAAGCCTCACTCTTGTATAACCACTGCTCATGCATCATGTCGGTACCTAATACTTCTTTTATGATATACTTCTTTTCTGAATTATACATCTAAGTCTTCATGAAAGCATCAATTGTGTTTTTAAAAACATGGTGTCGTTTGGAATTTTGAAATTAATTTGTATATGTGCCCTGGTACAGAAATAAACAAGCCAGCATTGCTTTATTAATAAGGTTTATTATTTACAAATGAAAGAACAGTACTAGTGAATAATTTTAGAAATGAAATTCACAACTTGTAGGGAAAAGGTTAGATTTTCTTAATCATATCTTTCAATTTCTCTTAGTAATTTCCTAAGAATTCTCTTTTTCCTTGATTGATGCCTATCTTTCTTTCCCATTTAATGCTCATAGTCTGGTGAGGGAGAGCAATTTTTAATCCATTTTAATGTAATACTACAAATCCTAGAAATATTATCAAAAATTCAAACTGTGTTTATGATTTCCCACTGTTAACATTTTCCAAGACCTTTGAGGAGATGTTCAGGGCTTTCACGCCTCAAGTGGTCATGTCCCCTCACATCTCCTGCCCCCTTGTTTTTGTCTCTCTACATGTTCCCTCAGACCTCTTCTTGTCTTAGACCACTTGGTTTTTGGTAGGATCCAGAAACCGTCACCCCCTCCACCCACACAGGATTGCCTCTTGGCTCAGTTCTGCACTTGTTCACTTCTCACTATCTGTGAAATTCCACTTCTTTTCTATTTTGCTTTTTACCTAGTTATACAAGCTTAATGGGCTGCCCTTCTTCTCCCTTCCCCTTCTCCCTCCTCTCTCCCTTTTCTTGGATCCTGCACTCTCCCCCACACCTCCCTGTGTCCGTTCCCCCTTTTCCTCCCTCTCTCCCTCCCTTTTCTTGGTGTCTCCTTTCCTCCAGAACTTCAGCTTTTATGGGCCCTGAAGTTTCCTCTGAGTCCTCTATACTAGTGAGGGTTCAGGACTTTTGGCATACCTTGGAGCCCCTTCTTGGGCTGCCCATTAATGTAGGAACTTCGTTATATCTGTCTAATCCCTTGTCTCTAAGGATCCTACTACCTGAAGCCATCTGCCCTGAGATCCTCACTAGTCTGTGGGGACTTGTTGACATGTCAGCCATTTTGCAGTTGAGGTAAAGTCCCAATCACACTGCAGTGAGATTCTGGTTGCTGGAACAACCAGACTTGAGTGGAATATCTTGTCTATTGTGGACCTCCTTATCTTTAAGCTCTTACAATCTTGCTGCCTCCTCTTCCTCAAGGTTCCCTGAGCTTTATGAAATCCCACTCTTTAATGCTGAGTTAAAGTCTCTCTGAAGCTGTCTCTTCTAAGTTGAATTAATAACTAACTCTGTTTGCTATGTTCTTAACATTCTTGGTATGCTTCTGTAATACCATTTATTCAGTTGATTTATAGTTATGTATCTGTCTTTACCAGTGGACTGACTTCTATGAAGAGATGAAGAATGCTATATTTTTCTGATCAAATATCTTGGAGTGCTTAGAAAGAAGTTAATATTCAAAATTTGAGGAATGTTTTTTAATAAGAAATTATGTTTAAATTCTTTACCTTTTAGTTGAGTGCTAAGATTTATTTGTTAATTGTGCCTTTACAGGGGGTGTACTAATAGCTCAGGAATTAAACCTTTGCCTAGCATGAAAAAGAACCTAACACCAAATAAAAATACCATGCTGAAATGGTGGCAGCCTGCCCTTCAGACTCTGGTAGGCAAAACCTGGGAAGCCCTAGAGCAAAGCTATGAAGAGGTAAAGCAATCCAGGATGATTCCTGACATCACTCTTGGCCTTCCTAGGCACACACATTCAAGTGCCCTCTTCTATATCCACACATGCCTACACACACCTACACACATGTACATATCCACACCTACACACAAAAAAATGTACCTTTGCAAATAAGATGTTCATGGTGATTAATATTCATCATTTATCTAACAGATCGGGGGTCATCTCTCCATCTGCTTTCATTAACCCATTTGTGGCTGTCATATCCCCTTGTTTGTCTCTTATGTTTGGTTCATATAGCACACATTGAGTGCTCCTTACTTTGCACAGAGATTGATTCCAGGATTCCCCATCCATACTAATATCTGTGATGGCTCAACATTTGTATACAATCTATATGCCCCCTTCCACATACTTAAATATGTGATTTTAAGTCATCTTTATATTACTTATAATAAAAATATATACAATTTTTGAAGTGCAATAAAGACAGTTCTCCTCCACAATAGTTCCATCCATACTTGGTTGAATATTTGGATATGAAAACTGTAGATTAAGAAGATTAAGATTAAGCTAAGAGGGTAAAACCTGAAGTGAAAAAACTAACCTCCAGAAGAAAGCATGACCCTTCCTTCCCTTTACTGCCAGTTGAAGTGGAGACTGAGTCAGTCAATTAAGCTGCACCTGAGTTTTGTTGTAGCTTTACATTGATTCATTTCATTGCTACTGAGGCCTTTTGAAGACAAGATCAGATCTCTCCTTTCAGGGGCCTGAATTCTGGCCACAGGTATGATGTAGCACAGATGTAGATGTCCAAACATCTTTTTGTTTTATATGCAGATGCTAGGTCCTAGGACCCCTAGGGAGTTTTCTTTTCTTTTCTTTTTTATTCTTCTTTTAGTTAGTTTGTCTTCTTTAGTTCTTTTTTTTAATTTATACTTATTTATTTTTTCCCATCATACAAGCGCAATAGGTACTCTGGTCCCCTCCCTTCCTCCATCCTTCCCCAGTCCCCCTTGCACTCTTCCCCCCTTTTCCCTTTCCTTTCACCCCCCTCACTCCCTTTCTCCCTCTTTTCCCCCCTCCCTCTTTTCCCCCTCTCCCATTCCCTGGAGCATCCTTTTGTATGAATGTCAAACTTCCCTCTAGGTCCTCGACTCCAGTGAAATATAAAGACTCAGTGGCATTGCCCAGAGCCCTTTTTTGAGCTCCCCTTTAGTATAGGAACACTATTATGACTTGTTAATCCCTTGCCTCTAAGGATCCTAGTGCCTGTGATCCATGCTAGACTTTGGGGGATCGTTGACATGTCAGTCATTGCGTAGGTCATGCAAAGTCCGATTATGGCTATTGCGGCCCTAACTTGTGTGCAGTATCTTGCATATCGTTGGTCCTCCCCATCTTTAGGCTCTTACAATCTTGCCTCCCCCTCTTCCGCAAGTTTCCCTGAGCTTAGAATGGAGAGAGATTTGGCTGGTCTAGTTCCAGGTGATTAATGTAGAGTCCTTGGTGTTCTGAATTATTTTGTTGTTGTTGTTGTTGTTGTTGTTTTCAGTTTTGTTGTTCCTACACCGCCCTTGGCTCCATTCTGATTGGTACTGGAGGTCACCTTCTAACCAAAGATAAAAGTCTGTTTAAATGAAGATCTTACTATAAAAGGAGATTCAAAGGGAGATGGAATAGGAGTAGGAGACCGCAGTTGGGGGGAGGGGTCAATCTCCCATTTTCAGGATCGTTACCATCTATCTACCAGTCTCTATACTCTGCCTGACTGGTGAGATCAAACGCCCTCAGTCACATGTGACCAGGAAGGAAAGTGAGAGTGAACTTAACCAGTTGTCTTGCTACTTACTTGCAATACTATTCTTCATACTGTTTGCTGAGTTTTATACTGCTGGAAATCTGTTCCTCCCCAGCTCAAGGTTCAAACTACTGAGAAAGGCTGCCTGCTGCTCTCTGGAGGCCTTAAATTCTTTAGGTATTTTTAAGTTCTGACACCTAACCCCTTGTAACTGAATTTCCAAAGTGTCATGAATTATTTTATCCTTACTCTCCTGTTCTGTGTAAAATCACCAGTATTTTGAGATGCATGGGGCAAAGTTGGCCAACAGGTTCAGCTTGCCTTGTGGTGGAGGCTACTCAGAGTTCCTGTCCATTGCTGCAACCCACATGTAGCTTACACGCCATCTAGGGCTAATTTCTTACGTTTCTCCTGTTCTGCTAGAAATAAGAATAGCTATAGAAAAGGTTTCTCCTTTTGTAGAAACTCATTCATTTCTGGAATTTATTTCATTTAGGTCTTTTTGTATCTCATGCCCTGATGAGTTTTTTGTTTATTTTGTTTTTGTTTTCCTAAATTTATTTAACAAAGTTTTATTTTTCCAAGTGTACAGTTGGTTGAACCTCTTCAGTCATCTTTAGCAATGGCTGATGCATCCCCAACCCTTACTATTCTGGTGTAAATTATTTGAGCTCTGTGCTTTGAAACCAGTTGCATAAGTCCTTTATTAAGACTTCTGAAGGGCTACTTTTGCCATGGAACCATGAATCTTCAGAGACCACAGCAGAGGTAGTAAGCTTAGAATTGGGAACTTCCTTACAGAGTTGTTGTCAGACAGAACTAGGTTGTTGAGCTAATCTCAGACTTTGCATTTGAAACACCTCATTTGGCCTGATCCTAGATTTGTTTACTATCTTGTATGGCACAGCAAGGCCTAGAGAACAGCTTTACAAAACTGTCATACAAAAAAGTTAATTGTGATTTTACAGTCATTGGACTTGGTTTACATCTGGGATGAGAGTATTAGTTTTCTTTTAACAACGAATTTCCTCTAATTTCTGTCTCCTATCCATCAATCTACTTAATTATCTTTCTTTTCATCTATATATGTGTGCATGGATATATTCGTGTGTGTCTATATATACAGATAGATAGATAGATATAGATATATGTGATTCATTGTAGATCAAAGCACATAGAAGTGTGATAAATGTAGAAAGATACAGTTTCAATTTTCTTAAAGATATGATAATGTCACTGAAATCTATATATTTTTCATCTAATTCTATATATCTAGCATATTTTGCAAATATGGATTTACTGTTTTATTTTGTCCTTTAGGCCTTCTGAAATCTGGAAGTGATAGTAGTCAATACTTAAATTTAATTAGTCCACAAACACTGTCATCTGTATTGATCACCAAAGAAGATTAAGACTTACATGATGAAAACATTTAATTACATTACTGTATTGGAAGTTTTATGACAGTAAGAGCTGATAATAATCTGATAATAGCTATTGTCTTTCTAGAAATGTAGGTGGAGGTTTAAACAAGATTTTATCAGTATTATTTTATGTCAGTTTAGTTTAGTCTGTCTAAATGACTGCATATAAACAGGAACCCTTTAATTCATATAAAAGCTTTGTGATAATAAAATTCACATGTGGTTTACTTTCCTGCAGTCTTTTCAGTGCCACAAGGTCACTGTTTAAAGTTTGGCTGTATTTAAAGATTTTGTGCATCAATCCGCTTTTTCTGTGTAATGAACTAAGATGCAATGACTTAAAAGTGTTACGTACCTCTTATTTATCATGCATCTTGAAATAGGATAGCTTGGCTGGGATACTATGCTTGAAGCATGGATGTGGTTGGATTTGGTTCCACACTGATGATTGGGCTCAGGCATTCATTGAAGTCCACATAGAGAAAACGAGCTTTGAAGTTCTGTCTCTAGCTATGACAGACACACGTATGAGAATGCTTGCTTTTGAGATCTTTTATCCAAACTGGCTTATCATCTCTTCTTCCTATTTTGTTGTCCAAAGAAAGTTTTTGGTAATACGTAAACTTAAGCAAAGTTATGCTGAAAATTAAGACTTGGAGACTGTGACCTGTCCAGTTGGGGGGACATTACAAAGTTACCCGACAGTGGGTATGGACAGAGTTTAGTGTGAAAAAGTAGATCAATCTGTTGTTCTATTCAAGGAAATTGGTTACAGATCCACTAGAGAACCCTCCTATGAGGTATTTTCTCTGGGAAAGCATAGAATTACAAATTGGAGCCAAGATTCTATGAAAAAGTAGCATGTGGATATTTGCTAGCACAAGGATAGTCCTTCTGGATAATGAAATGAAAATGAGCTGGTGCCGTGGTGAAAGGCAGCAGGCACTCCTTAGCTTTGCCCATTGGTGCCTGGCAGGAGAGTGGGCCCAGTGTGTGCTAAATCTTCCAGTATTCCAGAATAAAAAAGTCAGATTAAAGATGGTATCACCCAAATTTAGAATTTAGTGAATTATTTAAATGTAAATAAAACAGCTAAATTTGAGAGGTAAAATTGAAATGCAGAGCTTAAGAACACAATCCAAGCTAAACCAGGGATCTATCTTCTTCACTTTTTCTCTAACTCTCTCTATTTCTCTCTCTCTCTCACTTTCTGTAGGTGGTATGTGTACACATGTGTGTAGTATATGTATACGTATATATGTGTCCTGTATGCACGTTACCTGTGCATGCATGTGCAAAGGGCCGTGAAGGATGTGTACAAATGTGTTGCTCTCTGTTCATTTCCTTGTGCTTGGGTCTCTCACCAAACCTGGGTCTTGATGTTTTTGTAGCTAGATGGCAACTAGCAAGCTCCAGAGCTCCTCTTGTTGCCTCCCCCGTCCTCAGAACTGAGGTTACAGGTGTGCATGGCCATGCCCAACTCTTTTATTAATGACCTTTAATTTTAATTAATTAATTAATTAATTTGTGTGTGTGTGCGCGCGTGCATGCATGTATCAGAGAGCTTTGTGTGTCCCTATGGAGAGCCAAGGGTGACTTCATGATTCATCCTGGAATGTTTCTACCTTCCTTTTGCTTTACTCTGGGATATCCCAGGCTCCATCCACCAGGGGCCAGAAGTGCAGGCCACGGCTGTTTCCACCTGGCATTTTTATATGTGACCTGGGATTTGAACTCCAAATCTTCTGCTTGCGAGGTGGAGTCTTAAACCCTGAGCCCTCCAGCCCCCATGCCCAACTTTTTATGTGAGTGTTGGGGACCCAAACTCTGGTCCTTATGTTTGTGCAACAAGCACTCTTAATTCACTACATCATTTTTCCAGAAGTCCTAGGGATTTCTTATACACTTCTTTTGTAGGAACCATGGGTTTTACCAACATTATCATAACAGTTATGACTCATATATTAAATATATTAACATACAATATAAAATATATATATAATAATATATTTTTGAAGGGGTCTCACCATGTTGTTAAGTTGGTTTCAATTTGCACTTCCTCAGCCTCCTGAGAGCTAAGATTATGAGATTACAGACATGTACTATCATGCCTAACTTTGCCGCTCTTACTCTTATAAAACATACATTCTGTTATCTCAGTACAACTCTAATATGTCTTTTTAATGCCTCAAAGAAGTGCTTCCAGTATTGAAGCTGGAAACCATCTAATTTTTTCTCAGATGCTGTTGGGACCTGCTAACACATACTTATAGTCTACCACATGTTTATTGAGCACCTTCTATATATCAGAAACTGATCCAGACTGTTAGGATGCATCAATAAACAAAGATCCCTGCTCTTACAGAGTTTATGTTCTTTGTCTGTGCAGCTTGAACTTGTCACACAGTAGGATCACTATTTAAGGTTTTACTTAAAAATTTTGCAAAAGAAGCTCGGACATGCAGATTTTTCAGTCTTTTTAGCTAGGAACAGCCACTGAAAGCACCAAGAGGTATATTTAACAAAGACACAGTATCAGTTAATCCACTATGTCTGCTAAGTGAGCTGCTTGTATATTTAGTTTAAGCAAAAGCAACTTAGTAACCAGGGGAAATGAAAGTGAAATTAGAAAACCTTCGTCTTGTTGCAGGCACTTTGTTGTATTTTATTAGTTTCTTCTGCTCTCCTGCGAGTTGCTTTTATACCTCTGCTGCTGTATAGTAAATTTGGGATTGATTAATTTTCACTACCATCAGACATGTTTATCATTGAGTCAGATCCATCAATTTTTTTTCCATTTTCATGTAATGTCTGGAAAGTAGATAGCACCCCAGCAAATTGAGATTTCATCTCTCTGTCACTAGTTTTATAAGCACCATTACACTATTTCTGATATCTTTAAGTTTGACCTTTGATGGTGATGCAAGTTGCTTTAACAAATATCTCTTGGTTTAGAAATGTAAGGAATAATGCTATAAATACAATCTGACTACAAAAACAGCCCATGACTTGCTGTTCTGAAACATGTCTAACTTGTCAAGTATAGAATCAGTATCTGAGTGTCACATCATATCTATAAATACCATGGTTTTCCTGGCAAATAGATATGCACAGCAAGTGGTCTTTTCCTTTCTTCTTTATTCAGGATTTCCATACTGTGACACCTGTTTGCCCTTCATTTGCCTATTACAACTGTTGACTTGTACAAGGACTGGGGGAACTAAGCATCTAAGTCTTTAATACATAAAATGAATGTCTCCCTCAGATGACTGAGAATATGCGCACAATAGTTTGTAATTCTTTAAATTCTTAAACTTGGCTTTTTTTCCCTTTCCTGTATCATTTATAGTCTGATTAAGAGTTTCTTCCATCTGGTAATTCTTAAAATGCTTATAAAAGTAGTCTTTTGATTTATTATTAACTGTAGGACAGAACATAGGACTTTTCAGTCAAAAGTACTGGATAGGTTATATACCTGTGCTCTTAACCAAGACTCTGGGCAAGTGGCTCAATTTTCTGACACCCTGATTTCTATATAGGTAAAAGGAGAAAATGCCTTCTTAATATAGACTCCATCTGATGATAAAATGTTTTATAAGCTGTAAAATACTAGTTCTTATCTTGGAATGGTCACAAATAATTTTCATGTTAACTTTCAGTAACAGTCCCTTGGAAGAGGATGAAATGAAAAAAAATCATATCAGTTATCAAGCATATCAGAGCTTGGTATATGAGTGGCTGAGAGGAGGCACAATAGAACACAAAATCCAGTACTCTGTCTGAACTCAGTTTGTGAGTAACTTACATTATGTTGCCCATAATGTACATCAGTATTTCTCTAATTCAACAGTCATGATATCATCAGTGGTAGATTTTAAACAGTTATAAGACATGGTTTCAGAGTTTTGACCTTTGAGGGAGACTTTTAATTAATTAACAGTGCCTGCTACATGAAAGTTACTCAATTAATATTTGCAAATATTTTACCAGCTTTCCAGGTTAAAGCCATTTTATTTTTGCTAATTATTAATATAAATAAGTAATTTTTATTTAGAAATTAAAGATATAATCCTTAGTATAGGGTAACATAATCCCTTAGGAGATAGGGGTGCAAAGAGAGAGAAAAAGGAGGAGTAAAAGGAGGAAAGGAAAGAGAAGGAAAGAGGAGAGAAAAAGGGAAAGGAGAGGAGAAGAGAGAGAAAGAGTACATCTGTCAGACACCCATGTTAGCATGGTCTTAACTACTCAGATGTAAGAGGTATTTCTCAGTGGCCTTTTGAGGCTGAGGAAGCTAAGGCTCTGGAGGTGACACTCACCAAATTTCTTAACAGGTTAATAGAACCTTGGCCCTACCACAGTACTCTTACATTCATTATGCTGCATTAAGATAAATGATTATGATGATGGCCAATCTAATGGCATTTTTGTACATGTTGGACATTTTTAATGTCAAAGATATAGTATTGATATACACCTCATTAATAGCACCATACACACACGTATTGTTAAGCCCAGGGCAGGACAGCTTGCTTAACAAGCTGGTATGTATGTATATGTTTCGAAAGTAGAGACTGTGTTGCATAATATTCCTACATTTCTCCACAGTGCCTATGAACTTCAGATATTTTCAGAAACTGCCACAGAGAAGGAGCAGGGATGAGTTGTAGCCTTATGTTTGGGAAGATCACATCTGGAAGAATTGTACCTCAATACTGAGATGGAAACAGTAATGTCCTTTCATTGACTTGTCTTGAAGATTCCAATTTCAAGAGAGAGTACAATGAAGTGGTCAGATCGTACTCTACAGCAACTCCTTATTTATATCCCAGGCCACCACTTGGCTGTCTGTGTAAACTTTGTGCTTCAGCTCTTCTCATCTGTAAGGTGGAGATAATAATAGTACTTATTTCACAAAGCTTTTGAGGGGATTATATGAGTTGGTTCAACTTTTGGCTACATAATAAGAATCCAATAAAAGCTATTATAAATAGCATAACCTATAAGAGCTCCTAGAATCATCTAGAACAGTGCTGTTCAAAGTGGCCATCTCAGTCAAATAATGAAGTTAGGGAACAGTGTGATATGTAGCATTGTCCTTCTTTGAAAAATCCTTGCTAGGAAATAAATGTATACTTGGTGATAAAGCTGATTTCCATTCTGGTTCTAGCTTCTTGTCATCTTTCCAAATCAGTAACAAGTAGTTCCCGGACTCATCTTTTTGTTTCCCTAGTCTAGGATCAGTAGGCAGTGAGTAAATATGTTAATATATTCTAGCCTGAAAAACTTACCTATTAAGGTATTTCATTAAGGTAAACAAAATTTTCCTTAACAAATTTGATGGGTGTGAAGTTCTTTGAATGTCATGCATTATAGATGTATATATTATACATATTTGTAATTTCTCTGTGTCATTAAAGTTAGAGTTATCAAAAATCACAGCTGTCTTTTTTGTAAAGCTGCAAATACATTTCTGGTGGAAAGGCAAAATAAAGGCCACCACATGAGTTTTCATGTGGAGTCTAAAATAGTCTTTTCCAGACAGCAGAAAGATGAGAAGCACTGCCCATATGTTATTTTGATAGGATGTTAGCATTCTGTATAGTTTCAAATACAAAACTAAAAGCAGTTTTTAATATGTGAAATATATTTGTACAAATAAGTTTGGAAATAATGCCTCTTGTTTTCTAAATAAATCAAATTTGGTATTGCCTAGGAAGGAACTATACAGATATATATTTGCTTTATTTATGTCAGGTAGTTTAACATGAAATTATATTACTCTGTGTTGTTCAGAGAAGCAGAATCACTTGTCTGTGTGTGTGTGTGTATGTGCCCTGTGCTGTGTGCATGTGTGTGTATATAAGTGTATGTGTGTGTTTGTGTGTGGTGTGTCCTCTGCTATGTGTGTATGTTGTTGTGCACTAATAGATGGCATTGACTGTAAAGTCCTGCAATGTATGCACATCCAACTGGAATGCTGGGAGAGCTGATGATGTACCTCAGACTGAATTTAGAGAGCTAAGAACCAGGAAAGCCAGAGTCAGAAGTTCTAGTGTGAGTCTGAGATTAAATCCCAAGAAAGGAGAAGTGAGCTCCTCACTCAGCTTCTTTATTCTGTTAGGTCAGTCTACAGTGAACTAGCTGACATCTACCCACACTTGAAAGACAGCTGTTTTATTTAGTCTGTAGATTCAAATGTTAATCTCATCCAAAAATCAACTTCACATATACATGCGACATAGATGTTTAACCAGGTCTGTTGGCACCTAAGCAAAATGACAGAAATATTAACTATCATAGAAATAGTAGAAAATGTTCCCCTGTTTATAAGGCTAACTTCATTGGTCCCTATGTTCTATAAATAATATTTCACTGCTTGAAATTATTTGACCTAATTTCAAAAATGTTCTCATTCCTTTTTAAAAATAAAATTTTGTTCATTTTTAATTTCTATAATTTCTATAAATTTCTATAATTAATATTTTGTTCAGAGATTATTGAAAGCAGTTCCTGCTAAATTATAATTGAAAAAACAGACATACTAACAGTTGTTCTAGACATTTTTTAGGTATGGAAGAGTTTCCAATCTAAAAACTAGATTGGGTAGGTTGTGGGGAAAGTCTCTTGCGGGGTGGTACAGAGGAAGGCAGTCTGCTTTGTGCAGCTGAATCACTTACTAGCCTCCTCCAAATGGCCTCATGAGGATGTGCAGCAAAGGCAATGACCCTGTCAGTTCAGAGGAAGGGGATGTAGATACTGCAACCAGAAGATTCTCAGGGCATAAAGGAAAAACATTTCGAAATCAGAAAAGGACTGTTTGGAAATGCAAAAGGAAACAGGCATCTTAAGAGTGAGTTGGATTGTTTTTTCAGACTGAGCCTTGCTGTGACCTGAACAAGTAGAACCATAGCTCCACCTACTGCAGAAAGCGAAACAGAGGTGGAACTCTGCCTGTCAGAAGGAACACCCCACCCCAGAATTCTGGTTTTATTTATTTATTTTAATCTTTTGGTTCTGTACCCAAACAAAGTCCTTGAGCTCTTTGCACTTTTTACTTCCAATCATCCTTTCTCTCCTTTTGCTGCTAATTTCATGTTTGGAAGCTTTATGTTATCGTTTCAAAAGCTGACATTTCAAAGAAAACTTAATTGGAAATTATAATTTGGTGATTTGGTTGAGGTGTCTAGAAATGCATACATATAAAGTACAATTTACTTGGAGAAAATGTGTATGGAAAATACTGGAGAGAGGGGGGGAGGTTGTACTGCATTGAATGAGAAGAGCTCTGGTTTTAAAGACCTGAATTCTCTAACACTAATTTGCTTGGTGCCTTGGGCAACTTGCTTAACTTTCTTTGTATACTGCAGTTTTTCTACTTCAAAAAAAAAAAAAAAGAGAATAACAGCAATAGCTCTTCTCTGCCTACGGAATTGTTATCAGACCCACAGAAGATCTAGTAATGCCCCATTTATCCAGTCATCCCACTTCCAGTCTCAGCTACCGGCAGCAAATCTCAGAAGCAAGCAGAAATGACCTGAACTTTTGCAGACTCATGTCTTCAAAAGAGGGGCCAATTCCCCCTGATTTGAAATTAAGTATAAATTAAACTCAGTGAGTTTTATATATGTATAACCGCGTGTGCATAGGTGTATCTCTGTTTCTTCTCAGAGTATTTTAAAAAATGAATAGGTATTTTCAAATGGAAATGAAGGAAAGGGAAAGATTAATAAAGGTTAATAAAGGTACCCGTGGAACTTCATTACAAAGATAAATAAGAGACCCCAAAAGTTCAAAGCATTCTGAAGCCAGGACTAAGAATAATCTAGTCTGTCTTCTATCATTCACACAACTGGAACCCTGCTTCAAAGTTTATAGACTTAAGTAAAAGTTTTTTGAATCACGATAAGAATGTTCTTTTTACCAAGAAGTTTCCAGTGCATTGATAAAGAGGTATGTACTGCATACCTATCACCTGTCCGACCAGTTGAAACCACTAGCTGTTGCCGAATCCTCACCGGGCCAGCCGGCAGGAAGAGGGGAAACAGCAGGGGTTTCGTGGGCTCAAGGCGAATGGGTGAGCCGGCCTCAGGGTCACCACCCAGACCCCGGAAGTCAGGCAAGCAGCAGCAGGTAGAGAACGAGTTAGCTGTAGACTCAGCTTTATTCAGGAAGTGTTTGGGCTTATATAGAGTCGGGGGTCCAATCAGGTGTGGCCACCTCTCCACTCAGGGGGAGGGGGAGAGAGCCACCAATCATTTAGCTGTCCAGGTTAGGTGTCCAGGTTAGATGGCCGCTTCCTCATTGGTTGTTCATCCCTCCTTCCCATTGGTTGTTCATCCCTCCTTCCCATTGGTTGTTCATCCCTCCTTCTCATTGGTTGTTCATCCCTCCGCCTGGATGGTTCCTCTAATTGGGGCATGTCTGAACTTGTTCAGGCTTATCGGTAGCCAGACCTCCTGGATTCGGGAGCCCGGGCTAGGGTCTCCCTGAATCGATAGTGCCACAACTAGCTACAATCTTGGATGCTGTGATAATATCAAATAGGTGCATAGGTTTTGAACATTAACTCAATTTTTATACTTAATTGGTTGTTTAGCAGTAACAAGGCACTTGAAAGGCAAGTGTCTTAGAATAGCAACAGATAAATTGGCAGCATACTCCCTAAAATCTAACTGCCAGAGTTTGACTCTGAGCTTTACTTTTTTCTTTTAATCTCTTTAGGTCAGGTCCCCCTTATTGGTGAGATGAAGAAAACAGTATGTACTTACCAAATAGGATTGATGTAAATATTATACCAACTGCTTAGTACCTTAGTATACAATAAATACATATCTTTAGATTCATTGACTAGTTGCAACTCTCAGCCCACATCTCAGACTCTTGTTTTTGCCATCAACAGTAGCTGGCAGATATTAGAAGACTGTGTAGTGCTTGGCCCTAGGTGCAGCATCTAATCCCCCGCAAGAATATTCACAGAAGAAGTTCTGGAAAGAATACCAAGATTATCCTCAGCCCTAAGCAGAGGAACCTTTTGTCATCGTGATGGGGTGGGAGGTAAATATAGACATCCATGGTTGTATAAGGTATTAAGAGCAAGTGAAGGTTGACTCAGTCCTCTGCTTGGCATATATGCTAACCCTAAAGGCTCAGGGACCTTTCTAAAGAGAGGGAAAGGGGTTATGAAATGACGTCCTCCAAAAATGATAATGTGGCAATCATGAACTTACAATAGCATTGTTCATGCGCTGAGTTTACAGTGGACCTACCTGGCCAATAGTTAGACATGAATAGAGGAGAAATTCATGGGACCCTATGGAATACTGATGAACAATGAGAAACTAACAGATTTGAGTGGGAGAAACCAAAATATTCAGTTATGCTCCAAAGGGGGTGCCTACCAGGCTCCAAGACATGGTCCCAAGCCTAGGGTCAAGGCATGAATATAGGAAGAATGCTTGTAGAAAGGGATCTGGCAGGTAGGGAGAGGGAAAGGGAAAGAATTCAGAATATGTTATATATAACGCATGAAATTGTCAAGAAGCTAAATACACCAATAGAAAATGGGGGTGGAAAGAATCATAAAGTATTCTACTTCCTATGTGTTTAAAAACAGTAGTAATTTTACTAAGTAACATTTTGAACTATGTAAAACTTTTGTATTTTACCAACTTATACTGGAATTATTGTTTTAAAGTGTGTGTGTGTGTGTGTGTGTGTGTGTGTGTGTGTGTGGCTCAACCTAACCTTGAACTCACCATGTTGTCCAAACTGGCCTTGAATTTTTGATCCTCCTGCCTAAACTTAACTGTGGGGATTATACAGATGTTTCCTACCACTTTCAAATAAATTTAAAGGTATATATTAGGCAAACACAAACCACAAAAGTAATCCAAATTAATTAATCCAAACTTGAGATAAATATGACTTATTTATTCAAAATGAATGAAAGATTTCAACATTTAAGAAAAGGTTATATCCAGTGAATATTGCTGAACAAACCATTTGACATTCAATCTTTAAAGGAACTCATTGGGTTATATGAGGTGAGCAGATTGTTCCTAAGCTGCTGCCAAAGGTTGTAGCTAAATAATCAAATAGCGTAGTTTGTTTTCTCAGTCAAAGAACATTATTTTTGGCAGTTTCTTAGCTAGAACTATTACATTTGCCTCCAAAACATTCACGTTGGGATTTTAGTGCAGATAAAACACAATAGAAATAATACAAATCCTTAGCAGTTCTACAATAAAGATATTGCACTACTCTTGGGAGTTCTGTTCTTCAGTAGGTAAACCTGTCAATCTTTCTTCTGGGAGGACTGATGGATATTTAGTTCTAGGGAAGTGACTGTAGATTATTGAGGATGTGAGTTACAGGTGGACTTAATACAATCTTAAGATATAAAAATATTACAAATGTCTTCTTGAAAAGAGATTTGCTCATTTGTTTGTGATTGTGAACTTAGATGACATATTTTAGCATTCTTATATTGGATCAATTCATGCATGAAATATTTATTAATCTCCCTTATATGCCAAGTGTGATTGATGAGATATTTGATTGGTCAAGGCAAATAAAATCTCTATGCTTATATTGCACATAAGGAGGCAGGAAAAAAATAAATTTAAAAAATAAATTTGAAAAAGCAAAACCCAAAGTAACAGTTAAGAAATAAATGCAGAGTAATAAGGACATACACAGGAAAATCTCTTTAGGAAGAATGGCAAGGATAAAAAGATGTCAGGATATGACCTTTGACTTAAGACTAAAAAGACAAGCCAATGACTCTGTGAAAGAACTGAGGTGCAGTGAAAGAACTCCCCTCTGCTTGTGCCTACCTCCTTCCCCACATTTCAGAGTCTTCATTACTGGTAGATGCAGGGCCTACTCTAGCTGTTCATAGTTTATAGTGTGAAGAAAACATGGCACTTTTTGTTCACATATTAATAACCAACTTTAGGAAAGAAGTAGCGTGGCCAAAGAGTCCTCCCTGAACTTCACATCTCTTATAGATGCAAGTGTCCTTTCTGGCAACAGAGACATAGACGTTTCTACTGTGATTTACTGAGAAATGCATTTGTTTCTTCGGCTTGTTAATTTCTTCATTAGCACTCTAGTCCTCACAGGACTGCTCTGAAGGATGTTCAGGGCTGCAGTTCAGTTTCCAAGGCATTGTCAGAGCACAGAATGTGCTCCTTGGGCTCCTGGCTTTATTACACACTATCTGTCAACACTGCAGGTACCTCTCAGCCAGTGCACTCTGCTGGGAACTGCACAAATTACTTTTTCATTTACTATAATTTTTATGCTTTATGCATGGGATTAACTAGTTTGGAGATCCTTGACTGCCCCCTTTCTTATCGGTCTCAGTCCTTTCCATTTCTGCTATATTCATTATTTTGTCTTGTGCTTTGCAAATAATAAACAAGTAACCCATTTCTTATTCTTAGCCAAATGAAGTTAAATATGATAAACATTAATTTTTAAAAATATTTTCTGTCCAGAAAATCCTGCTATTTGTATAAATTAATTTCTATCATTGAAAAATAATCATCATCTTATGAAATGCAAACTAAGCCCTAGCTTATTTTATTACAAGCCATATACAAGTCAAACTTCTTTATTTTTATAGATTTGTTACAGAACAGAAATTTATTTTTCACAACTTTATCATTCTTGGGTAAAGTAGAAACATTTAGAAAAGTTTTTTAGTGAATCGTAAAACTGCTCATGAACTACTATTTAGAGTATCCCATTGCATAGAAGAGGAGTTGGAGAAAGAGAAAAGGAGAAAGGGAAGAATGAGAGGGCATGTGTATGGAATGTAGTAGATAAGAGGACTAATAGAACATTGTAGGATAGATACAAAAGCACAATAATTATAGAAGCTAACCAATCAGTATAAAAATTAAGATGTAACAAATGTTTATACAACAGTAAGATTTTTTTAAAATCAATAAAATAAAAGTATAGCAAGAATCTCTTATTTGCTTTATAGCATCAGATTGTTATCTTTCTCCTTGTAACTGTCTAATGAATTTTTCTCTGCTAGTTCAGAGAGCAGCCTGCTGATGTCTCTAGTTCAAATCAGTTTGGATATATTGATCCGTATGCACTATCTTAGTGAAATTCCCCAGGGTGATATCTGTATAGATAAATTTTTGTCCAGCCTCCTCCAATCCTACTAGGATTCTCCCAGTCCAGCATCTGGTATCCTTTCAGGCACATCTCTCAGGCCAGCTGCTGTCTTCTTAGTTTCGTGAGTAATTCTGTTTTTTCTGTATGGATTTCAGTATCCAAGCTCTGATACAGTCCCATCCAAGTTTGTGTTTATCATTACAGCTGGAAGTGCCCATCTTACCAGGACTCAGATGGCCGCCTCCATCTATGAGCTTAGATTGAGTAAGCTCATGCTCCTTAGTTGCAGTTCAGATAACTCCCATGGGGCACGATGTGTTCATGTCATGCTGGGAGTCTTGTGCTCTTGAGGGAAGAAGTTTGAAGATGTGCTTGTGCAGTTTTCTTTTTTTAATTAAATTCAAGTTATTTTAGTTAGCCTAACCTACCCCCCCATTCTCTCTTAGAAAATATTTTGCTTCCCAACCAGTCTCTCTCTTACTTTCATGTCTTTTTGTGTGTGTCTGTGAGACCCTCTGAGCATCATGTGGCATGCCTGCATTGGCATGTGTCTGGGCACTTGCTGGAGCATGGAAGTGGGGAGACTTCAGAAGATACCACCCTGGGGGTTAACGTTGACTGTGGGAAGGGGTGCTACTTTGTTCAGTGATACACACACTGAAATACAGTGCAGAGTTTTCTTCTTTTCCCAAGGGGGACACTGTGGAGTTTCTCTCAGTATCTCTTCTCTTTTGCTCCAGGGTTATAGATAATGACTTTTTGGGATGCCATTTCTATGGGTTTTCCTAATGTCTACTTTACACAGCTTGTGGATCTATCATCTATAGTTTTGTTGTATGTTTTATATTCAATTATTTGTATACAATCTTTTTTTTAATTTTAATACTTTTTTTATTATTTCAGCTCATACAAACTTAATAGGTACACCAATTCCCTCCCTCCTCCTCCCCCCGAACCCCCTGCTCGCCCTCCCCTCACCCCTCCCGCCACATCCCCCAGTGCCTCCCGCCCCAATTCCCAGAGTCCTTTGTTGTGCATGCCTGACTCTCCTCTGGGCCTCCTCTCCGATGACATACAAGGACCCAGTGGCGTTTCCCTGAACCCTTTCCTGTGTTCCCCTTAAGCATAGGAACACTACTGTGGCTGTCAATCCCTTGCCTCCAAGGATCTTGGTGCCTTTAGCAGATGCTAGACTTTGTGAGGTCTAGCATGTGTGTTGGACATTGCGCCGGGCATGCAATGTCCAATTTTGATTGCTTCGGCCCTAACTTGTGTGGAGTATCTTGCAAATCATTGCTCCTCCCATCCTTTTGCTCTTACACTCTTACCGCCCCCTCTTCCGCAAATGTCCCTGAGCTTCAGGATGGGGAGAGATTAGTCTGGCCTAGTTCTAGGTGGTTGATATAGAGTCTCTGAAGTTCTGGATAGTGGTTCGTTGATTTTCTTTTGCAGTTTTGTTGCTCCTGTAATGCCCTTCACTCCATCCTGGTGGGCATTGTATGTTACCCCCTGGCCAGAGACAAAAAGCTGTTAAACTGGAGTCTTATTATAAGAGCACATTCAAGGGTAGATGTAATACTTATATCCAAAAGTGGAATCGCAGGGTCATATGGCATTTGGCAATGGGAGGGGTCAATCACCCATTTGCAAAATGGTTACTTTTTAATCTGCCGGACTATGTGCTCTCCCCTTCTGGTGAGTTCATACCCCCTTAGTTGTAAATGATCAGGAACGAATTGTGAACTTAACTAGGTGTCACATTACTTTCTTGCAGTCCTTGATGGAGGCCTATTTTCTCTACTGTAACATGGTCACTTCTCTCCTTGTTTCTGGTGTGGCCCTCCAGCCCCATCCCGCCTGTTCATAATCCTTGCAATTACTGTAGGTAATACATAGATTTACCTATGAGTGTCTCAAGATGGGCTGGGTGGGTTTGGTACTAGGAGCCATCTATTAGGGAGTACATACGACGCTAATTTTCTGGGTTTGGGATACTTCACTTAATATAATTGTTTCTAATGACATCCATTTCCCAGCAAATTCCATTAATTCATCATTTTTGATGGCTGGGTAGTACTCCATTGTATAGATGTACCAGTTTTCTTATCCACTTGTCAACTGTTGGACATTTGGGTTGATTCCATGACTTTGCTATTGTAAACAGTGCTGCTATGAACATGGTCGTGCTTGTGCTATCGAGGTGAACCTCTGCTGTATGGGGAGTTATACCCAAAAGTGGAATCGCAGGGTCATATGGCATTTCAATCTTTAATTTCTTTAAGAATCTCCAGACGGCTCGCCAGAGTGGCTGTATGAGCCTGCATTCCCACCAGCAATGTAGGAGAGTTCCCCTCTCTCCACATCCTCTCCGGCATTTGGTGTTGTTTGTATTGTGGATTTTTGCCATCCTGACCGGGGTGAGATGATATCTCAGGGAAGTTTTGATTTGCATTTCCCTGATGGCTAAAGAAGTGGAGCATTTTTTAAGATATTTGTTAGACATTTTAATTTCATCCCTGGTAAAATTTCTTTTAAGTTCCAGGGCCCATTTTTTAATTGGGCCATTGGTGTCCTTGATGTTTAGTTTTCTAAGTTCTTTGTGCACTCTGGACAGTAGAGCTCTATCAGATATGTGGTTAGTGAAGATTTTCTCCCATTCTGTGGGTTGCCTTTGAGCTGGTGTTACAATCTCTTTATCTGAACAGAAGCTCTTTAATTTCACAAGATCCCAACTGTTGAGAGTTGGTAGCAGTGACTGTGCCATTGGATGTCTGTTTAGGAAATGTTGGCCTAGCCCAATCAGCTCGAGGGAGTTCCCTATCCTTTCAACTATGGTTTTTATAGTCTCTGGCCTTATATCAAGGTCCTTGATTCATTTGGAATTAAGTCTTGTACATGGTGACAAGTACGGGTCCAGCTTTAATCTTCTGCATGTGGAGATCCAGTTTTGCCAGCACCATTTGTTGAAGATGCTGTTCTTTTTCCATTGGATCTTTGGGCCCCTTTGTCAAAGACCAAATGGCTTTAATTTTGTGGGCTTATATCTGGGTCTTCAATCCTTATCCATAGATCTGTGTGTCTATTTTGAAGCCAGTACCAGGCTGTCTTTATAACTATGGATTTGTAATATAGACTAAGGTTCGGTATGGTAATACCTCCAGCAGTGTTTTTGTTACTCAGGATTGTCTTTGCTATCCTGGGTCTTTTGTGCCTCCATATGGGAATTTTGAGATTGTTTGGTCAACTTCTTTGAAGAATTGCTTTGGGATTTTAATTGGTATAGCATTGAATTTGTATATTGCCTTTGGTAGGATGGTCATTTTTATGATGTTGATTCTACCAATCCAGGAACATGGGAGGTCTTTCCACCTTCTGGTGTCTTCTGCAATTTCTTTCTTCAGGGTTTTAAAGTTTTCATTGTAAAGGTCTTTTACCTCCTTGGTTAGGTTTATACCAAGGTATTTCATTTTTTTAGGGGCTATAGTAAATGGGATTGTTTCTCTCAAGGCTTTTTCACTTCTTTCATTCTGGGTGTATAGGAAGGCCTCTGATTTTCACACATTTATTTTGTATCCTGCCACCCTGCTGAACTTCTCAATTAGTTCCAGGAGCTTCCTGGTGGAGTTTTTGGGATCACTCAGGTATAAGATCATGTCATCCGCAAATAGGGATAGCTTGACTTCTTCCTTGCCGATTTGAATCCCTCTTATGTCCCTTTCTTGTCTTATGGCTTCAGCTAAGACTTCAAGTACAATATTGAATAGAAGTGGTGAGAGTGGACAGCCTTGTCTAGTTCCTGATCGAAGTGGGAATGCTTCCAATTGTTCCCCATTGAGCATAATCCTTGCTGTGGGCTTGTTGTATATAGCTTTTATTATATTGATAAAGGTTCCTTCCATTCCTACTGTCTCTAGCGTTTTGATCATGAAAGGCTGTTGGATCTTGTCAAAAGCTTTTTCTGCATCTATCGAGAGTATCATGTGGTCTTGGACTTTGGACTGGTTTACATGATGAATTAATTTATTGATTTGCATATGTTGAACCAACCTTGTGTGCCGGGGATAAAGCCTACTTGGTCCCCATGAATAATCTTTTTAATATGTTTTTGAATCCGATTTGCTAAAACTTTGTTGAGAATCTTTTGGTCTGTGTTCATCAGAGAGATCGGCCTATAGTTTTCTTTTTTAAGTGTATCTTTATTAGATTTTGGGATTAAAACGATATTAGCTTCATAGAAGGAATTTGGTAGTGTTCCTTCCTTTGCTATTTGATGGATCAGTTTAAGGAGTATTGGTGTTATTAACTCCTTAAATGTCTGGTAGAAGTCTGTGCTGAATCCATCTGGTCCAGGACATTTTTTGGTGGGAAGATTCAAAATTACTTCCTCAATTTCCTTATATGTTATAGGACTATTTAAATAATTCACAACTTCCTGATTCAATTTAGGTAAGTTGTGTTTACTTAGAAATTCATCCATCTCTTTTGTGTTGTCAGACTTCACAGAGTATAAGTTTTTGAAATATGATGTTATAATTCTCTGGATTTCTTGGGTATTAATAGTGATAACTCCCTGTTCATTTCTGATTTTGTTAATTTGGGTTTTCAGTCTCCTGCTTTTGGTTAATTTAGCTAGGGGTGTATCAATCTTATTGATTTTTTCAAAGAACCAGCTTTTTGACTGGTTGATTTTTTCTATCGTTTTCTTAGTCTCGATTTCAGATATTTCTCCCCTTATTTTGCTAATCTCCTCTCTTCTACTACTTTTGGAATCGGATTGCTCTAGTTTCTCTAAAGCTTTAAGCTGCATTGTTAAGTTGTTTATTTCTGATGTTTCCATTTTTTTGACGTAGGCATTAAGATTATGAACTTACCTCTTAGAACAGCTTTCATTGTGTCCCAGAGATTTTGATAAGTTGTATTTTCATTATCATTCACTTTCAGGAAATCTTGAATTTCCTTTTTAATTTCTTCCTGAATCCAGTTCTCATTCAGCATCATATTGTTAAGTTTCCAGGAGTTAGTGTATTTTCTCTTGTTTGATGTGTTGTGGATGTCCAGCTTTAGGCCGTGGTGGTCTGATAGGGCACAGGTTAGAATTTCAAATTTTTGTATATGTGTAGATTCATTTTGTGGCCCAATATGTGATCTATTTTGGAGAAAGTTCGGTGTGCTGCTGAGAAAAATGTGTATTCTTTGGTGCGTGGGTGAAAAGTTCGATAGAGATCTGTAAGGTCCATTTCTTTCAGGGTTTGATTAAGTTCCAAAGTGTCTCTGTTAAGCTTTTGACCTGTTGATCTATCCCATGTTGAGAGGGCGGTGTTGAAGTCCCCAAGAATTATCGTTTGGGGGTTGATTTCTTGCTTTAGATGCTGTAGGGTTTTCTTAATGAATGTGAAGGTGTCCGTATTGGGTGCATATATGTTCAGTATTGTGAAGTCTTCCTGGTGAATTGTACCTGTGACTAAAATGTAGTATCCATCCGTGTCTCCTATAATTTTCTTTGTTTTGACGTCTACTTTGTCTGATATCATAATTGCTACCCCTGCCTGTTTTCTGCTTCCATTTGCTTGTAGATTTGTTGACCAGCCTTTTATTTTTAGAGCGTGCCTATCTTTTGTGGTGAGATGGGTTTCCTGCAGGCAGCAGATTGATGGATTGTGATTTTTAATCCAAGTTTGTAATCTGTGTCTCTTGATCGGTGAGTTAATTCCATTAACATTTAGTGTTATAATGGAGAAACTTTTTTTAATTCCAGACATTTATTATGTTTAGTAGTTTTTATAAGTATATTGCTTCGCTTTTAATGGTGTTATACTTGCCTTCTGTTCTCCTGGATATGCCTGTTTTTTTCTTCACGCTTGAGTATTATTTCTAGCATTTTTTGAAGGCCTGGTTTAGTGGACATGTATCCCTTCAAGTTATCTTTGTGCTGGAAGATTTTTCTTTCTCCCTCGATCATGACAGATAGTTTTGCAGGGTAAATCAGCCTGGGTTGACATTTTTGCTCATTCAATACTTGAAGTATGTCTCTCCAAGCTCTTCTTGCTTTTACTGTTTCTACTGAGAAGTCATTTGTTATTTTAATAGGTTTACCTTTAAAAGTGACTTGTTTTTTCTCCCTTGAAGCTCTCAGCACCAGTTCTTTATCTTGAATGTGGAGTGTTTTGACTATTATTTGCCGTGGCGTGCTTCTATTTTGGTCGTATCTGTTTGGGGTGCGGAATGCCTCTTGTATATGGATGGGCCTCTCTTTTTTTAGATGAGGAAAGTTTTCCTTGATGATTGTTTGAAAAATTTCCTCAGGGGTGGTATTTGGAGATTCTTGCTCTGGTATTCCATGAATATGCATGTTAGGCTTCTTCAGGGTGTCCCATATCTCTTGGATATTTCTCTCAAGTATCTTTTTGGCTTTAACCACCTCTTCCATTGAGCTGGTTAGTACTCCCACTTTATCTTCAAAGTCTGAAATTCTGTTTTCTGCTTTGTTAGTTCTGTTGATAAGACTCTCTGTGGAGTTCTGGGTTGAAGATAACTTGTCTTGTAGGTCAGTTTTAAACTCTGCTTGAGTCTGTTTTAACTGCTCTATGCCAGTTTTTGTTTCTTGCACTGTTTTTCTCAACTCCTCCAAGTGTCTGTTGTGTTCCTCTTCAAAGCGATTGATTCGATTATGTCATTCCTCCCGGATTTCCTCTTTCATAGTATTGAACATGGTAATGATCATATTTTGAAAGTCGTTATCCTGGGTCAGGCTTTCTTGGCCTTTTTCCGTGGGTTTGTTCTGGTTGGAGTCTAACATTATGGGATTAATTTCTTCAGTGGGAAATTTGTTTACTTGAGTGTTGCTTCTCATGGATTTGCATTTTGACTTTGGCATTGTCGTTTTAACTCTTAAGATCTTTCAATTTCACTAAACTGAATTATTTGGCCTGGGGTTCTGGGGGTGGGCAAGGACGGAGCTTACCAAGGTGGCGGGTGAAGGCCCGGCTGGGCCGCACGCGCGTCCTGCCAGGCGGAGCGGGGTGGGGAAAGGGAGGATGGGGGCGTCGGCGTGGAGCTATTTAACCGGAGGGGAGCTGGGCAGGACCCGGGCGCAGGGGGAGGTCCTCATCCCTCGTCCCCACGCGCGGCTCTGGCTGGATGGTGGGGTTAGGAGCTGGGTCCCTTTGGTTTTGTATACAATCTTATACACATAAGTTAATTAGATTCATTTATTAATTTTCCTTTTATATAGTTTGTGACAATTTGACAAATTAAAGTCAGGGAGGTTTTCTTCTGTTTTTCATTTAAAATAACCTGTTTTGAGTTGCTTCCAAGTTTTATAGAACTGGTCTCTAAAACATCTGGACCTATCACTTTTTAGTAAATAGATTTTTAGCCATTAATTACGCTTTTCTAATTCCTGAGTCAATTTTAATAGCACATTATTTTAGAAAAATGTTCTTTTGTTTCAAATTTAACAAGATAGAATGATATTATGAGTTTTCTAAGTATAATTAGATCTCTACCATAGACAGAAATATGTGTAGCTACAGTTTTTGTTCTCTTCTGTATCTATACTATGTAACATATTTTTGTTGCATTATATTATATTTTTATAATAATATTTCCATTTCACTAGTCTGTTCAAAGAAACAATTTTTCTTTAAGTGATACTCTAAAAGATCAGTTGGTCAGTTTTTATCATTTTATCTATTTTCTATTTTTCAGCATTTAAGTTAAATGCTTAATTTGGTAAACTTAAACTTTTTAAAAAATAGTTTAAGTTTAAATATATCTCAAGTTTTTAATTAGTACTTGATTCTATTTTTATTACCATCAACTACTTTAGAACATATTCGTTTCATTTTTTTCCTTAATAACTACCCTTAAATTTATAATATTCATATTCAACTTAACACCCTTAAAAATGAATAGCTCACTCCCTTTTATTAAAGATACAAAATCAGTTTTTAAATTTTTAACTGAGAATTTGTCATATACAAACAAAATGATTTTGTGTTATTGCACCAACCACCTTTTCACCACCCCATCTTCTCTTCCACCATCCCTTCCGCTCTTCAATCCAGCCACATCCTTCACAAGATTCCCTTTGTAATGCTTATGTTGTAATATATGTGACTCCTCAGTGGTCAAAGTCATAAGTGGGAAAGTTCCTCTCCCCTTGTACAGTGCCTGCCCCATAGACACTCTCCAAGTGTAGTTGTTTCTCTTGAGATCTTTGCTAGTCCTTGGGGGAATGTTGATGTGTCAGCCATTGTATAGATCTGGTAGTAGAAGCTCTTACTGCAGAGAGATCAATGTGTTGCTCAAAAGTGCACCACACCACCTTTAGAATCTTACAATATTACCACCCTGTCTTCTATGAGTTTCCTTGAGCCTTAGTTTAGGGAAAGATTTTAATTGCCTGAATTTTCTGAGTTGCTGATGTTCTGCACGCTGGCCATTTGTGGTTTTCTGCCTCACTAGTCTTCCATTGTAATAGGATGCATCTTGGTTGAGCTTTGAGTACATTTCTTACGTTCCTTTATAGTTTCTGGGTGTTATAGAAGTTTCCCTTTCATTATTTCATTTTGAAGGTTTAATACTATGATTCACTTACAAAGGAAAATATGTGGTATTTGTTTTCCTGTGTCTGGTATACTTCACTCAATATAATTTCTTTCAACTCCATCCATTTACTGGTAAATTTCATTAATTCATTTTTCTTGACAACTGAATAGTATTCCATTGCATATGTGTACTATCTGTTCATTTAATGTTAGACATCTAGATTGATTCCATTTCCTTCCTATTGTGAATATTGTGCTATGAACATGTATGTACAGGTGTCCCTCTTGTTGTTGTTTTTTTGTCAATTTTCCAGGGATTGTACAGCTGGGTCATATGGTATTTTGATTTTTAACTTTTTTAGGAATCTCCATACTGATCTCCAAATGGGCAGTACAACTTTGCATTCCCACTAGCAATATATGAGGGTTCTCTTCTCCCTGCATTCTTGCCAGCATTTGTTGTTATTTGTGTTTTGGATTTTAGCCATTCTGAGTGGGGTGAGATGATATCTCAAGGTGGTTTTAATTTGCATTTCCCTAATGGCTAGGGAAATGGAACATGTTTTAAGATAATTGCTAGATATTTGAATTTCCTTCTGAGAAAAGTTTCTTTTAAGTTCTAAGGTCCTTTTATAAATTGGGCTGCTAGCCTCTGTCATTTAATTTTTTTTAGTTTTGTATACTTTGGCTATTAGTCCCCTGTCAGATACAGGGTTAGTGAAGATTTTCTCCCATTCCATGGATTGCCTTTTTTATTAACATTTTTTATTATTATTTCCACTCATAAAAACTTAATACATATACCAGTTCCCTCCCTCCCTCCTCCTCCCCCCGATTCCCCCTGCTCCCCCTCCCCTTACCCCTCCCTCCCCATCCCCCAATGCCCCCCCCCATTCCCTGGAGAATCCTTTAATGTGCATGCCAGACTCTCCTCTGGGCCCTCCTCTCCGATGATGAGCAAGGACCCAGTGGCATTTCCCTGAACCCTTTCCTGTGTTCCCCTTAAGCATAGGAACACTACTGTGGCTGTCAATCCCTTGCCTCCAAGGATCTTGGTGCCTTTAGCAGATGCTAGACTTTGTGGGGTCAACATTGTGTTGGACATTGCGCAGGGCATGCAAAGTCCAATTATGATTGCTTCAGCCCTAACCTGTGTGGAGTATCTTGCATATCATTGCTCCTCCCATCCTTGTGCTCTTACAATCTTACTGCCCCCTCTTCCGCAAATTTTCCTGAGCGGGAAATGCAAATCAAAACTTCCCTGAGATATCATCTCACCCCGGTCAGGATGGCAAAAATCCACAATACAAACAACAAATGCTGGAGAGGATGTGGAGAGAGGGGAACTCTCCTACATTGCTGGGGGGAAATGCAGGCTCATATAGCCACTCTGGCAAGCCGTCTGGAGATTCTTTTTTTTTTTCTCTTCATTTTTTTATTATTAATACATTTTTATTATTATTTCAGCTCATACAAACTTAATAGGTACACCAGTTCCTTCCCTCCCTCCTCCTCCTCCCTTATGCCCTGCTCCCCCTCCCCTCCCCCCTTCCTCCCCATCCCCCAGTGCCTCCCTCCCCAATTCCCAGAGAGTCCTTTCTTGTGCATGCCTGATTTTCCTCTGGGCCCTCCTCTCCGATGATGTACAAGGACCCAGTGGCATTTCCCTGAACCCTTTCCCGTGTTCCCCTTAAGCATAGGAACACTGCTGTGGCTGCCAATTCCTTGCCTCCAAGGATCTTGGTGCCTTTAGCAGATGCCAGACTTTGTGAGGTCAATAGTGTGTTGGACATTGCGCAGGGCATGTAAAGTCCAATTATGATTGCTTCAGCCCTAAGTTGTATGGAGTATCTTGCATATCATTGCTCCTCCCATCCTTTTGCTCTTACACTCTTACCGCCCCCACTTGCGCAAATTTCTCTGAGCTTCAGGATGGGGAGAGATTAGGCTAGCCTAGTTCTAGGTGGTTGATATAGAGTCTCTGAAGTTCTGGATTGTGGTTTGTTGATTTTCTTTTGTAGTTTTGCTGCTCCTGCAATGCCCTTCACTGCATCCTGGGCATTGTATGTCTCCCCCTGGCCAGAGACAAAAAGCTGTTAAACTAGAGTCTTGTGATAAAAGCACATTCAAAGGTAGATGTAATAAAAGTGGGAAACCACAGTGAGGGAGAGGTCTATCACCCATTTGCAAAATGGTTACTTTTTATCTGCCAGACTATATGCCCTCCTCTTCTGGTGAGATCATACCCCCGTCTGGAGATTCTTAAAGAAATTAAAGATTGAAATGCCATATGACCCTACTATTCCACTTTTGGGAATAACCCCACATACAGCAAAAATTCACATCGATAGCATGAGCACGACCATGTTCATAGCAGCACTGTTTACAATAGCAAAGTCATGGAATCAACCCAAATGTCCAACAGTTGACGAGTGGATAAGAAAATGTGGTACATCTATACAATGGAGTACTACTCAGACATAAAATGATGAAGTACTGGAATTTGCTGGGAAATGGATGTTATTAGAACAATTATATTAAGTGAAGTATCCCAGACCCAGAAAATTAAGTGCCGTATATACTCCCTAGTAGGTGGCTCCTAGTACCAATCTCACCCAGCCCACCTAGAGACACTCATAGATAAATCTCTGTAATACAGTAATTGCAAGGAGTATGAACAGGCAGGATGGGGTATGAGGGCCACACCAGAAACAAGGAGAGAGGGGACCATGTAACAGCAGAGAAAATAGGCCTCCATCAAGGACTGCAAGTAAGCAATGAGACATCCAGTTAGTTCACAGACTTTTCGTTCCTGATCATCTACAACTGAGGGGGTGTGATCTCACCAGAAGGGGAGGGCATATAGTCTGGCAGATAATAAGTAACCATTTTGCAAATGGGTGATTGACCCCTCCCTCACTGTAGTTTCCTACTTTTATTGCATCTACCTTTGAATATACTCTTATAACAAGACTCTAGTTTAACAGCTTTTTATCTCTGGCCAGGGGGTGACATCTAATACCCATCAGGATGGAGTGAAGGGCATTGCAGGAGCAGCAAAACCGCAAAAGAAGATCAACAAACCATAATCCAGAACTTCAGAGACTCTGTATCAACCACCTAGAACTAGGCCAGCCTAATCTCTCCCCATCCTGAAGCTCAGGGAAATTTGTAGAAGAGGGGGCGGTAAGAGTGTAAGAGCACGGGGCTGGAGAGGTGGCTCAGGGGTTAAGCCTGTGCCTTGCAGGCAGAAGGTCCTGAGTTCGGATCCCAGATCCCACGTATAGACGCCAGGGTGAAGCGGGGCGGCCTGTGTTTCTGGTCCTGATAGGGCGGAGCCTGTGAATGCCAGGGCAGAGTAAACAAGGAGGACGTGGAGGCGTCCATGGTGGTTCCCGAATTTGCCTGTGGTTCTACACACACACACACACACATATACATACACACATGGGCGCACACACACAATTGAATAAATAATAATAAAAAAAATTTTAAAAAAAGTGTAAGAGCACAAGGATGGGAGGAGCAATGATATGCAAGATAACACACAAGTTAGGGCCGAAGCAATCATAATTGGACTTTACATGCCCTGCGCAATGTCCAACACACTATTGACCCCACAAAGTCTAGCGTTTGCTAAAGGCACCAAGATCCTTGGAGGCAAGGGATTGACAGCCACAGTAGTGTTCCTGTGCTTAAGGGGAACACAGGAAAGGGTTCAGGGAAATGCCGCTGGGTCCTTGTATGTCATCGGAAAGGAGGGCCCAGAGGACAGTCAGGCATGCACATTAAGATTCTCCAAGGATTGGGGGAGGGGAGGCACTAGGGGGTGAGGAGGGAGCGGTGAGGGGAGGGTGAGCCAAGGGGTGGGGGGAGGAGGAAGGAGGGAGGGAACGGTGTACCTATTAAGTTTGTATGAGCGGAGATAATAAAAAATGTTAAAAAAAACATTAAAACAAACAAACAAAAAATTTCCTGAGCAATGCCCTTCACTCCATCCTGATGGGTATTGGAAGTCTATTTTTTTTTTTTTTTGGATATTAGAATTGTTATCCTGTTTGTTTCCTTGTTCCACTAGCTTGGAATACCTTTGACCAGCCTTTCACCCTGAGATAATGGCTATTTTTCACAGTGAGGTGTGCTTTTTTAAAACAACAAATTGATGGTTAAGAGTTTTAATCATGCTTATAATAAGCCTATATCTCTTGACTGGGGAATTGATTTTATTGATGTCTATGATTATAATTGAGAAGCGTTTGTTGATTCTCGTCTCTTTTTTTCTTTGTCTTTTGAGGTTTTTATATGCCTGTTTCTTTGCTTTATAGTTTACTGGCATTATTTTTCCCTTTATCTTCTTGGGCATGTGTAGCAGTCTTAGGGACCCACGGAGACCCTGGGGGCAAGGTAAGGAGGCACGAAGTCAACATCACAGACTTTGGGAGTCAGACGAGTGGCAAAGCAGGCTTGCAGGCTTGCAGACTTGTTTATTGCTTATATACCCCATCCAACATCCCATAAGTTCCAGCATGAGCTTTTGCTGCGTTGTCCTGTCAGGGTTGGTCCTCTCAGACGGTTTGATGTCAGCACCATGCACAGTAGCAGGTGCTAGCTTGGAGAAGTTGCATTTGCGCATGCGGCCCATATGGACAATACAGGTCTGCCTGGTCCGTTACTCCTACAGGCATGTTTATCCTTTTCTTTCATCTTTAGTATCTTCAATAGACCTGGTTTGGGAGTCAATTAGGTCTTTAATTTATTTTTCTCATGGAAAATTTTTCTTTCACTTTCAATCAAAGCTGATAGTTTGGCTGGATATAGCAGCCTGGGTTGGCATTTGTGATCATTCATTACTTGAAGAATGCCTCTCCATGCTTTTCTGGCTTTTACTGTTCCCACTGAAAAGTCAGCTGTTATTCTAATAGGCTTGCCTTTCAATGTGACTCAGTTTTTCTCTCTTTTTCTTTACTCAAGATGTTTTCTTTGTCCTGTATCTGCAGTGTTTTTACTAATATTTGCCTTGGCATGTTTGTGCTTTGATCATATTTGATTGGTTTGCAGTATGCATTTTTTACTTAGAGGGAGTCTCTTTACTTAGTCATAGGATGTTTTCATTTATGATTATCTGAAAATTATGTGTCAGTGTTTTATTGGGTTTCTGGGATTCCATGAATGGGCAGGTTTGGCCTTTTCCTGGTGTCACATAGCTTATGATTATTCCTTTTGCATATTATTTTTAATTCTGTTTCTTCAATTGTATGATCCTGATCTGTTATCATTTAGATCAGATATCCTATCTTCTATTTGATTAGTTCTGTTGATGATACTTCCTGCTGAGTTTTCAATGGCAGTTAACTTGGTTTTGATTTCTAGTTTAATTCAGTTTGGAATTTTTTTTAAAATTTTATTCAATTGTGCATGTGCGTGTGTGTGTGTGTGTGTGTGTGTGTGTGTGTGTGTGTGTGTGTGTATAGAACCACGGGTGAATTCAGGAACTACCAAGGACCGCCTCTACCTCCTTCTTGTTTTTACTCTGCCCAGGGATTCACAGGCTCTGCCCTACTAGGACCAGAAATGCAGGCACCCCCACTTCTGCCTGGCATCTATACATGGGGTCTAGGATCTGAACTCAGGACCTTCCACCTACAAGGCAGAGGCTTAACCCCTGAGCCACCTCTCCAGCCCTTCAGTTTGGAATTTTTTTAACCTGGTCTATATTTATTTTTGTTTCCTCTATTACTTTTTTCATCTCATTTAGCTTTTCATTATTTCCCTGCTCATACATGGTTATACATTTATTCATTTCCTTTCTGAGTTCTTCATTTTCAAATATTTTAAATCTTACATAGTTTATTCCTCAATCATTGTTTCATCTTTTATATATTTGTATTCCATTCAAGGTAATTTCCTTAGAGCACTAATTCTTTAAATGCATCTAATATGTTGCATTTGTTTTGCCTCTCTGATTTTTTTTTCTGCTCATCCAAACATAATAGGAATCCCTGTTGCCTCTCTGATTTTTAGTTAAAAAATTAGAATTTGTTTTGTTTTGTTTTTTATTTTTCAGATGGATGTTTGTAGATTTCAGTTTCTTCTGCTGGCCATCTTAATTTACTGATAATATAACCAGTGTTTAAGTAGCTTTCTTGGTTTGGTTTACCTACCAACAAGAGTAGTTTAAATTAAATGCAGTTTCCATGCATATTTTGTTTTTGTTTTTCCTTAATCTAGAATCTAGACAGAGATAAATTTTTCATATGTTTCATTTTGAAATTGTTATTTCCTAAACTAGTAGATAGAGGTTTCTAATACCCTTTCCTAGAAGCAAGGAGGCATTACACAGTCTGGCTGTGTTTGGGAAGCTCAGTTCCAGCTCTCATCTACTTAAGGTCACATCTACTGTTTCAGTATAGATGTCATAATGCTATACACACATGCATACACACACACACACACACACACACACACACACACAATTATTCCTTTATGTGTTTAAGATGTCTCCCCTTCCCTACTCCTACTTTGGAATCACTCATGTTCTGGATTTTACTTCTTTGTAGATTCATACTCAATACCTGTTATGATTAAAACTTACTTGATTAGCCAAAATATAGAAATGTAATAATGGCTTTTGACTGATAAACTGAATCAGGAATGAGAGTTCACTAATTGGAGATAATACATGAACATTCTCTTATTCAATATCATACAAGACTCTGTAGATGCAGAGAAGAGTATAGAGTCTTCAGGGAGCTTGCACAGAACAGATAGTGGCAAAAAGATAGAGCACAAAGGAAGAAATGCTAAGAGAAGTGTCTGCTAACTGCCAGGGAGCAAGCACAGTTCTTACTTTGCCTTTTTTGATTAGCAGTATGTTGATGTAACAGAATAGGTAATGTTTCTGGAGGGCTTTATAGAAGAAGTAAAAACTAATGAAAGATAAAAAAGACATTTTAGAGTGAAATGATTAAAAAATGTATAAAGGCTTTAAACTAGTGCAAATATTGGTTTGACCGGACAATAAGTAATGAGTAGAGATGTGCTAGACCCAGACAGAGTTTTGGTTGTTCTGTAATCAGTGGATTCATGCTCTCTATAAATTAGTTTACTTTTCCAAGATATATTAACTTGAAAGAAAGTAAAATCGGAAAGGATAAGTTGAGGTAGGAAGTTTTGCACAGTCAAGCCAGATATGATGTGTTTTGAACAACAAGATAAGTGAAAAGGAAGGAGATTTCAAAAATGAGGACTCTGAGAGAGAATTCTCAAAGGTAATATAAGCATAGAAAAGGAAAAGCTTACAAGGAATTTGTGAACAAGGACACCATGCCAGGTGCCTTATTAAGTTCTGTGAACTCTCATGACTTTGTGAAATGTGATAATTTATTGATGAGACTATAGACTCAAAGAACTTCACTAACAGCCCAACATCATATCTGTGAAGCCATGTCCTAGAGCTTTGTGACTCCCATATAGGCGTTTTTGGTTTTTGTATTTTTTGTTTGGTTGCATTTAGCTTAGTTGATGGTTTTTTTCGTTTGTTTTGTTTTGTTTTGCCTCTTTGCAGGGATTTAGAAAACACATTCTGATCATTTTTTCTGTGATGCTATGTTTCATATTATAATTTTATAAAGTGAAATGGTGACAATTCAGGAACCTCTAGATCTAGTTCAAAAGTTCAGATGACTTCTAGTTGTAAGTTAATTAAATTCTTCAAGGCTAGTCCCTCTGAAGTTAAAGTATTATTAGGCTATATCTGTCTCTGCCATGTGACCATTCTGCTCCACTGCACTTGCAGATTCTGCTGATGGTGATTTCTGTGCTTGGGCCAGGAAGCGAGAGTAAGGGTAATAATTATTCTTGAACCTTCTGGCAAAAGTTATGAGAAATTGGGAAGCAGTGCTCTCAATCACTAGTTCACAGTTCACAGTTCAAAAGACAGTGACCACTCAGGGATGCTCTAATAAATATAGTGCCATGATTAATTTTAAGGAAAAAAAAAAAAAAGGCCCGTAACAGTTTTGGGTTGTTTATTGAAGATCTTTTGGGACTCTGAAAAATAAGTTTTTCTGTAAATAGAGAAGATCTACATATAATTGGCAGGATGGAATACTATTGCCAGTGTGTTTTGACTCTTGGATCCTTCTTTTCTCTGACACATCCAACTTAGAAATGTTTTCCCCTTCCTCCATAAACAGTAAAGAGTCAAAGGAACATGGAGGTACAATTATGTTGTTTAACTATAACCCAGACTCACTTCTGAAGTCATGGCTTACAAATAGTAAATTAGAATTTCTAGTTAAATATGAAAGTATATCAAAGTATTTGAAGATATGCGATACAACCAAACTCCCTGCATTTGAACTCTGTTTCTTTCACTGGCCACATGATCCAAGGATTGGTCTCCTCTTCCGAAGTATGGAAGCAATAAGCACAGGCCGGAGGGGTTGAAGATTAAATGACATTGACAAATTATGGACTTGTACCTGGCATGTGATTAGCCTTATGTGTTGTTATCATTATCAGCACTGATGGTTTCATAAGTAAATCTTTAATAGCATAAAAATAGTGTGTCTGTTTTGGTATTCTGTTTTGAAGGTTTTTTTGTATAAATATTTTCTGTTTTATTGTGTTATTTTGTTTTGTTTAAGAAAAGGTTGTTTTCCCCTGGAGGCCCATAGCCTGGAACTTGACATTTTCCTGTCTCTGGCTTATAAGAGCTGGGATCACAGGCATGCTCAGCTTTGTATAAATCTTTCAAACAGAAAAGATTTAAAACTGAACCATAAGTTCTAAAACTTTTACCTAAATTGAATATGGTTTTATGCTTTTTTTAAAAGAAGGAGTATTTTTCTTTGTTAAATTGGAAACAGTATAATATATCTACATTTCTTCTGGTTTAAGTACTCTACAAAGAATTAAAATGACAAGATGGTATTAACAAGATGCATGATTAGAAAGCAGCTTTGCAAACAACTCTTATGTATCAGGTATAGCCTGATTAACCTAATGTTCCTCAGCTTTAACTCCTTTAGGTCAGACCCTTTTCTTTCATTTTCATTTAACTTCTACCACTGATCACACTTGTTTAATTTTCTAGTCTAAGTGTTCTTACCTGTTTTTTGCTTTGATATAAGAAACATCTTGTCTCAGACCCTCATCCTTAATGAGTTCATTTTTCCAACTTTTAGGATAAACTTGTTTTTAGGTTCACAGGGTTACTTGTCTGTGGGAGGAAGACAACTCAGTTGAAAGAATTGGCATGTACTAGACTCAGTGAGTGACCTAAGGGCTGTGCCACTGAATATAAGAAGGCACTGTCACCCTTACATTTGGTGCAATTGTACAACGTGCCATGCTTTGAACTGTGGCAATGGCAGATGAACAGCTGCATTACAGAGATGTCCCTGACAGAGTTGCTAATGATCATGGCAACTTTGCAATCCTTTCTGACAGAACACTCCAGACAATCACTACCAATCATTTCATGCTAGAACTTAGAAAAAAAAAACTATTTACTGTTCAGGATATGATTTTTACAAAAGACAAAATTTTCTTCAAATGATTTTTTTTCCTAATATTGATTCTCCATAAAAAAAGGAAAGACTTGAAGACAAAGTATTAAATCTCAACTTTGTGAAGGGATTTCTTTGGAAGCAAATATATATGACTCAGAATATCAGACATCTCAGGCAAGCCTTCAACAAGTGCTAGACTCAGTCAGTTAATAGCTGAATATTTCACAACTACCTGGAGAGCTGTAGCTTAAGGTAGAATCACTTTAGATACTTCAGCTCTTAGATAACTACTTAATTCTTAACGTTATGGAAAATGAACAAGATATATGATTAAATCAACTTCTTACTGTTACACTAAAAATAATTTATGAAGTGAATGACTTATTTAGGTGATAGTTTTAGAGATTCAAGATCAAGATTGGGCAGTCCCATGGCTTTAAGCCTTTTACCTAAAAAGGCTTTAATCCTTTTTGTTCATGGAGAAGCAAAGTGTCCACATCACAATCCAGGAAGCAGAACAAAAGGGAAAAAGAAGGGCTGGTTCTTACATTCCCTTCTGAGATCACACCTCCAAACCCTCCCACAAGGCTTCATCTCCCAAAGATTCTACTACCTCACAGTATTGCCTTGGGGACCAACCTTCTAACACATAGACCACAATGTTCATTCAGTCTCTATACTCTAGCAGTCAGTAATGATATCTAAACAATTATCTAGACTGTGCTAAGCATCACCACATTCAGTCCTCAAAGATATTCTACAAAGTAAAGTCTATTTTTAATTCCAGCATAAAAGTGAGGAAATTGAGGAGAGGGAACTCTAATATCCACAGAGGCAAAAACAGAAATAAAATAGGACCTTTGAGAAGCAGGTGGAAGAGAGGCAAATATCAGAGTCCTAATGAAGTTGCCTTGGCTTCTTTAGGAAGGGTATACCGCTCCAACATATTGTAGATCAAACTGCTGACAAGCCATGGACCAACTCTCACCTTTCCTTACTCAGTTCTTAGGAGATGTAGGCTGGGCTTTCCCCAGGCAAACTGCAGTGTACTAACAGATCCCTGTCACTGTTCTTGCTTCCACCTTCCCAACTCCCATCTTGGGGTCATAATCAGAATTCAGGCCTTGGTTCCAGGTGGAGTCGGGAGACAAAAGGGAGGAGTGTAGTACTCCTCACCTAGTGCTGTGGGATTTCTATTGTTTTCTCTACTTATTTTTGTTTTATCATGTATCACAAAGAAGCTGTAAAACACCACAGACTCTGCTGTATCCAGAACTTCTATATGTGCAAAGTCTTTCTAATGGTAGGTAAGCGCTTAACAGGGTTTTCAAGAACTATTTATAAGACCCGGGACGCCTACTGTGGTATTTTCTGGGATGATTGGCATCATCTTGCAGAAGATATTCTATGTTACATGATTGAGTTTCTCCTGAACGACATCTGCCTCAACTGTAATTTTGATTGTAACCCTTTACACATTCGGGCATGTGTTTCCAGCTGAGAAGGGATAATGTTAGTTGATTCCTAATTATATCAAAAATAGGGCAGTAACAGGAAGTTTAGTTGGACAATGGAACAAATGTAAAAGAAGCTAGCCTGTTTTTACACATAACTGCCATATTAGCTATTAGCCCAAATTTATAGATAAAGAAACTAGTGTTCTGACAAGTATGGCTTCGTTAAGTATTCTTAGACATTCAGGATAGAGCCAGCATTTACAGCTAAGCCAGACTGCCAAATGGGACCCTCTGCTCACAGCACGTAGTAACAATAGTCACAGTAAGACAGATGGTCAGAGCCTGCTGCCCTGGTGCTCTGCCCTCTCCTGCAGGAATGATTATGCTGTCAGGTCTCCTTGAGCACAGACCCTGTGCTTGGTGACAGTCATTCTTATCCACTTTTTAGCCCTCCATTCTTCATCTTACTCTGCTACTTCCTCATCTGTTGTCACTCTCACTTCTCCTGTCCGAATTAAGTTATTTCCTGGAATCTCTTTTCTGGCCAATGCACAATTAATTTTAACCTATGTTAATGTCTAGATGTTGAGGTGCAGTTTACTGAATGGTTCATTAGTGGAGATTCCCACTATAAAATAGGTGATCTACAAGCAAAGATAAAAGTTGCTTTTTATTGTCTTGCCCATGCTTCTGATTTACAGTGTTCTGAGACTCAGGATCATCTGATGCTACACTTTCAGTGGTGAGAGAAGCACTTGCAAATTTAAAATATAGTCCTGTGGAAGTGTTCTTACCACCATAGACTTCTTTGCAGATGCCATTTTCTCTAGTCTAAAATTGTTCCTACATACAAAGCTACTCCCTGTTCCTTTGTTTTCTTCCTTCAATTAAGAGAAATGTGTGAACATAACTAATATTCTAGTATCAAAATCACAGACCAAAACGGGTGATTTTCTGCTTTGCCATAGAAACACCAGTAAAAGGAATGAACTTAAATCTTGTTTTCAAGTGATTCAGTTATTCTGTTTTAGGCCGCTATTGCCACAATAGAAATTTTCCTTTTACATAAATAAAGAGTGGCACATTTATCAATGAAAATTTGTACCTTCCATGCAATCTTATTTTTTTCTTGGCTAAAAATCATGTTACATATGAAAATTTGATTATTTATCTTAAATGTGATCTTGCTTAAAAATTGTACAGATGTATCTTTAAATGCTTTGTCTTTAGATAACAATATTTGAATGTTTTACCTCCAGGTAATTTGGGCAATATTAATTCAGTTGAACTAAAGAGCAGACATTTGCTACACTGATTGTCACTGTCTTAATAGAAAAGCAGGTAAAGTAATTATATATTGTGCTAAGTACTCAAGAAACAGACCAAGACTAATCAAGGAGGTAATACTTAGATAATCCTTACTCATAAAATTATTTAGATTGATATTTGAAGAGAAGCCTGGCATAATGGCTAATACCCATGATCTCAGCATTTTGGAGGTGGAGGTAGAAAAATCAAGATTTCAAAGCTATCCTTGTCTACATAGTGAATTCAAGACTAGCCTGAGTTATGTGAAACTTTGTCTCCAAATAAATAAATAAAGAAGACAAAGCAAACAAACTAAAACAGACTTGAAGAAGCATGAAGAACCAAGTGTATGACAGGGGAAGACAGAAAGTCTGAAGGTAGAGAGCAGTAAGAATGTAAGAACACGAGTGACAGATTAGCATTACGCTAGTCAATCTCTATTCCTCTACCCCCAGACATTCTCTTGCTTATTCTGTGTCCTAACAGATAAGTCCTTTCCTGTCTTCCTGCCTTATCCTATATTAATCACCTAGCTTCTGGTTTTGGAACAATAAGAAATGCCATCAAAAAGTAAAAAAGACAGAAAGAAAATTATCAGGATACTTCTTTCTTTGCTTTAGACTATTTGTTGGTGACCCTTTCTACGAGGACTCTTCCAGTTCCAAACATAGTCTTCATTTCTCCTCTGGACCATCCATCTCCAGCTGGGCTTTCACTGTCTGCGTTTCTAGTAGCCTTTCTCTCTTCCAAACTCTCATAAGAAAGGCTGTATCCAAGACACAAATACTTTTCCAGTGCAAAGTCTCAAAGTCCATATTTCTTCCAACAAAGAGTTCAAAGGCACACTAGCCATATCACAGCATTGGACATACTGCTGGATACCAACTTCTCTCATTTCACAAACAACTTCACTTTTTGGTACTGGATTCTCTTGTTCTCATACAGCTATACCCCACTTCTGGTACCAGTTTCTTTACTAGCTACTTTTATCTGTTGCTGTGAGAGAATAACTAAAGTCAAACAATTTAAGGGAGAATGGGGTATTATTTCAAACCACAACATGGGATTAAGAAGAAGACACTCAGAAGGAAAGACAAGACACATCGAAGAGCAAGAGTGTGGGTATAGGCTTCTTTTTAAAAAGTACAGAAAGACACACCACAGTCCATGTATGGCTCTTCCAAGGGGTATTTCCTGTGAATTAGGAATTTAGATTCTAACTTCAATGGCTGTGTGCAATCACTGTGATATGCCAGACTTATCTGATGTTCATTTAAGGTGACCACCCTGGGGCTCTTAAAGCTATTTATCATTCAGGTGGAGTGAAAATATGAATGGACAAGGCAGGCTGGCCAAACTATACAGGCAAGAAGGGCCTGAGATGGACAACCTGGAGCTGGAAAACTTTTAGAAAGGAAGTATGAATCGAGGTAATTAGGTGTCTGATGTGAGACACTGGGAAACAGTGAGTGTGGTTTACTAAGAGTTCTCTTATTAGATGCATTTCATCTGACATATTTCTAAAATATACATAAGAGCCAAGTAAACAGTTTGAGTTAAGTTGTGAATCTGGCTGGAGATGTCAATTGAGTTATCGGCATATAGGTAACATTTAAAATAGGGTAAGAGTGGACATAGTCCCCAAGGAAATTATTTTTTGTTTTCATTGTTTTTAAGAATATGTACTATTACTTAAAGATTTTTAGAAAGTATTTGAATGTATATCTTAATTCTTCACAGAAGATTGTAAAATAATTTGAAAATGCTGTTTCAGAGAAAAGGAAAGTAGGAAATGTCTTAGAAATCACATGTGAAAATGCTATGTATTGTATTTCCAACCCTTGATACTTTTCATTTTCCACTCATACAAACCTGATAGGTACCCTATTTCCCTCCCTCCACTTCTCCCTGGATCCCCTTGCTCCCTCCCCCCTTCCTCCCTTTCTCCCACTGCCCCCCCCAATCCCTGGAGCATCCTTTAGTGTGCATGTCAAACTTCCCTCTGGGTCCTCCTCTCAGATGAGGTATAAGGACTCAGTAGCATTGTCTAGAGCTCTTTTTTGTGTTCTCCTTTAGTATAGGAACACTATTGTGGCTGTTAATCCCTTGCCTCTAAGGATCCTAGTGCCTGTGATCCATGCTAGACTTTGAGGGGTCAATGATATGTTGGTCATTGCGCAAGTCATGCAAAGTCCTATTATGGTTACTTTGGCCCTAGCTTGTATGGAATATCTTGCATATCGTTGTTCCTCCCCATCTTTAGGCTCTTACAATCTTACCGCCCCCTCTTCCACAAATTTCCCTGAGTTTTAGGATGGGGAGAGATTAGGATGGCCTGGTTCCAAGTGGTTGATATAGAGTCTCTGATGTTCTGAATTATGGTTTCTTGATTTGTTTTTCAATTTTGCTGCTCCTGCAATGCCCTTGGTTCCATCCTGATGGGTATTGGATGTCACCCCCTGGCCAGAGATAAAAGGCTGTTAAAATGGAGTCTTATTATAAGAATAGATTCAAAAGTAGATGGAATAAGAATAGGAGACTATGGTGAGGGGGGGAGGTCAGTCTCCCATTTGCAAAATGGTTACCTTCTATTTGCCAGACTGTATGCCTTCCCTTTCTGGTGAGATCATACCCCATCAATTGCAAGTGACCAGGAAGGAAAGTCTGTGAGCTTAACCAGATGTCTCATTACTTACTTACAGTCCTTGATGGTGGCCTATTTTCTCTGCTGTAGCATGATCCCCTCTCTCCTTGTTGCTGGAGGGGTCCTCCTTCCCCTTCCCTCCTGTTTATGATCTTTTTTTTTATTTCCGCTCATACAAACTTAATAGGTACACCGGTCCCCTCCCTCCCTCCACCCCTCCCTGAACCCCCTTGCTCCCTCCCCCCTTTACCTTTTCCTTCCCCCCCCTCCCTCCCTATCTCCCAGTGCCTCCTCCCCCATCCCTGAAGCATCCTTTAATGTGTATGTCAAACTTTCCTCTGGGTCTTCCTCTCTGATGAGGTGTAAAGACTCAGTGGCATTTCCTAGAACTCTTTCTTGTGTTCCCCTTAAGTATAGGAACACTATTGTGGCTGTTAATCCCTAGCTTCTAAGGATCCTAGTGCCTTCAGTCCATGCTAGACTTTGAGGGGTCAGTAATGTGTTGGACATTGTGCAGGGCATGCAAAGTCTTATTATGATTGCTTCGGCCCTAACTTGTGTGGAGTATCTTGCATATCATTACTCCTCCCATTTTTGTGCTCTTACAATCTTACCGTCCCCTCTTCTGCAAATTTCCCTGAGCTTTAGGATGGGGAGAGATTAGGCTGGTCTATTTTCAGGTGGTTGATATAGAGTCTCTGATGTTCTGAATTATGGTTTCTTGATTTGTTTTTCAGTTTTGCTGCTCCTGCAATGCCCTTGGTTCCATCCTGATGGGTATTGGATGTCACCCCCTGGCCAGAGATAAAAACCTGTTAAATGAGAGTCTTGTTATAAAGAGTATATTGAAAGGTAGATGGAACAAAAGTAGGAGACTGTGGTGAGGGAGGGGTCAGTCTGCCATTTGCAAAATGGTTACTTTCTATCTGCCAGGTTATATGCCCTCCCCTTCTGGTGAGATCATGCCCCATCAGTTGCAAATGATCAGGAAGGAAAGTCTGTGAACTTAACGTGTTTATAATCTTTACAATTACTGTAGGTATTACAGAGATTTATCTTTGAGTGTGTCTCTAAGTGGGTTTGCCAACCCTTGATATCTAACTAAACTTTTTTTTTTGAAGAACTGCTGTGTATTGCGAACACAGGTATAGCTCATGCAATCAGTTTAGCCTGCTACTAGAAACTTAGGAATTGACTATGTAACTGAAATACTTCATTTATGTTTACATCACAAACCAGTATGATTTTGCTCAGGTAGTTTTTCAGGTTGTCTAACTTAATTGAGAAATGTGTTTATATTGACAAATAAAAATGAAAGCTTTCTAATTTTACTTTTCATTATTAAAAATATTGTAAAATAAAAGAATGCATAAAAATGGCACCAGTGTTTCGCCAATAACAGAATCTATAATAGCCAAAACAGTCATTGGACCTTGTGATGAGACATTTTTTGATCCTTTTCTCTAGGTATCCTACAAATGATCATTCTCTGACTCCAGGGACATATAGATTTTATCATATGGCCTTCCAGTCTGAATATTATACCATTGAACTGTCATCCATAGCATCCATTAGAATGTTATTGGCAAAATGTCCACTCCTATTGAACTAAGTGCTCAATAAACCATTGTAAGTAAATTGTTGTGTTCCTACCTTGAAGGATAGTTTATTGATTTCCCATATGATTGTGGGCCTGGCAGAGACCCCATCTGTAATTCTCTCATGGGACCCCTAAACTCTTGCAATGTCTTTTTTGAGGTTTCAAATGACAAAGAAACATTTTTAAAAAAACATTGCTTATTAATACACTATGTTGTTTTATGTGCATTTTATTTTCATATGAATATTAATAAGTACTTTGTTTTCATGGACTGAAAATCTTCCAATTCAAATTACATTATATAACAAAACAATACATTTATATCAAGAAAATTTGGACTCACTTTCCAAAGGAGCAGGCATTTTGTGAACATTTTCAGGAGTTAATTATCACTATAATATCATTAAAATATCATTATACCATCATTTTTACACAAATAGAATCATAATATTTCTATTCTTAGGAGGCTGACTTAGTGGTAACACTTTTTACTTTACCTGTCTTTGACAATCTTACCATGTCACTGAAAATTAACTTCTAACTTTTTAATAGCCACCATATATTGCATTAATACAGAATAATTCTGCTTATTTAGCTACTTTGATATGTCTCTAAGTTTTCCCCCATTTTTAAGGTATTTTAACAAGCATCCACATATGTGTATCTTCAGTACTTGTGAAATATCATCCATTTAAAGATGTGTGAAATTATGTAAAAATAGAATAAGAGAATGTATACATTGCCTAAGGAGTCAAACTCATCTACAGTTATAGTGGTACATTCAGGAGAGCAGAACAGTAAATCTGGAGATATTTAAGGACAGTTCACTGATTTTTTTTTTTCCCCTTGTGAATACTGTCAGATTTCCACTGATGGGAAATTTATAGCAAATTTTTAAGTTTTCAAGATTCTGAATAATTGGAAATCTCTAATAATTAGAGTTTGCATAGTATTTTATATTTGAGAATATTTGACTTATTTTTTGTTAAAATGTAGTTTTTTGCATAGTACCTTCAGTTTAAAGTCTGAAAAGTGGTTCTTTAAGGTGGCTGTATTTAATTTAACAGAATAGCTAATTAAATGAAACAAGCAATGTCCTAATTATGTTTTTCTTTGTTGGTATATATATACATATATTAATATATATTTGTGGGAGGAGTTGCATGCATTAGCATTTGTTGTCTTTCTACATTACTCTTCAGTTAATTTATTAAAATAAGTTTTTGCATTTGAATACACAGCTCATTGATTATCTAGTCTAGTAGCCAGCTTGCCCTGGAAATCCTCTGTTTCTGTCTTCCCAGGGCTGGGATTGCAATTAGATAACATGCCTAGCTTTTACATGGGTTTTGGGGATCTTAATTCCAGTCCTCATTCTTGCATTTCCACTGAACCATCTTCCAAGTTCCACAATGCCCTAATTCTAAATATAAACAAAAGGTTATAGAGCTTGATTTATTTTCTGAAAGTTAAGTTCATTGGCCATTCATGGCAAAACATATGTTAGGAAGATAAGGGAGTATGTAACATAAAAGTTCTAAAATTTGATTTCTCATTTTTAGTAAAAGATGGTTATTTTTTTAAGTAGGCAAATTATACCAAACTCTATCTTCTTTAAAGGAGGTAAATATTGTTAGAAAACAAATGATTTTTCACAAAGTAGAGAAGAAAGTCAATAAATTAAAGCTGACACACCAATAAGAAACATGTATCTTAAAGAATAATAACCTACATTTATAATGTGCCTCACATTTTCTGGTGCTTTCATTCTCAGTGTTTAGCATGATGGATGGACACATGTTGTAACACCAATGTACATGTTAGGAAATGGAATAAAATGAGTAAATAGTCTCTGTAATCTTTTACTTTAAAAAATGATGTGAAACTTATTATTAGTTCCTAGAGTTGTTCTAATCTGTTACCGTAAATAAAATGGGCTAAATGACAGAAACTGTTTCTGAAGCTAAAAGCCCAAAATGAAGATGGTGGGAATGGTGTTTTCCTCTGAAAATTCATATTATGCTCTGTCCTAGCTTCTCACAGCTGCCAGCAGTCTTAGGCATTCCTTTAACATGTGTCCAATTTCTGTCTTTGTCCAAATTTCCCCCTTTCTACCATGATGTCAGTCATTGGCTTACAGCCCACCATAATCCAATAACTCCACTTTTATCTGATTGATTTACAAAGACCCTATTTCTAAATAAGTTCACAGTCTTGCTGTAGGAGGTTAGGATTTACATATATAATTTGAGTGATTAACACAGTTCAGTCCATAACAATGGCTATTATTCGAGAAGCAAGAGCCCTACTAATAAACTTGTGTGTTTAATAATACTAAAATAAAAAAAATTCGATAATTTCTTCTAAGATACCATTTGCCCAATTACCAATAGATGATGAAACAAGTAACACCACTCTATTTTCATACAGATAAACTCACATACCACACACAAAAAAATAAATTCATACTTTTAAAGTATATGATTCAGTATTTTTTGCTTTAATTCATAGAATTGTTTGGCTACCATCATTTTTTTAAATTTTAAAGTGTCTTGTCACCCAGAAAGCACTATATCCATTAGCAGTTGCTCTCATTTCCTCAATATCCCCAGCTGTTTTTGTACTGTGGACTTGCCTCTTTTGTATATTTCACATAGATAGAGCAATGTAGTCTTTTATCCCAAGCTTACCATTAACATAATAATTTCAAGATTTGTCCAACTTGAAGTATGTATTCCTTTTGAGATGTGAATAGTAATCTCTTGTGTGAATATGTCATACTGTATTAACTCATTTATCTGATTGATCATTTGGGTTTTTTTCTGTTTGGGTATCTATTAAAAATGTTGCTATGACCACTCATGCAATTTTGCATGTAGACATATGGTTTCAACTACCTTAATTATATATTAGGAGAGAATTACTAGGACATACAGAATTCTGCATATTTAAAAATTGTTTTTAAAGTAGTTACACTAGTTTTTTCTTTCCATAAGCAATATATTGGCGTTCTAATTTTTCCACATCCTCTCAACAATGTTTATAGTTAGTCTTTTTAAATTATTCATATCCTATTGGGCATAAATAATAAGAAATTGACTTGGTTTTCTTTCTGTTTAATAAAGCTGATAATATCTCCATTTCCTTACTGATCATTTATATTATCTTCATTAAGAAATATCTATTCATATTATTTTCCCCTTTTAAATTACATTTTTTGTGTTTTTATTATTTACTTGTAAATGTTCTTTATATGTTATACACATTTGGCCATTATCAAATACATGATTTAGAATTACTTTCCAAATGGATTGTCTTGCTTTTTTGATAAGTTTCCTTTAAAGCAGCTTCATTTTTATGAAGTCTAGTATATTGATGTTTTCTTCCATTACTTGTACCCCAGCTATGGTATCCAGGAAGCCCATACTCAGTTCAAGGGCATGAAGATTTTCACATATGTCTGACACATTTTGAGTTAATTTTTGTACATGGTGTTAAATTGGGAACCCAGTTTGTATCTTTTCATGTACTCATCCAGTTGTCTTTCCCCCACTAAATTATCTTGGCATTCACCATCAGAACTTTGTTGACCTTATATATGTGAATTTTTATTCCTAATGTTCATTTCTATGCCACTCTTACCTATGCTGGCATCACATTGTCACACTTACTGTAGCTTTGTAGTAGTAAGTCTTCAGTACAGGAAAAGTGAATCTTCCAACTTTGTTCGTTCCGAGTTTTGGCAATGCTAGGTGACTTGAATGTACACGTGAATTTTAGAATCAGATTGTCAGTTTCTAAAACAAATCAATAAGAATACTGATGGAGGTGTGTTGAATCATTTGGGTTATACTTCCACCCTAAGTCTCATGCAAGAACTTAATTCCTTTCCATTCACTTACATTGGTTTTGTAATGACATCTGCATTTCTCAGTGTACACATTTTTCAAGTGTGATCTTAAATTAATTCCTTGGTATTTTATTATTTGGATACTAGTAAATGCTATTATTTTCTTAATTTCATCTTGTGTGTTGGTGATTGCTAATATATTGAAATAGAGTTGATTTCTAACAGTTAAAATTCTATATATATTATAATCTTTATTCTGTAGTATTGTCAAAATGTTTATTAGTTGTAGTTATTTTTCCATGAATTCTTTTGGATTTTCTTTATAAGGTCATTCTGTCTGTGGACAAAGATAATTTTATTTCTTCCTTCCAATCCAAAAGCCTTTTATTTTGTTTTATTGACATACTGTCCTGGTTAGCACCTTCAGTATTATTGAACATAAGTAGAAACAATAGCATCCCGACTTTGTTCTCGAAAGTTTCTCATTACATATGCATTTCAACCACTGACTATTGCTCTAAGCAGTGTACATGCTGTAGCTCAAGCATTGGGGGTTTTATTAATCTCAAAATATTTTCTAAATTTTGTTGTGATTTCTTCTCAAACCCATTTTTTAGTTAGCAAATATCCAAAATTTCCTACTTAATTCATTTCTAATTTCATTGTGAATAAATGCTTTATTTCAATCCCTTGAAATTTATTGAGATTTGTTTTATGGTCTGACACTTGCTGTTGGTCTTCCTTGTATACTTGATAGCACATGTGTGCTGCTGTTGCTACTGCTGCTGCTGTTATATATGTTTTCTTTAAGTCTAGTTCATTCACATTTTTTCAAGTTTTCTACTTCCTTTTGGATCTTCTAATTGTTCTCTTCATTATTTAAATTTGAATTTTCCATCTATTAGTAATAATTATTTACATCCTTTTTAGTTGTCATTTGTTGCTTTATACATTTTAATTTATACTTTTTTGCCTTCTAGTAGATTAACTTTTTTAAATATTATCTTACTAGGTAGTATTGCTAAGTAAATATATTAGTTAAATTCTTTTTTGTCCGCAGTAATATTATATAGGACCAACTGTTCTTTGATTCCTGTTTGCATAGTATATTATTTTCATTTTTTTACTTTCTATTACTTGTGTCTTTTAAAAGTTTTTAGTAGTATGCTTTGTAAAAAATGAAGGATTTCATCATAAATTTTTCACACGCATATATAAAATACAAAACTACTTGTATTCTGAACCTAAAGCATTTCTGTTTTGACAGCAGGTAGTTGAGTTATTTAACGATGCATTCTGGGGCCAGCAGGAGAGCTCAGTAGGTGAAAATGCTTATGCACAAACCCAAAGACCTCAGTTCCATCCCTGGTGCGTATTTGGTGGAAGGAGAAAACTGACTTCTGAAAAAATCATAATACTTGGAATTTTTCAAGTTTCCTGCATGTGTGGATTTTAATATTTAAAATCATACTTGGTGTGTTTTAACCATTTCTTCAAATAAGTTTTTTCTTATCTCTTAAAAATTTAGCAAAGACAATATAAGATTGATGTGCTAAAAATTATAAAACTTCTGAAAAAGTTAAAAGATTTAAATAAATGGAAAGAATAGATTAGATTATTCCATATTGTTAAGGTGGTTACTGTCCCTAAATTTACCAGGCATTTTCACAGAAATAACTCCCAGTGAGGATTTGTTATTATTGTTCTTCTAGGAATTGATAAACTGACCCTGTTTAGTCCTGGAAATTCAAAAGCGAAATAGCACAATTTTATTTAAAAATCAAATTAAGAACACAGGAAGATTTGCTGATTTCAGAATTTATCATAAAGTTCCAGTATTAGAGCAGTATGAAGAAAATATGCAGGTGTATGGAGAGTGGAAAGTAAAGAAATAAATCCTTACATGCATGGCCAGGTGATCCCTGACTAAAATGCTAAGGCTGGATAAAAAAAAATCAGGATTTTCTAATAAATTATGCTGCAACATTTGGATTTTCACATTTACAAAAATTAAGCCCTCATTTCACACCATATACAGAAATTATTTAAAATTGATTTTGTAAGAGTTAAGTGAAGAACATCAAGAGAAAGACATAAGGAAATCTTCATCGCACTAGTTTAGGAAGAGTTTTTATACATCACACTAAAATTGTCAATAAAAAAGATAATAAACTGGACTTATAAAAAAATCGTTCCAATTTTCTACATCAAAAATTCATTAAGTAAATGCAGACAAATATTTGATATTTATGAAAATATTTGATAATTATATATAATAAATTCTTATATCAAGAATACAAAAAGAACTCTTAGAATTAGTAATATTGAAACTAAGATTTGAATAAGCATTTCACAAAAGATGGATGAATAGTTAGAAACCACATAATATGTTCACCATTTGTGTTGTTAAAGACAGATTAAAGAACAGTGAGATAGCATCTTTTATTCACTGTACTTCATAATAAAAAGGCAAACTGCATCAGCTGTTGATCCAGATGTGGACAAACTAAAAGGCTTAAAATTTTCTGTCAGATGTAAAACCATTGCGGCCACATTTCTTTGACATCTAACTAAAAAAATAAAAGGCTTATCCACAGAGTGATGAGCATGAGCACTCCCTGAAACATTACACACATTGGCCAAACCTTCAAATAATCCATGGGTCCTTTAATTCATGTGACGAAGTCTACTCTGCAACATGAAGGAATGTCAAAAATATTATGTGAAAGTACTGGAAGCAAAATGTTTTACGTTTTTATTTTCCTTATATGAAATATCTAGAAAAGGCTAAAACTTGATTTCAAGTGTCTTTGACTAGTAGTTTGAGCAGGGTCTGCCTGCAAACAAAAATAAGAGATCTTTTTGAACTAAGTGCCTTAAAAATTTTTGAACTGTTTACCAAAAAGGGTTAATTTCTTGTATGTAAATTATACTTCAATGAAGATTTTTTAAAAAGGGATTGTATGATGTTCACAGACAGTTTCTAAAAAAAATGCATGTTATAATTTATTTATTTAAAATCATTTATAAAGTATGCATTGTATGTATATGTGAGATAAAAGAGAATAAGGGTAAATTGTGTTATAATAAAGCATATCAAAGCACAATTGATATTCTTTCTATTAACAAAATAATACTTAAATTTAAACTTGTAGAAGGGATTCAGAAAAACTTAATGAAATATTAATATAAAGCATTAGAACGATGTGTAAGGATCCAACCACATTCTGTTAGCTTTTACATTTCAATTCATAGTCGCATTACTATATTCCTAACACCATGTGCTTGTTTTGCAATTTCAGTATTTCCTTATAATTAGACCTGAACTTATTTGGCAGCATCAGTAAAATGTGCATTCAAATTTGGTAGTTTTTAGATAATGATAAGGAAAAATCAAAATCATCAAAACCATTTTGACTTAAAGAACAAATAAATGATTCTGATAAATAAATTTCATCAGAAGTCTGATATCAGCTTAACAAACTCATTCTAACCTGAAGTGAACATTCGAAAATGTAAATGATTGTACATAAAGAAGAGTGAATACATAATCTGAATAGATGGGTTTATCTACACTCTTGGAAGGTTTTCTGCCATTTGCTCAAATTCTTATTGAAGTTGTCATTGTGAAAAATTGTCAATCAAAGATGAAGATATAAAAATGAATTGAAAATTGAACTGAAAAGTAATTCTATTTTCAAGTGGATTGCAAATGCAGATGTTAAGTTTGAAATGAATGTTGTTAACGACCATGGCTGAGAGAGTTATATACCTGCTGATCACTGGAATATTATTATAAATGAGGTTGATTTTTCATTTGACTTTCCCAGACTTTCTCAACATGTTCTCATTACTTTATCTATCATATTGCTGACCCTTAGCTATGATTCTCACTATGGTTATAGCAATGTATTAGCTTATATTATTTTTTCAATGCATCTTTAAGTACAAGAGGAAGATTGTCAGTCTTTCTTCTCTTTCCTTTTTGTTAGGTCACAAGAGGCTTTAAATGGTGAAAATCAAGTCCATATTTCAAGTGAAGAGCTATTTTACAAGCAGCCTTCCTTACAGCAACTAAATTGTCCCCAGAAAAGCCCATAAGTATAATGAGCATTTAAGTAGTCCCACATATGCATTTATATCCTTCCTTTCATGAATGACTAATTTTAATTTTTTAAAGTAGCAACTCAGCTTGCTTTCAGAACCATTTAAGCTTAGCACATGATTTTGTTTTCTTCCAAAACCAGCTATTCTTGATTGTGAGATGGGAAGGCTTGCATATTGATTTTTACAGACAGTAAAATAAGTTGCTATCACCATATGGGTGGCTTAGTTCTAAGCTAGGCATGTAATCTTTCAGAGATTTTCAGAGTCATAATGGTTAGATTAACCAAAAAATGTTTTGTGCAAACCAAAACCCTGGCCTCTTTGAGGGTAAAATTCATGCTGGGCAGCTGTTGTATGAGCTTTGCAGATTCATGAACTCAATTCTCCATTTTCACCATCTTTTTTCATTATTATTATTAATGTGTGTGTTATATGTATAGTATATTCATACTTGTCTCTGTGTCTGCATGCTCAGAGACCAGAGGAGATCATTTCCTGCATTATCTCTGTCTTATTTGCTTGAGACAAGATCGCATAATGAACATGGAGCTCGGCTGGAGAATAGGAAGTCCTAGTAATTCTCCGCCTCCTACTGCTGGACTTCTGGGCATATACAACCAGTCTGGGTTTTTGTGTAGAATCTAGAGATTTGAACTCAGGTCATCATGCTTGCAGAGCAGGTGCTTTTACCCATTAAACCATCTCCTACAGCCCGTCACCTCTCTTAATTCTTATGTTCAGCTTTTTAAGACTTTTATGATAGCAGAGAAATATCTCCTTTGAGTTCACACACAGTTCTCTGCAGTATTCTATCTGGAGTACTCTTTCCCCAAGATGTGGACATGATTCCTATCTTCACTTATTCAGTATTTGTTCAGATGCCATTTTCTGTGAATCATCTTCTTGAAGACCTCAAAAATTACCCTCTCCATACATACCACACTCTATCTCCAGTTGTGCTTTTGTTTTGTCACTGTCCTTAGGAGCTGACATTCTGTGTATATTTATTCTTGCCATCCTCATTAAAACACATGCTTCACCAGGATGGGGAATTCTGTCTTCAGTATCTATCTCATGTTTGAAATTGATTAGATCCTCAGCAAGTAGATGAGCAATCATGTAACTTGGATGCTGTTCACAAAGCAACAATTCATTAAACATTTTTTAATAAATGCCAGCCATCTTAGCCATCTTAGTAATAACCATGATAAGCAAAGTTCCACTCTTGGGAACACACAAGAAACACAGTGTAGACTACATCTTACAATGACACCCACAAACCGCTGCAGGAGGATGAAAGATGGCATAGGTCAATAATCCAAACTTTCCAGTGTGAAGACTGGGTCATATCTAGAGGATTTTATAAATATGGATGAGCCACTTGTTTAATTATTAGAAAATATAAGATCCAACATTCAGTTTATTAACCCACAGACAACTAAGTCAATGAAGGTTAGGACTTTGGGAGGCTTTCTGTGAGTCAGGCTTCTCTACGTACTTTTCATGTATTCACTCATGCAGTCTGCATCACAGTCTACTGGCTACATTTTTCAGGAAACTGAAGTTGTAAAGATTTAATAATCTGTTCATTGTCTTCCAGTTGATTCATGATAAATGCAGGATCTTAACTCAAAAATTTCCTCCTTCAGAATTATAGCTCTGAAATAGTACATGTTTCTGTTAAAGTTGATAATAGCTAATATGAAATCATAAGTGAAAGCTGCATTACTTGAAACCATAATCAACTCAATTATTCGATTATCAGCTTGTTCTTCTCCCCAAATTTAAGGGAGTGCATTCCTGCTCTTTATGTATGAACTGGGGACTTTGTTGGCCTTTTAGGATTTTGTGGAAGTTAAAAACAAGAGAAATATTTAAACTAGAATGATAGCAATCTCTTCAACATTTAAATACAATTAAAATATTACTACTAAGTGGTGGCAAAACTGAATGTACAGGGCTGCATATTACTCACCCATGAAAATAAAGGTAAAGATTTGCATAAAGATCTATATCAGTCTTTGATCTATAAAATGAACTAAGTTACTGACCTAGAACTAAAGGGAGAATGAAAAAAATTAGTAATAGAAGTCAGAAATACACTGAAGTAAGCCAAAGATAGTTATGGCTATCTTTTATTTTGAAGATCCAAGATATTTCAAGAAAGATATGGCACTTTAACAGAAATTACAGCTAATGATTATAATTTAACATAGAAGGAAAGATAAATATATAAGCTAAACCATGAAAAAAATAAAGGTAGTATGTTTGCTGATAACCCATACCATACAACCTCTATGAGTTGTAGTGGTGGTAGTCAGTGGTGGTAGACATGCTTACTCAGGCTGGATCTCCTGGGGACCAAAGGTCCCGTGCTCCTTCCTCCCACTTTTTGTGGGCAGTTGTGTGAGTCTTATGTGTCTCCAGAGGTCCCGTTGGAACAGCATTGACATTGGTAGTGTATCTTTACATTGAGTTTTCATCCTTGGTTGTCTTGCTCTTCCTATTCAAACACTCTAGCCTCAGTTCTCAAGCTATTCACATCTCCTTCCCTATCTCAGATCCTCCATTTGAGGTTATGTTTCCTAAAGAGGCTGCACAGTACTGCCAGGTTATATTGTATAGTCCAAAGGATTACATTAACCAAAAGCCTTTCAAGAATCGGAGACCATGCCCAGTATTGAGTTTTGTGGAAGATGTCTTTCCTTGGGCTCCTCTGTGCTTTCTAAAAAGCCTTTAACTCAGACTTAACACATGACTCCTCCAAGCAGTATTCAGGAGAGTATCATTTGTCCAAAGAGAGCTGTTCAGACCATTTTATATAATTTATATAAAATTTATATAATTTATATAAAATTTATATAATTACACTTATGTGATAATTTCCAGAGAGTCATGCCCTATAAGCTCTTGAATTCTAGTTTGCTAGCTATAAGTTGTCTTAGATTAAAGTACAGTGTATAAAAAGCACTCTATTATATTTTTTCCCTATAATAAAAACAACTAGTATATTTGTCAGAGGTTAGTCATTTTGCAAGGAGCTTTGGTCTGTTCACTTCTATCCGGAATTCCCTATAGCTAAGTAAATGATTTTGTGCCTGCTACACTCTCATTTCTTCTTTGTAAGTATGCATCCTTTCAAAAACACTAAACAAGGCAGCTACCATCCTCTAGAATTGTCAAATTTGCCTTTAAATCATGATTTCTTGAGTTGTGTTTTCTAGGCTTTAGAATTACTGCCTTTATCAGTTACTAGCTATCAGACTTTGACAAAGTTCTTTGTGTCTGTGGACTTCTCAATCCATTGCTAAGAATTCATTGAGTTTCGCTTCAAAGAATTGTTGAAAGGATTAAATGAGAAAACTGAAAATGGTGAGAAGACTCTGGTATATGGTAGAGATTTAGATGTTGCTCATGTAATCCCATTCTTTGCTGTTTTTCCTTTTTTTCAGTAAAAGGAAATATTTATTTTTATAAATTTATTAAATTAACATTTTTATATACATGCTCCTTGCCTCCCTCAGTCCCCACTCCCTTCCTCTCTCATTTTTCTCCTACTCCCATCACATTCCACCCTTTCTCCCAATCTACTCCCTCTTATTCTCCTATTCTTTGGTTCTATGGGTCCTGGGGTTCCCATTGTATCATCTGTTGTCATGGGGGTTCTGGCCTCTATGATAGACCAAGAGGCCCTTCCTTGGGCAGCCCACTAATATGGGTACTCCCCTACTTCTGTCTGACCTCTTCTCACAAAGGATCCTACTACTTGAAACTATTTCTCCTGAAATCCATGCCAGTCCATGGAGGCATGCTAACATGTTCACTGTTGTGCAGATCTGATGAGGTCAAGTACCATTGCCTTGAGTTCCTGGCTGTAGCTGCCTTGTCTTGCTTGAGAGGAGTGACCTCTCAGCAGTGGAATTCTCCATTTTTAGGCTCTTACAATCTTACCATATCCTCTTCCTCAAAGTTCCCTGAGCCTCTGGATGGGGAGAAATTTGGCTGGCCTGGTACCAGGTGACCATTGCAGGGTTTCCAGTGGTCTGTATTTAGGTTGTTTGTTGTTCATTTTGCTATTGTGGCACTGCACAAGACTATCCTATCTGTGTGTTGAAATCCTCTCCTATCTAACAATACATAAATTGTTAAAGAGAGGGCAAAGAAAAGGCTTGAAGGGGAGGGAGGATCAGGAATAAGGGCACCCTAGTGTATGAGGTCAACCTCCAGGACATTATCTGGCTGTCAACTAAATACTAACCCCACCCCATGACAGGGAAACACATGACCAGTGCTTCAAACTAATCCAAACACCAGTGATTAGGAAGGAAACTGACTATGGACTGGATCAGCTCTTACTAATTGTAGGTCTTTCTTAATGGTGGCCTTATGTCTCTATTGAACTTTGTTCATTTGTCTTCATTCTCTTTGAGTTTTCTTTCCCTTTCTTCGTATTTCAAATCCTTCATGGTTGTAAAAGGTAATGAAGAGATTTTCCCTTGAGTGCATCATTATGAGGGCTTGGAATTAGCTTCCATTTATAAAGGAGTACATGTGATGTCTGGTTTTCTGTACTTAGGATACTTGCACTCAGTATGATTTTTTTCCAGCTCCATCCATTTAGCAGCAAATTTCATTAATTATTTTTGGTAGCTGTGTAGTGTTCCATTGTATATATGTGCCACACTTTCATCATCCATTCAACTGTGAGTCATCTAGATTGATTCCATGACTCTCCTATTATGAATAGTGCTGCAATGAACATGGGCATACATGTGTTACTAAAGTACAATGAAGTATTTTTGGAAGTATTCCAAGCAGTGATATAGCAGGGTCATATGACATTTCAATTTCTAACTTTTTTAGTAAACACCATACTGATTCCTGTAGTGGTTGTATAAGTCTGCATTCCTACCAGCAATATATGAGAGTTCCCTTCTCCCAGCATCCTCTCCAGCATGTGTTAGTGTATGTCTGGATTTTGTCATTCTGATGGTATGAGAGGATATCTCAGGGTACTTTTTGTTTGCATTTCCCTGATGGCTAGGGAAGTAGAACATTTTTTAAGATATTTGTTGAACATTTCATTTTCTTCCTAGGAAAAAATTTCTTTTAAGTTCCATGGCCCACTTTCTAATTGGGCTATTTATCTTCCTGATGTTTAATATTTTGAGTTCTTTGTATACTGTAGATATTAGGCCTCTATCAGATATGTGGTTAGTGAAGATTTTCTCTCATTCTGTGGGTTGTCTTTGTTTGGTTGACAATGTTTTAGCTGAACAAAATGGACTATACATGCATAGTGACAAATAAAGGTCCAGTTTCAGTCTTCTGCATTTGGATATCCAGTTTTGCCAGCACGATTTGTTGAAGATGCTGTTCTTTTACCATTGAGTCTTCGACCCTTATCTGTTGATCTATGTGTCTGTTTTGGAGCCAGTACCATGTTGTCTTTATTACTATGGATTTGTAGTACAGATTAAGGTCTGACATGGTGATTCCTCCAACATGGTTTTTATTACTAAGGATTGCTTTATCTAACCTGACCCTTTTGAAATTACTTTGTCAATATCTGTGAAGAATTACCTTGGAATTTTGATTGGTATAGCATTAAATCTGTATATTGTTCTTGGTAGGATGGCCATTTTTATGATATTAATTCTACTGACCCAGGAGCATGAGAGGTCTTTCACTTTCTGATGTCTTCTGAAATAGCTTTCTTTGAGATTTTAAAGTTTTCATTGTACAAGTCTCTCACTTCCTTGGTTAGATTGTACCAAGGTATTTCATATTTTTAGGGGCTCTTGTAAATGGAATTGTTTCTCTTAGGACTTTCTTATTTTTTCATCTTTGATGTATAAGAAAGCCACTGATTTTTGAACATTAACTTTGTACCCTGCCACTTGGCTGAACTTATATATTAATTCTAGAAGTTTCCTTAGTGGAGTTTTTGGGGTCATTCAGATGAAGGATCATGTCATCTGCAAATAGGGATAATTTGACTTCTTCTTTTCCCAGTTTATTTCCTTCTTTTGTCCAATAGCTCTAGCTAAGACTTCCATTATGCTATTGAATAAAAGTGGTGAGAGTGGACAGCCCTGCCTAGTTGCTTATCAACGAGGGAATGCTTCAAGAATTTCACCACTTAGAATTATCCTTGCTGGGTTGGAGAGATGGCTCGGGGATTAAGACTCTACCTCACAAGCAAGGTCCTGAGTTCAGATCGTAGGTCCCACATGAAAACATCAGGCAGAAGTGGTGGTGACCTGCAATTCCAGATCTGGTGGGCAGAGCCTGGGAAATCCCAGAATAAAGCAAGGAGGTAGAGGCAGTCCAGGATGATTCATGAAGTCACCGTTGTCCCTCCACAGGGACACATGTGCCATCTGATACACACATACACACATACACATGAACACTAAATGAATGAATAAAGTTAAAAAAAAGAATGATCTTTCCTATAGGCTTGTTGTATATAGCCTTTATTATATTTGATGTATGTTCCTTCCATTCCAATTGTCTCCAGGACTTCAATCATAAAGTAATGTTGGATCTTGTCAAAAGCTTTTTCTGCATCTATCAAGAGAATGATGTGATTTTGTTCCTTGGATTTTTTTTAAAGATTTTTTTATTAAAAATTTAATTATACATTTTAAAATTTTTTTACCAGTTCCCTCCCTCCCCCCTCTTCCCCCTCCTCTCCCTCCCCATCCCCCAGTGCCTCCCCCCCAAATCCCAGAGTCCTTTATTGTGTATGCCTAACTCTCCACTGGGTCCTCCTCTCCGATGACATATAAGGACCCAGTGGCATTTCCATAAGCCCTTTCTCTTGTTCCCCTTAAGCATAGGATCACTACTATGGCTGTCAATCCCTTGCCTCCAGGGGTCTCGGTGCCCTTAACAGATGCTAGACTTTATGAGAGCAACAGTGAACTGGACATTGCGCAGGGCATGCAAAGTCCCATTATGATTGCTTTGGCCCCAACCATTGTTGAGAATCTTGCAAATCATTGCTCCTCCCATCCTTTTGCTCTTACAATCTTACCGCCCCCCTCTTCCGCAAATGTCCCTGAGCTCCAGGATGGGGAGAGAATAGGCTGGCCTAGTTCTATGTGATTGATATAGAGTCTCTGAAGTTCTGGATTGTGGTTTGTTGATTTTCTTTTGCAGTTTTGCTGCTCCTGCAATGCCCTTCACTCCATCCTGCTGGGCACTATATGTCACCCCCTGGCCAGAGACAAAAAGCTGTTAAACTGGAGTCTTGTTATAATAGCACATTCAAGGGTACATGTAATAAGAGTAGGAAACCTCAGTGAGGGAAAGGCCCATCACCCATTTGCGAAATGATTACTTTTTATCTGCTAGACTATATGCCCTCCCCTTCTGGTGCGACCAGGAAACAACATCTGTGAACTTAACCAGGTTTCTCATTACATACTTGCAGACCTTGATGGAGGCCTATTTTCTCTGCTGTAACATGGTCCCCTCTCTCCTTGTTTCTGGTTTGGCCCTCCTACCCCATCTCTCTTGTTCATAATCCTTGCAATTACTGTGTTACATAGGTTTACTTTTGAGTGTCTCAATGTGGGCTGGGTGAGTTTGGTACTAGGAGCCACCTATTAGGGAGTACATACGGCGCTTAATTTTCTGGGTTTGGGATACTTCACTTAATATAATTCTTTCTAATGACATCCATTTCCCAGCAAATTCCAGTAATTGATCATTTTTGATGGCTGAGTAGTACTCCATTGTATAGATGTACCACAGTTTACTTATCCACTCGTCAACTGTTGGACATTTAGGTTGATTCCATGACTTTGCTATTGTAAACAGTGCTGCTATGAACATGGTCGAGCTTGTGCTATCGAGGCGAACCTCTGCTGCATGGGGGGTTATTCCCAAAAGTGGGATAGCAGGGTCATATGGCATTTCAATCTTTAATTTCTTTAAGAATCTCCAGACAGCTCGCCAAAGTGGTTGTATGAGCCTGCATTCCCACCAACAATGTAGGAGAGTTCCCCTCTCTCCACATCCTCTCCAGCATTTGTCGTTGTTTGTATTGTGGATTTTTGCCATCCTGACCAGGGTGAGATGATATCTCAGGGAAGTTTTGATTTGCATTTCCCTGATGGCTAAAGAAGTGGAGCATTTTTTAAGATATTTGTTAGACATTTTAATTTCATCCCTGGTAAAGTTTCTTTGAAGTTCCAGGGCCCATTTTTTAATTGGGCCAGTGTTTTCCTTGGAGTTTAGTTTTCTAAGTTCTTTGTGCACTCTGGCCAGTAGAGCTCTGTCAGATATGTGGTTAGTGAAGATTTTCTCCCATTCTGTGGGTTGCCTTTGAGCTCGTGTTACAATCTCTTTATCTGAACAGAAGCTCTTTAATTTCACAAGATCCCTACTGTTGAGAGTTGGTAGCAGTGACTGTGCCATTGGATGTCTGTTTAGGAAGTGTTGGCCTAGCCCAATCAGCTCGAGGGAGTTCCCTATCCTTTCAACTATGGATTTTAAAGTCTCTGGCCTTGATTTGGTCCTTGATCCATTTGGAATTAAGTCTTTTACATGGTGACAAGTATGGGTCCAGTTTTAATCTTCTGCATGTGGAGATCCAGTTTTGCCAGCACCATTTGTTGAAGATGCTGTTCTTTTTCCATTGGATTCTTTGGGCCCCTTTGTCAAAGACCAAATGGCTGTATTTTTGTGGGCTTATATCTGGGTCTTCAATCCTTATCCACTGATCTGTGTGTATATTTTGGAGCCAGTACCAGGCAGTTTTTATAACTATGGATTTGTAGTATAAACTAAGGTTTGGTATGGTAATACCTCCAGCAGTGTTTTTGTTACTCAGGATTGTCTTTGCTATCCTGGGTCTTTTGTGCCTCCATATGAATTTTGAGATTATTTTGTCAACTTCTTTAAAGAATTGCTTTGGGATTTTAATTGGTATAGCATTGAATTTGTATATTGCCTTTGGTAGGATGGTCATTTTTATAATGTTGATTCTACCAATCCAGGAACATGGGAGGTCTTTCCACCTTCTGGTGTCTTCTGCTATTTCTTTCTTTAGGGTTTTAAAGTTTTCATTGTAAAGGTCTTTTACCTCCTTGGTTAGGTTTATACCAAGGTATTTCATTTTTTTAGGGGCTATAGTAAATGGGATTGTTTCTCTCAAGGCTTTTTCACTTCTTTCATTCTGGGCATATAGGAAGGCCTCTGATTTTTGCACATTTATTTTGTATCCTGCCACCCTGCTGAACTTCTCAATTAGTTCCAGGAGCTTCCTGGTGGAGTTTTTGGGATCACTCAGGTATAAGATCATGTCATCTGCAAATAGGGATAGCTTGACTTCTTCCTTGCCAATTTGAATCCCTCTTATGTCCCTTTCTTGTCTTATGGCTTCAGCTAACACTTCAAGTACAATATTGAATAGAAGTGGTGAGAGTGGACAGCCTTATCTAGTTCCTGATCGAAGTGGGAATGCTTCCAATTGTTCCCCATTGAGCATAATCCTTGCTGTGGGCTTGTTGTATACAGCTTTTATTATATTGATAAAGGTTCCTTTCATTCCTACAGTCTCTAGCGTTTTGATCATAAAAGGCTGTTGGATCTTGTCAAAGGCTTTTTCTGCATCTATCGAGAGTATCATGTGGTCTTGGACTTTGGACTGGTTTACATGATGAATTACATTTATTGATTTGCGTATGTTGAACCAACCTTGTGTGCCGGGGATGAAGCCTACTTGGTCCCCGTGAATGATCTTTTGATATGTTTTTGAATCCGATTTGCTAAGACTTTGTTGACAATCTTTGCATCTGTGTTCATCAGAGAGATCGGCCTATAGTTTTCTTTTTTAAGTGAATCTTTATTAGGTTTTGGGATTAAGACGATATTAGCTTCATAGAAGGAATTTGGCAGTGTTCCTTCCTTTGCTATTTGATGGAACAGTTTAAGGAGTATTGGTGTTATTAACTTCTTAAATGTCTGGTAGAATTCTGTGCTGAATCCATCTGGCTCAGGACATTTTTTGGTGGGAAGATTCGAGATTACTTCTTCAATTTCCTTGTATGTTATAGGACTATTTAAATAATTCACAACTTCCTGATTCAATTTAGGTAAGTTGTGTTTACTTAGAAATTCATCCATCTCTTTTGTGTTGTCAAACTTCACAGAGTATAAGTTTTTGAAATATGATGTTATAATTCTCTGGATTTCTTGGGTATCCGTTATGATAACTCCATGTTCATTTCTAATTTTGTTAATTTGGGTTTTCTCTCTCTTGCTTTTGGTTAATTTAGCTAGGGATGTATCAATCTTATTGATTTTTTCAAAGAACCAGCTTTTTGACTGGTTGATTTTTTCTATTGTTTTCTTAGTCTCGATTTCAGATATTTCTCCCCTTATTTTGCTAATCTCCTCTCTTCTACTACTTTTGGGATCGGATTGCTCAAGTTTCTCCAAAGCCTTAAGCTGCATCGTTAAATTATTTATTTCTGATGTTTCCAATTTTCTCATGTAGGCATTAAGAACTATGAACTTACTTCTTAGAACAGCTTTCATTGTGTCCCAGAGATTTTGGTAAGTTGTATTTTCATTTTCATTCACTTTCAGGAAATCTTGAATTTCCTGTTTAATTTCTTCCTGAATCCAGTTCTCATTCAGCATCATATTGTTAAGTTTCCAGGAGTTAGTGTATTTTCTCTTGTTTGTTGTGTTGTTGTGGATGTCCAGCTTTAGGCCGTGGTGGTCTAATAGGGCACAGGCTAGAATTTCGACTTTTTTGTATTTGTGTAGATTCATTTTGTGGCCCAATATGTGATCTATTTTGGAGAAAGTTCCATGTGCTGCTGAGAAAAATGTGTATTCTTTGGTGTGTGGGTGAAAAGTTCGATAGAGATCTGTAAGGTCCATTTCAATAAGGATTTTGTTAAGCTCCAAAGTGTCGCTGTTAAGCTTTTGACCTGTTGATCTATCCCATGTTGAGAGGGCGGTGTTGAAGTCCCCAAGAATGATCGTTTGGGGGTTGATTTCTTGCTTTAGACGCTGTAGGGTTTTCTTAATGAATGTGGAGGGGCCCATATTGGGTGCATATATGTTCATTATTGTGAAGTCTTCCTGGTGAATTGTACCTGTGACTAAAATGTAGTATCCATCCGTGTCTCTTATGATTTTCTTTGGTTTGAAGTCCACTTTGTCTGAAAGCATAATTGCTACCCCTGCCTGTTTCCTGGTTCCATTAGCTTGCAAGATTTTGGACCAGCCTTTCATTCTTAGGACATGCCTATCTTTTGTGGTGAGATGAGTTTCCTGAAGGCAGCAGATTGTTGGATTGTGGTTTTTAATCCAAGTTTGTAATCTATGTCTCATAATCAGTGAGTTAATGCTGTTGACATTTAATGTTATAATGGAGAAATTATTTTTAATTCTGGACATTTTTTATGTTTAGTAGATTTTGTAAGCATGATGTTTGATATTTATATTTTGTTGGTATTATACTTCCCTTCTGTCCTCCTGGATACGCTTGTTCTTTTCTTCAAGCTTGAGTATCATTTTTAGGATTTTTTGAAGGCCTGGTTTGGTAGACATGTATCCCTTCAAGTTGTCTTTGTGCTGAAAAACTTTTCTTTCTCCCTCAATCATGACAGATAGTTTTGCCGGGTATATCAGTCTGGGTTGGCATTTTTGCTCATTTAATAGTTGAAGTATGTCTCTCCAAGCTCTTCTTGCTTTTACTGTTTCCATTGAGTAGTCATTTGTTATTCTAATAGGTTTACCTTTAAAAGTGACTTGCTTTTTTTCTCTTGAAGGTCTCAGCACCTTTTCTTTGTCTTGAATGTGGAGTGTTTTGACTATTATTTGCCGTGGCGATTTTCTATTTTGGTCATATCTGTTTGGAGTGTGAAATGCCTCTTGTATTTGGATAGGCCTCTCATTCTTTAGTTGTGGGAAGTTTTCATTTATAATGAATTGAAATATTTCCTCAGGTGTGGTATTTTGGGATTCTTATTCTGGTATTTCATGAATGCACATGTTAGGCTTCTTCAGGGTTTCCCATATTTCTTGAATGCTCCTCTCCAGTATCTTTTTGGCTTTAACAATCTCTTCCATTGAGCTGGTTAATTCTCCTACTTTGTCTTCAAGATCTGAGATTCTATTTTCTGCCTCATTTGTTCTGCTGATAAGACTCTCTGTGGAGTTTTGGGTTGAAGATAACTTACCTCTTAGTTCAATTTTAAACTCTGCCTGAGACTGTTTTACCTGCTCTATACCTATTTTTGTTTCTTGAACTGTTTTTCTCAACTCCTCCAGGTTCCTGTTGTGTTCCTGTTCAAAGTGGTTGACACAGTTATTTAGCTCTTCTCGGATTTCCTCTTTCATAGTATGATCATACTTTCATGGTAATGATCATACTCTGAAAGTCGTTATGTTGGGTCTGGCTTTCATGGCTATTTTCTATGGATTTGTTCTGGTCGCAATCCATCATTATGGGATTGATTCTTTTGGTGGGAGATTGTTCTTGGGTTTTGTTTCTCGTGGATCTACACTTTGACTTGTACATTGTTGTTTTGTTTTTTAGGATCTTTCAGTTTTTGTGTGTTTTTCACTGAACCGATGTAGTTGGTACTGTTACACCTGCCAGTTGTTACTAGTGCTCGCCTTGGATTGGGTATGTTTGTGTATTGGTATTGTTATATCCTAGATGAGACTACTAGGATGTTAGTACGTCAGTTAAGTAACCAGGGGATGAGTATAAGTATGGTAGTGCACTTTTACGATCTAGTGTCTTGGTGAAATGTGAAGGTGGGTGGTGTACTCCCTGGAGTTATATGTTTTTGAGGTGGCTGTATGAGGAAGCTGACCTACAACATTGATACTAGAAAGGATCAGTAAGGTGAGAGAAAAGAAAAAAAGAAAAAAAGAAAAAAAAAAAGGTTTACTTATCTTTAGGCTGGATATGAAGAGTCTCGCATGTGATACAATGAAGTCCAGATGTATGGCCTGTGTTCTCTTTGTTCCTTAGAGTTTTGCTTGAGTTTCCTTTGGACTCTATTGAATTCTGAGTAGCAGTGTGTCTTCCGTGGACCACGTGCGTAGGTCCCTGGGCGCTGGGTCGGGGTTCGGCGTGGAGGGGGGGTTGGGGCCAAAGCTGGCGGCTGCGCGCGCGGGTGCAGCTGGCCGGGCAGCTCGGCTCCGGGTTGGGACTGTTCCTTGGATTTTTTTATATGATAGATTACATTTATTGACTGGCGTATGTTGAACCAACTTTGTGTGCCTGGAATAAATCCTACATGATTATAGTGAATGATTTTTTGATATTTTTTTAATCCAGTTTGCGAAAATTTTGTTGAGGACATTTGCATCTGTGTTCATCAATGAGATTGACCTGTAGTTTTCTTTTTTATTATATTTTTATTTGGTTTAGGACTTATTGTAATATTAACTTCTTATAAAGAATTTAGGAAATTATTTAAGCACACAAAGAGCAAACATGTTAGATAGACCCTGCCAAGCCAGGAGCCTTTTCCAGAAAAGCGGAACATCAGGAGAGAACCCAGGTGGAGAGAACCCAGGTGTACATTTCTGTGACTCATTAATCAGGACTGGAGCCAATATCATCAGTACAGTGTGAGGGGTAAAAAATAAAAAAACTTAAAACATAAAAAAAAAAAAAAAAGAATTTAGGAGTGTTCCTTCCTTTGCTATTTTATGGAATAGTTTAAAGAGTGGTGGTGTTAGTTGTTATTCAAATGTTTGGTAAAATTTTGCACTGAATCCATCTGGTCCTAGACTTTTTCTGGTAGGGAGATTTATAATTATTTCTTTATTTTCATCACTTCTTATAAAACTGTTTAAATAATTAAACTCATCATGACTCAATTTTGGTAACATGTGCATAGTAGGAAATTCTTCCATTTCTTTCTGCTTGTCAAACAATAATCCTAAAACCAAATAAAAATACAATAAAAAAGAAAAATATAAGTCAGTCTCATTGATGAACACAAATGCAAAAGTCATCAACAAAATTATAGCAAATTTACTGGAGTATAAAATTTTAACGTATGGCCTTATGATTCTCAGAATTTTTTTGGTATCAGTTTTAATGACTCTATTTTCACTTCTAATTTTATTTCAGTTTTTTCTCTTTTGACTTTGGTTAATTTGGGTAAGGATTTGTCATTCTTGTTGATTTTTTTTCAAAGAAACCAGCTCTCTGGTTGATTCTTTATATTGTTTTCCTTATCTCAATTTCATATATTTCTCCCTGATTTTACTAATTTCTGCCATATTGTGGATTTTTGCTATCTTGACAGTGGTGAGATGATATCTCAGGGAAGTTTTGATTTGCGTTTCCCTGATGGATAAGGATGTGGAGCATTTTTTTAAGATATTTGTTAGACATTTCAATTTCGTCCCTGATAAAGTTTCTTTTGAGTTCCCAGACCCATATTTTAATTGCACCATTTATCTCCTTGGTGTTGAATTTTCTAAGTTCTTTGTGCACTCTGGATAACAGAGCTCTATCAGCTATGTGATTAGTGAAAATTTTCTACCATTCTGTGAGTTGCCTTTGTGCTCAATTTAAAATCTCTTTATCTGAACAGAAGCTCTTTAATTTCATAAGATCACATTTGTTGAGTGTTGGTTCTAGTGACTGTGCTATTGGATTTCTGTTTAGGAACCATTGGCCTAGTCCAATCAGCTCAAGAGACTAGCCTACCCTTTCAACTAATGTTTTTATAGTCTCTGGCCTAATATTGAGGTCCGTGATTCATTTAGAATTAATTTTTGTGCATGGTGACAAGTACAGGTCCAGTTTTAATCTTCTGCATGTGGACATCTGGTTTTGCCAGAACCATTTGTTGCAGATGCTGTTCTTTTTCCATTGGATTTTTTGGGCCCCTGTGTCAAAGATCAAATGGCTATAATTGTGTGGGCTTATATCTGGGTCTTCAACCCTTATCCATTGATCTGTGTGTCTATTTTGGAGCCAGCACCAGACTGTTTTTATAACTATGGATTTGTAGTATAGAATAAAGTTTGGTATGGTGATACCTCCAGCAGTGATTTTGTTACTCAGGGTTGTTTTTGCTATCCTGGGTCTTTTGTGCTTCCATATGAATTTTGAGATTGTTTGGTCAATTTCTTTAAAGAATTGCTTGGGGATTTTGATTGGTAACATTGAATCTGTATATTGCTTTTGATAGGATGGTCATTTTTATGAGGTTGATTCTGCCGATCCAGGAGCTTGGGAGGTCTTTCCACCTTCTGATGTCTCCTGTAATTTATTTCTTTAGGGTTTTAAAGTTTTTGTTGCAAAGGTCTCTCACTTCCTTGGTTAGGTTTATACCAAGGTATTTCATTTTTTTTAGGGGTTATAGTAAATGGAATCGTTTCTCTTAGGTCTTTTTCACTTTTTTTCATCCTGGGTGTATAGGAAGGCCACTGATTTTTTGCATGTTTATTTTGTATCCTGCCACCCTGCTAAATTTCTGTATTAGTTCCAGGAGTTTCCTGGTGGAGTTTTTAGAATCACTCAGGTATACGATTGTGTCATCTGCAAATAGAGATAACTTAACTTCTTCCTTACTGATTTGAATCCCTTTTATCTCCCTCTCTTGTCTTATGGCTCCAGCTAAGACTTCAGGTACAATATTGAATAGAAGTGCTGAGAGTGGTCAGCCTTGTCTAGTTCCTCATCAAAGCAAGAATGCTTCAAGTTTTTCCCCATTGAGTATAATCCTTGCTGTTGGCTTATCTTACGCAGCTTTTATTATGTTGATAAAGGTTCCTTCCATTCCGACTGTCTCTAGGATTTTGATCATAAAAAGCTGTTGGATCTTGTCAAAAGCTTTTTCTGCATCTATGGAGAGTATAATGTGGTCTTGGACTTTGGATTGGTTTATATGGTGAATTACATTTATTGATTTGTGTATGTTGAACCAACCTTATGTGCCTGGGATAAAGCCTACTTGATCCCCATGAATGATCTTTTTGATATGTTTTGAATCCTATTTGCTAAAACTTTGTTGAGAATCTTTGCATTTGTGTTCATCAAAGAGATTGGCCTATAGTTTTCTTTTTTAAATGTATCTTTGTTAGGTTTTGGGATTAGTATGATAGCTTCATAGAAAGAATTTGGCAGTGTTCCTCCCTTTGCAATTTGATGAAACAGTTTAAGGAGTATTGGTGTGTGTTGTTCCTTAAATCTCTAGTAGAATTCTGTGCTGAATCCATCTGGTCTAGGACATTTTTTGGTGGGAATATTTGAGATTACTTCATTGATTTCCTCATATGTTATAGGACTATTTAAATAATTCAAAACTTCCTGATTCAATTTAGGTAAGTTGTACTTACTTAGGAATTCATCCATTTCTTTTGTGTTATCAAATTTCACGGAGTATAAGTTTTTGAAATATGACCTTATGATTCTCTGAATTTCTTGGGTATCAATAGTGATAACTCCATTTTCATTTCTAATGCTGTCAATTTGTGTTTTCTCTCTCTTGCTTTTGGTTAATTTAGCTAGGGGTGTATCAATCTTACTGATTTTTTTCAAAGAACCAGCTTTTTGAATGGTTGATTCTCTGTAAGGTTTTCCTTACTTCAATTTCAAATATTTCTCCCCTGATTTTGGTAATCTCCTGTCATCTACTGCTTTTGGGATTGGATTGTTCTTGTGCCTCAAAGGCTTCAAGTTGCATTGTTAAATTACTTGTTTGTAATGTTTCTTTTTTTTTTTAATGTAGGCATTAAGGGCTATAAACTTACCTCATTGTGTCCCAGAGATTTCGATATGTTGTATTTTCATTATCGTTCTCTTCTAGGAAATCTTTTTTTTTTTAGCTTTTTTTTATTATTTAATTGTGCGTGTATGTGTGTGCACGTGTGTATGTATGTGTATGTATTTATGTGTGTGTGTAGAACCACAGAAGAATTCGGGAACCACCATGGACGCCTCCCCCTCCTCCTTGTTTACTCTGCCCGGGGATTCACAGGCTCCGCCCTACCAGGACCAGAAACGCAGGCTGCCCCGGCTTCTGCCTGGTGTCTATTCATGGGGTCTAGGATCCGAACTCAGAACCTTCCGCCTGCAAGGCAGAGGCTTAACCCCTGAGCCACCTCTCCATCCCCTCTTCTAGGAAATCTTGAATTTCCTTTATGATTTCTTCCTGAACCCAATTTTCATTTAGCATCATAGTATTTAGTTTCCAGGAGTTAGTGTATTTTCTGCTCTTTGTTGTGTTGCAGATGTCAAGCTTTAGACCATGGTGGTCTGATAGGGTACAGGCTACAATTTCAAATTTCCTGTATATGCAGAGATTTGTTTTGTTGCCCAATATGTGGTCTATTTTGGAGAAGGTTCGTTGTGCTGCTGAGAAGAATGTATATTCTTTGGTGCGTGGATAGAAAGTTCGATACAGATCTGTAAGGTCCATTTCAGTAAGAGTTTGGTTAAGTTCCATTGTGTCTGTGTTAAGTTTTTGAACTGTTGATCTATCCCACGTTGAGAAGGCAGTATTGAAATCCCCAAGAATTATTGTGTTGGGGTTGATTTCTTGCTTTAGACGTTGTAACATTTGCTTAATGAATGTGGAGGAGCCCGTATTACATGCATATATGTTCAGTATTGTGAAGTCTTCCTGGTGAATTGTACCTGTGACTAAAATGTAGTATCCTTCTGTGTCTCTTATGATTTTTTTTTTTTGGTTTGAAGTCCACTTTGTCACATAGCATAATAGCTACCCCTCCCTATTTCATGGTTCCATTAGCTTACAGAATTTTTGACCAGACTTTTACTTTTAGATGTGCCTATCTTTTGTGGTGAGATGTGTTTCCTGAAAGCAGCAGGTGGATAGGTTGTGATTTCTAATCCAAGTTTGTAATTTGTGTCTTTTGATTAGTGAGTTAATTCCGTTGACATTTAGCGTTTATAATAAAGAAATTACTTTTAATTCCTGACACTTTTTGTGTTTAGTGGCTTTTGTAAGTGTATCATTCGGCTTTTAGGTTTTGGTGGTATTATATTTCCCTTCTGTCCTCCTGATATGCTTGTTTTTCTTCAAGCTCGAGTATCTTTTGTAGCATTTTTCGAAGGCCTGGTTTGGTAGACATGTAAGCCTTCAAATTGTCTTTGTGCTGGAAAATTTTTCTTTCACCCTCCATCATGACTGATAGTTTTGCCAAGTGTATCCGCCTGGGTTGACAGTTTTGCTCGTTCAATACTTGAAGTACATTTTTCCAAACTCTTCTTGCTTTAACTGTTTCCATTGTAAAATCATTTGTTATTTTATTAGGTTTATCTTTTTTCTAATTTATTTATTCATTGTGTGTGTGCGTGCGTGTGTGCGTGTGTGCATGTGTGTGTGTGTGTGTGTGTGTGTGTGTGTGTGTATGTGTGTGTGTGTAGAACCACTGGCGAATTCAGGAATCACCATGGACTGCCTCCGCCTCCTCCTTGTTTACTCTGCAGAGGGATTCACAGGCTCCATCTTACCAGGATCAGAAAAGCAGGCCGCCCCTGCTTCCACAGGGCATCTATACGTGGGATCTAGGATTGGAACTCAGGATCTTCCGCCTGCAAGGCAGAGGCTTAACCCCTGAGCCACCTCTCCAGCCCCCTAGGTTTACCTTTTAAAGTGACTTTTTTTTTTCTTCCTTGAAGTTCTCAGCACCTTTTCTTTGTCTTGTTATGTGGAGTGTTTTGACTATTATTTGCTGTGGCAAATTTCTATTTTGGTCATATTTGTTTGGGGGTGTGGAATGCCTCTTGTATATGGATGGGTCTCTCATTCTGTAGATGAGAGAATTTTTCATTTATGATAATTTTAAAAATTTCCTCACGTTGGTATTTTGGGAATCTTGCTCTGGTATTCCATAAATGTGCATGTTAGGCTTCTTCAAGATGTCCCATAACTCTTGAATATTTTTCTCAAGTATTTTTTTGGCTTTAACAACCTCTTCCATTGAGCTGGTTAGTTCTTCCAGTTTGTTTTCAAGATTTGATATTCTATTTTCTGCTTCATTAGTTATTCTGATAAGACTCTCTTTTGAGTTCTGGGTTGAAGATAACTTGTCTTTTGTTCAATTTTAAACTCTGCTTGAGATTGTTTTAACTGCTCTATGCCTATTTTTGTTTCTTCAACTGTTTTTCTCATCTCCTCCAAGTGTCTATTGTGTTCCTGTTCAAAGTGATTGATGTGGTTAGTTAACTCCTCCCACATTTCTTCTTCATAGTATTGATCATGGTAAAGATCAGGCTTTGAAAAATCATTTTCTTAGGTATGGTTTTCTTGGCTATTTTCTCTGAGTTTGTTCTGGTTGGAATGTATCATGAGGTTAATTCTTTCGGTAGGAAATTTTTTGTCTTGGTTTTTGTTTCTCATGGATTTGCACTGTGACCTGGGCATTGTCGTTTTATCACTTAAGACCTCCTTTCAGTTTCTGTGTGATTTTTGACTGAACTGAATTAGATGGCATTACTACTCTTGAGCAATTATTACTAGTGTTTGCCTTGGAGTTGGGTACACTTGTTTGGTATTGGTGTTATTTCCTAGATGATGCTATTAGACTCTTACTACAGCAATTAAATCAGGTTTAGTAGACAGGGAGTGAAGATCAGTATGATAGTGCATTTTTTCAGTTTACTATCTTGGTGATATGTGAGGGTGAATGGTATAGTCCCTGAAGTTGTATGCATTTTGGTGTGGCTATATGGAAAAAATTAAACTACAGTAACTAATAATTGAAAGGAATAAGATTGGTAAAAAGGGTTTACTTGTCTTTGAGCTAGATGTGAAGAATCTCTTCCATGTGATGCAATGATTTTAGAAGATTTCAGATTTATGGCATTTGTCCCCTAGAGCTTTGCTTGGGTTTTCTTTGGACTCCGTTGAATTCTGAGGAGCAGGGAGTCTTCCCTAGTCTGGGTCTGGAGCAAAAAGAGCCATGGCTCACTTAGATCACCTGGGACCTGGGGTATGACCTAAGGGGCTTCCCCAGCTCCAGAGCAGACTGGCTGCTGCTCTGGCTGGCTGGTCGGACGGGTCAACTTTTTCCCTTTTATTATTTTTCTAGTTTTTTCTAGTTTTCCAAGTATATTAGTACTCCTCCTGCTTCCCTCTATCCCCCCTTTTCTCATTCCTCTCCCTTTCTTTCATCAGTCCATCCTAGTCCCTCCCATCCTTCTGCTTCTATGGACTGCAGAATTCCCTTTCATTTGTCTACTCTTGTAGAGATTCAAGCCTCTTGTGGCATACAAAGTTGCCTCTCTTTAAGCCACCCCACTGAGAGGAGCATTTCCCATCTCTAATTCCAACAATTGTCCCCAAGATTTCTACTGTATATTCTTATCTCTCTTGAGTTCCTTATAGTCTATGGGAACATGTTTGTATGTCAGTCATTATGCAGGTCTGGTCAGGACGAATTTCACTGCAGTGAGTTCCTATTTCTAGGAATTTTTGAGTTTCTGTTTTGACTTCTGTCTAAACCAATTCCTTGTTTAATATCATAGTGTTTGATCTCCAAGAATTTGTGTATTTTTCTAACATTTGCTTTGTTGTTGATATCTAACTTTATTTTATGGTAGTCAGATAGGATAGAGGTTATTATTTCAACTTTCCTGTATATGTGGAGGTTTGCTTGGTGCCCTAATATATGATCTATTTTGGACAAGGATCAGTGGGCTGCTAAAAAATATGTGCATTCCACTGTTGGGATGGAAGGTTCAGTAGAGGTCATTCAGGTCCATTTGGATTGTGGTTTGATTAAGCTTCAGTATATCTCTGTTGGGTTTTTGGTTTGTTGACCTATCCAATGTTAAGAGTGGGGTGTTGAAGTCTCCTACTGTTATCATCTTTGAGTTGATTTGTCATTTTAAATGTTGTAATGTGTGTTTAATGAATGTGGCTGAGCCTGTATTAGGTATGGATATATTCAGTACTGTGAAGTCTTCCTGATAAATTGTTCCTTTGACTAATATACAGTATCCTTCTGTGTCTCTTATGATTTCTTTTAGTTTGAAGTCTATTTTGTCAGATATCAGAATCATTACTCCTGTTTCTTTCCATTTTCCATTAGCTTGCAGTATTTTTGACTAGTCTTTTGCTCTGAGAATGGACCTTTCTTTCATGGTGAGATGTGTTTCCTAAAGGCAGCAGGTTGTTGGGTTGTGATATTTGATCCATATTTGTAGTCTATGTCATTTGTTTGGAGACTTCATTCCATTAATGTTTGGGGATATAATTGAGAAATCCTTGTTGTTTTCTGTATTTTGTGGGGTTTTTTGTGTGCATTTTTTACTAGGAAGTTGTGTTGGCATTGTTTTTCCCTTCTATCCTCTCTGATATGTTTATCCTTTTCTTTGATCTTGAGTATCTTTTCTAGCATCTTTTGTGGGCCTGGTTTGGTGTTCATGTAAATCTTCAGCTTTTCCTTGTGGTGGAAGATTTTTCTTTCACCTTCAATCATGACTGCTAGTTTTGATGGATATATTAATCTGGATTGGCATTTAAGCTCATTCATGACTTCAAGTATATCTTTCTAAGTTCTTCTGGCTTTTACTGTTTCCATTAAAAAAATCAACTGTTATTTTATTAGACTTAGCTTTAAATGTGACTTTTTTTGTCATGACTCAGCACATTGTCTTTGTCACATGTCTATGTTGTTTTGACTATAATTCATTATAGCAAGTTTCTATTTTGGTCATATCTGAATGTTGTATGATATGCCTCTTGTACTTGGATGGGAATTTCTTTCCTTAGATATGGAAAATTTTCATTAGTGATAGTGTGAAAAATCTCTTTTGGAGAGGCTTTATAGATTTCTTCTGGTATTCCATGAATGCATAGGTTTGGCTTCCTCCAGGAGTCCCATAATTCTTGAATATTCCTCCTCAGTATTTTTTTTTTTTTACTTTTTCAACCTCTTTATTTGAACCAATTTGTTCTGCCATTTTATCTTTTAGTTCTGATATTCCATTTTCTTCTTTGTTGGTTCTGCTGGTAAGACTTTCTGTTGAATTTTGGGTTAGAGCTAGTTTATTTTTAATTTCAAGCTTAATCTCTGTGTAAGTTTTTTTCAACTGCTCTATGCTACTTTTGTTTCTTCAATTGCCTTCATTTCATCTAGATATCTGTCATGTTCTTGTTCATATTGGCTAATGCATTTTAACTCCTCTCAGATTTCCTTTTCATTGTTTTCATCATGGTAAAAATCATGCTTTAAAAAATTCTTATTTTGGTTATTAAATTCTTGAAAAATATCCGAGAGGTTATTCTGGTAGGGATCCATTGATATGGGTCAACTTTTTTGTGGGGGAGTTGTTATGGTTTTTGTTGTTTCCTTGTGGATTTATGGTATGACTTAGTCATTTCATGTTTGTTACACTTGGACTGTTACTGCTACTGTTTACCTAAGTGTTTAAGGTCTCAGTCTAGGGTTCCTTCCTGCTATTTCATGGGTAAGGTGATATGCTAATAAAAAAAAAAAGTGTGATGGCCCTACTCTGGTTCTGGGGGTGGTAGAGTTTAGGTCTACATTTTCCTGCATGTTTGAGTTTGGGTATCAAGGTGTTATATGTGGTTTGAATTAATATTAGATCAACTTTATATTATGAAATAGGGTGGGTTTAGTAGTCAGGGGTTAGAGCTTAGAGTACTATGGCAGCTATTAGTTCCTTCCAGGTTTATGAGGTGAATAGTTAATGCCCTAAGGTGTAGGTGTGTGGGGTTTTGGGTGTGCTGTACAGAGGTTTGAAGCAGAGGTGACTGTCATCTGAGCTGAGAAGGACAGTGAAAAGTGTTATCTATCTTAGAGTTGGATGTAAAGATTCCCTTCTGTTCAATGGAAGGAATTTTAGGGTCCTCAGTAGCAAGGTGTTGGTCCTCTGGTCCCAGGTTTGTGTGTCATTTGACCCCAGAGAAGAAATCTGATCTGCCCAAGCTTGCTGGTGTCCCAGAATCTAGGGAGTGCCCTGTGCAGACCTGGAGCCCAAAGGCCTGTTTGTACTTTCCACTATGATACTTCCACTATTGAATTCTTATCCCACTTTTTCTCTCAGCTATTTCTACATATCTAAAGAAAGATCTTATCAAAAAGATAATCACATTCACATACAAAATGCAAACATGGACTATGTTGAGATAAGCTCACTCATACTATAAGGTAGGATTCTTAACATCAGACATTAAATGTTTTGTTCTCAGGTTTAAACATTATCCTGCTATGTATTTATTAATAAAGGCCACTCATGACAAAAAAGAAGGCAGTATATAGCATATACTTCAGAAAATAAATATCATAATTAATTAAATCTGAGCTTAAGTCTAGACTGTGAGTCAATTTGGGAAAGCCAACTAACCTTACTAATCTTTAGTTTTCTCACCTATAAAACAGAAATAATATTAATGAAGGATGTCTTTTAAGTATGTATTTTTAAGGATGTATTTAAGTAATTAAGTAAGTTAAGTAATTAAGTATTTAAGTAAGTGAGATAAAACATATAGAATGCTTAATATCGGGGTCACCAAGATATGTCAGTGGGTACCTACTTGCTTTTGACATATCTAAGTGAATAAGATACCTGCTTGCAAACTTGGTGACCCAAGTTCGGACCCCAGATACCATGGTGCATGCATATGCACTTTCTCTCTCTCTCTCTCTCTCTTTCTCTCTCTCTTCCCCACCCCTTCCTTTCTCTATTTCTCTCTCTCCTCTTTCCTTCTCTCTCAAATGAATATAAGCTTAAAAAGAATTCCTAATACAGTACCGATATATAGACTATTAAAAAATCAAATTATTAAAAAATTCTTTCACTTGGGGAAAGTATATATCAAATATGAAAATCTTCAGTCCGTATAAAGCAATCTTAGCACACCTGCAGGATTTTTTTTTAAGAGAAAGTAGCACATTCCATCAGCTTCCACTCTAGTCTTAGTGGCTTGGAGACTGTCTTTTCAAAGCGCTTTACTATGATTATGATTGGAAGGCTCAAATTTGTGTGGAATTAGAAGACTGGATTGGAATAAAACAAAAAATTCTAAAGAAGTCATATTGTAATCATATTCAATTTAAAAATGAAACCAGAAAATACATTCTCAGAACATGATAGATTAATTTGAAAATCAATAAATGCACTATATAGAAAAGACTTTAGTGTTTGGAGTTCAAATATACTTGTAAGTAACCCAAAATTCAAAGAAGAAATCATAAGAGATGAAACAAAATATTTAAACTACATGAAAATGAACATACAATGTGTCAAAATTTGTAGGATACAGCTAACATAATGCTTAACACTAAACACAGATTCAGACATCTGTATGAGAAAAAAAGAATGTTTAAAATTAATAATTTAGCTTTTCACCATAAGCTAAAGGTTGAAAAAAACCAATTTAATCCAAAAGTAGCAGAAAGGAGATTAACATACAATAAAGAATTACCAAAATGAGAAAGTAAAGAATAAATAAAGAAATAAAATTGTATCTTTGAAAGATAAACTTCATCAGGACTGACTAGTGCAAAAACATCATAAGATGTCAATGTCAGGAATGAGAGAAAGGAAGACACCACAGACACTGTCCATGTCAAGCACATAACAAGAGGAGAGCAAGAAAAATTAGAAACCTCAGAAATACTGTAATCTATTGAAGAAATTGGATATAAAAGTTAAGATTGTTTCACAAGGTCGGGACGCCTGCGCGAGATCCAGCCGGGCCTCAACGCGCGCTCTAGGACCCCCAGGTCAGCCCACGGGGACCCGGCTCCGACTCCCACCATCCAGCCGGAGCCGCGCGGGGGCCGAGGGACGAGGAGCACCTCCCCCTGCGCCCGGGCCCCGCCCCAGCTGCCCTCGGGTTAAATAGCTCCACGCCGACGCGCCCATCCTCCCTTTTCGCCCCACCCCGCTCCGCCTGTCAGGACACGCGCGCGGTCCACCCCGGCCTCACCCCGCGCCCTAGGTAAGTCCCCGTTCAGGCCCTGCCCACCAGTACCCCAGGCCAAATAATTCAGTTTAGTGAAATTGAGAGATCTTAAGAGTTAAAATGACAATGCCAAAGTCAAAGTGCAAATCCATGAGAAGCAACACTCAAGTAAACAAATTTCCCACTGAAGAAATTAATCCCATAATGTTAGACTCCAACAAGAACAAACCCGCGGAAAAAGGCCAAGAAAGCCCCACCCAGGATAAAGACTTTCAAAATATGATCATTACCATGTTCAATACTATGAAAGAGGAAATCCGGGAGGAATTACATAATCGAATCAATCGCTTTGAAGAGCAACACAACAGACATCTGGAGGAGTTGAGAAAAACAGTGCAAGAAACAAAAAGTGGCATAGAACAGTTAAAACAAACTCAAGCAGAGTTTAAAACTGAGCTAAAAGACAAGTTATCTTCAACCCAGAACGCCACAGAGAGTCTTATCAACAGAACTAATGAAGCAGAAAACAGAATTTCAGACCTTGAAGATAAAGTGGGAGTACTAACCAGCTCAATGGAAGAGGTTGTTAAAGCCAAAAAGATACTTGAGAGAAATATCCAAGAGATATGGGACACCCTGAAGAAGCCTAACATGCGTATTCATGGAATACCGGAGCAAGAATCTCAAAATACCACCCCTGAGGAAATTTTTCAAACGATCATCAAGGAAAACTTTCCTCATCTAAAAAAAGAGAGGCCCATTCATATACAAGAGGCATTCCGCACCCCAAACAGATACGACCAAAATAGAAGCACACCACGGCAAATAATAGTTAAAACACTCCACATTCAAGATAAAGAACTGGTGATGAGAGCTTCAAGGGAGAAAAAACAAGTCACTTTTAAAGGCAAACCTATTAAAATAACTAATGACTTCTCAGTCGAAACAGTAAAAGCAAGAAGAGCTTGGAGAGACATACTTCAAGTATTGAATGAGCAAAAATGTCAACCCAGGCTGATTTACCCTGCAAAACTATCAGTCATGATCGAGGGAGAAAGAAAAATTTTCCAGCACAAAGACAACTTTAAGGGATACATGGCCACCAAACCAGGCCTTCAAAAACTGCTAGAAATGATACTCAAGCGTGAAGAAAAAAACAGGCATATCCAGGAGAACAGAAGGCAAATATAACACCATTAAAAGCGAAGCAATATACTTATAAAAGCTACTAAACATAATAAATGTCTGGAATTGACAATAGTTTCTCCATTATAACACTAAATGTTAATGGACTTAATTCACCGATCAAGAGACACAGATTACAAACTTGGATTAAAAATCACAATCCATCAATCTGTTGCCTGCAGGAAACCCATCTCACCACAAAAGATAGGCACGCTCTAAAAATAAAAGGCTGGTCAACAATTCTACAAGCAAATGGAAGCAGAAAACAGGCAGGGGTAGCCATTATGCTATCAGACAAAGTGGATTTCAAACCAAAAAAAATTATAAGAGACACGGATGGATACTACATTTTAGTCAGAGGTACAATTCACCAGGAAGATTTCACAATACTGAACATATATGCACCCAATACGGGCCCCCCCACATTCATTAAGAAAACCCTACAGCGTCTAAAGCAAGAAATCAACCCCCAAACGATAATTCTTGGGGACTTCAACACCGCCCTCTCTACATGGGATAGATCAACAGGTCAAAAGCTTAACAGAGACACTTTGGAACTTAATCAAACCCTGAAAGAAATGGACCTCACAGATCTCTATCGAACTTTTCACCCACGCACCAAAGAATACACATTTTTCTCAGCAGCACATGGAACTTTCTCCAAAATAGATCACATATTGGGCCACAAAATGAATCTACACATGTACAAGAAAGTTGAAATTCTAACCTGTGCCCTATCAGACCACCACGGCCTAAAGCTGGACATCCACAACACATCAAACAAGAGAAAATACACTAACTCCTGGAAACTTAACACTATGATGCTGAATGAGAACTGGATTCAGGAAGAAATTAAAAAGGAAATTCAAGATTTCCTGAAAGTGAATGATAACGAAAATACAACTTACCAAAATCTCTGGGACACAATGAAAGCTGTTCTAAGAGGTAAGTTCATAGCTCTTAATGCCCACATCAAAAAAATGGAAACATCAGAAATAAACAACTTAACAATGCAGCTTAAAGCTTTAGAGAAACTAGAGCAATCTGATCCCAAAAGCAGTAGAAGAGAAGAGATTAGCAAAATAAGGGGAGAAATATCTGAAATCGAGACTAAGAAAACGATAGAAAAAATCAACAAATCGAAAAGCTGGTTCTTTGAAAAAATCAACAAGATTGATACACCCCTAGCTAAACTAACCAAAAGCAAGAGAGAGAAAACCCAAATTAACAAAATTAGAAATGAACATGGAGTTATCACTACGGATACCCAAGAAATCCAGAGAATTATAACATCATATTTCAAAAACTTATACTCTGTGAAGTTTGACAACACAAAAGAGATGGATGAATTTCTAAGTAAACACAACTTACCTAAATTGAATCAGGAAGTTGTGAATTACTTAAATAGTCCTATAACATATAAGGAAATTGAGGAAGTAATCTCGAATCTTCCCACCAAAAAATGTCCTGGACCAGATGGATTCAGCACAGAGTTCTACAAGACATTTAAGGAGTTAATAACACCAATACTCCTTAAACTGTTCCACCAAATAGCAAAGGAAGGAACACTACCAAATTCCTTCTATGAAGCTAATATCGTTTTAATCCCAAAACCTAATAAAGATTCACTTAAAAAAGAAAACTATAGGCCGATCTCCCTGATGAACACAGATGCAAAGATTCTCAACAAAGTCTTAGCAAATCGGATTCAAAAACATATTAAAAAGATCATTCATGGGGACCAAGTAGGCTTCATCCCCGGCACACAAGGTTGGTTCAACATACGCAAATCAATAAATGTAATTCATCATGTAAACCAGTCCAAAGTCCAAGACCACATGATACTCTCGATAGATGCAGAAAAAGCTTTTGACAAGATCCAACAGCCTTTTATGATCAAAACGCTAGAGACAGTAGGAATGGAAGGAACTTTTATCAATATAATAAAAGCTGTATACAACAAGCCCACAGCAAGGATTATGCTCAATGGGGAACAATTGGAAGCATTCCCACTTCGATCAGGAACTAGACAAGGCTGTCCACTCTCACCACTTCTATTCAATATTGTACTTGAAGTCTTAGCTGAAGCCATAAGACAAGAAAGGGACATAAGAGGGATTCAAATTGGCAAGGAAGAAGTCAAGCTATCTCTATTTGCAGATGACATGATCTTATACCTGAGTGATCCCAAAAACTCCACCAGGAAGCTCCTGGAACTAATTGAGAAGTTCAGCAGGGTGGCAGGATACAAAATAAATGTGCAAAAATCAGAGGCCTTCCTATATGCCCAGAATGAAAGAAGTGAAAAAGCCTTGAGAGAAACCATGCCATTTACTATAACCCCTAAAAAAATGAAATACCTTGGTATAAACCTAACTAAGGAGGTAAAAGACCTTTACAATGAAAACTTTAAAACCCTAAAGAAAGAAATTGCAGAAGACACCAGAAGGTGGAAAGACCTCCCTTGTTCCTGGATTGGCAGAATCAACATTGTAAAAATGACCATCCTACCAAAGGCAATATACAGATTCAATGCTATACCAATCAAAATCCCAAAGCAATTCTTCAAAGAAGTTGACCAAACAATCTCAAAGTTCATTTGGAGGCACAAAAGACCCAGGATAGCCAAAACAATCCTGAGTAACAAAAACACAGCTGGAGGTATTACCATACCAAACCTAAGTCTATACTACAAATCCATAGTTATAAAGACAGCCTGGTACTGGCTCCAAAATAGACACACAGATCAATGGATAAGGATTGAAGACCCAGATATAAGCCCACAAAGTTACAGCCATTTGGTCTTTGACAAAGGGGCCCAAAGAATCCAATGGAAAAAGAACAGCATCTTCAACAAATGGTGCTGGCAAAACTGGATCTCCACATGCAGAAGATTAAAGCTGGACCCGTACTTGTCACCATGTACAAGACTTAATTCCAAATGGATCAAGGACCTTGATATCAGGCCAGAGACTTTAAAAACCATAGTTGAAAAGATAGGGAACTCCCTCGAGCTGGTTGGGCTAGGCCAACAGTTCCTAAACAGACATCCAATGGCACAGTCACTGCTACCAACTCTCAACAGTTGGGATCTTGTGAAATTAAAGAGCTTCTGTTCAGATAAAGAGATTGTAACACGAGCTCAAAGGCAACCCACAGAATGGGAGAAAATCTTCACTAACCACATATCTGACAGAGCTCTACTGTCCAGAGTGCACAAAGAACTTAGAAAATTAAACTCCAAGGAAAACACTGGCCCAATTAAAAAATGGGCCCTGGAACTTCAAAGAAACTTTACCAGGGATGAAATTAAAATGTCTAACAATTATCTTAAAAAATGCTCCACTTCCTTCGCCATCAGGGAAATGCAAATCAAAACTTCCCTGAGATATCATCTCACCCCGGTCAGGATGGCAAAAATCCACAATACAAACAACGACAAATGCTGGAGAGGATGTGGAGAGAGGGGAACTCTCCTACATTGTTGGTGGGAATGCAGGCTCATACAGCCACTCTGGCGAGCCGTCTGGAGATTCTTAAAGAAATTAAAGATTGAAATGCCATATGACCCTGCTATCCCACTTTTGGGAATAACCCCCCAAGCAGCAAAGGTTCGCCTCGATAGCACAAGCTCGACCATGTTCATAGCAGCACTGTTTACAATAGCAAAGTCATGGAATCAACCTAAATGTCCAACAGTTGACGAGTGGATAAGGAAACTGTGGTACATCTATACAATGGAGTACTACTCAGCCATCAAAAACGATGAATTACTGGAATTTGCTGGGAAATGGATGTCATTAGAAAGAATTATATTAAGTGAAGTATCCCAAACCCAGAAAATTAAGCGCCGTATGTACTCCCTAATAGGTGGCTCCTAGTACCAAACTCACCCAGCCCACATTGGGACACTCAAAAGTAAACCTATGTAACACAGTAATTGCAAGGATTATGAACAAGAGAGATGGGTTAGGAGGGCCACACCAGAAACAAAGAGAGAGGAGACCATGTTACAGCAGAGAAAATAGGCCTCCATCAAGGTCTGCAAGTAAGTAATGAGAAACCTGGTTAAGTTCACAGACGTTCTTTCCTGATCTCACCAGAAGGGGAGGGCATATAGTCTAGCAGATAAAAAGTAATCATTTTGCAAATGGGTGATGGACCCCTCTCTCAGTGAGGTTTCCTACTCTTATTACATCTACCCTTGAATGTGCTATTACAACAAGACTCCAGTTTAACAGCTTTTTGTCTCTGGCCAGGGGGTGACATACAGTGCCCAGCAGAATGGAGTGAAGGGAATTGCAGGAGCAGCAAAACTGCAAAAGAAAATCAACAAACCACAATCCAGAACTTCAGAGACTCTATATCAATCACATAGAACTAGGACAGCCTAATCTCTCCCCATCCTGGAGCTCAGGGACATTTGCGGAAGAGGGGGCGGTAAGATTGTAAGAGCAAAAGGATGGGAGGAGCAACGATTTGCAAGATTCTCAACAATAGTTGGGGCCAAAGCAATCATAATGGAACTTTGCATGCCCTGCGCAATGTCCAGCGCACTGTTGCCCTCATAAAGTCTAGCATCTGATAAGGGCACCGAGACCCCTGGAGGCAAGGGATTGACAGCCATAGTAGTGATCTTATGCTTAAGGGGAACAAGAGAAAGGGCTTATGGAAATGCCACTGGGTCCTTATATGTCATCGGAGAGGAGGACACAGTGGAGAGTTAGGCACACACAATAAAGGACTATCTGGGAATTGGGGGGGAGGCACTGGGGGAAGGGGAGGGGGAAGAGGGGGGAGGGAGGGAACTGGTAAAAAATTTTTAAAATGTATAATTAAATTTTTAATTAAAAAAAAAAAAAAAAAAAAATAAAAAATTAACGGTTAAAAAAAAAAAAAAAAAAAAAAAAAAAAAAAGATTGTTTCACAAAAGCTTCAGAGAATGATGACTTCAGTTGGCATCTTTCAAACAAATACTTTTAAGAAAGTAGAGATATAAACACCTCTCAAATAATTTATGGGCCCAACTTCACCCTATTATCAAAGGCTGACATATGCCATTTGAAAATCAACTGTATAATTCAGCATACAAACTTCAAACAAATCATTTCTAATGTAGAAAAGACATTTTACTAAATTCCACAATCTTTTAGTATTTAAAAAAAAGTCAGAAAATAGTAACAAGAAAACATCCTTAACTGATAAGGAAGCCTGTGCAACATTATACTTAGAAGACATATAGTGGTTGTCTTTTCCTGTGGTCAGGAATAAGGTAAGGCTCTCTACTTGGACCGAGTAGGGACTATTTGCTCTCATCATTTCTTTTTTATTAATTATTTTAATTTAAAATTTTTTTTTATTATTATTATTTATTCAACTGTGTGTATGTGCGCGCGCGTGTGTGTGTGTGTGTGTATGTGTGTGTCTGTGTGTGTGTAGAACCACGGACGAATTCGCGAACCACCATGGACACCTCCACCTCCTTCTGCCCTGGGATTCACAGGCTTCGCCCTACCAGGACCAGAAGCGCAGGCCGCCCCCGCTTCCGTCTGGCGTCTATACGTGGGATCTGGGATCCGAACTCGGGACCTTCCGCCTGCAAGGCGGAGGCTTAACCCCTGAGCCACCTCTCCAGCCCCTAATTTAAAATATATAATATTTAATTTTTTTCTTTGACAATTTTACACATATATATAATACATTCTAGTTACTCTCACTTGCCGACTCTATCTCCTTCCATTGGATCATGGTGAACTACTTAACTGAAGACATCAACTCCTACTTTTCCAGAATCTTTTAGTTGCCTGTAGTTCAGCAGGATGGGTTAGAGTTCAGTGAGCCCTTACCCTCTCCAAAACTAATTGATGTCCAGTCACATGAAGGCCAAGTTCAAGTGACCGCAGTTGTTATGAGCTCATGATTGCAATCACTGTATCATCCCCAAAAGCTTGTATTTAGCAGTCTGTCTTCCCTATCTTTTAACTCTTACATTCTTTCTGTCCCCTCCATTCCCTAAGTCTTAGAGGAGATGTGTGTCATTTGGAGCTGAACACTTCTCAGAGAAGTGTTCTTGAGAACACTGTACCTTGAGAAGCTGTGATTCTCTTGCATTCACCACCATTCACAGCAAAGACAGGCTTCTCTGATTAAGACTGAGAGTAGCATTTGTCTATGGGTATAACAGATATTTAGAAATCATTTCGATGCTATGCCAATTAACTACACAGCTTCCCGTAATAAGGACTATGCCTTCACCAGCTATGTGCTTTTGACCAGCTTCTGGACCAAGCATGTGGAATGGATCCAAAATGCATTCAGCACAGTTGATTTCCCCCATAACTTCATGAGTTGTTGGCCAAGAAGTCCCCAAAATCTCCAAAGCAGTTCAGGCTCTTGCATTCCTCTTGATTGCCCTACAGAACTAGGTAAAAAGCCCCTATTGAATAAGATATCACAAACCAGTTTTGAGAGAATTTATGCTGGAACTGAGATAGAAACTTCCTTCCTGTTGTCTTGCTTTTAGTATGCCAGAAAGTGCTGTGCAGGCTGTCAGAGGAGATAAAGTGTCTGGTCTTAGCCAGCTGTGAACCCTACAAATTATGAAATCAGCTAGCCAGGCAAGATGCTGTCATCACCTGTGTTTAGTGTGTGTTCAGGATCCTAGCACTGGTGGAAAAATAAAACAAAAGAAATGAAAATATGAAGATGGAAAAAACAGTCTTTATACTCCAAGGTTATTTATGTGCAAAATTCTGAAGAATACATACAGTAGCTACTAAAATTTATGAGTGAATTAAGCAAGTTAAGGCAAAAAAGTTTTGGTACAACAATCAATTTTATTTCTATATACCAGTAATGAATGACTAACAGATTAAATTCTAAATTTCATTCTCACTTGTGTAAGAAACAAAATATTTAGAAATATTCTGACAAAAGATGTACAAGATTTCTAAAATAAACTCTATGAACAGTATGAGAGATATTGGATCTAAACAAGTGAAGGTGTATATCATATTACTAGATTGTAAGGTTAGTATTGATCTTAGATTCAAGTTAATACAGCCTACAAACATTCAATAACTTTTTGATATAAAATTGTAAATAAATCTTAAAATCTTTATAGAAAAGCAAAGACCAGGCCTTTGCAAGTCTTCAACTAAACCAGATTTACCATCAATCTTTAGTAATAAAAATAATGTATTATTGGTGGTATAAGAATGAAGAAGTGAAACACTGTCAAAAGACAGACCCCAAATAGATCCTCAAATACATATGCTTCTATGTACTGGTACTTTGATCCCTAGTGTGATGGTGTTGGAAGACCATAGGCACATAAGAGATGGGGGTCTTGTGGGAGATACTTAGGTCATTGCAGTACTGTCTACTTAAGTTACTCTTCAATTGCCATGGTAGAATACTCTGACCCAAGCAACTTAAAGGAGAAAAGTTTTATTATTTAGGCTTACAGGTCCAGAGAAGATAGAGTCCGTTGTCAAGGAATAAGCAGAGAAGGCTTATTGTCAGGAGCAGAAGGTCAACTGTTACATTTCAGTTCAGCCAGACTCAGGAAGCACAAAGGTTATCAAACTTTGAGGTCTAACCCACAAGTGATGTACTTCTGCCAGCAAGGCTTCACCTCCTGAAGGTTCCATAGACTTTCCAAACAGTGACACCAGCTAGAAGTCAAATATTCAAACACATGAGTCAGTGGGGGACAATTCACATTTAAACCATGGCATTGCCTTCAGACAGGATAAGGTAGTTTTCAAGAACTTCAAGTTGTTGAAGAGTGATTTGTTCACTGAGAGAGTCCAGCTCCTGAACTGTCCTCTAGTTTCTTCTCTCAGAAAGCTATCTTCCTCCCAAATCTTCTTCAAACATTGCAATGCCATCCAGCATTCACAGCCAAATTCATGCAGATATGTCATGTTCTCCACACACACAGCTACACATGCACACATACACAGAGCAACACAATTAAAATAGAACAAAAGAATTAACAGATAATTCTCACACTAGATAAATCAGTAAATAAATAAATGTAGAGGTAATCAATAACATTAGTAATGGGATAATGCACATGAAATCACAATAACTATTGCTGACCCATTAACTAAAATTACATATGAAGACCTCCCTCTGTACCTCAGCAGTCACATTTCTAATTATCAAGAGAATGAAAAGACATGTTCATTAGAAGACACTGCAAGCATGTTCATGAAAGTTTTATTTATTAAAAATCAACTCTAGGGGCTGGAGAGGTGGCTCAGGGGTTAAGCCTCTGCCTTGCAGGCAGAAGGTCCTGAGTTCGGATCCTAGACCCCATGTATAGACGCGGGGCCGAAGCGGGGGCATCCTGCGTTTCTGGTCCTGGTAGGGCGGAGCCTGTGAATCCCCGGGCAGAGTAAACAAGGAGGAAGTGGAGACGATCCATGGTGGTTCCCGAATTCGTCTGTGGTTCTACTCACACACACACACATGCACACACACACACACGCACACACATGCACACACACGCATACATGCACAAAATAATAAATAATAAAAAAATTTAAAAAATCAACTCTAGAACTGAACTGAATATCCACCAACAGGAAAAATTATCTTGTATCCATACAAGAATGATTGATACACAGTACAATGCGGATGAATTTTTAAAACATATTAGAACGAGAGATGGCTCAGAGATTAAAGTGCTTCTTGTGCAAGCAAAAGGATCCCGAGAACCCACATACACACTGTGCAGACATGGTAGCCTGCCTGTCATTCTAACCTTAGAAGGCAGAGATGCGACCCCAGAGCAAGCTGACTAGTAAGACCAGCCCTGTTAGCAAGTTCTACATTTGATTAGACTGTCTCAAAAAATAAGGTGGAAGAAGATGGTTTCCTGTATCTAAACTTTTCACCAAGGTATAACAGACTTGATCCTTGCCTTGTATCTTTTGCCTCCTGTCCTTCCCTTACCAACCCTCATGCCCATACCATACTGGCACTACCATCTAAAGTAGGCAGTTTCTTGTATCATCTAATTTAGAGTTTTATTTGTTTCCTGCATTACTGGGGATAGCTTTTATTTTTTTCTCTCTAATTTTTTTGCCTGCCTTTTCCAGTAGTACAGGAGCTTCGGGAGGGTGGAAACCTGGGCTTTCTCACCCTTGCCTGGGTCACTAAGTGTTAAACATGTGAATAAATAAGTGAATCCTCTCAGAGTTCCATATTCCAAAGAATTGATAGCACTTAATGATTTAGATTAAAATTTCATAGATTTTTCCCTACAAACAAGACAAACCTTTACACTGGGTCTTACAAGAGATTCTGGTTGGTGCTTGGAGAGATGTCTCAGGAATTAAGGTTGCCTTACAAGCAGAAGGACCTGAGTTTGAATCCCAAATCCCACATTAAAAATGCAGGTGGAAATGATAGTGGCCTGCACTTCCATCTCTGAAAGGTGGAATCTGGGAAATCCCAGAGCAAAGCCAAAAGAAGTTAAAACAATCCAGGATGACTCCTGAAGTCACACTTGATTTTCCACAGGTATACACAGCACTCTCTGATACATACACACACACACACACACACACACACACACACACACACACACAATAATAAAGTTATAAAAAAAGAATAAAGTATTTTTGATTAATGCAACCTTACTTTTTCTTCCCTTTGCTTCTCCTTTTCTTCCTAATTCAAACTTACAGAAAATACCTAGTAGCATCCCTCATGTAAATTTTATTGTTTGATGATATTTTTCCACTACAAAGATTATTTTAGTGGAGGTAATAATGGGATGAGACATCCAGAAAGAAGGAAGCATAAAAGAACTATAGAAAGGACTTTTGATTTTTTTAAAAAAAATTATATTGTAAACATTGACAACTGCATTAGAATGAAATCCTTCTTGAGATTTTGATAATTATAGAAATTTAGCAGGGTAGTATATCTAAAGGAAAAGTTGAGAAACACACAGGAAGTCACTTGTTTTCTTGTTTTCAAAATGCAAAGAAAGTTTTCAAGGAAGTATCAATTCTACACCATAGCAGCCTAAGACAGGTTTGTAGATTTTTAGCTGCATGTTCCCTTTGAGACCTAAAGGAAGCAGAACATAAAATGAGCCTCCATCAATCTGAAATCAACCTAATCTTTGTGATCATGGCTGTGGTCTAAATCGATTAAAGATGTTCAAATTCAGTGTCCTTGCTATCACTGTGGGGTGACCTGAATAGTGAACAATAAACTTACGTATTAAAATTCTAGTCGGAAGATATGTGTTTAGGAAGTGAAACCGACAGTAAGTATTTTGTTTCTGTCTCTAAGCCAGCTAAGAGCCTATATGAAATGACAGGTACGTTTTTAGGGAAAGAAACCCATAATGTTTTCCTATTTGGTAGGTGACAGTATGTCCCAAGATAACATAAGCTTAAGAGGCTGGAACAAGCATGCTTATTAAAGGCTAGCAGTTTCTCAGTTCATACAAATTGAATTTTTTTTCATAGACTGGAGGACTGGAAATCTAGAATACTGAAATAAATTAGCATATTAAGTGAATTTATATATTCAGGCCTGTGAATCAAGCTTAAGGAAGAAATTTTATTACTTCTTGAGAGAATGACAGTTCTTAAATTCTGTGTCCAAACCTCCTGTTGGAAGGGCCTTATTTGATAAATTATAGCATTTTGATGATTATTCAAAAAGTGTATATTGAGGGCTGGAGAGGTGGCTCAGGGGTTAAGCCTCCGCCTTGCAGGCGTGAAGGTCCTGAGTTCGGATCCCAGATCGCACGTATAGACGCCGGGCGGAAGCGGGGGCGGCCTGCGCTTCTGGTCCTGGTAGGGCGGAGCCTGTGAATCCCGGGGCAGGAGGAGGTGGAGGCGTCCATGGTGGTTCACGAATTCGTCCGTGGTTCTACACACACACACACACACACACACATACAGACACACACGCACATGCACACAGTTGAATAAATAATAACAATAAAAAAAAAAGTGTATATTGAATTGATAGGAATCTTTCTTCTTTCATGTCTTTCTTTCCCCCAGAATTACTGACTTAGGAAACATTAAAAGAAGACTGTATTTATCAACGGTACATAAGGAACTGTCTTCAACCCCTCTTCATGCAAAAATCCCACTCTTTATGATAAAGCGCAAAATTGTAAGTATCACATCAATATGACCTAAAATATTAAGTTTAATTTAGAAAGTAAGAATTACTAGCTTGATCTGATTATGAGGCCTCTGTTAAGTACCATAGTAGACTTCAAAATAACACTCATGTCCTTTCTTTCCCTCCTTTGAAACCTATAAAAAGTTTTTTACTTTCCCTCCTTTGGAATCTACGAAGTGAAAGCATTTTATTTAAATGTAGTGTCACCAAAACTGTAAGGAAAGTATAGCAGAGTGTTAAGTGCTCCTCGAACTGTAGAAGGAAAAGGAATTCTTCTATTGTCCAGACAAGGATAGGTTTCAGGAAAGGCACAGTGCTCAGCACAAGTTTGGAAGTACTGTGGTGCAGCAGGCTTGGGAAGCCAACATCCCAGGCAGAAGTGGCAGCACAGGCAGAGTTTTAAGGCTGGGAAGTGTTGCGTCTCCCAGGAGCACACATGCTAGCATTGTTGCCAGATTTGAAACAGCTGTAGAAACACTACCCTGTAGTTCAACAGTATGGTATAGGTTGAGCGACTTGTCCTCATCTATAGCCTTGGAAGGAAGAGTCTGATTCACTGGTTTTGCTTTTGGAGTTCATGGTACTGCTGTCAGTATTGTGTTTGTATACTACCTGTTCTAGTGTGTGCTTTCATTTTATGACCAATTTTTCTGCTGAAATTTATTTTAAAAGAATCTTTATATAACTCTTATAAATGGACAGTATAATTTTTCAAAACTACAATGTAAACTAAAAGCAAACAGTGGGATTAAGGGTATAATACATTTGCAGAGTGCCTGTACTGAATGTAAAAGGCCCTGCGGTACATCCACAGCAACTCCAATTTAAACAATATTTTAATACATGGATAGATATGGTTTCCTCTTAAAGATCTTATCCTAAATCTTACTGTTGATCAAGCAGCTATCAAATGTATAATTTCCTCCCTGACATAGTTAAAATTGGAAAAAAATGATAAAGTTGAAAAAAGAATCTCTGATCTTGTGTTACTTAAAACCATGTATCATCTAAAATCATTTCACAAGTGATTCACATTCCATTCTTTACGAACTACTACGATGGAGAAAGGGAACCCATTAAATAAGCTTTTGGAGTCTAGAAGATAGAGCTCAATAGCAGAGAGATTGCTTTGTATAAACAGTCTATGGACTTGGCCCTCTCCCCCTCCCAGCAACAATAACAACAACAAAAAAATGAGAGAATGAGTGTCTTTGAAAACTGTTCTAGAAGTGATATTTGCAGTTATTGAAGTGGTAGAAAGTGAAGTGAGGAGAACATATGCTGTAATCCAGATTGAGACAAAAGAGGACTGGAGGAAGCTGTAGAAAAGTGGATGAAGCACTGTCAGATTCATGTAATCAAACAAGTGGATCCATATGTACGGACTGTGCTGCAAGAGTAAGAGCAAAACCTAGAGCTGACACACATAGAATCTGAGCTCTCGGGGAAGGGAAAATGCTTTCCTCAAGGGGATACCCATGGATAAATGATTCGTGCTCCAGTGGTCTTAGGCACATACCATCACAGCAACCCAAATGAAACCCAGTGGGCCACTCATGCAGGAGGGAAGGGAGGAAGAAAGAGAGGGAGGGAGGGAAGATTGGCAGGGATGATGTAGAGAGAAGGGAAGGGAAGATGGAACTAGAGACTAAATGAAACTATTATAAATGCACTGTAATTGTGTATGAAACAATGAAACAATAATTTAAAAAGAATCAGGGTTGTATTATACCACATTTTTTAAAAATATATACAACAAAATGGTATGTAGGTGCTCAGAATATAGAATCTGTGTGCCAACACTTACTTGCCTGCAAATTTCTGTGTTCCTTTTCTTCATGTCTAATATCATATGAAGCTAATATAAAGCGTATGAAACATATACACGCTTAAAGTTGGAATTTACATGATTTAGTGAACATAAAGCTTTCAGATAAATACCTAGCATACAATAAACCCTGGGTGAGGATTGTAGCTGCTCTTTGCTCCTTATTTGTTGCTTCCTGGAAACCTCTGTGATTTACCCTCTGTGGAATAGATGTTTTGGAAACAGCACATCATTGTCATTCACAGTTTCCCAACCCTCACAGTACTCTTCTGCACTTCACTCAAGTGCTTGCTCTTCTCAGTTAGATTATGTCCTATTGAGCTTTCATCCCCAATTCCTATAAGCACATGGCCCATAGAAAGTACTCAATAAATGTTGAACAAATTGGCAAGTCTTAGTGTGTCTACTGACATAAGAAATAAAATGAGTTTTCATGACTGAATAACTTAAGCTCTGTAATGTGTTTGGGGAGTTCACCAATGTCCAGGAGTATTCAAACAAATACTCGTTTCCCACATTTTCCTCACACTCCAGCAGTGGCAAGCCAACTCTTCACTTCCCTGTGAGCTTCTCTTGAGCTGGAGCCGAGTCATGTTTTAGGAACATTTCTATGCAGAGCAACAAAAGAAGCCAAGAACACCTCCCTCATCCTAGGTACCATCTGACACAGCTCCCTAGGGTTGATGCATGTTGGTTCCAGTTTTCTGCTCCTTTTGTCAAATCACTTAATTCTTTCTGTCCATAAGCAGTTGCAGTTATATTGATTGTATACCCTGACAGAGCATTCTGAAAGCCCTTCAGCTAACATTTGTAAGTCAGGAGTTTTCACACAAATTTCCTGTTTTCTGGCCTAGTGAAAAACCTCAGATTTGTTACAAGGAGCATATTTCTTGCATTGCAAACATCAGGGTTGAGCAGAATGGCAGCCTCACACTTTTAAGACAACTGACCACTCTACTCTGAATTTGAATCCTCTCAAAGCAGAGGTACTCAGCCTCTAACTTCTTAACTCAGTTATCTGCCTGGACCCTCTGGGGATTGAGTTCACAATCCAGACTTAGAAGATAATTTCCAAATGGTTAACATTTCCTGGGTTCCTTAGCAAAATCCTTCCAGTAGCCACAGGTAGTAAAGTGAAACTATTATAATGATACCAATATGAAAATTTATATATGGGCCACTTTCTGTTCCAATTGTCTTTAAGTGTTAATCTTTCAAGTTTATTTTCCATGTGACTCTTAATTATGAAGATTCTCTTTAACCTTTAAATTATAACAGTTTATACTTTTAACTTGAATTTTCAATGACAAGAACAATTTTAAAAATTAATAACCATCACATTAAACAATGGAAGTACCCACTTTTAGTTAAGACACAACTGAAATCAATTTCACCTTTTTAATATAATTTCAATTAGTTGGTGATAGTGTCAGATGCACATCTTTGTCTTGGTACCAAAGTATGTATTAATGTATAATAAATTTAATTCAATTTGAATAAGAAGTCCAATTATGAGATGTCATTCAGAATAAATCATTCACTTAAAATATAACAAAGTAATGTGATAAATTACAGTGTCAAATCTTTCAAACATCCAATGTTTGTCATTTAAATGGATAAAATTACTCCTTATATTTTGTACTTTCTTGAACTACAACTCTGAGGGTATATATTATAGCTTTTTATTATAAGCTGGAGGTCTAGTTTAATGTTTTAAAATACATCAGAGCCACAGGGTTCAGAAATTTGGGATTCTGTCATTTAATTTCTTGAAGATCATTGAATGAGAAGGGAATGTTGGAAGCAGACTTATTTTGATACAGGGTCAACAGAAATGTACACATGATATCAATATAGAGAATGGCTCTTAAAATTCTTCTAGCTAAAAATCCATTATAATATTTCTGGTACATATTTGAGGGTTTGTAAATGTTCATTTCATATGCTTGAATTTCAGTTTTTAAGAACCCATCTTTCTCTCCCTGTTCCCCTGTCAGGCTAATATGGGTGTTGAAGATATATTGGAATGCTGAGTTGTTCATGCCTTCACCTGCTGATCTGAAAAGCTTAAGTTAGTGCTGTCAGTTCTAAAGAAGTGTGAAAATAGATACTTCTGCCTTAGGGTCATCATAGTTTAAAGCATGTAAACAAACAAGGCATGGCTGGGTCTGAGCATAGCCTCTAGAGCTGGACTGTAGGTCTGCTGTTCCCTGGCTGTGGGCCCTTAGATTATTTAGTTTGTCACTCCAGTTTTCTCATCAGTTAAAGAGAACCAAAACTTGCTTAATTGAATAGTTGTTTGGGTTAAATATGTAATGTCTGAAAGCCACACCAAGTGCTTATTTGATATGCTGATGGATTTAAACATTTATTATACAGTAACAAATGCATTGGTAGCAAGACATTGATGTGCATCTGACACCATCATCAACTAACTGGGGTTATATTAAAGTAGTGAAATTGATTCCAACTGATTCTTGACAAAGTGTTTAATGTGATGGCTATTAATTTTTAAATTGTAGGTGTGCTATTATAGATAAACATCTGGACAAATATTTATTAAAGTGTGCAGTGAGCCAAGACATATGACAGAGCATATGAACTCAAAAGTGAATGACAAGTGGTCTTTCACCTTCAGGAGATCACAATACTGAAGAAGAAGAAAGCAGTGAATATGTAAACAATTACTGATGAGAGATGGGACTAAAACTGCTGCTACTAAATAATAGCAGACATATCTAGTAAAATCGAAGACATTTGCTACTAATTTCATTCCCATTTAGAAACATTATTTAGGACTCTTTAGAAAACAATGAAATCTAGAAGCTCAATAGCATAATATTCACATTTCCAGCATGAAGTCTTAAGAAACATTATTAGCTATGAAAACTAAATATAAATATACCTAAGCTTGACAAAGACAGGACAAGGCAATCAGAGCTTTCAATCAGCATTTCAAATATATTCAAGAATTTCATAGGACTTTAGATGACAGATGGAACCCAAGGACAGGCTTCTAGAATCTCCAGAGAATAAATGGGATAGTTACAGAACACCTGCCCTCCAATATTAGTGACAGCAGGAAAAATAGAAACTGGAGAAATTAGTTATTCAGAAACAAAGAAAGGAAACTTTAGAAAACAGAATAGAGGAAGGAAGGAAAAGGAGGAACAAGAGCACAGAGTCCCTTCTATAGGGTTTGGCTCAGCTGAGGAGTGCTCCCAGTTAGAGAATCAACTTTAGACAAAAAGAGAGCCTCAGAAAATTTGTACTGTACTTTAAGTAACAGATAAATACAAGAAACAAAAGGGACAGAGGGAAGAAAGGGGAGGAGGGGAAAGAAGAAACGGAATGAAGAACATGGGAAGAGAGAGAGTAAGAGAAAGAGAGAGAGAATGAAAGAGAGAATGAAAGACAGAAACAACCAAGCATGTACATGTAGCAGTAACTGCAGAAGAATCATGGAAACCTAAGTGGGGAAGAGGAACTTAGAGATTAAAAACCACAATTAAGGGCTGGAGAGGTGGCTCAGGGGTTAAGCCTCCGCCTTGCAGGCGGAAGGTCCTGAGTTTGGATCCCAGATCCCACGTATAGACGCCAGGCGGAAGCGGGGAAGCGGGGGCGGCCTGCGCTTCTGGTCCTGGTAGGGCGGAGCCTGTGAATCCCGGGGCAGAAGGAGGTGGAGGCGTCCATGGTGGTTCGCGAATTCGTCCGTGGTTCTACACATACACATACACACATGCGCGCGCACATACATATACACACACACGCACAATTGAATAAATAATAATAAAAAAAACCCACAATTAAGAGCGGGAATCATAGCTCAGTTACGTAGAATGATTGTCTAGCATGCAGGAATATCTGAGCTCAGTTGCCGTAACTTCACAAAACTAATCATGGTAGTGCAAACTTAAAACCCAGCACTCAGGACATGGAAGAGGGAGGATCATAAATCTGAGGTTATCTTTGTCTACCTAGTAAGTAGATCAGCCTGGACTGCATGAGCTCTGGTCTCAAAAAAAAATCAACCCTGGATATATCACTGACCAGATTTGCAGGTCAACCAAACAGAAATCTTGTTCTCTGCCAATAAAATATTGTGTTCTCAGTTCTCAAACTAGAATGGCAATAAGCCATTTAAAAAATCCTGCTATAGATGGCTAAAAGGTTTTAGGAAGCAAAGGCCCTTTTTGTGTATATCTCTGAACCTGGAGTAAGTGTCATGGAACTAAAAATATCCCTAAACATAGGGAGAAAATGTTGAATATGACCTATGCAGTGAAAATTTTACCTAACTTTATATTGAAGTACACCACAAAGATAACAGGTATTCATCTCTGTTCACAGAAGGAACAACACAGAGACAGGTCCTATGTCAATGCTTGTGAAGGGACCACACAGAAACAGGCCCTAAACCTGTGTCAACATCAGGGTCTGCAGAAAGACTGGTCTTGTCCATGCTTCCTGTACAAGGGTCAGGAAAGGTACAGGTCCTAACCTGTCCCTTCACAGTTGGCAAGGTCTCTAAATTCTCTAAATTCAAAATCATAGGACCAGATATTTACTATTGAACTGTATACCATTTTAGAAGTAATGCTATTGTTTCTCAAATTATTTCATAAAATAAAAGAGTTAAGGATTATTATCAAACCCATTTTATGACACCAGCAATTACTCTGATGTCAAAACTATGAATAAGGGTATAATGAAAAAAATAAAATTATAGTCCAGTCTCTCTAAGGAACACAAATGTTTAATATTCAACAAAGTGATTCACTGTAATCAAGTGGGTTGCATTTCAGGGATGCAAGGATGGTTCAACTTAGGAAAATCAAATCATGTTCTTTCAATTAGATATAAAAAAAAAACTTGTACAAATTCAATATCTGTTAATGATGAAAACCCTGAAAAGAGTACGACTAGAAAGAACATACCTCAACACAATAAAGGTTACGTATGACAAACCTATAATCAGTATTAAAGCAAAACTCAATAAAAAATCCAGTAAATGAAGAATGGGATAAGGGTATCCTCTTTCTCCATGCATGTTCAGTAAAGTGCTTTCAGTCTTAACTAGACAAATAAAATGAGGGAAACAAATACAAGGGATACAAATAGAAAGGAAGAAGTTAAAGTATATCTATCTGTAGACAATATGATCCTATACATACGAGATCCTGAAGATTCCACCAGAAAAACTCTTAAAATCTATATCAAAGAGGCAGAATGTAAAATCAACACACAAAAATCAATATTTTACCTAATGGCATGAGTAATAAGAAGACAACCAACAGCTTTCTAATTGGACTCAAGACCCACTTGTCAGAATGGTACCCATCCCTGTTACTGTATGGAACAAGAACCTAAAAAAGATCAATAGAGAAGACACCCAATAAACCTATAGGTAGGAAAACAATGCCTCAAACTGCTCTGGAGGTAGCTGTTACTATATCCATAGAATGGGCATTTGTAGTGGAAACCTTTGGATCTAAAGCTGGATGAGTGAAGGTAAATGCACACATCAGTGGGGTGGTCTGAAGAGAGGTAACTTGATATACCACGGAGGCCTGAGCCCCCATAGGAGTAGACAGGCCAGAATGAACCCTGGGGTCCATAAAAGCATAGGTGGAAGGATGGGAAGGAATGGGAGGGAAAGGTGAAAGGAAGGAAGGAATGGGGAGAGAGGGAAGCTGGAATATATACTCAAGATGATTGTAAAAATAGGAAAAAAATCAGTAGTTTACTATTACCAATAACAAACATGCAGAGAAAAAAGTCAGGAAAACAATCTCATTCACAAAAGTTTAAAAAAAAGTAAAAATCTATGAATGAATTTAACCAACAAGTGAAAGACCTTTATTATGAAAATTTTAAAACACTGAGAAATTTAAAAAGATATTAGAATTTGGAAAGAATTTCCATGCTCCTGTATCAGCAGAATTAATACAATAACAACTATATTATAGAAAAAAACATACAGATTCAGTGTAATCCCCATAAATATTTCAGTAACATTCACAGAAATTTGTAAAGATCAGAGATTCATATGGAAACCCATGAGATCCTGAATATGCAAAGGAATCCTGAGCAAAAGAACAATCCTGAGGATGTCACAGCACCTGATTGCAAGTCACACTTCAGAGTCATAGTAACCAAAAGCAGCATGGTACTGATATGAAAAAAATTCATAGAGTAGTAGAATACAATAAAATATCAGAATTAAACCCATAAAACTTCAGCTACCTGACTTGAGAAACACACATTGGATAAAGATGGCCTTTTCAGTAAATGGCGCCAGGAAAACTAAATAGCAGAATGCAGCCTGACCCCTATCTCTTATCTTATAAAAAGAAAAAAAAATCCATTCAAAATGATCAATGACCTTAATGTAAGACTGCAAACTGTGAAACTTCTAGAGAAAAACAAAACAAGAAATAGACATCAGCGAAGACTTTCTGAAAATACTACAGTAACTATGGAAATGAAACAAGAATTGGCCAATATGATTGCATGAAGTTTAAAAAAGCTTCTGCCCCCCACAGGAAACAATTAATTCTTTCAATAGGCAGCCTGCAGGACTGGAGAGATAACTGAGGACTAAAACACATGCCCCACAAGTAAAAGGCATGGAGTTCAGATCCCCAAAGTTCCTGCAAATGCTCATAGTCCATTTGTAATTCCAGTTTCAAAAGGTGAGGACTGGGAATCCGTAGACCAAACTGGTTTACCCAGGCTAGTTATATATCAAGCTCTGGATTTGATCAGAGACCTTGTATCAAAAACAATATGGTGGAAAAGTACTCAGAGATGATTTATAATATCAACTCAGGCCTCACATGCATGTACCCCCTTATGTATACAAACATACATAATGAAAAACAGAAAAACAAAGACAATCTACAGAATATAAGAAAAAATTACATATATATATGCAAACCTATATGTATGACAGAGGATTATGTTCACAATAGATAAACAAATCAAAAAGCTAAATATCATGAAAATTAAGTCTGATCAATAAATAGTCTAATGAAATGATAACACTGTCTTCAAAAAAAAGTATAAATAGGTAATTAACACGAAATGCTCACCATCAGGAAAATGCAAATTAAAACTGCTTTGAAATTTTATCTAATCTCTCTCAGAATGGCCATCAATAAGAAAACAATAAATGTTGGTAAGGAGAAGGGGAAAAAAGATCCTTATATACAGTTGATGGAAATGAAAATTGGCCCAACTACTATGGAAATCAATATAAGGATCTTAAAAAAAATTTTAACTACCTTGTGGATCAGTCCTACCCTACCTCCTAGAGAAGTCTTTTGTAACAAGCAGACTTGTAGCTCCCAGCCTCCAAGATGTCTGCAGTGACTTAGCCTCCCTCCAGCTTCAGCCACCAGCCATGCCACCTCCATCATGAAAAGCTGTGTCTCCCCTCTGGAATTCTAAGCTGAATAAATCTCCCTTTCTCCCTTAATTTGCTTGACTTTGGGTGCTTTCTCCCAGCAACAGAAAAGAATAGCCATTACATCACTGTACCACAGAGACAGTTGCCTGTCTATCTTAACTATGGTCATGTTCACAATAGCAGTGTTAGGAAATTAGCCATCAAGAAATGAATGGATTAAAACATCTATGTATACACACAAGGAATTTTCATTTGACTATAAAAAAATAAAAATATGTCTTTTTTTAGAAAATTGGTGCAACTAGAAATCATCCCATTAAGCATAACAAACCAGACTCGGGGGAAAAAAGATATCACATTGTTACTCAATTGTGAATCCTATTTTATATAGATACATAAATCCATAATTTATGTATGCATATATGTGTAAGTATGTATGTATATGGCGTGAAAGCAAAAAGAAATGGGGGATAGAAGTAAACTAGCAAGGAGGGAAGAAAAGAAGAGAAGGGAAACAGGACAGGTATAGGGAGAGTGATAAGGTAGAGAAGTGTATAGCACATTTGACATTATCTTTATGAAATCCATCAGTATGTGTGCTAAATATAAACTAATTAAAAAGAAACATTTTAACATTTATTAGTAAAAAGAAACAATTTCCTAAACAATAAAAGTACTGTTTTTTAATGTAAAGGAATCTAATAAAGAATTAGTGGGAAACAGCCATATTCTAGAAATAAAAATGTATAATAAATGAAAGATTCACTGGATAGGATTAACATTACAAATTTAACCTTACAAATTTAGTCATAAAAATAGATTTTAGAACAAAGAGATTATTCTGTAAACAGATATATTTCAAAGTGATAATGTTGCTGAAACATGAATATATGTATGAGATGCTTAATCAAGCTTTCTCATCTTGATTGGATTGACAAGCACCAAGGAGATGATAACTTAACTCAGGTGGGGGATGTCTGAGAATCCCTGAGATCTCGAGGGCTGTACCCTAATCAATGCTTTGGTTCATGATGAATTCAGAATTTGAATATACAGTTTAGATTTGCTGCAGCTTTGGGGAGGGGTTAATTGGAGAAATAAGTCACTAAGGACATGTCTTTGAAAGGTATATCTTGCCCTCCTCCTGCCTGTCTCTTTTTTGTTTTCTGGTTGCCATGAGGTAAATAGTTTTACTTTCTCATGTCTTTCTCTGTGAGGTTTGGTTTTGCAATAGAGCCACTCAATCATAGCTGGAAACATCTTAAAATATGAACAAAAAAAAAGTCTTTCCTTTTTTCCCCAGCAACAACAAAAACAATTGACTAATACAATATAACAACCCAAAATACATACATACCTAACAGGAGAAATTTAAAGTATGTGAAATAAAAACTAAATGAATTAAAGAGGGAAAGGAAAATACAGTGGAGCTGAACATTTCAAGAATCTTCCCTTAAAATTTGACAGACAACCACCAAAACTATAGACTTGATAAAAACTGTGAATCAGTCTGAACTATTTAACATTGTTTTATCTACTAACTTTAGAATATAGATTGTTTTCAAATTCATGCTGAATATTTACCAAGATTTACAACAAGTTGATCTGTATTAATTTCAATTCAAGACATTGAAATCATACAAAATATGTTCTTTGACTATGATGAAATTAAAATTAGATGATTGGACTATATTACCCTCTTTAAAATAAAAAAATATATAATTCTTATAAGATGATTTTCTGTTGGAAAATTAATGCTAACTTGTGAAAAACACTTTAAAGTCACAAAAGTAAACTTCTTAAAACCCTGTTCTTTATATAACATTAAAGAAACACAAAAGGGTTTTTTTTTTTAAATCATGCAGAGACATTCTTTTGAGTTTCTAGGTCTTAAAATTATGGTTTCTTGTTTGTTTCCTTTTAGAAAGATAATATCTATTGCTTATGTATTTACTATACCAGTAAATGAAACCAAACTACCTTGAGAATTTTTTCTAAAGTGAGGGCAAAGAATAGGGGCATGCAGAATTAAACAATGCTGGGAGCTTGGGTTTGTGCATTGGGGGATGTGTGTATGTACAATATGTGATATTTCAAGAATGTATAGTCCTTTAATAATACAATAAATTCAAGTTACAGAGACATGAGTCCTTTAAAAGCTAGAAATTTGTGCTTTGAATCATTCTTTTACCCTTTGCCAGTTAGTTTCTTCCTGCAAAATGTTTGCCAGAAAAGAAAGCAAACTTTCATATTCACTTAAATACTATACTAAACAAAAGCATCATTTCACTCTCAGATTACATTCTGTCACATAGATATTAAAACCACACAATATGAATATTTTTAGATCAGAAGTTCTTTCCTGTTGTAGAGTTGCATATTTCTATATAAAAGTAGTTAGAGATCAATAAATATCTTTAAAATATTTTAGTAGATAATAATCATTCATTTATATAATACATGTTATATAATAATAACAAAAATGTATTTTATAAAGATGAATTATAATTCATATAACCTACCCGTTATCTGGTTCCCAACTCCCCATCAGAGCTAGAATTCTAGCCAGCAACAGAGTTCAGATAAGCAGGTTTCAAGGGGTAGGCCCCTGAGATGAAACGATGAGTATGTTTACATGCCTCTCTGCTCAAAATCAAACTTGGTGTTGTCTTGAAACCTTTCCAAGGAGCAGGAGGAGACTTGAAATTCATAATCAAACAGCAGTTGTTAACTCTGAAAATATAAAGAAGAAAAGTTGTATGGCAGGAGGAAAGGTCATTAGAGAGTATAATACTTTTGCTCATTTGGATGTAATATTTATAATTACAATTAGAACAGTGCAGAATATGGATTACAAGGGAAAAACGAATAAATGATAGATGGTTATACAGGGAGAATGAAGCTGGAAAGCAGATGTATAAATATGCTATGATTCTAACTGATTTTCATCAGTGGTGTATAAAATTGGCCAAAAAAATAGAAAAGAAACATAGTTGACAATAGGATTAGAAAAAGAGAAAGGCGGCACAGAAACATTGTACTTTGGATAAAACTTTTGATAATATTCAGCTTATATTTGCATTTATGGTTGCACTCAAAAATTGATTTTTGAAGTAGACTTTCTAAGCTAATTCACTGCACAAGAGTCTTCTCCACAGTAACTGAAATAAGTAGATGCCACATGTTTGTCAAGATGTGACTATCTTATTTGTATTTGTACCCCTAGAGGTGAAGCTAGTGCTTAACATAAAGTAAGTACTCAGCACATGTAAGGAAAAATAAATGGCATTTCTGGTTTGAATAAGCTGAATGGTTGGAGCTAACAACAATAATGCTAATATATGAATAGACTCTATACCTGACACCTCTGTCCCCTCTAAAATGAGTTTATTGGATCATCATGCTTCGCCCAATAGCATATCTATTGGCTTCGCTCGTTACACTGTAATTCCTGTGTCAGTCTGTTAGTATACTTGGATGGTTGACGAGACTAGTCTTTCTGTGTCTCTTGGTCTTTATTCTGACCCAGTCTCCCCTCATCCTCCACAGACCTCCTCTCACTGAGAACATTTCTACATCAACACTGGTGGAAACTTACATTCCCAACACTGTGCTTATACATTATTTTTCCAAGAAGTACTGAAACACTTACCTTGTATAATCCCGAGTCTTAGTCCTTATTCATTAGTTCTTCTAGAACTTAGCCCATTCCCCACAACCACCTACATGCCACCATCCTGCTGAAGGGGACCTTACCTCGCTTATTTTAAGCTCCTTACTCCCCAACAGACTACAGTATCCTCATGGCCTGGGAATATAATGTTACTGCCAAGTCATCTACAAAATAATCACCACCGTAATCATCTGTGTGATTTCATCAATAATTTATTCCAATCTCTTTTACTATCCTACTGTGGAAACAGTCTCAGAGTCAGCTCCATATTAAAATCAACATTCCTTTCTAAAATTGTTTGCCTTTTTTAAAGAAAAATGTGTGATATACTTTACATAATAAACTGTTCTTCTAGACAAATAATAATAGAAGATCCTAATGTTTTTTATGATTTAAATCATTTTATTTTTTCACTTTATGATTTAATTTGCATTTTTCTTTTTAGAAGATCCTAATATTTAAAGGGAGCACAATGCAAGTCTAATTTCACTTTATATTTTAATTTCAAAAATTATTTTTCCCATTTTATTCCTACACTCTTAAATGTATCTTAATTTCTCATTAAATAATTATTTTCCCTTTCTTTTATTTACTCAGTCAAACCACAGAATTTATGTGCTGAAGTATCGAGAACCTAATTGTTTAATGGGCAGAAATAAGTAACTTCAAGAGTACTTTAAAACTGGCAATGCCAGACATAATTACAAATTCTTCAGAAAAATCTATTTCTGTAGAATAGGTTAATTGGTTATAACTAGAAGTACTAGTTTCTATTTAAAGCAAGCTTCTCATTTCATCCATGACTTTTTTTCAAGCAAAATTAAGCCAATTATGATTGAGTTAGTCCCCTCAAAAGAACGATTGCTGCTTATTCCTGATTCTTAAGATTTGAGTGATACAGCACATCTACAGTAAACTTCCCACTAATGTAGAATCCCAAATTCCAGTTTCCCAAAACTGCCATAACCTTGTCTCATGTCAGAAATCCTGTAGTCTATAATTTAGATTATGGTGATTGTTAGGGAAAGAATCTAGGCTTCTTTTTTTAAGAAAACATAAGCTAAAACCAAATAAGAACAAAATTGGTTGTAACTGCTGAATTCAGAAAGCTGTCTCCACTTTGTTTGTGTCTTGTTCATTTGTGTGTCTGGGTAGTATTTACTCTGCTTGTTCTTTTGATATTAGTGGTGCAATCTGTGCATCGACTTGGTCGCATTCACCAGTGAGATATTCAAGGGAGCTGTTTTCCAGTCATTGGATGGAATTACTGTCTCAGCTAATTGTAAGCTGCGGAAGATCTTCACCTTGAAGTCAAAGCCTCGTGACACTGCTGACAAAGACGGTATGTACTTTCAAGGTTTCAGAATTCTATGTGGTTTTCTTTCTTTTCTTTATTTTGTGGCTCTTAAGAGAAGCAAAATAAGATATAATATTAAATTAATTTAGAATGGTAATATAAATTATAAACATAAAGCTTTCTAAACTTATGATCTCTCATATTTATTATTAACTTCCACACCTCTGTAATAGTTTATTTGGTTAAATAATATTTGATTATTTTGTCTATCATATTGAATTATATTATCTATAGGAATAATAAAGATTGTATTGAACATCTATTATGAACTAAAGTTTTTGTAGTATACAAGATTGATAATTGCCATTATTTTTTAATTGGCATATGTGCATCTTACATAGTGACCAGTTTCATAAAGACAACTTCTTTCAAGTATATCATGTACTTTGACCATATCATTCCTTGGAATTCTCCCACCTTTCTACTCCCTTCACCTTCCCTACATCTACTAGTCTCCTCCCTTCCCTCAGTTGCCCCTCTATTTCCAGTTCATATACATATAAGTAGTCTTATGTATCAGTACAAAACCTAGGATCCACAAATGAGAGTATACATACAATGCATATCTTTCTGCGTCTGACTTGTCTGAAAAGTTTTATCTACAATAAGTAACATATTTTCATTATTTGTTATGCCTGAATAAAAACTATATTGTGTATGTATGCCACAGTTTCTTTATCTGTTGTCTGTTGACAGACACCTAGGCTGATTCCATAACTTCGCTGTTGTGAATAAATAGTGCTTCACTGAATACAGATGTGCAGCGATTTCTGTAGCATGTTGACTTAAAGTTCTTTGACTATATATCCAGCAATGGCATAGCTGAGTCATTATGGTAGTTGTACTTTTTGTTTGTATACTGATTACAGTAGTGGCTAAGCTAATTTGCATTACCACCAGCAGTGTGTAAGAGCTCCCTTTTCCTCGCCTTCTTGACAACTGGTTGTCCTTTCCTTTGTGGTGTCCACTCTGATGGAAGTTAAATGGAATCTCAGTGTAGTTTTTTTTTTCATTTCTCTGGTCGCTAAGGATGCTAAACATTTTTTCCTATGTTTATTATTCATTTGCACTTCACCATTTGAGAAATGTCTGTTCATTTCATTAGCTCATTTAATTAGAGCATTGGTTTTTCTGGCAGTTAGTTTTTTATACAGTCTAAATATTGATGTGTCAGACATGATCCCTGAAGAGATACTCTTTGTTCCTTAGGCTGCCACTTGACCAGTTAGTTGCTTCCTCTGTGGCACAGAAGCTTCTTAAGTCCATATGATTCTGTTTTTCTTGGCTTTTTTTTTTCACTTTTCAATCATTTATTTTTTATTTTTCTACTTTTACAAGAATATTGAGTGTTCATTCCAGCTTCCCTCCTTTCTCCTCTGCCATTCTTTCCCTTCCCTTCACCATTCCCTCCCATTCCCACTCACCTTCTGCCTGCGTGCTTCTATGGACCCCAGGGTTCACTCTAGCCTGTCTACTCCTGTGGGGGCTCAAGCCTCCATGGTATATCAAGTTCTCTCTCTTCATACCCCATTGACATGTGTATTTCCCTTCACTTATCCAGCTTTAGACCCAAAGGTTTCCACTGTAAGTGCCCATTCTATGGATATAATAACAGCTACCGACAGAAGTGTTTGATGTACTGTTTTCCTACCTATAGGTTTATTGGCTGTCTTCCCTATTGATCTTTTTCCTTCCCTTTTTTAGGTTCTTGTTCTATATAGTAACAGAGATGGGTACCATTCTGACAAGTGGGTCTTGAGTCCAATCAGAAAGCTGTTGGTTGTCTCCTTGATACTTATGACACTATTACATTGGTGGTCACCTGTTGCCATGGTTATCTATATTGCAACTTATAGATCTTATGTCATTGATGGGGCTTGTGATTATTTCTCTCCCCCAGCAGCTTCTATAGTACTTCTTTGATACTGTGTAAGATATCCAACAAAAAGGAAATCCTCAGACCAGTTCTACTTGATATATTTTGCCCATGTTCTATGATCCATTTGTGTTGCATCTTCGTAACAGGGTCTTACTGACAGTTTTGGAGAGCAGCCAAGAGCAATATCAAAAGCCTATAATGTTTGGGGGCCTTTAAGACCTCTCTGACCAACATTTTATCAGGAAGTGCCACATTCCTGTTACTTCTAGCATAATTTTGTGCCTGGGTTCTAAGTGGATCAACTCAAGGCTCCTCTGCATAGGGACTGCCCATTCTTGTTCCTTTCTTTAAAAGACATGTTTATTTTGTTTTGTTTTGGTTTGATTTGGTTTAGTTTGGTTTGGTTTGGTTTGGTTTTGATACATTACTAGCATGGGATGTTCTTTTGGGGTTACTTTCCACAATCTTAGGGATTTTTTTCTTGGCTTTTTAAATTCCAGGTGGTTCTGTTTGTCTTGGTGCTGCTTCCTAGGTCCTTTTCATAAAATGTGTGTACATGCTTATATTCTGAAGTATTTTCCTTGAACAGTTTCAGTTGTTCAGGAGTGTTGGTAAAGTATGGCATCCATTGTAACTGATTTTTGTATTGGGTGAGAAGTGGACCAATTTCAATTGTCATATGTATAAAATAATCCAGTTTTCTCAGCAAAATTTGTTAAAAAAGAGTGTCTTCTACATTGCTGGTTTTGGCATCTTGATCAAAAAATCAGGTGGCTGTAGCTATGACTTTTCTGTTTAGTTCCATTAATTAATATGTCTCTATTTTCAGGAGTAACATAATGTTTTATTTAATGGTTTTGCAATATGAAATTAGGTATTATGACAGCCCTTTACTCAAGATTGCTTTGGACATTTGGTGCCTTTTGTGCTTCTGTATAAATTTTACAGTTATTTTTACTCTAGTTCTGTGACAAATGCTAGTGGAATTCTGTGAGTATTATACTAAATCTGTAGAGCTTTTCTGAGGTGTAGCCATTTTTATTGTATTAAGTGTGCTGATCCATGGGCATGGGAAGGTTTTTACATGTTCTACTGTCTTTGATGTTCTTAAAGTTGTTTTTTGTGAGTGTTATTTGGTTTTGTGTGTGTGTGTGTGAGAGAGAGAGAGAGAGAGAGAGAAAGAAAGAGAGAGAGAGAGAAAGGGCACTGTGTATCCCTGTGGAGGCCCAAAGGTGACTTCAGGAATCATCCTGGATTGCTTTTACCTCCTTTTTTGCTTTGTTCTGGAATTTCTCAGGCAGTCTGGAGTTTTTTACTTAGAACCTGGGACCTAAATTCCAGACCTTCTGCCTGTGAGGCAGAATCTTAACCCCTGAGCCATCTCTCCAATTACTGTTTGATGTTTTAAAACAATTGTTGTTAACTTATGTAGCTTATTTTATTCCAAATAATTATTTGAAGCTACTATGAAAGGGATTGTTTTTCTAATTCTTCTTCAGCTGTTTATTAATGGTACGTAGGAAAGCTACTGATTTATTGATATTAATTTTGTATGCTATATCCTGCTACTTTTTGCTCAAGTGTTTATAATTTTTAGGAGTTTTCTTGTACAGTTTTTTGGGGTCTCTTATTCTCAAGATCCTTCTTGCAAGTAGAGATAATTTGACTCTTTGATTTCCTCTTTGTAACTCTTATTTCCTTCTCTTGTCATATTCTGAGCTGAGATTTCAAACACAGACTTAGAGTGGAAAAAGACCTTTTGTCTCTTCTCTGTAGTGAAAGTGCTTTAGATTTTTTTGCTGTTTACTGCAATCCTAGATATGGGTTCATCATGTTTTCACTTTATTATGTTATGGTATGTTCCTTCTATTCTTCCTAGTCCCTTATGTATCTTTTTTTATCTTAAAGAAATGCAGCATCTGTTGAGATGACCTTATGAGATCTGTCCTGAGTCTGTTAATGTGATGTATGGCATAAATATTTGCATAGTCTTATATCTCTGAAGTAAAAACTGCTTCATCATGATGAGCGATCTTTTTGACACATAATTGAATTCAATTTGCAAGTATTTCATTGAAATTTTTGCATGCTAATAAGATGACTCATCCTGAAGCTCAGGGAAATTTGCGGAAGAGGGGGAGGTAAGATTGTAAGAGCATAAGGATGGGAGGAGTCAGGATATGCAAGATACTCCACACAATTGCATGATCTGCGCAATGACCAACATATCAAAATCTAAAGGACTAAAGGCACTAGGATCCTTAGAAGCAAGGGATTAACAGTCACAATAGTGTTCCTATACTTAAGGGGAACACAAGAAAGAGTTCTAGGAAATGCCACTGAGTCCTTACACCTCATCAGAGAGGAGGACCCAGAGGAAAGTTTGATATACACATTAAAGGATACTTCAGAGATGGTGGGAGAGGGCACTGGGAGAAAGGGAGGGAGGGGGGAAAGGAAGGAGAAAAGAAGGGAGGGAGCAGAGGTTCAGGTAGGCGTGGAGGGAGGGATGGGACAGGGGTACCTATTATGTTTGTATCCCACTGGCTTTTTAACGTGGGACCTAGGTTCTAAACTCAGGACCTTCTGCTTGTTTTAACTTCTGAGGCATAGTTTTAACTTCTGAGCTATCCCTCCAGCCCCTACTAATGGAATTTTGCTCACAATTATTAATTTCTTTATTCTGGGTCAAATATTTATTTTTACTATGTCTTCAAATCACAAAAATACATCCACCTTTTGTGTTTATTTTCTTTTTTTGTTAATGCTAGTACTTTCTATCTATATTAAGATTTAGTTGTGAGCAACGGAAGTCTCTTTTGATAGCTGAAAGAGAAAATAGCCAATGTATAGTACCTCACGGATCCATAGAGTTGGGCTTGTAATCTACAGCCACAAATGAATCCAGTTCTTATCATAAGTCTGTTCCATAGGCAATACCTCTGTCCACACCTGCGTATCTGTGCAGAGATGCCATGAAGCATGTCTTACAGCTGGGCTTCAGGTTCCAGAATTTCTAACACAGTATCCCCTAAAAGCAATATTTCTGCTTCCTACCCTCCTTTATCTTTGCTCTGCCAAATGAAGCATGATATGACTGCATCTACTCTCTGGAACTTAAGTTGCATGCTGCAAGGGAAGTTGGTAAATACATTGTCTGATTCCCAGCCTGGAAAGGAGGACTCATTGTGTAAGAGAATTATAAACTGAAAAAGGTGTGCAATGGTGTTAAGCATCCATAGATGTCCTCACTATCACTCTTACTCTGCCTATTTTGGAAATAATTTGTCAGCAATCACAATAAATTCCCAGTGATGTTAAAATATAGAAATATGGTTGAGTTCTTACTCATTTTAATCCTAGGGAGCCTAGAAAAATGTACATTATTCATAATTTGATTAGTTAGCTATCTATAATCTATATAGTAACATAGCATCATACTATGATGTTTTAAATAACCAAAAGTACTGAAAGAATACTGATGCTTCCTTTTTACTGTTGCCCAGGGTTATTTTATTGAAAATCAATTCTTTCTTAGAGGCTGGAAATGCAGCTGCTCATAAGATGGCAATGGTGATTTTTTACAAGCTTGTCTGTTGACTTTAGACCTGTGTTCTACCTGGATGTGGCTCACTCACAGAACACTATGTCTATAAATTTCATTTGATGTTAATATAACAACTCCTCCAAAGAGATCACATGCCAGTGAGTGTATCTATTCATCTTATATGCCATACAAAGGCTATAGGGAAAAGTAAAAGCTGTCATTGTTTAAAAATGGAACCCTTTTAATTAGAAGCCTCAAAATGTACAGAAAGCAATATATCACATCACAGGAAATAAATCATAGTCTTATTAACATAAATATAAAGAAAATGTAATTCAAGCACAGCATTTGTGTACTTTAATCTCTGATTCTTCTTTAAGTCCCATTAAAATTATGATATAAGAATAAAAATATATAAATCCATCAGGATGTAGAAAAAGCAGAGAGACAGATCAAAGATGTTGAAATTTTTTTAAGCTGAAGGAGTAACTGAAGAAAGCAAGTAAAACAGACTTTTGAACTATACAGAATTTCTATCACTAGTACACTATACAGAAGAACTATATACTACTAATTTCAGAAGAATTCATGAATTCCTGGCCCTAGTAGGAGAAGGAATATGACTAAAACTAGGGGGAGTGATTAAAATTTGTTTAGGTCGCTATCTGAGCCCAGATTTCTTCTCTGTCTACATACTACCCCAGATCAGAAAATGTGTTCTGACATAACAGAAGTCAAAACATAAAAAAAGAAGAAGAAAATGTGCTAGACCCGTAAAATAAGAATCACTTATTCTTGCTTGGCTTCAGTGAACATTTTATTCAAGTATACACGTAATATTGCAAACTTTTTATATACAGATAGAAACATACACAAATCTAAGTGTACGTGTGGGGGACTTATGACAAAGTGAACACACTGCTCTAACCACCACTAGGATGAAGAAATTGAATACTCAGAGCTGTGTCCTTTCCTAAATCATGACTCTCTCTCTTCTAAGACCCAACCTCTATCTTTACTGCCACATGAGCTTTTTTCAACTTATTTTTGACCTCTGTAGAAATGGTATCATAAGTAAAATACTATCCCTATATTACTAGTTTATCCATGATATGTCTAAACCAAATATATCTTGGAGATGTTAATTTGGCACTGTAGAACCTGAACACATGGGTTAATGTTGCCACAGCCCTTTAGAGTGGTCACATGCCTACTTTTTGGTTTTATATAAGTTTTGAGTATGTCTGAAATTTGTTTCACCATCATTTATGATAAAGTTATTGATCCTGTCAAATGCACAAATATGTGTAGAAAAACATAACCTACAATCCAGTATGCAAATACTAAATATTTATCTGTCTTGTGCCTATCAGATACTGTGATAGCACATTCTACATCAAAGAGCTCAGTCTCTCCATGAAATTTACATGTAAATGTAGATTACCATATTCAGATTTAATTCTCATAAAGGCCTTAATACAATCATGAGGTAGGGCCCTCTAATACAAAGTCTTAATTATGCAGATAAGGGCTGCAGAATTGGAGTATCTTGTGCTGAGGGCATAAAAAGTGGAAATGAATCAGCCTTTTGCTGTTCTTAGAAGTTTTTCTGCCTTATAACTAGAAGGCTTTGGTACTTTGAATGTTTACTACAGTAGTGTTAATACTTAATGTTATTATGTTGAATGTTTCCCCACTTCTCTTCATCACTAAGACAGGTAAATGAGTACACATTGTACCCAAATCTCATCAGTTTCAATTAAGGTTGTCTTCCCTTCCTGAAGTAAAGTTGAACTACCATGCCTCAGAGTTAATAAACCAATCCTGAGCAAGAAAGGAGGGAACAAGGTTTCAGTATAGTAGAAATTCCTTGAAATAAATAATATATCCCACAAAAAATCATGAATGTATATGAAAATTCATAATTATTCTGATAAAATATTTTATTATTAAATATTATAAAATATATTTACCATAGGACCTTATCTATCAATGCTCTCAGGATAATTCCATTTATATTAGCATTCAGAATATATCATTAAATGCCTAGGAATAAATTTAAACAAGGAAGTGAAAGCTATATGCTGAAAATTAGAAAACACTCCTGAAACAGACGTTCGTTCCTGATCATGTACAACTGAGGGGGTATGATCTCACCAGAAGGGGAGAGCATATAGTCTGTGAACTTAACCAGGTGTCACATTACTTACTTGCATTCCTTGGAGGCCGATTTTCTCTGCTGTAACATGGTCCCCTCTCTCCTTGTGTCTGGTGTGGCCCTCCAACCCCATCCCTCCTGTTCACAATCCTTGCAATTACCGTATTACATAGGTTTACCCTTGAGTGTCTCAATGTGGGCTGGGTGAGTTTGGTACTAGGAGCCACCTATTAGGGAGTACATACGGCGCTTAACTTTCTGGGATTGGGATACTTCACTTAATATAATTGTTTCTAATGACATCCATTTCCCAGCAAATTCAAGTAATTCATCATTTTTGATGGCTGAGTAGTACTCCATTGTATAGATGTACCACCGTTTCCTTATCCACTCGTCAACTGTTGGACATTTGGGCTGATTCCATGACTTTGCTATTGTAAACAGTGCTGCTATAAACATGGTCGTGCTTGTGCTATCGAGGTGAATTTTTGCTGTATGGACGGTTATTCCCAAAAGTGGAATAGGAGGATCATATGGCATTTCAATCTTTAATTTCTTTAAGAATCTCCAGACGGCTCGCCAGAGTGGCTGTATGAGCCTGCATTCCCACCAGCAATGTAGCAGAGTTCCCCTCTCTCCACATCCTCTCCAGCACTTGTTGTTGTTTGTATTGTGGATTTTTGTCATCCTGACCGGGGTGAGATGATATCTCAGGGAGGTTTTGATTTGCATTTCCCTGATGGCTAAAGAAGTGGAGCATTTTTTAAGATATTTGTTAGACATTTTAATTTCATCCCTGGTAAAATTTCTTTTAAGTTCCAGGGCCCATTTTTTAAATGGGCCATTGGTTTCCTTGGTGTTTAATTTTCTAAGTTCTTTGTGCACTCTGGACAGTAAAGCTCTATCAGATACTCACATACATTATTTTAAACATTTAATAATAATGTTCTTGTGAAAGAAGTACAAATTATTTTTATGTTCACAGCTAAAAGTAGTGTGGGAGAAATAATTTCAGACGGGCTCATTCCAGAATATGTGATCTTAACCACTATAAATAGATGGCTTGATATCTTTCTTTACTACATAATAAATGTCATAAGGACAGGGATTTGAATCCATGCCAAACCTATAGAAAAATCTCATAGTTATATGGCAAATGAATGAATGAAGAAATGAAATATGAGCAGAGTTTATACTGGCAAAGACTTTATTTATTTTGTGCTTATATAAGACACTGTGATAGCACTACAGGTCATTACCGGATAAATAAGGTAAATATCTATGAGTCTAGGACTATAAACTCTTAGGAAAATAGGAAAAGTCATAAACCAAAGTACATCTATACATATCACTTCCTTACACTTCACCCTCACTAAGTTGAAATGAAAATTTTAATGCACAAAAATCTTTATATATATATTAAAATTGATGCCTAGATTTTTGTAAGTAGTTAAAAATCCTCCTCAAAGATATTAAATGCTTATGGAAAAGTTCTTTTTATGATGATTTTATGGCCAAAGAAAGATGGACAGGGTTACAAAATGACTTGCACATTCTAGCAATACGCTAGCTCATAGTAGAAGTAAAGACATTTTAAAGAGAAATCATCTGGTTATGTCTGGATGCAACTATAGTAAATCTGTAGGCTCACTTCTAGCCTTCTCCATGTACCATTTCTCCATTCTAAGCTGACCCCAGACAAGTTTCAATTTGGTTATGTCATTATCTAGATATTGTATTTTCCAATACACAAACCCTTCCAAAAAATAGAATTTTTTTCTGATATAAAAAGGTATGTAAATGGGCCTTTGCCTCTTAGAATTTGATTGTTGGTTTGGTTTGTTATTTACCATCTGGGAGAAAGTTGTGAAATTCAAATAAAGTGGGCAAAAGGCTTTTTCACTAGATAATCAAAGGACAACCAAGGACTACTTGGCAGCCATGTTAATCTGCTTCAGGCTGTTACTAAAGAGCCTGTGCTTGAGTGCCAGTCATCCCCTTCATGCCAAAGGTAGTTCTGTCGTTGAGATTGTAACACACTGGACCAATACTTGGGAAGAGCTGTTCTTTTTCACTTCCTAGAACATACCAGATTTTTTTCTGCCTTCACCATCTTAAGTACTCAGTTCCCTCTACTTGACTGATCACCTCCATCACAAGACACCAGCATATTTTCTGTTGATCCACTTTAATTCACTGTTCCTTGATGACCTGTGATGTTGAGTTTTCCTCTGAGGTTTCTTACCACCTTGATCTTTCCCTTCACAGCACTTAAAATTATAACTACATAGAGCTGGGCATGGTACTCATACCTCTAATTGCAATCCTCAGAAGTCTTAATCAGGAGGATCATCACACGTGCAAGACTAATCTAGGCTACCCAGTAAGGCCCTATCCCAAAATATATATGATTAAATAATTACTTATGATGTGATTGTTCATTTCCTCTGCTAAGTGTGTGCACCAAGAAGGCAAGGACTGGGTCACTGACTCGCTACAGGATTCCAGCCATCAGATGGTCTAAAAACTTATGTGAGCAAGCTCATAAATGGAAACATAATTCAGTAAATATGTGAGGTAAGACAGAACCTGCTCTCTGTAGACTCACAATTCAGAACGATTTAATTGTATGTAAGATCTGTTCTATTTTTCAGAATTAATTCTAATTTTTAAATTTAAATTAAGCTATAAATAACTAAAACAAAATAAAATAAAAGACCAAGTAATTGACCTAAAGGAGAGATGCTAATAAGAGATAAGCAGCAGGGAGATAATCTAATTTCCACTTAGATCTGAGAATACTGCACTGCAGGTAATGAGTGGTCATAAAGCAACATCATAGTTTAATTTCACAAAAATGAAACTAATGCCTCATTTGAGACTTCCTCCATGAAGTCTCAGAGAAGGTTTGAAAGTAAAAGGTTGCTAAGTGGGCATAATGCTTTGTGTTATTCACAACTTTCCAGCACTGTAATAAAAATGCCCGAGATAATCAAATTTTAAAGATAAAAGGATTACTTTGGCTCACAGGTTTGGAGGTTTCAATCAATGCTCAGTTGGTCTTGTGGGTAACACAGCAAATCATAATGAAAACATTCAGTAGAGTAAAACTATTTGTCATATGACCAAGAAGCAAATAAAAAGGAGACCAAGTTTCCATAATCCCCCCTGGGGCATGCTATCAGAAACCTTCAAACCTTTCAAGGTGCCACTACTTCTAATTATTGCCATCTTGGGGACCAGACTGTTAAAATAATAGAGACATGTAGCACCAAAGTATTCTATAATTATTTTTTTAAATAACCAGTAGTGTTTTTAATTTTTCTGTTATTATAAATATGCTGCCCACAGTTTCTCTCTAAGAATAATTCAGTGAATTGCAAAGCAATTCTGGATTAAAAAAAATGCATGGGGGAATTTGAGTCATTTACTATGGAAATCTGATTTCATATTGGAATTTTGTAGTATTATCTGTCTTCTATGAAAACATTTATATAGTGGACATGGTAGTGCACTCAGAGGCAAGGCAGGCAAGAGGACTGCAGTTCCAAAGCTAGGCTGAACTGCACAGCAATTTGAGGTCAGTGTGGGCTTCAATGTGAGAACTTGTCCAAGTAACAATGAAGTTTTCAGATTTATGATCCTTGGGGACTCCTGACTGTCTCTTGTTAGTTATAAACAGGTCTGTGTTGGATACATTTAGAATTTGGCATTGTGCTCCATTATTTACACAAATTCTTTAACCTAGTTCCATGCTTTTTCTCTATATGATTCAGAATATGGAATCTAGTTTTATGTTCTTAATGTTCTCTATAATTCTATTCCTCTTATAAAAGCTATTCATTTATAAATACTGAGGTCGGACCAGCAGGACAGTTCTGCAAGTAAAGGTGTCTACTCACAAACCAGGTAGCCAGAGAATGATCACCTAAACATTAATTGATTTTTCTATATGGTCAGATTTTTGCGAGACACTAAGTGTACCTAACGTTTTAATGAAGGTTTCAACATTGCATAGATAAGCCTGACAAACAACAAACAGTTTTCATTTTTCCCTTGTTCAAAAACAATGTGTCTTTTGTAAAAGGAACACATACATGCTAGGCAGGATATGTTGTAAACCACAAGGTGGAAGGAGAGAACCACCTTCTGAAAGTTGCCTCCACGTCTGTGACACATGTACCTGTGGGAGAGGAGGTCCACTCACTTGTGCCCTCTTTCCTCCCTCATCCTCCACTGTCATCTCTGTGTTTCTCTCTCATCTTCCAAATAAGTGAATATTTTTCAATTAAAAATATACTAATATTGATGTAGAAACACAATGGAGTTGAAAATATGCCATGCAACAAATACATATGGACTAGTTTAGTTATGTTCTGAATGTTTCATGTTTTTTGATTTCATACTGATTTTCATTTTTCTGTCTAACCTTTGCATTTAAAACTGTCTCACTATGTAGCCCAGACTTGTCTTAAACTTGAAGCAATCCTCCTACCTCTGCCTTCCAAGTACAGCAATTATACATGTGTGCAACCACACGTTACTTCTTATTAATTTTCTAAATATCAATGATAAAAAGTTAGTGAAGTAAGCTCACCAAAAACTAAAATGTGGAAATATTGCATTAGGTAATTTTGGAAATCATTACACTGCTAAGGCATATTTAGGTTTTTGCATAAACAGTTCATTTTTCTGCTTTAAGTTTGGAAATCAGTAAATAATTAGAAAAACGCAGTGGCTCATTTGCCTTTATAACTATGGCAAGAGTTTGTTTATGTAAGAGTGGTTTGGACTGAATTTTTTTTTGATAATATTCATGCACACAAATTTTCCACTAGATTGTGAACAACAATGAAATAATAATAGTGAAAAAACATACATTGGCATTTTACAGAAATTATTTCTGTAAATAAATATACATAAAATAAATATTGTGAATAAATAAAAACTGTGTTTTACTACCTAATGGTGCATACATTTTGATGCATTTCCTTTGGATATTTCTTCATTATATGTTTTTCACATACTTATTTTGTACCATTGAGAGCTTTGTGTCTTGGTTAACTTTGATTTTGGGTCTTTCTCAAAGCATTACTACATCTGCAAAAATATAATTTCATGTGTGTTTCTGCTAAGTCCACAATATATTATAGTATGCTTAATGTGCCTCAAGTACAAGAAACGTAAGTAATCTAATTTTGTAGAATTTTAAATACCTTTTGGCATAGATCACTGAGTTTTTCTTTGAACTTCTAATATAGACTTACAACCTGAAATTACTAAGTTGCCATTAAAATTTTTAAGGATTTTGATACATCTGTCTTAGTGTTTTCTAAGACAGTAATGCCAATTTTTATTTCCATTTCCTACAAATAGCAAGTGTTAATATAATCACAATAAAAGAGCCCATATAAGTAAGTAAAGATATAGTAATAGTAAGAGCATAAAAGTTGCCAAAAATAATCTAAATATTCATATAAAGTATGTGAATGATGTTAAGATAAAATAAAATTTTGAGTATAATAAATTACTTTTGCCTGAAAGTATTACCAGGTAAGATGGTCACTTTAGAGAAAACTAGGTGAAAGTCTCTTAAGAAACTTTACTTTTCTCCAAAGGAACCTCCTATGCTAGAAATATGTCCAAAAAAAGTCTTTTAAAGAAATAAATAAGAATGGGCAGTCCCTATGCAAAGGAATATAGAGTGAGGAAAATGGAAGAAAAAAGTGCTGAGCTCATCCACTTAGAACCCAGTGACAAAATTATACTAGAAATAACAGGAATGTGATACTTCCTGATAAAATGTTGGTCAGAGAGGTCTTAAAGGCCTCCAAACATTATAAACTTTTGCCATTGCTCTTGAGTGTTCTCAAAAAAATTGTCAGTAAGACCCTATTACTGAAGATGCAACACATATATAGATCTCACTGTAAGTCTGGGTTTATGTTGATTCATGGGCCTGGATGACACAGTAACTCATTTATAAACTCAACAAGAATATTGGCATTGCTGAATATTCTAAACTCCCACAGTTATTGTGTGAATGAATTGATTTTTTAACATTCTCGAAATACTTTTAATTGTACAAAATGGAAAAGTACAGTTTCGTTTATTTTTTTCTACGTTTACAAGCATATTGAGTACTCATCCCTGCTTCCCTCCATCCCCCTCCTTCCCTCCTTCTCCCCTATATTCTTCTATAGACCCTAGGGTTCCCTTTGGCTTGTTTACTCTTAGGGAGTGGGTTCACTACTTTGAGACTTGTCCTTACAAATAATGACTGACATAGGGACCTGCCTCCATGGACTATCCAGGAACTCAAGAAAGATAAGAACATACAGTAAAAACTCTGGGGACTAAAGCTGGGTGAGTTGAAGGGAAATGCCTCATCAATGTGGTAGCCCAAAGAGAGGCAACTTGTAATGCTACAGAGGCCTGAACCACCCACTCCATAAGAGTAGACAAGCCAAAGGGCAAAATATATCAACTAGAACCCAGACTTACATGCAGGAACAGAAGTGGGAGCAGTAGGAATTGATCAGGTACCAGGCCAGAGGGAGCCTAGGATGTCCTTTATTATCTAAGCCAGTTTTATTGTAGCATACATGAGTATTTATATAAAACAATCAAAGAAGAGCAGGGCCAAATTCTTTTACAGGATTATGTTAAATATATAAATTCAGATTAACAAAGAAAAGGCAGGAGTGACATCTACTTGCTGTGTGGGACCAGATATGATGTCTCCAGGTAGAGTTAAAAGCAGGCATGACACTTAGTTGCTAAAAGGGAATAAACATGAATGTCTCAAATCAGAGTTACCTAGTTACTGTAATGTGCATAATCTTGTGATCCATGCATTAACATATCTCAAATGCACAACTATAGGGGGAAGTTGAACCTTGCCAGTTCTGAGAAGAGCAAAAGTGATCTAAGAATGGACAGGAAGTAAACTCAACTCCTAGAGGGAGGAATTTGCCTGCCATTGTCTATGCAGACAAAAGGCAAAACTCAACTTCCAGAGGGAGGAATCCACCTAACAACTGTCCATTTCAGATGCTAATGTGTCATTCTCCAGAGAGCAGGCTTTAGGCCTACCAACCCCCACAGTGTATTCAGAAATCTGCACTATAATGCACCTAAGCAGTTCTGCCAAATCACATACACTTTTGTAATTGAAAGGTGAATCTAACAAGTGAGAACAAAGTAAGATGGTACATATGTATGAAGATTCAATGATGAAACCCATGACTATACAGCTAGCATTTTTTTTAAAAAAATGAAAAAACACTAAAATTAAAAAGAAAAATGTATTTGAAAGTCATAAGGAGTGATGGATGGCTCATGCCTGTAATACCAGCACTTAGGAGAATAGGCAAGAGGATTGCCTCCATTTCAAGTCAGTCTACACAGTCAGTTCAAAACTAACCAGGGTTACAGTGTAAAATATCCATCTCAAAGAACAAAAAAAAGTTTTAAAGCCAAAAATATGTATAAAAAAGAAAAATTTAAGGAAACCTAAACTCTTTCTAGTGAATGTTCTCATTCATAACGGTTCTGAGAACTTGCTCCCTTGTTTAGACTTCATCTTATTTAACCTTTCCTACACTTCATAGTAAGTAGCATCGTTATTTTTTGTTCTAAGTTTATTAGTTTTTCAAGTTAGCATATAAAGTAACATGTTTTAGTGTGGCATCTTCATACATGGTTCTTATTCGTAACTGCCCCCACTTCCCTTTTTCCACCCCAACCACTACTTACTCTGGTCCCCACACTCTTCCTCAAATCCCCATTCTGCATTCATGTCATAGTTTCGTGAAGTATGCATACACATAGAGTGTGTATATGAATTAACATCAAAGTTCTTCATGTGAGAGGAAACATAGCAGTGTTTGTCTTTCCAGGTTTGGCCAACATAAAAATAATTTCCATCCATTTTCCACCAATTACCATAAATTCTAATTTCTTCACAGCTGAATAAAATTCCCTTGTATTTATGTATCATACTTATTTTATTTATTTTATTTATCATCTGATGGTACGCATCTAGACTGTTTCCAGTTTTCAGCTTTTTTGTACTGTGCAGTGGGGGGTGTTTTTGCAGATACTCCACACTTTTTTCCATAGTGACTCCGCCAGTTCACTGCATAAGGATTCAGTTTGATCCATATCCTTGCTGGCTCTCATTTTCCTTTGTTCTCTTGTTTTATAGCCTTTCTGATAGGGCAGGGTGAAACTCAAAGTTATTTTAACTTCCATTTCCCTGAATGGTTGAGGATGTTGAATCCTCTTTCAAATGTTTATTGGTTGTCATAGTTTGAAATGTGTCCTTCATGTATTCAAGTGTTTGGGAAGGTTATGACACCTTTAAGAGGTGGAGTCTTGCTGGAAGAAGGCAGTCACAGGGGGTGGGCCTTGATCGGTATTAGCCCCACAATGCTTCGAGGAGAAGTCTGCAAGAACAGGTTTATAGCTCTCAGCTTCCATGAAGGACATGACTCAGCAAACCTCCAACTTGTACCAGCTAGCTATGCCTTTTCTGCCTTGAAGGACTATATCTCCCTTCTGTAACATAAGTTGAATAAATCTCCCTTTCTTCCTTAAGTTGCTTGACTTTGAGTGTTGTCTCACAGCAACATAGAAGAGTAACTACTGCATTGGCCATTTGTACTTCTTCTTTTGACAACTATCTGTTCAGTTCTTTAGTCCAGCTAATAATTGGAAGATTTCTTCTGGCACATAATTTTTATACTTGTATATGTATCCTAGATATTAACTCCTGTGTAATGTGTTGTTGAGAAAGATTACTATTCTCATCTGTTTAACTTTCCTCTTAGTCCTATCTTAAAAATTCTAATAATTGATATGCTATCATTTTATTTGATTCTATAAAGTTTTAAATTTACTTCTTGAATTCTTCAATGACAAGGTATTTGTGTAGTTTCTTTATTTTCTATGGTTGTTGATTTCTAGTCTTAGTCTGCTATTGCCTGACAAGTTATTATAAGGAATTATTATTTTATTCTTTTGTATTTGCTAAGGCTTATTTTATGGCCTAAAATGTGATCTATTTTTAAAAAGTTTCTGCAGGTTGCTGAGAAGAATGTGCATTCTATATCTTTTGGATGAAAGATCCTGTGGATAAACTGTTAAATCTAGCTGATCTATGATGTATTTTAGCTCTGACATCTTTTAATTGACATCTTCTTATTGATCTGTATTTGGATTAAGATAAGAGTGGCTTAACAAACCCCACAGTTGATGTGTTCGGACCTATGTGACCTTTTACACATCAGTGTTTGCTTTATGAATTCAAGGGCCCTGACATTCTGTGCACATATGTACTTACAAGTTTTAGGTTTCTTGATGATGTTCCCTTTATTAGCATTATTAACACTGATGACCATCTTTATGCCTTCTCACTGTTTGGCTTGAAATCTACTTCATCAGCTATCAGAAGAACTGTATAACTTTTGGGGGGATTTCATTTCCTTGATGGTTTAATTTCCGTTCCATTCTTAAACTCTTAAACTTTTGCAATGATGTGTTTTTTGGTAGGTGGTAGGTAGTGGGATCATGTTTTTCAGTTCAGTCATGTAGTCTGCATCTTTTAAACAGTGAACTGGGTCCACTTAGATTTAATGTTATTATTAAAAGAGATTTGCTGATTCTCGCAGTTTTGTTGCTGGTTTTTCTGGTTGGCTGGATTCTTGCTTCTTTTCTTTTTTCCTTATTCATATTAGAAATTTGCTTGTTTGGCTCACTCTCGCCGCCTGCCCTCCCGCTCCTTTGCTTGCTCACACTTGTGCTGGCGCTCTCCTTGCCAATCAAGGAGAGTGTGGCCACTGCTTGTGGCTGGGAAGAGGGGCAGAGGCGGCGGCTTACAGGAAACAAAGCTGCAGTTGCATTGGTAGGAAGATGTTGGGCGAGAACAGCAGGAGCAAACTATCACAGAGGAACTGGACATAACCAAGTATAAGATGAGGGTTGGCATTGCCCACCAGGTGGAAGCTTCCAGCTCAGGTGTGTCAGTGCTGAGCCTGTGTGAGAAAGGTGATGTCATGGTGATTGAAGAGACAGGAGAAATTTTCAAGAAAGAAAAGGAAATGAAGAAAGGAATTGCTTTCCTACTAGCATGTCAGTAAGTAACTGAGTATGTCACTTCTCCCCTTTGAAGAATGACCAGGACTTGGTAAAAATGAACCTTGGAGTCCATGTGGATGGCTTTCTTACTAATGTGGCTCACACTCTTGTGGTTGGTGTAGCTCAGGGGTCCCAAGTAACAGGGCAGAAAGCAGATGTAATTAAGGCAGTTCACCTTTATGCTAAAGTTGCCTTATGCCTTGTCAAACCTGGAAACCAGGTAACAGAAGCTGAAACAAAATTGCCCACTCATTTAACTGCACACCAATAGAAGATATGTTGTCACATCAGTTGAAGCAGCATGTCATATTGATGGAGAGAAAACCATTATCCAGAATTCCACTGACCAGCCGAAGGACCATGACAAGGCTGAATTTGAGGTGTATGACATATATGCTATGGATGTCCTTGTGAGCTCAGCAGGGCAAGGCCAAGGATACAGGACAGAGAACCACTATTTATAAACAAGACCCCTCTAAACAATATGTTCTGAAAATGAAACGTTCTCATGATTTTTTCAGTGAGGTGGAAAGGCATTTCAATGCCATGCCGTTTACTTTAAGAGCATTTGAAGATGAGAAGAAGGCTCGGATGGGTGTGGTGGATACAGTGTGCCAATCATGAGTTGCTGCAACCATTTAATGTTTCCTATGAGAAGGAGGGTGAATTTGTTTAAATCTACAGTTCTACTCATGCCCAGTGGCCCCATGCAGATAACCTGATCTCTACCAGTCGAGATGGAGGTCCAGGATGCAGAGTTAAAGGCTCTCCAGAGTTCTGCCAAGTCAAAAAACACAGAAAAAGAAAAGACTTTCAAGACCGTAGAGAACACTACCAGCGGGTACACATTAGAAGAAAACGAAGCTTGTCCCCAGCTTGCCATACCTGCCTCATCCCCTTTCCATCACACCCCAGGCTTTCTGAAGTGCAGACTGCCAGCAGAGCAGAGGTCTCCCTGCCCTGGTCCCAGTCCCCCGACCCAACTCTTCTAATAAAAACCAGCTCCAACTGACTCTGGTCTTGGGAGGCCAGATTTCCCAGCCACCGAAGACTACTTTAAATAGAAAAAAAGAAATTGAGGCCCAGCCCTACCACCCGGGAGCACCACGCGTCCTGGCGGCGAGCACCCAGGCCGACTCCGGCTTGGCCTGCGCCCGGGCACGGACGACCCCAGCCCCCTCCGCGCCGCGCCGCGCCGCGCCCCCGCCCCGCCCCCGCCCCGCCCCGCCCCCGCCCCCGCCCCGCCCCGCCCCGCCCCCGCCAGCTGCCCAAGGTGAGTGAGAGAGCAAGCCCAGCTCAGCCCCACCCCCCCACCCGGGAGCCGCCCAGCCAGCAGCACCACGCCCCAGGGCCCCTGGCTTTGCCCCCGGGGCTCTGCCCCCCTCCGCGCCGACCTTCCCAGGTCGCAGGTGAAGAATTCTGCCATCAACATCAGACCCTCTGCCTCTCTGGCCCACCGGGAACCTATGCACGTGGTCCACGGAAGACACACTGCTACTCACAATTCAATAGAGCCCAAAGGAAACTCAAGCAAAATTCCAAGGAACAAAGGGAACACAGGCCATACATCTGGACTCCACTACAATCAGTATATCGCGTGGGCAAGATTCTTCTCATCCAACCCAAAGATAATTAAACTTTTTCTTTTCACCTTACTGATCCTTTAAAGTATCAATGCTATAGATCAACTTTCTCATACAGCCACCCCACAACATACAACTCCAGGGAGTACACCACTCACCCCCACATTTCACCAAGATACTAAATCGTAAAAGTGCACTACCAAACTAATGTTCACCCACTGGTAACATAACCTGACTTAACTGATGTACTAACAGCCTAGTAGCCTCATCTAGGATATGATGATAACAATACACAAACATACCCAATCCAAGGCAAGCACTAGTAATAACTGGCAAGTGTAACAATACCAACTAGGTGGATTCAGTGAAAAACACACAGAAACTGAAAGGTCCTAAAAAACGAAACAACAATGTACAAGTCAAAGTGCAGATCCACAAGAAACAAAACCCAAGAAGAGCAATCTCCTGACGAAAGAATCAATCCCATAATGAGGGATTCTGACCAGAACAAATCCACAGAAAATAGCCATGAAAGCCAGACCCAACATAACGACTTTCAGAGTATGATCATTTTCATGATTAATACTATGAAAGAGGAAATCCGAGAAGAGTTAAACAACCATATCAACCACTTCGAACAGGAACACAACAGGCACTTGGAGGAGTTGAGAAAAACAGTTCAAGAAACAAAAATAGGTATAGAAGAGTTAAAACAGTCTCAGGCAGAGTTTAAAATCGAACTAAAAGACAAGTTATCTTCAACCCAAAACTCAACAGAGAGTCTTATGAGCAGAACAAATAAGGCAGAAAATAGAATTTCAGATCTTGAAGACAAAGTGGGAGAATTGACCAGCTCAATGGAAGACATTGTTAAAGCCAAAAAGATACTGGAGAGGAACATTCAAGAGATACGGGACACCCTGAAGAAGCCTAACATGTGCATGCATGGAATACCAGAAGAAGAATCCCAAAATACTACACCGGAGGAAATATTTCAATTCATCATAAATGAAAACTTCCCACACCTAAAGAATAAGAGGCCTATCCAAATACAAGAGGCATTTCGCTCTCCAAACAGATATGACCAAAATAGAAAATCGCCATGGCAAATAATAGTCAAAACACTCCACATTCAAGACAAAGAAAGGGTGCTGAGAGCTTCAAGAGAAAAAAAGCAACTCACTATTAAAAGTAAACCTATTAGAATAACAAATGACTACTCAATGGAAACAGTAAAAGCAAGAAGAGCTTGGAGAGACATACTTCAACTATTAAATGAGCAAAAATGCCAACCCAGACTGATATACCTGGCAAAACTATCTGTCATGATTGAGGGAGAAAGAAAAATTTTCCAAAACAAAGAAAACTTGAAGGGATATATGTCTACCAAACGAGGCCTTAAAAAAATGCTAGAAATGATACTCAAGCTTGAAGAAAAGAACAAGCATATCCAGGAGGACAGAAGGGAAGTATAATACCACCAAAACATAAATATCAAACAACATGCTTACAAAGACTACTAAACATAAAAAATGTCCCATTCTGTGGGTTGCCTTTGAGCTCGTGTTATAATCTCTTTATCTGAACAGAAGCTCTTTAATTTCACAAGATCCCAACTGTTGAGAGTTTGTAGCAGTGACTGTGCCATTGGATGTCTGTTTAGGAACTGTTGGCCTAGCCCAATCAGCTCGAGGGAGTTCCCTATCCTTTCAACTATGATTTTTATAGTCTCTGGCCTGATATCAAGGTCCTTGATCCATTTGGAATTAAGTCTTGTACATGGTGACAAGTACGGGTCCAGCTTTAATCTTCTGCATGTGGAGATCCAGTTTTGCCAGCACCATTTGTTGAAGATGCTGTTCTTTTTCCATTGGATTCTTTGGGCCCCTTTGTCAAAGACCAAATGGCTGTATTTTTGTGGGCTTATATCTGGGTCTTCAATCCTTATCCATTGATCTGTGTGTCTATTTTGGAGCCAGTACCAGGCTGTCTTTATAACTATGGATTTGTAGTATAGACTTAGGTTTGGTATGGTAATACCTCCAGCTGTGTTTTTGTTACTCAGGATTGTTTTTGCTATCCTGGGTCTTTTGTGCCTCCATATGAACTTTGAGATGGTTTGGTCAACTTCTTTGAAGAATTGCTTTGGGATTTTGATTGGTATAGCATTGAATCTGTATATTGCCTTTGGTAGGATGGTCATTTTTATGATGTTGATTCTGCCAATCCAGGAACAAGGATGGTCTTTCCACCTTCTGGTGTCTTCTGCTATTTCTTTCTTGAGGGTTTTAAAGTTTTCATTGTAAAGGTCTTTTACCTCTTTAGTTAGGTTTATACCAAGGTATTTCATTTTTTTAGGGGCTACAGTAAATGGTATTGTTTCTCTCAAGGCTTTTTCACTTCTTTCATTCTGGGCATATAGGAAGGCCTCTGATTTTTGCACATTTATTTTGTATCCTGCCACCCTGCTGAACTTCTCAATTAGTTCCAGGAGCTTCCTGGTGGAGTTTTTGGGATCACTCAGGTATAAGATCATGTCATCTGCAAATAGGGATATCTTGACTTCTTCCCTGCCGATTTGAATCCCTCTTATGTCCCTTTCTTGTCTTATGGCTTCAGCTAAGACTTCAAGTACAATATTGAATAGAAGTGGTGAGAGTGGACAGCCTTGTCTAGTTCCTGATGGAAGTGGGAATGATTCCAATTGTTCCCCATTGAGCATAATCCTTGCTGTGGGCTTGTTGTATATAGCTTTTATTATGTTGATTAAGGTTCCTTCCATTCCCACTGTCTCTAGCGTTTTGATCATAAAAGGCTGTTGGATCTTGTCAAAGGCTTTTTCTGCATCTATCGAGAGTATCATGTGGTCTTGGACTTTGGACTGGTTTACATGATGAATTACATTTATTGATTTGCGTATGTTGAACCAACCTTGTGTGCCGGGGATGAAGCCTACTTGGTCCCCGTGAATGATCTTTTTAATATGTTTTTGAATCCGATTTGCTAAGACTTTGTTGAGAATCTTTGCATCTGTGTTCATCAGGGAGATTGGCCTATAGTTTTCTTTTTTAAGCGAATCTTTATTAGGTTTTCGGATTAAAACGATATTAGCTTCATAGAAGGAATTTGGTAGTGTTCCTTCCTTTGCTATTTGATGGAACAGTTTAAGGAGTATTGGTGTTATTAACTCCTTAAACGTCTGGTAGAACTCTGTGCTGAATCCATCTGGTCCAGGACATTTTTTGGTGGGAAGATTCGAGATTACTTCCTCAATTTCCTTATATGTTATAGGACTATTTAAGTAATTCACAACTTCCTGATTCAATTTAGGTAAGTTGTGTTTACTTAGAAATTCATCCATCTCTTTTGTGTTGTCAAACTTCACAGAGTATAAGTTTTTGAAATATGATGTTATAATTCTCTGGATTTCTTGGGTATCAGTAGTGATAACTCCATGTTCATTTCTAATTTTGTTAATTTGGGTTTTCTCTCTCTTGCTTTTGGTTAGTTTAGCTAGGGGTGTATCAATCTTGTTAATTTTTTCAAAGAACCAGCTTTTTGATTGGTTGATTTTTTCTATCGTTTTCTTAATCTCGATTTCAGATATTTCTCCCCTTATTTTGCTAATCTCCTCTCTTCTACTGCTTTTGGGATCAGATTGCTCTAGTTTCTCTAAAGCTTTAAGCTGCATCGTTAAGTTGTTTATTTCTGATGTTTCCATTTTTTGACGTAGGCATTAAGAGCTATGAACTTACCTCTTAGAACAGCTTTCATTGTGTCCCAGAGATTTTGGTAAGTTGTATTTTCGTTATCATTCACTTTCAGGAAATCTTGAATTTCCTTTTTAATTTCTTCCTGAATCCAGTTCTCATTCAGCATCATAGTGTTAAGTTTCCAGGAGTTATTTTCTCTTGTTTGATGTGTTGTGGATGTCCAGCTTTAGGCCGTGGTGGTCTGATAGGGCACAGGTTAGAATTTCAACTTTCTTGTATATGTGTAGATTCATTTTGTGGCCCAATATGTGATCTATTTTGGAGAAAGTTCCGTGTGTTGCTGAGAAAAATGTGTATTCTTTGGTGCGTGGGTGAAAAGTTCGATAGAGATCTATAAGGTCCATTTCTTTCAGGGTTTACGTTCCAAAGTGTCTCTGTTAAGCTTTTGACCTGTTGATCTATCCCATGTTGAGAGGGCGGTGTTGAAGTCTCCAAGAATTATCGTTTGGGGGTTGATTTCTTGCTTTAGACGCTGTAGGGTTTTCTTAATGAATGTGGAGGTGCCCGTATTGGGTGCATATATGTTCAGTATACTGAAGTCTTCCTGGTGAATTGTACCTGTGACTAAAATATAGTATCCATCCGTGTCTCTTATAATTTTCTTTGGTTTGAAATCCACTTTGTCTGATAACATAATGGCTACCCCTGCCTGTTTTCTGCTTCCATTTGCTTGTAGAATTGTTGACCAGCCTTTTATTTTTAGAGCGTGCCTATCTTTTGTGGTGAGATGGGTTTCCTGCAGGCAGCAGATTGATGGATTGTGATTTTTAATCCAAGTTTGTAATCTGTGTCTCTTGATCGGTGAATTAAATCCATTAACATTTAGTTTTATAATGGAGAAACTATTAATTCTAGACATTTATTATGTTTAGTAGGTTTTATAAGTATATTGCTTCGCTTTTAATGGTGTTATATTTGCCTTCTGTTCTCCTGGATATGCCTGTTTTTTTCTTCACGCTTGAGTATCATTTCTAGCATTTTTTGAAGGCCTGGTTTGGTGGACATGTATCCCTTAAAGTTGTCTTTGTGCTAGAAAATTTTTCTTTCTCCCTCGATCATGACAGATAGTTTTGCAGGGTAAATCAGCCTGGGTTGACATTTTTGCTCATTCAATACTTGAAGTATGTCTCTCCAAGCTCTTCTTCCTTTTACTGTTTCTACTGAGAAGTCATTTGTTATTTTAATAGGTTTACCTTTAAAAGTGACTTGTTTTTTCTCCCTTGAAGCTCTCAGCACCAGTTCTTTATCTTCAATGTGGAGCGTTTTAACTATTATTTGCCGTGGCGTGCTTCTATTTTGGTCGTATCTGTTTGGGGTGCGGAATGCCTCTTGTATATGGATGGGCCTCTCTTTTTTTAGATGAGGAAAGTTTTCCTTGATGATCGTTTGAAAAATTTCCTCAGGGGTGGTATTTTGAGATTCTTGCTCTGGTATTCCATGAATACGCATGTTAGGCTTCTTCAGGGTGTCCCATATCTCTTGGATATTTCTCTCAAGTATCTTTTTGGCTTTGACAACCTCTTCCATTGAGCTGGTTAGTACTCCCACTTTATCTTCAAGGTCTGAAATTCTGTTTTCTGCTTCGTTAGTTCTGTTGATAAGACTCTCTGTGGCGTTCTGGGTTGAAGATAACTTGTCTTTTAGCTCAGTTTTAAACTCTGCTTGAGTTTGTTTTAACTGCTCTATGCCACTTTTTGTTTCTTGCACTGTTTTTCTCAACTCCTCCAGATGTCTGTTGTGTTCCTCTTCGAAGCGATAGATTCAATTATGTAATTCCTCCCTGATTTCCTCTTTCATAGTATTGAACATGGTAATGATCATATTTTGAAAGACCTTATCCTGGGTGAGGCTTTCTTGGCCTTTTTCCGCGGGTTTGTTCTTTTTGGAGTCTAACATTATGGGATTAATTTCTTCAGTGGGAAATTTGTTTACTTGAGTGTTGCTTCTCATGGATTTGCACTTTGACTTTGGCATTGTCATTTTAACTCTTAAGATCTCTCAATTTCACTAAACTGAATTATTTGGCCTGGGGTCCTGGTGGGCGGGGTCCGAACGGGGACTTACCCAGGGCGCGGGGTGAGGCCCGGCTGGACCGCGCGCGTCCCGATCAGTGGAGCGGGGTGGGGTGAAAAGGGAGGATGGGCGCGTCGGCGTGGAGCTATTTAACCCGAGGGCAGCTGGGGCGGGGCCCGGGCACAGGGGGAGGTCCTCCTGGTCCCTCGGCCCCCTGCGCGGCTCCGGCTGGATGGTGGGAGTCGGAGCCAGGTCCCTGTGGGCTGACCTGGGGTCCTAAGGCGCGGGGTGAGGCTTTATCTGGCATTTCATTTGTCTCACTGTCTTTAGTTTCTGGTATTAAGGAGTTGTAAGTTTGTGGAAATTCTCAATGGCTTGTCTTCTCATTTTTCTTGTGTGTAGTTATTTGTTTTCTTTAGTACATCATTGGAATATGTGTCTTAGTACATCATTGGAATGATGTGTATCTCTTTTATTTTATATGATTCTTCCTCTTCATGTTCCTCATGAAAGGAAAGCTTACCTGAGTAACAGATTCAATAATCTGGCAGCAGCTCCATTGTTAACTCAATAAGTAAAAAACAGCTGTGCACTTCATTTGTGACCCAATAAGATTCAGTGATAGGCACTAGGATACTGATGGCAAAAATGTAATTTATAAGGGTATTCATAATTAAGAAGTAAAAGAAAAAGGAATGGAGAAAAGGAAAACAGAGAGTAGAATATGAATGAGAGAAAATATATGAGCTTAGAAATATAGACATAATAAAGATAAATCTATGGAATAGGATCAGAAAAGTAAGGACAGTCATAAAAACCTACTTAGCTGAGATATAAGCTAAAGCAAAACAAGCAAAGTCTAAAAATGTCAGTGAAAATGAAATTAAATGGAAAATAATACAACATCAAGCAGTATTTTTTTCCTCCTTAGTAGGGTGAACATGGTTTCTCCTACGCACACATTGTCTTTTATAGCAGGCTGTGCTGGTGAAGGAATTCCAACAACTTAATTTGTGCATTCTCCCTGCTGAACAGTTTCTGTGGGAGTCCACTCTCTTCAGAGAACCCCTTGTCTGATGTCCCGTCCCACACCTGGCCCCTACTAATTCATCTCCCATGTGCTAGTGACCATGCTTTCCATGAGACTTCAGTGTCATCAAATCTCTGAGGGGGTCTGGAAACTCGATCGTGTTTGAGTTCACCTTTGCTGTTGGGTATTCTCTTCCCCAGACAGATCTTAGATTTTTTTTTACCATTGTACCATAGCTCATGCATTAGAATACTTGTATTTCTTGGCCAGGTGGTGTAAAGATCAGCATATTTTTTTGTGTTCTCAAACCATTGCTTGCCTAGGTAATAGCAGGTGTGATGATGGCATTGTAATCCTTAGGTGCTTGCTTAGTGGTCAGATCAGACACCCTGGCTGCACCTGTGTGGCTGGTTCTTCAACCATCACTGCTCCTCTCAGCTCACAGTCTGTCCCTTGGCTGCCTCTCTACAGGCCGTTCAGCCCTCTCCAGCTTCCTGTTCTTGGGGTGTCCATGTCAAGCCAAGTGCACAGAGGGGTTTGCTTCTTCTGGCTGTTTCACAGAGGATTTTACAGGTCTCATCCAGGCATATTTCTTTTCCCTTCATGACCAGTATTGCTTTGCCATTTATTTTACTGTTACTCATGTGTTTCTGATGTTCTTCAGCTTTTTCTACTAGAAATAAAGTCTATTCATGGCTTTTCTCCTCATTAGGTCACTCACAGACAGTTTCTAACCCAGTCTTACCAGAAATACCATGCTTATTTCACAGACATGAAAATTAAGGCTGGAAAATGGAGTAAGTCACCTGAAATTGCACTCCACAATGCTGGGCTTTAATTGGCTTCACTTATAGAGCGTGCTCAGTTGGAAGAAATGACTTAATGTTTTGGACATGATGTTTTTCTTCATTTCCAATTGTATATGGTATTCCCTTTTCAACAGATGAACCTACAGACATTATTCCACGAAGCTGCCAACTAGCGACAGATGTTCCACATGTCACACAGCTGCTCAACATGACTAAACTCCGCCAAACAGAAATAAAATTTGGAGGTCATCCTCTAAGATCAGCAGAATCAGGTATGCAGTGAGCATAGTACATCTGCATCCCCATCTCAAGGTGTGACTTCCTCCAAAGAGGTCATCTACTTCATTCCTTTCTGTCGTTAATGTTTGGTACAGTGCTGCCTATGTACCAGAACAGGGACTGCAACATTGTGAAGCCAGGCAAAATAAGTGAGTAAACTGGGTGGGATTCCTGGATATTTGGACAAACAAAACTCTTTCTATCTCATAAAGGAAGAAGAAGATAGAGTAAGAGCAAGAATAGACCTGATTTAAGTAAAGTAGTTCTCCTGTTACTATGAAATCACAGTCCCCTCTGGGAGGGAGTCAGAGGAAGTGGGAGAGACTACAGTCAATTCCAAGTTCATTGTCAGTCTAGAAAGAGTAACAGCAATTCAGTTCTGGCCATTGTTGTCCTTGCAAGAATTCACACCAGTCTCACTGGATATTTCATCTTGTTTTGTCCAGAGATATTAGATTCCTGAATATTTCTGATTAGTCCCCAATTTTAGAATGTTTTCTCAAACTCTTTGAAAACAGTCTGTGAGTCAAACAAAATGTCAAGGACTTCCACTCCTCTACCTCTGTAATGGACAATATATCTGTTGACCAAATCAGTGAAAAATACTTACAAATCAAGAAAACTAGCATTTTATCAATTCAGTATATATTTAAATCCCTTGGAACATTTTCTAAAATACTGTCCATTTTAAAATATTTTTTTCCACATTCTACTTGATTCAATTTGGCCTGTTTTGGTGTGTGTTTATTTGGTGTGTGTTCACTGTTACTTAACTTCCCTAGTGATTCTTATGTGCAATAGTTATTGTGAACCACTGGACCACTTAGCCCCTCAGCCCCTCAAAGGTCTGGAGATCAAACTCAGTTTATGAACAGATACCTTACCCACTGAGCTATCCCTCCTCCCTCCGTTTCTCCCCCCTTCCTGTTTATCATCTGTACTTATGTTGGATTCATTTATCCTTAGGGTATTTTCTGTATATCACTCTTCATAAGCATTAATGCCATAAATTATATATTCACAGAGACTTGGACCTCTTTTGTAACATTTCAGTATAAACCCTAGGAAAAGACTGTGTAAAAATTGGCATTTTAAAACCTTTTGTCATGCTACTCTGAACTTATAGAACAGCAAAGAAAATGTATAATAAACAACCCCATAATCCCATCACTGCTTCACAATTACCAACTTTAAGTAGGACTTTTTGCTAAAAATGAGGACAAATGGTGAAAATATATGTATTTACTGTATATACATCATATTTACACATAGAAAAAGAAAGATTTCATACATTTCATGTTCATTAAGGAGCCTTGACAAAATATATGAAAAGACGAAAATGAACTCACTATTCAGGCATCCATTCTTTGGGTCACAATTTAATCTTAAGAAAGATTTGACATAGAATGCAATAAAAAAAACATTTTCAGTAGCAAATACAGTATCTGTACTTAATGTGCTCCATTATTTTCAGTAACAGAAATGTTACTGAAGCAACTGTGAAGCATATTAGAGAACTTTATGATGGTAAATGTTCTTTTTTTTTCTAATTCTAGTTTAATGTGTTAGGAACTAATTGTGTCTTTAAATGAAAATGCAAGTTTACCTACAAATATCATCATTATGGTTTTATTTAAAGTTCAAGGATACTTGCAGTATATGAGACTCAGGAGAAAATTGAATAAATACTAATTTCATCAATAATTCAGTGTTACAACTAAGCAGAAATATTTTCATGACCATTAAATTTAAGCCCAATTTAAAAAGGAAGACAATAGTATGTAGTCTGTAAATTCCATAAGTGGGTTTTTCTTTTTTCTTTTTTGTACTTTATTTTTCTAGTTTGAGTACTCATTCCTAGTTCCCTCCATTACCCCTCCCTCCCATATCCCTCCTCTTTATCAACCTACCCCACTCCCTCCCACCTGCCTGTCTGCTTCAGTAGACCCCAGGGATTGCTCTGACTTGTTTACTCTTGTGGAGGTTAAGGCCTCTTGTGGCGTATAAGTTCCTTCTCTTCAGGCCACCCCACTGCTAGGGGCATTTCCCTTCATTCATTCAGCTTTAGTCCCAAGATTTCCACTGTATGTTCTTATCTCTCTTGAGTTCCTCTATAGTTATTGGGGGCACTTTGGCATGTCAGTCATTATGCAGGTCTAGTAAGGAGAAGTCTCACTGCATTAGTTCCTAGATGCAGCAGTCCTGCATTGAATGGAATGTCTTGTCCAATGATGAACCTTCCAATCTTTAGGTTCTTACATTCCCACCACCCCTTCTGCCACAAGATTCTCAAAGCCTTAGGATGGGGAGACATTAAGTTGGCCTTATTCTGGGTGAGCCTTGCTGCATGGCCGGTACTCTGCATTATGACTGGCCATTGTTGTGTACTTCACTGTTCTTTTATTGCCCTAGCCTGCATCCTGTCAAGGTGTTCAGATTCTCTACTTCTATAGTAGAAGACTTCTGTAAGTTCCTTGGTTGTTTTTTCTTATTGATGTATTTCCTTTCTTTTTTAGGTTCTTCTAGTTAGTAGTAACAGGAGTGTGTTCCATTCTGACAGGCAGGTCTTGAGTTCAATCAGAATCATCATGCCATTATTATTCCTGTTACCATGGCAATTTTTATTGCAACTTGAAGAACTCATTAGTTGATGAGGTCTGTGATTATCTCCTCCTCTCCCTGTAGCTTTGACAGTATTCCTTGGTACTATGTAAGCTATCCAGCAAGGAGGAAGTTCTTAGACCACTTCTAGTTGTATTTTGCCCATGTTCTGAGATCCATATATGTGTTGCATCTTCAGTAATAGGGTCTTACTGACAGGTTTTTTGGAGAGCAACCAAGAGCAATGCAAAAGCCAATAGTGTTTAGGGACCTTTGAGACCTCTCTGATAAATCAGGATTTTATCAAGAAGTGTCACATTACTGTTATTTCATGTATAATTTTGTCACTGGGTCCTAAATGGATCAGTTCAGGGCTTTTTTTCCCTCCTGTTTTCCTCTCTGTGTGTTCCTCTACATAGAGACTGCCCATTTTTGTTCCTTTTTTTAATAGACATGTTTGGGTTTTTTAAAACTTATTATCAGTATAGGAGGTTCCTTTGGGATTACTTTGCACAATTTTAGGGTTTTTCTGTAAGTCCCTCTGTCCCTCTTATGTCCCATCCCCTTATTCCTTGCTATGCATAAGTGGGTTTTCAATGCATATTAGTCAACTGATATCACTTATATATAAATTTAGTAATTATCTATTTTTTGTTTTATGCATCATAGTTATATCCATTTCAACTTGCTACAATTGTTCCTCTTTAAGCAAATCTTACTGCTCATAAATAACAGCTGAGATTTCATGAGCACATATTACACTCTGTGGCTTTACATCTACAAATATTTTTCAAGGGTGATTTTGATTTACATGAGCTTTGAAACTTACCATCAGTAAATATACTAATTTTTATTCTCTGAATAAGATATTTCATTGGAAAGGTAAACCTAATGAATACGCCCAAGAGCAGCTTTTTTAATAATGGATAAGCCAGGAGATACTGCTTTATTTGAGCTATTTGTTTTATGTCATTTGAAAGCATGGACTCCCATGATGAAATTTGAATTGCAGGAGGAAATAACTGTTTGTTTTTGTAATTCACTGTGTAGTATTTGTGTTAATGTTGACATTTTATCATAACTACATATTGAGAGATCCCAGTGAGGCCCCAAGAGAAGAGGCAGCCACTTCTGTGTTTTCACACAGCCAGAAAGGGAAATCTTGAAATCTGTAGCTGATTTGGGGCAATTTTTTGTTAAATTTCATATAGTTTTATAGAGAACATTTTTTGTGCATTGTACATTTTTTCTTTTTATATTTATTTATTTTTCTAGTTTTACAAGCCTATTTGAGTACTCATCCTTGCTTCCCTCCATTCCCCTCCCTGTCACATCCCCCTTTCCCTTAATCAACCCATCCCACTCCCCCCACCTTCCTGCTTGTCTGCTTCTGTGGACTCCAAGGTTCCCTCTGCCTTGTCTACTCTCATGGGGATTCAGGCTTCTTGTTGCATACAAAGTTGCCTCTGTTTGGGTCATCCCACTCACAGGAACATTTTCCTTCATTTATACAACTTTGGTCCCCAAGATTTCCACTGTATGTTATGTCTCTTGAGTGCCTTTATAGTATATGAGAGGCATGTTGGTATGTCAGTCCTTATGCAGGTCTGGTAAGGACAAGTCTCACTACTGCATTGAGTTCCTGGATGCAGCAATCCTGCCTTGAATGGAATGTTTTGTCCAATGGTGAACCTTCCAAGTCTTTAGGTTCTTGCATTCTTACCACCCCTTGTGCCCCAAGGTTTCCAAAGCCTTAGGATGGGGAGAGATTAGGTTGGCCTGATTCTGGGTGAAACTTGCTAGGTCACTGATACACTACATTATGGCTGGTCATTCCTGTCTACTTCACTGCACTTCTATTGGCCTAGGCTCCATCCTGTTAGGGTGTTGAGATCCTTTATTTCTGTTGTAGAAGACTTATAAGCTGAGTGTCTACTGTTCTTCTAATCTATGGGTATAATAGCAGCTATTTACAGAGTAGTTTGGTATACTGTCTTCCTATGTATAGGTTCATTGATCTATTTCCTTCCCATTTTAGGTTCTTGTTCTAGTTTACAGTAACAGGTATGTGTTCCATTCTGACAAATGGGTCTTAAGTTCCATCAGAAAGCTATTGGTTATCTCCTTAATAATCATGCCACTATTACACTGGTAGTTACATGTTACCATGGTGATTTTTATTGCATCTTGCAGATCTCATGAGTTGATGCAACTTGTGATTATTTCTCTTGTCCAGTATCTTCAACAGTATTCCTCGGTACTGTGTAAGCTATCCAGCAAGGAGGAAGTTCTCAGACCAGTTGTAGTTGATTATTTTTCCTATATTCTGTGATCACTATGTGTTGTATCTTCAGTCCTAAGGTCTTACCGACCGTTTTTTGAAGAGCAATCAAGCCTAAAATGTTGAGGTCTTTGCAACCTCTATGACCAACATTTTATCAGAAAGTATCACATTCCTGTTTCTTTTAATAACAGGAGAGACTGTTAATTCTTGATCAAGAACACTTAATGAAATTAATAAAATAATTGTGTTTCCAAACAGCTACACTTGATGTTAGTTCTCAGTGCACATTAGCTAATGATTTTAGGACTCTGGCATCATATGATCTTGTTTTATTCATGGAACTCCAGTTTAAGTGAACCAGAGAATCTGGTCAGGTTATAGAAATGAGCATTTAGCCACTAATGACAAGCTACAATTTGTACAAATTGAAAACAAGTCATTTACTTAAAAATCAGAAGGCAGTATTCCTGAGTGCCTTCCTTCTATATCAACAGTCTTTTGTTTTTAAACAAAAGAAAACTATAAGAAGGTAATGGTGGGTATACAAGTTCAGAATTCTTTATACACATGTATAAAAGTGTCAAGGAACTAAAAAAAAGTAAAAAAAAAACTATAATTCCACCAAAAAAGAAGAAAAAAAATTGACATTTCCTACAACTATATAATGGATGAATTGATGCCTCTAGAAAAAAAAAGAAGGAAGGAAGGAATGAACAAGGAAGGAAGGGAAGCTGTCTGGCTATTAGGCAAGCTGGCTCTAACATTTTTAAAGTCTGTATTAGAATTTCCTTATTAGTCAAACCAAGGAAAAAAATCTGTAAAACAAAAGAAAAAAAGGAAAAGGAGTTAGAGTATGACACCAGAAAACCCAAAAAACTTAATAGATCAATAGAATAGTAGGTGACCAACCCCATCAAAAATCTCAATGACAAGCTTTACAGAAATAGAAAAAAATCCTAAATTCATATGGAAGCACAAAAGACTTCAGCTAAACTGTACTGGTTACTCTTATCTATTGCTATGTGAGACACCGAGGCCCAAAGTCAAGCAACCTAAAGGAGAAAGGGAGATTTATTCAGCTTATCATTCTAGAAGGGAGATTCAGTCCTTTTTGGGAGGGAAGGCATGGCTAACTAGAAGAAGCTGGAGATGGGCTAAGTCACATCCTTCAGGGAAACAGGTGCTAAACTGCCACTCCTAAACCAGAACTCTCCTGGAAGTAACTAATCCACCTCAAGATCCACCCTCTATATCTGCCTTCCTCCCAGAAGATTCCACCTCCTAAAGGTGCCATGATCTTCTCAAGCACATGAGTCTGTGGGGGACACATTTCAAACCATAGCATAGCCAAAATAATCCTGAGTAAGAACAATGCTGGAGATTTCTCAATACCTGATTTCAATTTATACTGCAGAGCCATAGTAACAACATTGTGTAGTATTGGCACAAAAGCGCAGATTAGAGGGCCTAGATATAATCCCAAGCAGGTCTAACCACCTGCTTTTTGACAGATATGCCTAAAACACACACTGGAGAAAAGACAATCTCTTCAACAAACAGTGCTGACAAAACTAGATTTCATTCATGTGTTAGAAAGAGACTAGAGCACTATCTCTCACCTTATGCAAATACCAAGTCCAAATTGATCAAAGACTTTAATGTAAAAACCTAAAATTTTCAAACTGTTAGAAGAGAAATGGGAAAAATACTTCAGGATATAGACATAAGCCAGGAATTTCTGAAAAGTGTTGCTATTGCTCAATAATTAGTGTCAAGAACTGATAAATGGAATTAAATGAAATTAACATCTGCTCCAACAAAGTAGCAATCAAGTGAAGACACAGTCTATAGAATGGGTAAGAATCCTTGCTAAATACACATCTCAAAGAGGATTAATATCTAGAATCTATAAAGAACTCAAAAACTTAAATACAAAGAAATCACACAACCTAATCAAAAAGCAGGCTAATGAAACGAACACAGAGTTCTCAAAAAATAAAGAACAGTGGACAATAAACATATAATAAATATTCATCACACTACCCATCAAGAAAATGAAAATTAAAACTACATTGAGACTCCATCTCATTCTGATCAGAATGGAGTCATTAAAAAAAAAAAAGAAATCACAGCAAATACTAGCTAGGATGCTATGAAAGGGGAGCCTTCCTGGGAATGTTAATTAGTCTAACCACTATGAAAGTCAGTATGAAGCTTCTTCAAAAACATAAAAATAGATCTTCCTTGTGACCACCTATATTAGGTATTTACCTGAATATGTCACTAAGTCACCATGTCTCAGAGATATTTGCACCTTGGTGTTTATTGCAGCACTATTCACAATGACTAATTTGTTGAATAAACCTAAGTGTCCAACAACAGAAGAATGGATCAAGGTAACATGGCGAATGTATGCAATTAAGTTTTATTCAGCCACAAAGAACAAAATTATGTTGTTTGGAGGAAACTGGATGCATACCAAACTAATTAAGTCAAACAGACTATAGGGCTGGGGATGTAGCTCAGTAGAAACATATTTACCTGGTATATGTGAGGCCCCAGGTCCAACTCCCAGGGAAGAAAAGAAGAAAGCGAAGGGAAGACAGATAACAAAGATTATCAGCAAATTCTAACATTAAAAAGGGAGTGGGGAGCTAGACAGATAGTTCAGGAGTTAAGCCTGATTCCCACCCAAAAATGCCAGGAGGAAATGATGGCAGCCTACTCTGCCAGCCCTGGAAGGTGGAGCCTGGGAAAGTCCAGATCAAAGCCACAAGAAGGTAGAAGCAATCTAGGATGATTCCTGATGTTACTCTTGGGCCTCCACAGACACATATAGTACCTTCTGGCACACACACACACACACACACACATAAACACACACACGCACACAAATACACACACATGCAAAAAAAAGTCAAATAATCACATTTTTTGTGGATCCTTCATTTTTATGCAGATACCTAAAACCATGTATGCAACGAGACAGAAAGAATAATAGGTACTAATGGGAGGCTGAGGTTCCGTGGGTATATGGAGGGAACATGGTCAAAATGATATTACATACACATGTAAAAATTTCTTTTTGATGTCCATTGGTAATGAGTATATGCCAACTATGCCTACATTTTTCTTTATTGACTTATGGAGATGGCTCCATCAGTAAAGTGCCTGCCATGAAAATATGAGGATCACAATTTAGATCCCCGTATCCATGTAAAATCAGACCTGGTAGTACACATCTGGAGTCTTAATGCTGGGGCAGTGGAGATGAGTGGATCTTCTAGAGCTTACAGGTCAGGCCTCTAGCCAGTTGGTGAGCCCAGGCTCACTGAGATACCTTGTCTCCAAAAATAAAGTGGACAGCAGTAGAGAAGGAAACTAATGTACATTTACTTCTGGCTTCCATATATATGTGCATGCGTACCCACACCCATGCATATATTACATACACCAAAAACAAATAAAGATATAAAAACAAAATGAAGAAAATGAATAGTACTTGGAAAAAATAAGACAGGAAAGTTGATATATTCCCTAATTTCTTCTTTCCTAAACTCTGACTTTCGCACTAATATTGCATTAATATTGTTAGTTAAAGAGATTCTATAGTTCTTAATTACAATATTGGATAATAATTCAATAAATTTATCAAATTAAAGTTATATACCTTCTTTCCCCATCTTCAAATTAAATGAAACATAACTAATCATGTTGCTTCATTTAAAATTTTATAAATCTGTCATGACAAGCTATACAGTGAATTTTATTTTTCTGTGAAATTTTTGCAGCTATTGAAAATGATGGTGATATAAACATGACATTAAATATGAAAAGTTCTTTTGATCAGTTTGATAATCATGTTACTTTCAAAACAGAATTATGCCCATCTTTGCATTTCTCTTCCTTTTTTCAAACTTATCAGAGACTTTTCTGCCTTGGCTCCCCAAATGCAGTGATTACAGGCAAGTTTCTCCTTCAGTTGTCTATTTACAGCACTGTTCATAATGACACAAACCTGGAGACAAGTTATAGTTAGGAATTAATTCAGTAACCATAGAATAAACTGTTGTGTCAAGTGCAAAGAGCCACCTGCTCTGCCTATGATAGTCTGGAAAGGTCTCAAGCTGTGTCAGTCAGTAAAATATGGAAACCTAGAATGATATTGCATTATCACCTCATTGGTGTAAATAAAAATGACAGTGACCTTGGTATGACATATTTTTAAAGAAGCTTAGTTATCACCTTTGAAAATAAGTACTATTAGAGATAGGAATAGAGAGAAAATACTTTTATTTCCCAAGTCACATCTTATTAAAGAATTTTTAATTTTCTACCTTTATTTGTGATTTATCCTAATAATATCATATGCTAGACTATTGAACATTTTAGTTATTCTGATATATTGTATAGCTTTAAAAATCCTAAGAATTGCTGCGAATATAAATATTTTTACTTAAAAGATGCAGTGGAAGCTGGAACCTAGTGTTGCACACTGGAATCCCAGCAGTCAGGAGGCTGAGGCAGGAGAATCTTAAGTTTGAAGCCAGCCTGGGCTACATGGGTGGTCCTTGTCTCAAAAATACACACACACACACACACACACACACACACTGTATTGAAGTTATTTATATATAACTACAAAGAAGTCAAAATTATTGGCAAAAATAACAGAAGGAACCCTGGGGTCCATAGAAGCAGACAGGCAGGAGAGCAAGAGGGAGTGGGATGGATTGATGAAGGGAAGGGAAGGAAATGGGAGGGAGGGAGGATAGAGCAAAGCAGAGATAAGTGGTCAGTATGCTTGTAAAATTAGAAAAAATAAAATAATTTTTAAAAATTATTGGCAAAAATAAAATCTGTATTTATAATTTAAATGTTGAACTAGTTTTTATTTATAGTATAAGAAAATATATGCAATTGTGTATGCTATAAGTATGAGTTTAAAATTAGTTTAAGGTGGGGCTAGAGAGAAAATTCAGAGGTTAAGCCTCTGCCTCACAAGCAGAAGAACCTGAGTTCTGACCCAAGAAACCACAAAATACTACTAAACTAAATGATTTCAACTACTAAGAAATATTTAGCACCTAGTCATCATGGTCAAAGTCACCATGTGCAAATACTAAGCACCTGGCATGGCTGCCCCAGTTAATCTTCTCCCTTTTAAGGAGACTCATCATAATCACCATTCTGTAGATGAGAAAACTGAGTCTGCATGGTAGAGCTGGGATGTGACTGTCTGGTATCAGAGATGGATCTTGACTTGTGACTTTGTCTGTGTTAGTCTCTTTCTTTGGAAATGTGAAGCAATATCTTCCAAAAGCCTGATGATTTACAGGAAACTGCCCTATTTTTAATCCAAATGATGTACCTACAAGATCTATAAATAAATTGTTCTCATTCAGAATAGAAAGCCTTCTCAAAATACATGAAACCATATCCCTTAAAATAATACTTTTTTGCTCATTAAAACTAAGGAACAAAACTAAGCTCATTTTGACTTTATAATAAATTAAAATCTTGTAAAGAAAAATAATATCCTGTGCATTACTTTTTATCTTGTGAAAATATCCCAATTTCATACACAAATGACATTTTTACACTGTCTAATGCCCTATTCCAGTTCAGCAGAGAAGAATATATTCTAATTTTAGTTTTTAACACTATTTTATTGTCTTTGAAAAATGTCTTAAACTTTATTAATGAGATAAGGCTAAGTACTGGCTTTAATTATTTGCAAAAGCTGAATATTGATTGTAATCGCCCAGGGCCTTTCCTGCATTAGTCATTTACCTATCCAGCATTTTTTTAATCATACTTCATGATTTGCAGACTGATAGTCCTCACTCCCGCAAGTCTAAAAACAGTTCTTAATTGAAATATTTTGCATCAGACATGGACATTCACATTAGCCACAGTTACCCTACATTTCTCGTGTGCCTTCATGTTATATATGAGCTACTTCCCTGCACGAAGCCACTTCAGTTTGCCATACTTGCCTTTCCTCCTTTTGGAAAAGGTCATTAAAACCATGTTATGTGCTTGATCCCTCATAAACCTGATGAGTCCTCATCACATGCATTGAATTATTATATTCATGAAGGTTCAGTGCTTTTCTTATATGGTCATTAATCACCAATTTTTCAGATAGTAAGACAAAAGCTTCAGTTATTCAGTAATTCAGAAATTGCATAGAAAATATAGGACATAGAAGGAATCTCTTGTGAGGCCCTTCTGATTCACTGAGGGCAGCGCCATGTGTGATAAAGTACAGTGAGATGGGAGGACTTTCTCCTTCTGAGAAAATGGAATAGCAACATCACACATGGAGACGAGTGAGAATTGCATAAAGCTGTAGTGTGTGTCGTAAGGTATCTTGTAGTTGTCAAGTCGAATGGGATTTCTATGAGCTCAAAGCCTGGACAGCAACTGCTGACAAAGACACAAGGAAAAACTTTTCCTTACAGTATTTATTACTGTTGTAATCATGGGACCATTTATTAACTACTTCCTGTAGTATTGCTCTCCTCCATGACACTTGTAAGCACCTTACATGGATTAGTGGTCTACCTTACTCTGTCTTGCTCAGGATCAGCCAGACAAAGTACTACTAAGGAATGAATGAATAAAAGAATAAATAATCATGAATGGACTAATGTAGTAACAATTCAAGATGGAGGTATTAGCATATTTAGTAAGCATTTGTTCAAGATAGCATTTATCATGTATTACTTCATACAATCTAATTTTAAAAAATGTCATGGCTTAAGTACATTACTATCCCAGTCTTACAGACAAAGAAAGCTAGGCTCAGTGCCTTGTCCAAAATAATATTGCCATACTAGAATCAGCCTTTGTCTTGACTTTTACATTCTTTGTAATAATGTAGTACACTGAAATAAAAATGAGACAAATTGAAGATGTGAACCCTGCTGCCAGTTTTAATTCTGATTTGACTATTAGATTATAGATGTACATGTTATGCATGACCCCCTCCTCAGTGATTAGAGCTGAAAATTCAGCAGGTCTTTCTGGATAAACTATGAAAATCTTGCAACCCAAATGATTGTAGTAATTAGAATTTTGTATCTTGAGACAAAAATGAATGTTTATTTTTCTAAAAGACAATTAAAGAATAAACCCTCAGGTTTTACAATCTAACTACAGAGGCATGTACCCCTTGGAAAATAGCAAAATAATTAATGGTAACATCTCTGACCTACACCAAGTTCATTTTCCACAAACTCAAGAAAATGAAATGCCTATAGCATGACTTTAATCTCATCTTTATTTTTAACCTCATTTTATGTAGACTGATACCAACTCTTTAAAGAGTCTCTTTTAAAATTCAAAAGGCATATGTTTCTACTCATAGTTTCTTTTATTAAGATTTTTCTCATTGTAGAAACTTTGTCCATTCTACTTTTCATTTTAGAAACCAAATGCCTAAATTACTTTTCCTTATAAGTTTTTATTAGGAACTTTTCCTAATACATACACAACATAATGCATGTTTATGGAGAATTAATTATGACAATTAATATGATTAAGCAGAAGACTATTAAAGTAAAATAGACTTTACAAACCGATATATTAATTTTAGTATCAAGTTATAGGGTTTATTAATTACAGAGGTCCTAAATAGTAGATTTATCTGTACTTTGAGAGAAAAAAAATGTTTCAAATATATATAATTTTTAAAATAGATTTATATTTAAATACACTGTAATGGATTATTCTTTTAAGTCTTATAATAAATCCTCTTATAAAATAAAATTATATCTGGTTTTCTGAAATTCAGGAGAAAATAGTATATCAGATTTAGTTGTATATTTAATATCCACTTATATCTACCATTGAGGAAACAATTCCTTTAATAAATTCAAGTTACCTGGAAATTGTTTTATTAATAACCATTAATAGTTATGTTTATCTTTTAAATAGTAGCTGGACCTGTTCCAGTATGACTGTTAACATCCCTACCACCGTCCTCTTTTAAGTTTGCAAAACATCTGTAATTTTAGTGAAACCTAACCAAGCATAAAGGTTAGTGAAGCATACCATACAGAGGAAGTTCTTGAAATTTAGGGCTGAATGGAAGTAATGTGTGTGGTGGGTGAGTTAGACTACAAGTTTCCTAGAATAAATTTGACATTAACCCTAATTTTGTCCTTTAGTCAAGTGGCATGAAACTTCTACCTGATAGGGCCTGAAGAACTTGAAATAAAAGATGTTACAGCATATACCTCACCTCTTCAGTAGTCACCTCAACTCTCCCAACCAGTTTACTTTGGTGATCTAGCAACTGCCTATGTTCTCAGGTTCATTACTAGCACCCAACCACACCCTGCTGAAAAATACTCATCCACCCACACACATGACCTCCATTCAGCCCTAAATTTCAAGAACTTCCTCTGTATGGTATGCCACACTAACCTCTGTGCTTGCTGCATAGGAGTGATTTCATGTCCATCAGTGGCAGTATTGTAGCACTTCAATAGAAGTTGACCAGAGGCATTGTTTCACAGCCATAGGACGGGCCAGAAGAGGCCAATGGCTCAGAAAGACCCAGGACTGCAGGGCAGTGTGGACTTGCTCTGGTCAAGCATCATCATAATGTTCACTTTAGTTCTGTCTTGCAGGCAAGGCAGAGTCAAAGATTTTCCAGTAATGGGCAATGTTCAGCATAAAGGACCTTCACCCTCACTTATATCCTATTTAGTGGAGGCTAGTCATGGTCACAAGACTCACATGGGAATAATTATTCTACGTATGCATTCAAAAACTTGGGTCCTTTGATCTGATGAGTCAGTCCCTCTGGGGGGCTGAAAGTCTTTAGAGGATCTGTATCTTGGCAAGAGATGAAGGACAAGTGTAGACTAATTGTGTACAATTAGCCAAATTCAGTCATATAGCCCATACATTTTACGAGAAAGCTTGGAGAACCTAGCTGTATGCCCAGAAAGGCAAATGAGAAGCACACGTGCCATCCTAAAAGTGACACCAATTTTTCCCTTTTTCTCTAAAAATTTCAGGGACACCCTGCTACTTACCAAACTTAGATAGACACTTAGCAATTTAAAACTTTCAGTATGACCTTAGCTCTTCCCAGATGGTCTGACCCTCATAACTTCCCAAGCTTACCTGCCCCTTCCCCTCATCTCTTCTTTGGATTCTTCCTTTTCACCTAGGGCACCCGGGTTTCTTGAACCCGACAGTCACTCAGTGACCACTGACTTCATTCCCATGCTCTGAAACTGTTTACTTGTCTCAATTACTTCCAGACTTCCTGAAGGGAAGTGGTTTCTTGTTCATCTTGTGTAAGTGACAACCTTTTGTAAAAGCCTGAGGTAGTAAACAATTAAATAATCATTTAGTTGAGGTGAGATGTTTTATTTGAACAATTTCATTAAGAAAAAAATAAGATGTATCATATTAGTGCTTTTCCCCTATTTTTTCTCTTTACTTTCTTGAAGAACAATATATGCAGTGTTTGTTCTCAAATAATGACGAGTATACATATAATTGACCTTGTTGTGACCCCTTCTTACCTTATCTAAAGTTACATCTGATGTGGTACATGCATTTTTAATAGCTGCTGAGGAGAAGCGATTCCAGTCATATGGAATCTGAACTGTATTTCCAGGAATGTTGTAGCACAATATTTATTACATCCCACATTAATGGTCCATTGTCTTCCTTATCAGATCAGTTCATCAACAGAGGAGCAGGCAGTATCCGGAACAGTAAAAGTCAAGATGTTTGCCACATCGCCTTTGGATCCAAGGTTCTCGGACCACCTCCACTCTTTGGCAAGAGGAATAACCTGAGACTATCCAGTGAGGTGGGAGGAAGGTTTGAAGAGTTTATCCAAGCAAGGGTGCTGTGGTAAAGGAGGAAACATGGGCATGAAAGGAGGGAGGAAGAAAGGAAGGGAGGTAGAGAGAGAAAAGCTGGCTATGTGCTCAACATAGAAGTCTGAATAATTTGCTACAGAAGTTTTGAATTTTAAAAGATTCCAAAAGAGTTTCCTTTTTGTTGTATCAATGTAATTAAAATTGTTGAATAGTCTTTTCATTATATATGCTGCCAAAATTTATGGACAAAGATATATGAGTGTATTTTGCCATCTCCTTCAGAAAAGGAGCTGGATCAGTACCAGAAACACTACAATGAATTCTCAATGTTCTGCTTTTTATTTTTAATTTCCTTTGAATTTTTGACATATACAGTAATTCTTATTCAAACCCTACCTGCTGAAGATGGAATGGAGCATTTAAGAACATTTCAATTTGCATATCTAGGAGACTTACTTGTTTCCTATTTTATTCCATATTATTTTTCATTTCTGATTTTCTATAGGTTCTCTTCCCAATCACTTTTTAAATGGAGTTCCTCTAGTTTTATTAACTTTTTATTTGTCTAATTTTTCCCATATAGATTTTATAGAAAATAAATGTAATTTCTGTGTTTTTAAATGTACAGATTCATTCTTTTTCTTTATAGACAATAAGATCCATTGGCTCTAAAAATAGCCAGTTGTGTCAGCGGTCCACAGCCCAGAAATGTATTAGCACAGAATTGTCACCCTTGCTGATATCTGAGTCTGAAGAGCAAGGAGATAAAGGAAACAGTCTACAAATGAATCAGATGCTCCTTGTTCCTGGTAAGAAAGCAGCATGAAGAAAACTTCATGGCTAGAGAACATAGTGGGAAATGTTGTGATTCAAAGCAAGGGATGCTCAGGACTCTGGATCTTAAGTCAAAATTATCCTCTAAAGTAAAAAGAGGGACTAGAAAGATGGCTCAGGGGTTGAAAACTTCACCTCATAAGTAAAAGGACCTGAGTTTGGATCTCTATGTAAAAATACCTGGTGGATATAGTAGGCCTACAATTCCTGACTTAGAGGACAAAGCATGGGAAACCCCAGAGCAAAGCGGCAAGAAGGTAGAGCAATCTAGGACCATTCCCAATGTCACCCTCGGGCCCTCACAGGCACACACACTCAGTTGCCCTCTGGTAAACACACACACGCACATGCACACGTGCATGCAAAAATAAAATAGTGAAAAACATGCTGAATATTGAAATGTGTTTGGAGTTCTTACTCATATTTAATCATCTAATCTATCATTCTCTTGAGTCCATTATTTCAAAGTGCTGTAATCTCCCATGTTTTTACTTTTTGATAGTGATACACAAATGTACTTGTATCCATATTGTCTGTGTTTTGGAAACTCCAGGTTCATTTTCAGTTTTCTTACCATAATTTTATTTTCTGTTTGTATGGTATACTTTCTTTTCTCTCACTGATATGAAACAACTCTGTAAGAAAAGACTTCTGGCCCATTTTTGATGGAGGGTTCAAGCTTAATAAAGAAGTGCAGTGATTTGCAATTTACGTTCATTAAAAAGAAATGAGATCTGATTTAAGACATACAATCCTCCAGTTTTTCTGCTACCTGTGATCCGATTTTAGTAAGAGAGGCAAGGGGAGACATGCTCACTGTCACAATATGCCCCATGTAGAAAAGGGTTTGAAAAAGTTTGGTAAGACCTAGCTCTTCATGTCTCTGTGCTGCCTAGATGGTTCCTTAGGCCTTCAGTTACCTTATCTTACAGCGGGAATAGCTGTACCTTATTACTTGTTTAAGAATTAAGTTATATGCCCCCATAGAATATTGAGGAACTCGAGAGATAAGAATATATAGTGGAAACTTCAGGGAACAAAATTGGATGAGTGAAGTGAAATGGCCCTATCAGTGGGTGGCCTGAGGAGAGGCAACCTGATGTGCCACAGAGGCCTGAACCCCCACAGGAGTAGATGGGCCAGAGGCAACCCTGGGATCCATAGAAGCAGACAGGCAGCAGGGTGGGGTTGATGGAGGGATGGGAGGAAGAAATGATGGAGGGAAGCAGGGATAAGTACTCAATATGCTTTTCAAAATAGAATAATTTAAAAAAAAAAAAAAAAAGCCATGAGTCCGTGAAGGCGGGTGGCTGGAAGAGTGGGAGGTAGTGGGATGGATTGAAGATGGGAGGGGGAGCGAGCTGGGTAGGAAGGGGAATGGAAGGAAATGAGGATGAGTGTTCAATATGCTTGTAAAACTAGAAAAATAAAATAATTTAAATAAATAAAAAAATAAAAAGAAATAAGTTGCACTCCAGAATTCTTCTCCAGATGTCTAGCAGTTCTTCTTTGGGAAACTACTGCCTAAGGTCTGCTTTAAGAAAAAGTTTCTCGGGTTAACTTTCTCTTTAAAGTATTGACTGTCCATTTAACTGTATAATTATCTAACACAGCATAGCACATGAGTAGCATCAATCACCTTATTTCTAACCCTATATAAATGTCATGAGTTTGATTCTATGATAAATGAATATTCTCACTCTTTAGTGATAATTGTATTTACTGAATTATTTCAAGCAATGTAGTCCCTTCTGTCCTGACTTTTGTTCTCTGATATGAAAATATACCAGCCAGTCTACCTTTTATGCATCCACATCCCCCAGAAGAACCATCAGCAGATAGGAATAACAACAGAAGAAGATTTCCATTCAAAACCACCAGCAGAGAAAGGACAGAGACCGCAAGTGGTATGGCACAATTTCGATACTATCTCAGATCTGTATATTATTCAGGGCAATGGACTCTCTCTGCAGGTTGTAAATTTCAAAGGATTGTGAACCAATTCACTTACAATATAAATATCTGATCTACGGGGATTATGGAAATCAAATTTTCTGCAAAAGAGTTGCTCTAGAGTCCTCACAGAGATTTGCTGGATTAAATAGACAGTACCATAGAAATAAAGGACTTCCGACTTCTGCTCTCAAAGGCTGAATAAAGTTAAAATTATTGTTTTTAAAAAAGGACCCAAATGTGATAAAAGAAAGTTCCCGCCTGCAGCCTTTGCTAAAATTGAACTTTATTGCAATTTTTCAGATTTAATTTATGTCTTTTCTTTTTAAGTTGGCTGCATTTCTGAATTCTTGTTACATTGCTGCCTCTTCTTGGATACTTTGCCATATGATACAGTGTAGGTTAAACACTTCAGATACTTAAGCATTAGATAAACTTAAGTGACTAATGTACTTATTTCTTTAAACACTGGATTTGAGACATGTTTGTATAGATCTGTAGATACATATATTAGTCTGTCCTAAGCCCAGAGCAAAAGTATCATGCATACCTATATGAGCATGATTTCTCAAAAGTATTAATATTTCTGGGTTGGCTGAAATCCTACCTACCAGGTTTTATGTTATTTATATTTTAAAATATCAAACAGAAAAACTAACAGGTTTTTTTACATGCATTTTCTTGAAATGAAGGAAATAACCTGGTTTAAAAAGAGTCATGTTTAAGAAGAATTATAATTTTTTAAAGAAAATATCATCTTTATGTGGAGCCCAAAGGAAAAAAATAAGGCCCTATAGAAATTTTATAGGCTTGGGAATTCTTTTTATCACATATTGTAAAACTTAAATCTCTAATGTCCCTGTGTGAATATTAAATTTTTTAAGGTAAAGCTCTACAAAATGCAGCAGTTCATCTTAAATCATTCTGCTGAAACACATAAAATTGTATGCAACAATATTGTGACCTTTTGTTTCCTTTAAATAATCAAATGAAAACTATACCAAATTAATGGCATCCTTCAAAAATTGCTTTATATAAATATCAAAAGAAGTAATAAAGTGGAAAATGTATCTTCCCTTAAAGGCGGTTCCTCATCAAGGAACAGGAATGAAAGTAAAACAACCACCACCCCCACCACTGTTACACAACCGAGCACAGTGTTGGTGACCCCCGGTGCTCCAGCACCCCAGGCTCCTGACCAAGCAGGTCAGCATATTTGTTTCTATGTGTGTGTGTGTGTGTGTGTGTGATGTGTCTGTCTGTCTGTCTGTCTATCCGTGTCTGTCTCCCTGTGTATCTGTGTGCATATGCACGCCAGAGGTCAGTCTTGTCTTCTGTGTCTTTCTCAGGTACCATCTACCTTGTTTATTGAGACAGGGCCTCTTGCAGACCTAGGACTCAGCATGTAAGCTAAGCTGGCTGGCCAACTTTACCAGCACTGAAATGACAAACATTTGCCACTGTGCCTGTCTTTTTTAACACTTTAATAACAGAGCTATCTCGCCAATCTTTATGATAAAGTGTAATTATGCCAAATATTTCAAACTCAATCATCTAGAAAAGTTGTGATGCGGTCATTTACCAAAATGTATCACCTTTTGTAAATCTCCTTTTGAAAAAATGTTTCATAGACAGATGGCAGAAAGAAGACAAAGAGAAAAAGAAAGAGGCATACAAAGAGACAGACAGAAACACAGAGAGAGAATATACATGTGCCATAGTGTGCTTGTGGAAGCCAGAGGGTGACTTTGAGAAGTTGGTTCTCTTCCCACCGTGTGGACTCCAAGTATTAACATGGCTCCCCAGGTTTATGCATAGGCACCTTTACCTCCTGAGCTCTTTCACCAGCCCTCCTTATTTTAAATCTCAGCTTTTAAATCTCAAACTTTAATGGATGAAAGAATATTTTTTTACTCCATTTGTCCCATTTAGAATGAAATTTTAAAACTCTGAAGCCCTCCCTCAGGACTATTCCCTTTTGGACCATGTCCCCACCCTCAGTAAAATAGAGAGAACACTGAGCCCATCAATGTATCTTGCCTAGCAGGTGTGTGCTACTTTTACAAAGGCAAATTGTTCTTGAGCAAGAGAAAAATGAAAATAAATGAAAATTGTTTGTAGTTTGTCAGTCTTATTTATGCAATGTTGAAACCTTCATTAAAATGTTAGGTGCAATTAGTGTCTCTAGCATGAATCTGACTGTGTAGAAAAACTAATTAGATGTTTAGGTGATCATTCTTGCATTTATCTTGTTTGCTGCAATATTGTGATTACACAGTAATTTACATATTTCCTTAAGAAAACACACCAAATTATTCATTACAATTGATGTGGAGTACTTGAGGTAAAAGTACAAATTCCAAAAGAGCTTGTGGTAGTGAGATTATTAGAGTTACTTTGGTGTAAAACACGCCTCTTACTTTGACTTTCTGGCATTTAATAATGTTTGGCAAGTAAACTGTAAGATTATTTAACTGCATAATGAATATACCTAGTATCCTTTCTTCCACTTGCCTTTATATGCCCATGCACACAAATCAGTACTGGTTTTGGTAACTTGAAGTACTTCTGCTTCTGCTAGATTAGGACTTCCTTTTTTAATTATTATTATTATTATTTCTGCTCATATAAACTTAACAGGTACACCAGTCCCCTCCCTCCCTCCACCTCCCCCTGACCCCCCTGCTTCCCCCTCCCCTCCCTCCTCCCTCCCCATCCTCTAGTGCCCCCCCCCAATCCCCAGAGCATCCTTTAATGTGCATGCCAAACTCACCTCTGGGTCCTCCTCTCCGATGAGGTGCAAGGACCCAGGGGCATTTCCCAGAACCCTTTCCTGTGTTCCCCTTAAGCTTAAGAACACTACTGTGACTGTCAGTCCCTAGCCTCCAAGGATCCTAGTACCTTTTCACTCATGACTTCTTAATCCCAGAAATTTTTGCACAGTCCCGGTTATACAGGTATGTAGAATAGGCATATACCAAATATTTATTGATAATAAATCATGATGAAATATATTTCAAAACAATCCTTTGGTATAAAATTTTGCCACTTATCAAAGAGAAAAGCAAATTTGTACACCAATGAAATAAATGGACTTGGATACTTTTACATAAAGAATTAAATCTTGATTGAATATATACTATTTCAAGATATAGCGTATTTTAACATTTTTTTCAGAGCTGATCTATATTTTGATTTATATTCTTCAATGCTGAAAATATCACTTTAACATAGATATGTTGGAGAAAATGGGAGAAGTGTGTTTTTAGGACCATCTGAGAAGTTGTTGAAAATTCTGTCCTAATTGCAAGCCAAATTTCATTCAGCAGTTTTTGTTTTGTCTATATGTTTGGACAATGCAGTCCACAGAAACACTAATTCCTTACCTAATGCTGAAGAATGACAGTAGAAAAATCTTACATCTTTGTTTTACATAATGAATCTATTATTTCTATAAGAACCAAAAACTTAGTATGCCCAGCAAAGTCGCTGTAATTCATAATCTAGAATCAACTGAAATCTCAGTCCAGGTATTTCAGGTAGTGTTTGTAGGGTTGTGGCCTGAGGGCATGCACAGACTGTGCAAGGCACCTGTGTGTGTTCACAGCAAGGCTACAGTGAAGTACACCTTGCAAAGTAGCTGAATGCTGCCGGAGACACCTCTGAATTATCACTGAGTTTTAGCTAGTACATTTTCAGAAACTTTCCACTCCTGCCAATCTTTTTGGTGAGCTCTAAATTCATTATTCAGCCCACAGTTTAAGACACTACGTTCTGCAGTGCCTACTACATTTAATGACTCACTATGTGCAGAGCAGAACATAAAAAGACTTTTTGTCGGAAAGAGAAGTATCCAATGACCCACAGCTACATTGACAAAGGACCATTTAAACCCCCTAGGAAGGTGTGCAGATGAAGCAGATTCAGCCACCCATAGCCTCTGTCCCTGAAAATCAAGTTACATTGTGTAGTGGTAGTCTTTGATAAGTTAGCAGACTAATTCACAGTGTGACCTCACTGTTACTTTTTAAAGGTGTTTTTTGTGTGTGTGTGTGTGTGGTGGTGGTGGTTGATTTGGCTTTGCAGTTTGGGCTTTATAGTTGGCAAATTTGGGGTATTTCTTATTTACTTTCCTTGAGAGCATAGCTATAATAGTACTAAAGAGTCTGGTATAACTCCCCCACATTGTGGTTCTACAGAACACGTACAGATTTTACAATTAAAATAATGCAGGAAAAAAGTATATTTCACGAAAAAAGAACTAAGCTGAAATGCTTAACTTTTCCTCATCCTTCCAAAGAAAGTAGGCGTATTTTAATCACATTTATTATAAAGAGGTGTCATTCCAAATTGCCTGGAACATAGTTATAAAGCCTACTTGATATCATATAAGAGACTAAGTTTTTTAAACATTTAATAAAAATATTTTGCCATAATAGTTTGCAGAATTTTTAAAGAAAAAATAAATGTAAAATGATTTTATATAAGACATCTTCTAAACTTAAACATAAAAGTATATTTCAACATGCAGAATCCACCACCCAAACTACCAATATTTCTGCATATTTAGTATTACTTGCAAGTGCCTGCTCAGTTTGATCTGTGAGTTGCCCTATCTCAAACAACAGGATGAAGAGAAACAGATTGTGGCCTTTCCATGTTTTGCTTGATTTGTAACCCCCATGATGACCAGACATTTTGTTTAAAGAAGCTCGTTAAATACTGTGCTCTGTCTTCTCAAAGTAAAAAGGAGGAGATATTAGTAACTCAAAGCCTTTTACATTTAGACAACCTCTCCCCCCCCAAATATCAAATTAATGAGCTTGTGCTATGAGTACTTGCTGCACGACAGGTGATAATTATTTCAGACTTATAAATTTCCTAGCCAAGGTTTCAACTCAAATAGAGAGAAAGTGCAAATAAGTTGCCTGTAGCAATGGGCACTGATCTATGGGTTAAATGTTTATCGAGCCTCAAGATGGTAGAGAAAATGCCTCCTTGGCCTCTGCCTTATTTGATAAATCTTTTCAGAAACAAGAAATTCTAAGCTAGCTACATGCCTGGAAGAACACTTCTATGGAATATGACTTCTTTTTGTCGTCTTTCCCAAATGTCAGATGAGTGGATATTTCCTGAAACTGATGAACAGGCTCCAGATGTGGCATCTGGCAGTCAGTCTCTGCTCCTAGACGAGGACTCATGCATCGCCTCCCACTTGTGGCTGGAATCCAGCCAGGACAGTGACCCTGACCCAGCAGAGGAAGCCCAGATGGCTCCCAAGGACATTTTCACATTTTCATCCCGACCACGATCTGCACCTCATGGGAAGAGTCAGAACATGACCCCAGAGAGGAGCCCACTTACTGTGGATCTAAAAGAAGATAACAGTGTGACAAGGAGGGACACCCAGTTGGAAGATGATTTTTACGGCAGCAACAGCAGCGAAGAGGTACCTTGCTTGATGAGCAAAATAGTCTGAAAACACAGTTGTTCCATTAACTCCAGTAAGCACTAAAACTAGTTGGAATGAAAGAGAGGAAATCAACTGCTATTTATAAAAATGCAGCAGATTGCTATGTCAGTCAACAGTTCCATCAGGTTGTTATGGTAACTTGAAATTGCTGGCTTCTTTATTATTAACAGTCAATTTCATTTTTAATTATGGAAGCCAGTTTTGGGATTGTTCATAATTTTTTTCATTTTAATCTTTGCCTCATGGAATTAGAAATAATTTAGAGTTGAGGTATATGGTAGCGGGACCAGTAAAACACTGACAACACGGTGCTTGAGATCTCTGGGGAAACTAGGTTGCAGTTGCTAAGCATTCAGAATTGACGGTTTTCTGGCTTCCTTCTCTCCTGCCATCTTTTCACCTTAGACCTATTAGGACTCATTATTTTCCATATGGTCCCAGAATTTCAAGAGTTGTGCCAATTAAAGTTTAGATAATGAATCATGAATTAGTACTGGGATTTGTCTTACAGGAGATGTTATTTTGGACTCACGTAGAATGTAAATATAAGTTAGCAAACTGATAAGTTTTTTTAAAAAATTTGTTGAAAATCAGACTGACTATGGTTTGAAAATACTCATTTAAAACTTAAATATTGTGATAATTTTATCTCTATATGAACTGAATTCCTGTGATATCATATAATATATATTTCTGTGTGTGTGTGTGTGTGTGTGTGTGTGTGTGTGTGCACGCGCGCTCATGTGCATGCACAGGTACATGTATGTGTGTCCCTGCATGTGGAAACCATTTGGAATTATTCTTCAGGTGTGTCTCTGCTTTTCTTTGTTTCTGTTAATTTGCTGAGATAGGGTTTTTTGCCCTTTTATTTATTCCAAGTAGGCTATACTGACTGGTGAGTGAACCCAAGGTATCTAACTATCTTCTCTTTCTCCTCACTGAGATTACAACCATGCACCCATGTGCCTGACTTTGTACATATGTGTGTGTTGGGGGGGTCTTTTTTACTAAATTTGGTCTTTGACAATGTCACATATGTACACAATGCATACTAATCAATCCTCCCACCCTTTCCTCTCCTACATCAGTGTGCCTCTCACCTTCCCTATAAATCTTTCTCATACTCATGTCTAACATTTTATTGCTGGGTTTTTTTGTCTGTGATCCATCGAGTTTAACCATGGTCATCGTTGTGACAGAAGCTATCTGTTGGAACTTGGTGGGCTTAACAGTGGTTATACAACTGAAGTCACTGCCTGGCCTGTCTCAGAATCCATCAGTAGCCAATAGTCCAGCAGTAAGGAGTAGGGCCCCTGGAGTGTGTCTGACTTTTATGTATGGGTTCTGAGGATCAAACTCAGGTCCTTGTGGCTACATGGCAAGTATTTTACCCATCTCCTGAACCCTATCTATATATATTTCTTGAGCTTATTCTTACAATGGCTATTCATGTTTGCTGAAAAATATTTTATAATAAGATATCCTTGTGCTAAATTTAGTAAAACAAATAGGAGAAATTATAGATAGAGAAGTAATTAGAAAGCATTTTTGTAAATGCTTACAGAACTTTTTAATAACTATGACTCAAGAAGAATGCCCTTGTGGACAATGGGCTGTAGATCAACTGTAGAGCCACTTGAAAAAGATGGTGAAGGACTAGGTAGCAAGTATTGGGGGTCACAGCTTTTGATTTACAACTATTGATTTTTAACAAAATACAAGAAAGATATAATATTCCATCTTCTGAATATGCCAAAGCAATTAGTAATATTAAACATACTCCTATTACAAACCCTTTTTATACATACTACATAAAAAACAGCATTTTAAATGTTGATATCAGATGCATCTGCCCCTTTCACTCCTGCAAACAATAAACTGTGAAAATTATAAAATGGACTTTTGTCTTCAAAATTTAGTGGTGTCTACACCAGTCATCAATTCTTCTAAGGTGTAAGTTGTTAACCTTATCAGTTAATCCTCACCGTTTTGTTAATGTAAGGCATAAGCTGATGCCTTTCCCAAGAATACCCAGCCTCTTTCTTCTTTAACCTAAAAGACATACTTAACTAGTGAACATTTCATAGTGGATGAGAAATATTATATCTCTGGGAGACATTGAAGGAAGGGGTATGGGTAGATACCCTGCAGATAATAACACATGAAAAACTTAGCTCTTCCTTCTAAATAAAGAATAAACTTTAAGAAGCACCAAAATGGGACACTGAGGAATACCAGATCTGAACATTCTAATTTGGTATTATTTTATGTGCTTTCTTTTTCTTACTTCTGACATCCTTCAGTGTTTGCTATATATACATGTTGTTATTACTAACTATATGGAACTAAAAATAAACTTGTGCATCATCCAAGTATTCAATGGCATAATAGTCTGCTCACTCTGCTGTGTCTGTCCATGTGACCAGTAGCATATGGCTGAAGGCTGGAGTGAGACCACCTCACTGCTAACACCTGCCTGGCCCAATGTCAGTCAAAATCTCTTGAGAATATTGCTAAGGAAGAGACAGAAGCCTTGTCCTATTATCATACATTAGGGTTTACCATTACAGAAACTAACAAGATATAAACCACTACACAAAAATGTAACCAGAAAATGCTGAATTTTTATTTACACAAACTCTAGAATTCTTCATAACTCTTTACCAAATTGATTTTGTTTGTTTGGGGGTGGGATGTTTTGGATAATTTCCTTTCTTGTAAGTATCTTCTCCTATCCACTGAATGAAAAATCATAGGGAAATGAATTACATATTTATAGTGTTTATTTATGTACGTCTCGAAGTCTAAAAGAAAATTAGGTTAGTTCACTGAAGCAACTTTACCGTTAGTTGCATTTTGTAGATGTTGTAGCCTTAGAACAACATAATTATAGTTAAAGAAAAAAAACATTTTCTAGACATAATTTTATTGCATATTATACTTGAATTTTATAACGTGTAATTAAAAGACTTCATTTGATATTTGACAAATGATTATTTTAAGAGAGAGAGAAAGAGAGAAAGAGAGAGAGAGAGACTAACAAATTCAGAAACACATGGACCAGGTAGACAAATTGTATTATGATTATAGAAGAAAAGTACGTATTCAGTGGCAAAAATGATTAAAGTAAATCTTCAACTATATATTATCTTTATAATTTTAGTTGCTACTAATGAACTCACATTTGAATATGGAAACCTCAAAACTAAGATTTTTTGTATATTTTCTGGTATTTTTTGTTTAGTGCATATTTTATTTCCAAGACTTCTATATATAATAATAGGTCTGGTATTTGATTAATTTGGAACTTGTACTTTTTATTTGAAAAGCACATCACAGAAATATATTTCATGGCGAGCTATAAAATTGAAACTACCAGATAAAATGAATTATCTCAGGAAAGCTATTAAAACAGAGCACTTTACACTCCGTCACAGCACCAGAGAGAAGCAGAGGTGGGCTGCTGCCCTTGTCTCCATCCCATGTTCCATTGTTATTCCCAACATAGCATCTAGTATATTCACTTGGTTTTCAACTTGAAATAGTTTTATATTAATGCTTTATTATTCCCCTAATTCAATTTTATCTAGAACCATAGTAATACAGTCAGTACATACAGTATAGTTGCTAGATAACTTGCTATTTCCTCTGATTGTGTATCATGTACATTTGGCCCCCAAAGAATCTATTTGGGGCTATGAATTAATGTGGAATGACTACTTATCACATGTAAATGAAGTAGGAAACTTCTATTTCTTCTCTGTCATATTCAGTGTATGGAAGTCTGTAAAAAACAAATATATGAACAATGGGGTTTTTTTCATTAATTTTTTTCTTAATTTTACAAGCATATGAGGGCTGGAGAGGTGGCTCAGGGGTTAAGCCTCTGCCTTGCAGGCGGAGGGTCCTGAGTTCGGATCCTAGACCCCACGTATAGACGTCAGGCGGAAGCTGGGGTGGCCTGCATTTCTGGTCCTGGTAGGGCGGAGTCTGGGAATCCCGGGGTAGAGTAAACAAGGAGGAGGTGGAGGCGGTCCATGGTGGTTCCCGAATTCGCCTGTGGTTCTACACACACACATACACACACACACACACACACACACACACACACACACACACACACACACACACATACACAATTAAATAAATAATTAAAAATTTAAAAAACATTTTAAAAAATTTTACAAGCATAATGAGTACTTCTTACTGCTTCCCTCCGTCCCCCCTCTCTCCAATATTCCTCCTTTCCCTTCATCAATCCAACCCACTCCCTCCTACTCTCCCACCAAGCCACTTCTCTCTGGCTTGTCTACTCTTGTGGGAGTTCAGGCGTCAGTGGCATACCAAGTTGCCCTTCCCTGGGCTACCTTACTGATAGGGGCAATTTCCTTCACTCATCCAGCTCTAGTCCCTAAGTTTTCCACTGTGTGTACTTATCTTTCTTAAGTTTCTCTTTGTCCACGGGGGCATGTTGGTATGTCAGTCATTATACAGGAACAAGTCTCACTACAGTGAGTTCCTGGATGCAGCAGTCCTGCCTTGAATAGAATGTCTTGTCCAATGGTGGACCTTCCCATTTTTAGGTTTTTACAATCTTACTTCCACTCTTCTGTGAGGTTCCCTAAGCCTTAGGATGGGGAGAAATTAGGCTGACCTGATTCTGGGTGAGCCTTGCTGGGTCTCTGGTACTCCGCATTATGGCTGCTCTTCTATTGGCCTAGGTTCCATCCTGTCAAGGTATTGTAGAAGAAGACTTCTAGGCTGAATGCTAAGTTCTCTTCAAATCTGTAGGTATAATAGCAGCTATTCACAGAGCAATTTGGTGTACTGTCTTTCTACCTGTAGGTTCATTGGCTGTTTTCCCCTACTGATCTATTTCCTTCCCTTTTCTAGGTTCTTGTTCTAGTTAACATTAACAGGAATGTATTCTATTCTGACAAACTGGTCTTGAGTTCAGTCAGAAAGCTGATGGTTGTCTCTTTAATACCCATGCCACTGTTACACCTATTGCCATGGTGGTTTTTATTGCAACTTGCAAGATCTCATGAGTTGATGAGGCCTGTGATTACTCTTCTCCTCCAGTAGCTTCTACAATATTTCTTGGTGCTGTGTAAGTTATCCAGCAAGAAGGAAGTTCTCAAACCAGTTCCAGTGTTTTGTCTTTGAACAAACAGTTTTAAAGGCTGTTTGTGTTGTTGCATACAATGTATTTTTATACCAAATAATGTAGCTGTTCCATGCTGTTGCCCCAATAGAATCTGTTTCTGGGTTATACTATAAGCCATTCACTTCTGTATACCTGACTTAAGGCTTTGATTTGCTCTCTCACATACCATTATACATACCTACAATAGAAAGGATATTTGGTATACACATAAATGCTTATTTTTCTGTGTAGTCTTTGAAACTTTTAAATGTCAGATTGTGAATTGGAAAAAAATAGAAGGACTCTTTATTTTAATGTATTGCCTCACATTTTTATTCCTGTATTTTATGAATTACAATATAATATACTCTCTAGAATGACCTACCAGGCAAATTTAATATTTATTCTCTGAGTAATCCTTTCATCCCGCTCATATCTACATGTCTTTATGGTTACTTACTGAAACTCTTCTCTGAAAAAGTCCTCTAGGTCCCTGTGACTTGGTTGTACTTTTCATGCAGGTAAGGAAGGTCATAAAGCACTTATCTTCTTAGAATCTACCATCCTAACATTTTTGTTAAAAGCTAGACATCTTGAAGATACTGACAATACTTAAGAAGTAAGAAGTGTGAAATCTAACTCATCAAAAAATATGATTTGTTCTGAATAGTTAGAAGGGCCCTGTTACTTTCTCCAAATATTCCCATATTGATATTTTACCATCCCATACAGCTACTGGCTCATAGCATAGATTACAGGACTGCAACAAGAACAATTTGCCCAGCCCCTTTCACTGTAAAGCACAGTGGCAGGTCAGTTGCTTATTTAGGAACTACTACAACATCCATTTATTTTTTTTTGTCTGCAAACTAGTCACGTAGATTATAAGACACTTTGTCATGCAGAGAGAACTGTGTTACTTTGATAGGCTCACCTACTTGGGAATGTTTGTTTTGAAACACTTAAGGTATATCTGAGTAGTCACTTTTATTATCATCAATGAAGAAGTTAAATGTTTAATTTTCTGACTAGCTAGAATTCATGCAACTCTGCTTTTTCATAAACAACATAAGTATATTTGGATTGTCTCTACTGTTTGCCAGAATTTTTATCTACCTTAAAAGTGCTATCAGCTAACACATTTAAAATGGTTGACAAAATTAAAAACTTCTGCTCACTCGATTACAGTTACATATTCAAAACTGCCATCAAAGATATGCTTGGAATATTGCAAATGTGCTTTGTTACAGAACTCTTAATAATACTATAGACATTTTTTCTTAGTGGACTAAATTAAAAACTCAATTGAAATATAGATAAATGTGATCATCCCTTTAACAAATGCCAGAATAGAGTTCTATCCTTACTCACTCAACATTGAAGTTGAATTCAAAGAGTCTGGGTCCCATCTGCTCCAAGTAGGTGGCCCTCAAGAGTCATTACAATTATCTTTTCAAAATTACAGCTCAGCAAGAGCAATCCATTTGGTGCATCCAGAAATTATTGTCCAAATGCCCATCTGCACGTCCTTCTAAGAAACAGTTCAACAGAGGAAGTGCGGGCTCCTAGGGGAAATCATTCTCTTCTTCAGCGTGCATATGCTGTGCTACAGTTAATCAGGCAAACTCTATTGATGTTCCTGGCACTGGGGCATGATTGAATATTTAACAAACAAATGTTTCTGTGCCCAGAAGACAAAATGGTTCAAAAGACTGTTTTTTTAAAAAAAATATATTAACTTAAATCAAAAGCATTTTGTATTTGTTCTTCTGAGGAATAGATGAGCAGATGATTACAGTGTGAAAATGGCACTTCTCTTCTGTGCTGACACAGTCTGCCTAATTTCCGTATAGGTTTTCAGCAGCTAAGTGGCAAACCGAAGGGAAAGGGGGGTTGATTTTTCATCAGATCATAAGATGCTAACTTCTCATGCATGTAACAGACGTATCTAATTTAAATAGAAATTAATCCAAAACATGCCAGGGGCAAATGTATTACATATGTGAAATCAATAAACAGTATATGTATCTTATTAATGAGAATACCACTGAAGAAAAGATTAAGGTGTGTCACTGCCCCCCACTCTTTGTGAATACTGTGGAATTATTTTCTCCTTTTATTATCTCCAGGTCACATCCAAATACTAACTCTTTTTAGTTTCATATATCATCCTGTCTTTTTCAGTCTTCCTAACTTCCCTTTCTGAATCTGGGATAAGCCACAGGTAGTAGTTGTGAGGCAGCCACAGGGAACACGTCTTTGGTATCCTGTATCCTGTACAGCTTCCCCATATACTTTGTCCTTTCCATATACTTAAAAAAAGTAGGTAAGTGGGCTGGAGAGGTGGCTCAGGGGTTAAGCCTCTGCCTTGCAGGCGGAAGGTCCTGAGTTCAGATCCTAAACTCCACATATAGACACCGGTCGGAAGCAGGGACGGCCTGTGTTTCTGGTCCTGCTGGGCAGAGCCTGTGAATCCCCGAGGCAGAGTAAACAAGGAGGAGGTGGAAGAAGTCCATAGTGGTTCCCGAATTTGCCCGTAGTTCTACACATACACACACACACACACACACACACACACACACACACACACACACGCACACACAGACAGACACACGCACAAATTGAATAAATAATAAAAAAAAATTTTTTTAAGTAGGTAAGCATACTGCCATGGAAATAACCTCACCTCCTCTTAGATGACCTCCAAACTAGGATATCGCATAAGAAATTTGTGCTGAATGCCTGTGTACAAACTTGTGAATCATTCCATTTGTAATCACTGCCCATGCTAAGCAAAAAGAAATGTATTATGCCTGAATCAATGACAAAAAGGAAAAAAAAAGCTGGACCTCAATGTACTTTGATTACAAAAATGGACTTCTTAACAAGTGAATTCATTTGTACAGGATTTCCTAAATGAAGTAGCAAATATCTGGTGTTCATCATAGTTTTCTACATTTTCATAATAGTCTTTCTGTAGATTATATTTTATTTTATGATGGTATTACTTTTGTCACTCTCCTATCTCTGCCATTAGACTTTTAAAATGCATTTAACTGATATATAAAAATGATAAAAACTGGGCCAGCAAAAGGGGGATCAACAGATAAAGGCACTTGCCACTAAGCCCGATAACTTGAGTTTGATCCCCAGAACCAACATGATAGAAGTGCCTACACACACACACACACACACACACACACACACACACACACACACTCTAAATATAAGTTTAAAATGTTTATAAAACTGTACAGATTAATGGTATTGTTATGAGATGCTTCAACATATACACATACTTGTAATGCTTAAATCAAGATAAGCTGTCTTCTCAAACGATTATCATTTATGCATAATGAAAACTTAAATTATTAGTTATAGCTTTGTGAAAAATACAGTACACTGCTGTTTGCATAATTACCCTATAGTGCAGCAGCACACCAGAACTTTATGTTCCTAACTGCAACATTGTAACTTGCTCTGTATGGAACTTTACCTGTGTTTCTTCTGCAGTGCCTACTATGTTGTAGTAGGAGCCTAGTGTCTATTTAATTAATGTTTTCTCTCCAATATCTACCCATAACATAACAGAGATTAAATCCAGTCCACTATGGAGGTATTCTATCACTGAACCACATCCTTAGCCTATTTTTATTGTTGAAAACACGATGGTGGACTGGGAAAAGGGTTCAATGAATAAAGTCCTTGTCCCACAAGCAGGAGGTCCAAAGTTGGGATCTCCAGGACCCATGATAAAAGCCAGACAGGCATGGTGAACATCTGTAATTCTAATACTGACAAGGCAAAAACAAAGAATTCCCAGAGCAAACTGGCTACCTAACCTACCCAATGGGTAATGTTTCAATTGAGAGACCTTGCCATTATAATAAAAGTGGAGAGAAGGGTCTGGATAGGGTCTTTTTGCCTTGTAAGCAAAAATATCTGTTTTGATTCCAATACCGAAACAAAAATGGCAGTGGAAATCACTGTAACCTTCTGGCCCTGGAAGGCAGAGACTGGGAAACACTAGAGCAAAGCAATAGGATGATAAGAGCAATCTGGATATGGTTCCTGAAGTTCCCTTGGGTCTCCACAGGCATTGCGCACACACACACACACACACACACACACACACACACACACACACACACACACATACATACACACACACGGAAAGCAATTGAAGAAGTCACCTATTGTCAACTTTTGACCTCCATATACGCTCACACATATATGTTCCCACACACATGCAATGTCCCCCACACAGATACACAGAAGAAATAAATAGTGGAAATTAATAACTTGTTCTTTTGATCACTCTAATTCCACTGCTAGTTATATATAAAATTACAGGAAAATTAATGTTTTTATTAAAGAAGAAATTACACTGCAGTAGTCATACTAAATTTTAAAACAAGAAATCTATGCTAGATCTACCAAGCTGTCTTAGAAATTACCTTACAGATAATTTGCTTTCTTTGCTGTTCACCTTTCTTTCTATGTGTGTGTATGTGTGTGTATGTGTGTGTGTGTGTGTGTGTGTGTGTATCTTTATTTAAAAGTTGCAAGCATTACACTCATTCCCTAGTAACTAAGAACAGCAGCATTTTTCAGCTATCTCAGTTCGTAGTTATATTCTGTCCAAAGACAGGTTCTTCACCCTCATGAGCATCTTCACACTGCCCAGTGCTTGGGAAGAAGGAGTTCATACAGTGGGCGGCTTACAGCAGAAAGGACTGCCTCTGCCTGCTGTTGGGGGCATGTAGGACAATGGTAAGAACAAAAATGTTCACACCATCGCCATCTTTTCTTTACCTTCTCTAAGACTCTGACCTACAAGTTTCTCCATTATTTACTATATATATATGTATATATATATATATAAAGCTACATATACCACAGTCAGGCCTGGTAAGTACCAAGAGGAAATACTCATAAGAAATCCTAGGCCCTTAGCTGTTCTCATTCTTTGCTGCAGACCAGCAAGCTGTTTCTTGGCAGAGGCAACATGATTTGCTAATCCCAGCTACTTCCCACAGGAAGGAAGCATCGTAAATTAACAGAGCAAAGCACTCAGAGTCCACTCAGAATTCTCCAGAGTTATTAAGGATGACATTCTCCACTTGCAACATACTGATTGGAACTCTTAATCAATTTGGCTTCTCCATCATCATGGCTTGGCCCTGGCACCTCTACACTGCTGGTAGATGGCATGGCAATAGTGTCCTGATTGACCTCCCTTCCTGCTGTCTCCACAAACTATTGTTATTGGAGTTGTCAGAGCTAGAACTGGGGTCCCAGCAGCCCTAGCAAGATAGGCTAGTCTGTCTTCCACAGTAGACCAATTAGAAAACTAATAATGGAAAACAGAGAAAGGATATTTATTTGGTGTGTCTACATTGGGAAGATGAACAAATAAAGAAGATCCATCTTCAGGATCCTGCCATAGCATTTCTGAGAGCAAGAGGTACACATAACTATGTAGATTTGGTCAAGATGTGGCTATGTCCATCACGTCTTGGCTCTAAGCTTTTCTCAAGATTTTCTGACACACTGTCAAAATTAGTGATCTCTTTATGGAAGACAAGCTTTTCCTCTGACTGGCATGAGGCTTCAGCCCTTTCTTTCAATTTGAGATTTCTAGGAAATTTACTATTCCTTAGGAAACTTTTTTCAATAATTTGATAGCCAAAGGAAGAGATACAACTATCTTTCCTTACATTATCTTCACTGATGCCTGAACAGTTACACTATTGAATTACTTTATACACAATATCCACAGCTCATATATGCCTCCTATTCTGTGTCATGTGTCATTTTCTTTATTCATATTAATTCCTTCTTGCTTCAACATGAAGTGTCCAGATGGCAGGGATCGTGCCCTGGTTTACCATTATGTTTCATCTTCTCTATTATCTAGAGCAAGACTCAACCCTGAATGGTAGAAAGGAATAGAAGCAAAGCAATCGTAGATCCCTTCTGATTAAAAAGCTCTGATAAATCTCTCCCTTAAACTGTGCTCACCCTACAACAATCTTCAATTTTACACATTCTTTATTTCTGAAGGGGAAATTTCACCTAATAGACTTAGATTGTTATCTTTATGTTGAATGTTATGAACATCAGGTATTAAGAAAGAAACTAAACTGCCCAATCCCCCCCCCAAAAAAAATATTTTGTTTTAAAATACCAAATGTGGGCTAGGGAGATGGCTCACTTGTTAATGTCTTTGCCTCACAAGCAAAAGGACCTGAGTTCAGATCCCCAGATACCATGTAAAAAATTCCAGGTGAATGTGATAATGACCTGTAATTCCAGCCCTGAAAAGTAGAACCTGGGAACCCCAGAGCAAAGCAATAAGGTAGAAGAGCAATCCATGATGATTCCCGATGTCATCCTCAGGCCTCAAATGTCCTCTTATACACATACCCCCCACACACACATGTATACCCACCTATGTGTAAAACATACAAATGCATGAAAATAAAACAAAAAAATACCAAGCTTTGGTAATTACTGGGCATTTGGTGTAGTTTGGTTGTGAATGTAAAGACTGTGAAATAATTTGCTGACATGATGCACATTTAATGCCAGAAACCAGATAATATTTTTAAAATGTGTTCTGCTTTTATTTTCTCCCTGGTGTAAGTTTATTTAACAATCAGTTATTTACTATATTTAAATAAAGTAAGTCAGATCAAAGAAATGTACCTATAATGATAGTTATTCCTTTAAATATTATTCTATACATAAAATATAGTTTCATAGAATGGAAATGCACCATATTTCTCTTTTCCATTATTTATTTTCATGCCCATTGATTTTATGTATGAAGTTCCTATTTTCTCAGATCTCAAACATTTAAACTTTGCTTTCCTATAGAGAATTACAGACTTATACATTTATAAAATTTTTCGTTTTCACTTTCAGCTTTCCATTTATATTTGAGAGAATGTTCATATTTCTAGAAAAGTACACTTTCCATTGAAATTTCCACATAAGAAAAATACTTTACAAAACACATTTTATTATCTACTGCTCTTAAACAATAAAATTGCCTAACAATAAGGCAAAATGCCTTTCTAGATCTACTTGTATTTAGAGTTCTGTTTCCTCACTTAAGTACTTAACATTTCTTAAATTTTAGCATTCTTTCCATTGAGTTAACGTAGTGTATAATCACAGTATACAGTTCTTACATGTTTTAGGGAACTTGTATATTATATCCCTTTCTTTTAGACATTCATTGGAGTGAATGAGAGGATGTCATGCTTTGAATAGGAGTTGTCCCCCACAGGCTCCTGTGTTTGCATCTTTGGTTGATGTTAGTGTTTGAGAAGGTCATGGCAACTTTAGGCAGTGCTGGAGGAAGGCACAGGGGGCGGGCCTTGAGGATGTGTAGCCCTGCCCTGCTTCCACTCAAAGTTCTGTTCTTTGTCATCAGCTGCTTTGCTCTGTCATCCTCCATGATGGACATGACCTAAGCTGCCTCCAGCTTCTGCTACTGCCATGCCTTTTCTGCCATAATAGACTGTGTCTCCTCTCTAAAACCATAGCTAAGTAAATGTCCCTTTTTCTTCTTAAGTTACTAAATCTAAGTGTTGTCTTATGGCAGCAGAGAACAGCAGCTGCGACAGGATATTTCTGAAGTTTTCTCTTATTACTTGGGTATAAAAAATATGCCTTATACTATTCACAAGGTTTACCACTCAACCAGGCATTTTATCAAATGACTTATACCTGTTTGCATTGCCATTTTAGTTGCTCCTATTTTTCTTTTTATATAACAGTAATATATATATATATATTGCTTTACTCATAGATTATATGAACTTTATATTCTTATTCACTATAGTATATCTTATTTGCAAGTCTCTGTCCAAAATGATTTTCACTTTATTTCCCAAGATAGGGTAACCACAATAACCAAGATTTTCTAGTCCCAAGAGCCAGGTTGCTCAGTTACTTTAGAGATCAAGTAGGGAAGACAGCAAGATGAAGAGTTTAAGGATAAGTAGAAAGAGCCTCTCTAGAAGAAGGAGTACCAGAAAGGTAGACTCTTTGGTAAGGCAAATAGAAACAACTTTCAAATGATGTATCAGCCAAGACTTGCCTGAGGAAAAGAACTGATAGACCGCACATATAAAAATGGGTAATGTAGCCTAATGTGCATTAGCCATGGCAGCACCACAAAGAACAAGATTCTTCTTCCTTCCACATTTTTTCTCCCACATTTTATTTTTTTTCCTAATCATACAAGCTCAATAGGTACCCCCATCTTCTCCCTCTCCCTTCTCCTGCCCATCCCCCATACACTCTCTCCCCTTTCCTCTCCCCCCCCCCTTCTTTTCACCTCCTTTTCTTCCTTCCTCTCTCCCAGTACTTCCCCCTTCCTCCCTCCCATCCCCTGGAGCATCTCTTCCTTCTGCATTTTACCCATTGAGAAATGTTACCCACATCAGGTGTGAGTTTTCCCCTCAATCTCAAACCTACCTGCCAATCATCACTGGAAACATCCTTACAGACAACACATCTAGAAGTGTGTTTTATCAATTTTCCAGGCCTCTCTCAATTCTATCAAGTTGGCAATTAAGACTTGAATGAGTTATTTACTTGTCCCTTGCCTTTTTAGCCCCAAGGAAGGAACACATCCTCTGAATACTTCTAGAGCCCTTTGTCAAAGCCAAGAGCCTGTCAGCCCAGTAATTGCCAGCTTCAAAATAAAACTTCCCTGAAAGGAGCCTGAGGGAAGCTAGACAGTTTCTGGAAAAGTCTCTGTGTGGCTTTGCCACTTTTCAGTACGTGAGCAGCTCTCTTCCTGCTCCTTTGCACTTTGAACAGCATTGTCTCTTTTTCATCACTTAGTTGATGTTTAGATGAGTTTTACTTCAGTTACAACAGCTGTTAAAGAGTATATTGCACATCCCAATGATAATAGAATGCCTGATGTTTTAATGAGAAAAATAATTATGTGGTTTTCATCATTATAGTTATTTTTATATCCCAACTACTTCCCATATTAGTTATCTCTGCCTTCAAATTATAAATGAAGATCTTTTTGAACCAAAAGCTTGCCAGTTAAAAATGACAGATTTTCAATAACCATCTACATTAGGAGCCATAAAAACATCATTATTTCCTTCACTTTCTGGTCTCTTTTCAGCATTCTCCCAAGTAATAATATGAGTTCCAGTTAACAGTAAAGTAGTATCTTTGGATGAATCCTACAGCTAGTCAGATGGCTATGTTCCTGTGTGTGAGATTTATTTTTCCCTGTCTGTGTTATGACTTTTCTTCTCCTACATCCTCATAAACCTCACTTATAAAATAGGGGGAAAAAGAGGTTATATGTAACAAATATGCTTATATTACATTTTTTAAACAAAAAAATAGATTTGTGCCATAACCAAAATACTTTGCATGTGTTACAGTATAAGACTTTGGCTCAATTATGTTCCTAGCAATTTAAAATAGAATGCTATCTAGTACAAATAGCAGATATCTCATCTTTATCATTAACAAAATAGAAGTAGCAGGTATTTCCCAAACATAAATGTTTCCTGTTTCATGAATTGCTTGTGTTACAAGATCCTGAGAGATTACAATTTTCTTCATGCCCATTTTTCATGCCCATTTTTCAAATGAGGACACTCGAGTTTAGAAGGTTTTATATAGTTTGTTCAAGGACAACCATTGCTTAATTGAAAAAGTGCAAACATGATCATTTTTCTAAAGGTAATAACTTCTCCTGAAGAGACAAAGATAGAAATGCAATATGTGTTCCTTTTCAATATATTGCACATGTGTGTATCGTCACAAGAAAAGAAAAAGTTAAAGTGAAACTATAACTTTTTGCATTTTTTTAATTTTACAAAACAATGTTAAAGCCATCCAAAGAGTCCTTGATTTACCTAGGTATGGTATTATTTCTTTATCTTTGCTAGTGAATTGGAATATAGCTACTAAGCTAGTCTTGTAGATTCTTCTAGGTTGCTGCTTCCCTAGGTTACAGTCAGTACTGAAAGGCCAAGAACAGAACCCAAGCAAGTTTTCAGGAAGCATCCTCATCTGTTTCCCCCTAATTTCTTTGCCATCACCAGTAGGTGCAGCCTGTCATCTTATAGATCAAAGTAAAATTGCTTGTTTCCTGTCTTTTAATTTTTTATAGAAATAAAACTAGAACAAAAATAAGCTTAAAAACTCGAGCCACGAATGAACTTGAGGCCAGCAGGGTACACCACCTGAAGAACAGAGCTCTGTTTCTCTCCCTCCTCCCTTTCTCCTTCTCTCCTTCTTTCTCTTCCTCCCTCCCTCTCTCTCTCTCTATCTTTCTCTTACTATCTCTTTCTCTCTTGCTATCTCTTTCTCTCTCTTGCTATTTCATTCTCTTCATTGAAAGAGGCTATAATTTAAGTTAAAGCAGTTTCCAGAAACTCTTTGGATTATTTCAATAGACATCTTTTTTACAGTTTCTCAATCATACAGTCCAAGCCTAACATGTCTCTTATCATATGAAGCCATCTTTTAAGAAATAATTATTCTGTTTTCCAATAGAAACTAGCTCAGCAACAACTTCTAATCGGGCAGCATGAGTAAGAAGCTTTATCTTTGGTGAGGAAAAAAGGCACAGTGGCATTGCTTCCCATTTGTTCAAAGAATTTCAGCCTGAGTGTCAAAACTCAGACTAATGCAATTTCATCTCAGATAACCCATATAATTACTATGATCTGCAACTCACATTTGCAAATGTGACCATCCTGGTTCAGTAAGATATAAAAATGTTAGAGGCAATAGGTAATCTTGTCTCATTTCAAAGTGAAGTTGCAGCAGGAATGGAGTGCTTACCCAGAAACACAGCCAAAACAGAAGTTCATATTCTTTTACAGTGGGTTCTAGGTGACTGCAATTGAAAACCTATGAAATCAAGTTTCCTCAAAGGATGCTGTGCCTGTCTTCATAAAAGGATTCCTATAAGCCCATAGAGATGGCATATATTCATTTAACTATTGAGATTTTTTTACCTACCATGGAAGTGTTCAGTTCAATGTGTTTGTAGAATACTGACAATAGCAACCACCATCACTGCATTAAGTTTAGATCATTTTCATTATCTCAAAAGAAACTAAATACCCAACGACAGACATTTTTCATTACCTTTCCTACCAAGTTCCAATCACTAATCTACTTTCTATCTTTAGATCTGCCCGTTCTGGACATTTCGTTTAGATGGAATCATCAATACTTGATCCTCTGTGTTTCATTTAACATGTTTTCAAGAGTCCATATACATTTCAGTATTTGATTCCTTTCTAAGCCTGAATCAATCATGCGGCTAGGCCATATTTCCTTATCCATGTGTTAGTTGAGGGGTTTGGAGTCGGTTCTGCTTTTGACTCTTATTTTGAGCTGAGCATTCACAATCAAGTCTTCCGTTGGCATATATGTCATGTCCCTGTATAGATTGACAGGTAGGGTGATGGATAGATAATAGACAAAGGAATATATGCACGAGTGAACTTGCTAGGTCATGTGAAACCCTACATGTAACTTTAGACAAACTGCTAAACTCTATGCTGGAGTGACTGCCTTGTTTTATTTTCCCTGCAGCCGTGGATGTGGGCTCCAACTTCTCAGTGTCCTAATCAGCATGCTTCTCATCTGCCTTTTGTATTTAAGCCATCCTACTGGGCATGAAGTGGCAACTCACTGATTTTGATTTGAATTTCTGTAATAACTAGTGATGTTGAACATCCATTCATCTGCTTATTATCCATTTATATCTCTCTTGGATAAATGTCTATTCACATCCTTTGCCTGTTTTAATTAGATTATCTTTTCATTATTCATTTGTGAGAGTTCTGAATCTAGTTTGAATAAAAGTTCCTTACAGAAATATGATGTAAAAATATTTACTCCCTCTCTGTGGATTGTCTTCCCATTTCTTTATGATATATTTGAAGCATGATGGGCTGGAGAGGTGGCTCAGGGGTTAAGCCTCCGCCTTGCAGGTGGAAGGTCCTGAGTTCGGTTCCCAGAACCCACGTATAGACGCCAGGCGGAAGCGGGGGCGGCCTGCGCTTCTGGTCCTGGTAGGGCGGAGCCTGTGAATCCTGGGGCAGAAGGAGGTAGAGGCGTCCATGGTGGTTCGCGAATTCGTCTGTGGTTCTGCACACACACAGACACACACACACACACACACGCGCGCGCGCGCACATACACACGCACATGCGCACAGTTGAATAAATAATAATAATAAAAAATATTTGAAGCATGATGTTTTAAATTTTAATGAAATTTTATTTTTGCTTCTTCTGTTGCTGTACATTTGGTATTATATCCAAAAAGCCAGTGTCTAATCCAAGACCACAAAGATTTATTTCAAGATTTCTTCTAACACTGTTATGGTTCTAAACCTTATATTGAGTTTTATAATCTATATTGATTTAATGTTTTGTATGTAGTGTGAAATATATATATATCTCCTCTACTAGTACCATACTGTCTGGATTGTGATAATTATTGCAGGTTTTGAAATTAGTAAGTGCAGATTCTCTACTTTCCTCTACTTTTGCCTCATTGTTTCTTCTATGTTCCTCACATTTTCATATAAATTTGAGAATTTGGTAAGGTTTTACTACAATCAAGTTGATAAGCAACTTCCAAAGTCTGTGTGTTTAAGGCTTGCTGCTGGGGGGAGGGGGCTGGAAAGGTGGCTCAGGGGTTAAGCCTGAAGGTCCTGAGTTCAGATCCTAGACCCCACGTATAGACACCAAGCAGAAGTCGGGGGGGGGGGCTGTGTTTCTGGTCCTGGTAGGACGGAGCCTGTGAATCCCAGGGCAGAGTAAACAAGGAGGAGGTGGAGGCGTTCATGATGGTTCCCGAATTTGCCTGTGGTTCTATACACACACACATGCACACGCACACGCACAATTGAATAAATTAAAAAAAGGCTTGCTGCTGGGGTAGGGCCATCGGGAGGTGCTATGGACCTTAGGAGGAGGGGGTATTACTGAAGGTCTTATGGCATTGGAGGCAGGACCTTTGAAGGATGTTATAGGATCCCTGCCCCTCTCTCTGTCTCCTCTTTTTGCTTCCTGGCTCAGTCTCTAAATGGATTTCCTCTACCATACCAGTAACCCCACCAGAAACCCAAAGCAGTGGCTCTGCCTAGCTTTAGACTGGAACCTCCAGAACAATAAACTAAAACTAAATAAACCTTTTCTGTTAAGCTAATTACCTCCGATATCTCAGTGTATGGTAGAAAGTTGGCCAACACGGAACTACATCAAATCTGTAGGTCCATCTTATCACTGTAAAGCCTTTCCGTTTTTAAGACTTTTAAAAATTCTTTTCAATAGGATTTCATCATTTTCAATGTGCAAATTTGTTAAATTTAATCATAAATATTTTATGCTTTTGATAGAATTGTTTACTTTATTTCATTTTGATTTGTTGATTGTCACTGTATAGAGATAGTTCTTTCTGGATTTCTAAATATGGGATCATGTCATTATAGAGAGTGATAGTTTTACTTCATGTACCTTTTTTTCTTGCTTTATTGCTTTCAGATTGCTTTTTAATGGATTTTTTTAATTTCAAAGATTTTGTATTATACTTTGTCTAATGCACCCTTACTATTGAACTCTAGCATATATATAGGAAGGTAGTCAGGTGGTTGTAATGCAACAAGAAAGTTGTAAGAATTATACTAACACCAGGGGTCCTTCTAATATTAAAGTGAACACAGATATGAAAATTACCTTTACTGACCAACTCTCTCACCCATATATTTAGATTAGACTTACTAATAATACATTAGGCATCTCTACCACTTATGATGAGCCCAAAATTCAAAGCCTCCAAGAGATGGGATACAGCTATGTGGTTCACCTTCTGAGTAAGAGGATTATCTACTGAGTACTTAAGGTGAGATGCCACAGTAAAATCCTGACAAGACAGATGAGACCTCTCTCTTCAGGGATGTACATCTGTTGGAAGACAGTAAACAAACATCTATACAGAATAATCTATAATAAGAATATGGGGAAAATAGTGTGCTCAAATGGCTGAGTAGGCAAAATGCTGGTTACTTTCATTCTTATCTGCAGGACATATTTGAGCTAAGATCTAAAGTTTACAAGATGCCAAATGTGCAGATAACCTGTTCCAGCCATCAGGAACAGTCAAATAACAAAGCTTTGAGGACTAAACTAGTGCCCAGAGACCTGGGGTGGACACCCAAGGGTAAGGTAAAGGAGGATGAGGAAAGAGAGTAAACAAGGCCCAGGTCATATAAGAGAAGAAGAGTAGGCACAATTCCAAAAGCAATGGTTAGTCTTTGAGGGGTTAGGGCACCACAAGGTTTTCATACAGCTGTGTCAAGACATGCAGCAGGGCAGGAATTAGTGAGGCATTTCACTGTCATAGCAGAGTGGAGATGAAGAGAAGTGCAGTAGAAGGCTATGTTTGGGGTCTGGGGAAGAGGAGACGACCATTATCAATGACTCTAGATTTGGAACTTGAGTATCTGGACAGGTCCTAATATCTTTACAGTGATGGGCTTCAAGCTGACTTAGGCAGAACCACTGCTCTGGGGCTCTAGTGGGAGTATCAGAGGTCAATGGCAGGGAGCATATGATGGGGTAAATCCTTCTGTGTCATGACCTGGAAAAAACTGTAGGAGGAACTTCACTATCAACTTGACCTCAAGATATTACAACCTGGAATTGTCAGTGGACATCCCATTGAAAATCAGTGCTCATAGCATATGCCACTGTGAATTACTTCATGGCAAAAGAAAATTAAAGACCTTTACAATACAAGGTCCAGAACTCTCTTTCTAATCCTCTCATATGGAAGGATAGTACTCATAATTTTTAAGGAATGCTTACTGAAATTGATTTGCTAACTGCTTAGTAAACTTCTTTATAATGTTTTATTCATATTTTAACAGAGTTCTTTAATATTAAGTTCAAACATTTTTAATTAGAAAAGAAGTACAGCCCTTGGGGTAATATTGCAGCCATGTAGATAGCTGGTAATTAAACTTTTCTGCACATACAACTGCATTCAAACAATTATGAATGAATCATTTTGAACCTGCAAATGTCATTAACAAACAAGAAAAATAGACTTATACAATAGGCTTAGTAGCTCCAGAGAAAGCTTGAGTTTGAAAATGGTTATTTTTATGAGAAGCACAAAATAGGCTACCAGTTACAAATCTAGGTGTTGTTCTTAAAGAAACAAAAAGATTTGACTTTCTGTAGGAAATGAGCTATAAAGTGAACTTTATTATTTCTTGAACTTTTCATATACAAATATAATGAATTTATGCTTTATCCACTACTCTCCTCAGCCCTCCCAAAATTACCCCACTCATTCTCCTTTACACCTAGTCTCCTTCACACTCCCCCATCCTCTGCTTGTAAGATCCATTGGGCCGGACTTAGGACACCTGTATTGGCATGTGTCTGGTTATCTAATGTGTCATGATCAGACCTCCCCAGTGGGCTAATTGTCAAATTAATAATCTCTGCCCTCATGATTTGTATCAGTTCCATACAATGTCTGAGAATGTCCTTTATCTCTGAGAACCTCCCTTCTCTGTGATGAGTTTTTCAAAGGTCAGCTGTTGTGGAGTTGTAGTAAAGATAATATCACTGCTTTCAGTTCCTGAATGTGACAGCCTTGATATGAATGGAGACTTCTATCTAAGGGTATTTCTCTCCCCACCCCTCAGACTCTTATATTATTACCCTCCCCTCTTCTGCATGGTTCCCTGAATCATGGAATGAAGGATGATTTAAATGTACTGTTTCAGGACACACTTTTCACAACTGCTTAAAGTGAATCATATAACTTTGGACTTTAATCATCGTGTCTCTCTTTTTTAATAACAAAACTGAATTAAAGATGGATAAAAGATATTTAAGGAATGGTAAAATCTAAGCAAAAAAATTATTGAATTGTCAAACCATTTATGCAAAAAGATTAATCTCTTTGTCTCTTAAATATGTCTCTGACATATTTAAGTAGAGTTTTAGTGTAGGGGATATATATTGTGTTTGTTAAATAGTAATAAAGTGTCAATGCAAGTTTTACTCTGTGAACTTAGAGTAAATATATTTATAAATTATTTCACAATTTTAAAATCAGTATTCCATAAAGCCCTGCATTTTCTAGAGTATATAATACTCTTTGTTTCAAGTGAAGCCATCTGTCTCTACTTTCCACTGGGGTGTGCCATCTGCAGCTGCTTTTGCCAATAATACCCCACTGTGTAAAGAACCTTAAATGTCTTTCTCATCCCTGTCTTGCTTCAACTACAACAATATTGCTTTGTTTCAAAACACCTGCTTCAAGATCAGGTTCCCTGTATATTGGACCCGTGTTCACCACAAGAGCTCACTGACCTCAGGCTGCCCTAAGGCTATCTGTTGAACAGGATTCCCCACACAGCCCTTCTGGAGGTCTGACTGCACTTCCATTCCCAATCTGAAAAGCAAAGAGCCCTGGGTATGGCTGCTCAGAGCACCGGCTGGATCACACAGAGCTACATGAGCCCACGCTGGACATTCTTACCTTTGCACCTTGGACTTGTCTGCTAGCCTCTTTGAGTCTCAGTTACCACATCTGTAGTCCTGGGGAACATAATGCTTACTCCATAGGGCTGTTTTGACTATTAAATGAAGTCCTTCATATAGACTATGTAGCCCTTATCCATAAAATTATATCCAAAGAAGGACATTTCCCTTTACCTAGGGCTGGATAATATGTAAACCAGTGTCTTAGATTCTAAAGCAAATGACTCTTCAAAGTCATTAAACTCCAAAAATAATTATAAGGGCTCTTTGGTAAGTAGCTGCTTCGTAATTACATGTGCCTTGTATTCTGTAGTTTAATAAAGTGTTAGCATATTGGTAATTCTGTTTCACTTGTATAGGGTGACATTGGTGTTTTCTGGGAGTATCTTGAAGAGACCAAAGTATTTAGACACAGGAGCAGGTCTATTCACTCCCCAGAGACCACCTTCCCTATGGCTGCTGTGTTAGAGCTAACTGATAGGTACATAGCCTCGTGTCTAATGGATGGAATTGAATTGGGACAGAACCTGTTGCGTTTCACAATGCAGAGCACCAAATTAAACTGAACACTTCTGCCAATTATTAACTTTTAAAAAACAGTCTGATATGTAATATTTTGTCAAAATTCTATTCTTTCCTTATCTGTGAAAAGATCTTTGTCTAAGTTTTACTAAGTTTATTGCTGAAACTACAAATTTCTACTTTAACATTTATGCTGCCTATAAAAATATTTAAATTCTGCATATATATTTTCCAAGAAGATCGCTCTCCTCACCTTCATAGATATCTATCCAATTCCCTGCTAGTTTGTTTCTTCTGTTTTCTTACGTCCAGTATCTAGTTTATTTGGAGGCAGAGGCAAAATAATCTACAGCAAAAGTCATAGAAAAGAATGCAAAATTGAGGGATCCAAACCTTGGGTTACATCATAGACTAGAAGAAGTCATTAGAACATTTTGATATTTCTGTTACGGAGTAGCTTAGCGTGCAAATGGTGTGCCTGCCAGCTCCTGCAATGAAAGAAACAGATTCAGTTTCTCAAAATCTGATGAAATTCAAAGTAGGAAGATTTGACCAAAATGGAGAAGTGAACAGGAAGAGTCAATGCAGATGCTGGGACTGTTTACACATTTTTCTGTCATATCTGCAACGTCCCGATGCTAAGTTGAACAATCATCCTCATCCAGTATTTACAGGGCAATACTGTCTTCTCTGCTGTCTGTTTTTCTGGTTTCAAGAAGGAGGGGAGAAAATATCCAATTTGCCCTTTCCTACCTCATGCAGGAAGTGTTGGGCTGGCAGAATTTCCCAAACATCGTAAGGTCTGAGGTCTTTGGAAACTCATTCTGTGACTTCATATAGCAGGCACTCCAAAGTGTGCTCTACATTTCATCTTCAGTTCTAGCTCCATCCCTTGTTTAGACTTCACTAAAGCTGCTGCCAAATGAGAGGACACCTAAGTGGCAAAGCAGTGTGAGATACTGAAGTTTTGGAAAGCCAGGTACCTCATCCTCCACAATAAACTGCTTCCTCCAAACAGAGGCTACTAGAAACATGATCATGGGGCAACGAAACTTCTGGTTCTACTAAACACACACAGCACAGTATCATTTCATGTCTTTAAACCTTTCAAAATATCCACCAGAATCTTCATCTTCTTTACCTACATTATTTTTATTCCTATAAACATTATCAGTAACTGTTTTCCTTCTGGTCCTTTAAATATTTTAAGCTACATGTATTGAATGGCTACTATAATCGACTCATATCCAAGGCTATAGTTACCTTGACAATGTCATCCTTGAATATGAGGTCTATTCAGCTTGATTTGGCTACATTCCTTCTAATGTACATTGAATTGTTACGCTCAGGAAGTACCTTGACTTCAGAAGATAGGTACTGGAAAATTAAAAATTGTTTTTCTCATTTCACTGAAGGTTAATAAAAGAGTTCAGCTGTATTTTTTAGAATTCTCTCCAAAAATTAGCAAGAATACTATCAAGGTAAAACATCTGAAACTATATTTCACAAAGATATGGAGTTCAGGGGTATTCTATATAACTATGTTTAGCACATTAATATAAAGACCAAAACTCTGGGTGGGGAGATGACTCAGTGGTTAAAACCTTTGCCTAACAAGCAAAGGGACCTGAGTTCAGATCCTGTATTCCACATAAACATGCCAGACAGGTGTGGAGGCCCGCTTGTAATTCTAGCCCTTCAACACAGAGCCTGGGGATTGCCAGAGTAAGCTGTCTAGCTAGCCTACCCCTAATAGTATACTCTGGGTTTAATTAGAGACCAGGCTCACAACGGTAAGGTGAAAAAGGGATCAAGGATGATTCCTGATGTCACATACTGAAGTACACTCATGTGTATACTCCTTCTCACGTGCACCCACCCATTTGCAACACACGCACACACCACAACACATACATGAAAAAGGAAAAAAGAGACTTTAAGAATCCTACCTTCCCTCAAGAAAGGTACATTTTTAATCTGAATAATTGTCTGTCTTCTTATACACAATTAAATTTGAGTTTAATGACCCAAGAATTCTCTACCTAAAACCTTTTAAGGGGTTAATGTGTATAACAAGGAGGGTTGCCAGGTATCTCCACATGCTGAAAGGTTTGTAACATGTTTGGTTGTACTGGCTGTGTCTGTGCCTAGGTCCATATGCTGCCATTGACATAAAACACAATCTATACTCTAATCATCTGGTTCTTTTAAGTGTCTGCCTCCTGATTTATGTTACAGAGATAAAGCTACATTCCTTACACTTAGCAAAGCTTTTCAAGGTATACCATAGCTTAGTCTTTAAGTTTTAACTTCCCTTTATGCATGATAAACATTCATGCTAAAAGTTACCAGAAATTATGAATGAACTGAATGGCCAACACATCTCCTGTTTGTGCCCTCCGCCTTCTGATTCTTACTGCTAGTGTGCCTGTGTCTCCACTGAGTCGGGACAAGGTCTCAGTGTGCTGGAGATAGAATTCAGGGCCGTGTACATTCTAGGTAAGCAGTCTATCACTGAACTACACTTACAGACCTTGATAGACCATATATTAAAACTCTTTGCAACATGGTATCACCACTGTATAACAAGAGTCAGGCACAGTTGCAAACCAAACTTGTTCTGAAAGGAACTCTTGGAGATTTAACCTCACAGTTCTGTTCCCCTGCCATCTGTGAAGCAAAGGTTAGATCCTTGGAGCCATGATTACTTTTCTCCATTCAAACACTGTAAATTTAGAGTTGTCTGAGACTCAGAAAGTTCTGTAGGTAGATATTTAATGCATAAATTACCATTATTGTCTCATGATAGTCCAGTTACAGTTCTTAGTCCAGCTTGGCAGGAGAGCCCACTGCAACACCAAGGGCTGAAGGAACTGGCCACACCATCTCCGTGTAATCACTGAGAGAGGGACAATCCTTAATTGCCAGACCAGCATATCTGGCCAAGTGTACATAAGGATGCCAACTTCCTCAACCAGCTGTCTGTATAGAAAGAAAGAGATGTAGGGTTCCCACAGCCCCTTCAAAGGCATGAGATCTCCCACAAGCCCTACCTCTTAAAGGTTCTGCTCCTTTCTTATAAAGTTTGCTCCGAGTGACCCAAGCCCTTTACAAGTGAGTTTTTGGTGGACATATAAGATATAAACTATAGTACATTCTGACAGTGATTTGGATAGATTTGGATGCCACTAGCTATTTGTAAAGTACTGTGCTGTCTGTATGCGTAGCCTATTGAAACTTCTGTGAAGTATACTATAGTCTCCACTTTATAAGTAAAGAAGCTGAGACATGAAGAAGTTAGATAATTTTCCCAGTCACATACATCTGGGAGATGTCAAAGCTGGGTCCTGGACTTAGATGTCTTAACATAATCACTGCCACATACACTCATTTTTCTTTCCAAAATACAGAGTTGTTGTTGAGGCCCATACCTGCCTATAGATTAATAAACAAATAGATTGCATGAATCAGTCATACTAAGAACATACTAATTTCTTAAAAATGAAAAATTAAAATGTTATCTTTCACAGTAAAAGTGTGTGTCATCAATGATAAGCTGTGTAACATACCAGTGTGATCCGTTGGAATGTTCAGTTACATTTCTTGACAGAAAAACAGAATCACTTATTCACTGTTGCACCCAAAATTATACAGATAGTATTCTTATTGTCACCTCTGATAAACAAACTAATCTTTTTAATTTCAGTATCATTCATATACCATAAAATTCACCCCTTTGAAATGACAGTTCAGGAGTTTTACTCTATTCTGCAAACATAATCATGATCTGATTTTGGACAATTACATCATCTTGAAAAAATCTATATGCCCACTAACAGTTACTTCCCATTCCTTTTTTCCAATCCCCGACATCTTCTAATCTACTTTCTATGTCTATGTCTTTGCTTTGTCATGTAAGTGAGATAACACAACATGGGACATTTTATAAGTCTGGTTGCTTTCACACAGTCAGATTTATAAAATGTTTTTCAAGGTTCATCTAAAATCAGTAGCTTGCCTGTATACTAATAACAATTTTGCCAAGAAAGAAGTTCGGGAAAAAAATCCCTTTCATCAAAGCTTCAATAATAGCAGCAACAGAATACCTAGGAATAAACCTAGCCAAAAAGGTGAAAGGCCTATGCAAGAAAACTTTAAAACAATAAAGAAAGATATTGAAGATGACACTGAAAGATGGAAAGACTTGTCAGACTCATGGATTGGCAAAATTAATATTGTGAAAATGATTACATTACTGAAAGCAATCTACAGGATCAATATAGTTCCCACCACAATTCCAGTAACATTCTTCAAAGACGTAGAAAAAGCAATCCTAAAATTTGTATGTAACTACAAAAGACCACGAATAACCTAAGCAATCCTAAGCAGAAAAAACAATGCTGGAGGTATTAAGACTTCATCTGAAATTAAAGTCAGAGCCATGTGGGTAGTGCAACTAGGACTTGCACAAAGCCAGATATGTGGACCAGTGAAGTAGAATACAGCATCCATTAATAACCCCACACAGCTCTAGTGACCAGTATCAACATCTATGTCAGTTATTCTGCATGGTTGCTAATAAAATCATGACGAAAACTGCCTAAGGGAATAGAGGGTTTATTTTCTCTTATAATTGTCCAGTTGTAGTACTTAGTCCAGCTTGGCAGGAGAGCATGTCCCATCATCAAAAGGGCCAAGGAACTGCCCACACTCTGTGCACATAACAGCTGAAAGAGGAACAATCCTTACTTGTTGGGCCAGCATGTCTGGCCAAGCATACAGAAGGTTGCCAACTATCTCAACCAGCTCTCTACGTTTTATTCACTTGTCCAGGGCCTAGTCCTACCCACATTGGTCTGGGCCTTCCCTATCAACTAGACAATCTCCTACAAGGTTGTTCTGGGCTTAGCCTATCTACTAATTCTCCACAAATGTGCCAGAACTCAAATCCTCAACTGTCAAGGTAACACCTGTATATAACTATGATATCATTGGAAAGAAGTCAACTTCTTCAACAAATGGTGTTAAGAAAGCTGGCTATCCTACTTGGTCCCTGTGAATGATCTATATCAGAGACTCTAAATCAACCACATAGAACTAGGCCAGCCTAATCTCCCCCCATCCTGAAGCTCAGGGCCATTTGCGGAAGAGAGGGTGGTAAGATTGTAAGAGCAAAAGGATGGGAAGAGCAATGATTTGCAAGATTCTCCACACTAGTTAGGGCCGAAGCAATTATAATAGGACTTTGCATGCCCTGCGCAATGTCCAACACACTATTGACCTCACAAAGTCTAGCATCAGCTAAAGGCACCAAGATCCTTGGAGGCAAGGGATTGACAGCCACAGTAGTGTTCCTATGCTTAAGGGGAACACGAGAAAGGGTTCAGGGAAATGCCACTGGGTCCTTGTATGTCATCGGAGAGGAGGACCCAGAGGAGAGTTAGGCATACACAATAAAGGACTCTCTGGAAATTGGGGGGGAGGCGCTGAGGGATGGGGAGGGAGGGAGGAGGAGCAGGGGGGCTCGGGGGGAGGAGGAGGGAGGGAGGGAACTGGTCTACCTATTAAGTTTGTATGAGCAGAAATAATAAAACATGTATAAAAAAAAAAAGAAAGCTGGCTATCCAGATGTGGAAGAATGAAACTAGATCCTTAATCCCACCCTGCACAAAAATAATTGAAAATGGATTAAAGACCTAAATGTAATACCTAAAACTTGGAAACTGCTATAGGAAGGCAATTCAGGGGGTAGGTATAGGCAAGGACTTGGTCCAGGAGGAAAAAGGGGGTCTCCAATAAACTTTGCCTTAATCTTCAAAAAAAGTGAGCAAATATACAAATAACCAAGTAAATGCAGGTATTTACAATAAAGAATATGATGCTGAAGAACGTATATAAATGTAATGATGTCTGGCCTATTATGGTGCCACACTGCTGGAGCCAGAAGCCTAAGGATTTCCACCAGCAATTCTCCAACAAGTCTGCATTATTAGATAGCAAGCTTTTAAAAATTCAAATCATGATGGTGGCAGTGCCTTATTTTTAAAAATTTACTGTCTTAGTAACTACAAAAATTGTTTTAAAAAATGGTATTGTTAATTTTTTTACATTATGATACAAAAACTGAAAGAGAGAGAGGAGAGAGAAAGAAAGAGAAAGGAAGGGAGGGAGGGAGGGAGGAGGAGGAAGGAAGGAAGGAAGGAAGGAAGGAAGGAAGGAAGGAAGGAAGGAAGGAAGGAAGGAAGGAAGAAGGAGAAGGAGAGAAGGAGAAGGAGGAGGAGGAAAGAGAGGGAGAGAAGGAAGGAAGGAAGGAAGGAGGAAGGAAGGAAGGGGAAGGAAGGAGGAAGGAAGGAAGGAAGGAAGAGGAGGAAGGAGGAAGGGAAGGCGGAAGGAAGGGGAGGACGAAGGAAGAGGGAAGAAGGAAGGGACGGAAGGAAGGAAGGAAGGAAGAAGGAAGGAGAAGAAGGAGGAGGAAGGGAGGAGGGAAGGAAGGAAGGAAGGACGGAAGGAAGAAGGAAGGAACGGAAGGAAGGAAGGAAGGAAGGAAGGAAGGAAGGAGGAGAAGAAGGAAGAGGGAGGGAAGGAGGGAGGGAAGGAGGGAGGAAGGGAGAAGAAGAAGGAAGGAAGGAAGGAAGGAAGGAAGGAGAAGAAGGAGGGAGGAAAGGAGAGAGGGAGGGAGGGAGGAAGGAAGGAGGAAGGAAGGAAGGAAGGAAGGAAGGAAGGAAGGAAGGAAGGAAGGAAGGAAGAAAGGAAGGAAGAAGAAGGAAGAAGGAATAGAAACTGGAATTTTAAAAAAAAATTCTCACTTGTCATGGAAAAGTCACTTTTAATTAACCAATATTTCTGTGTTTAGCAGAAATTTTCAAAATTGCTTTTAGATCATATATTAGTCCTGAACGTAAAACACACTCACATGGGATGCTAGAGAGCTCAACCATGTTGAAATCAGTGCTTCCTCTTAAATCTGGTTTAGGCAAAAGGGAAAGGAGATAAAACATTTAAAACTCTCGTATGCTGATTTCTTCCCTATGCGTTAAAATAGCAGTTGTGTTAGCTCTGAAGATTTATGATGATAACTTTGATTATTTCTGGACTCTAGTCCACATCAGGTGGTGCTTATTTATACCTGTGAGTCCTTTCTGAATCTCAAACCTTACACATTCCCATCTTGCATTCAAAAAAATTTGATGACTTTTGGGTTGGAGCGATGTCTCAGGGGTAAGTCTCTGTCTTGCAAGTAGAAGGTCCTGAATTCAGATCCCAGATCCCAGAAATGTACTTGGAAGGTGGAGTATGGGAAACTCCAAAGCAGAGCAAATAAGAGGTAGAAGCAATCCAGGGTGCTTCCCTAAGTCATCCTTGGACCTCCATAGAAACACAGGCAAAAAAAAAAAAAACAAAAAGTGATGACTCTGATAAAGAATAAATATATACTTTTAAAAAATGATGTCTTTGAACAGTAATCATTCCCAGTCTTATGTAAGTTGAGTGTATTTGGGCTTAATGACCAACAATTCTGAAATTCATGCATTCCCTTCTATTCTATGGAGAAAAAAGAAAGAAAGAAAGAAAGTGCCTTAAAGTTGAGTGTGGAAGCTCATGTCTTTCATCCCAGCACTCAAGCGCCTGGGATGAGATTACTGTGAGTTTAAGGCCAGTTTGGGCTTCAAAAACCAAATCAGAAGGAAAGATGGGTTCATTTATTCAAAATTAATTCTTTGTTTGTGTACTGGTTAAACACCTGCGAGGCTTCAGCCAAAGGAAACACAGTGAGAGAGAGCCAGGCCAGCATGTCACTGACCTGTGTAGAATTCACAGGTACCTGTCAGCTCCACACACAGTTACAAAACTGCAGTTGTGATGAATGCTAAAAGTGAACATTTTTAAATTCTGCGAGAGTTTAGAATGGAAGGGTGGCCCCGTTTGTCATTGTCAGGAAAAGCCTCCCTGAGGAAGAGTTACATCAATTAGCCAGACGGGAGTTCAGAGGGGAATAGCATATATGCAAGAACTAAGGAGGCCTCAAGTGTGATGTTTTTGAGGACATTTGTGAAGATCACTATGCCCATGGAGCATACTAAAGACTCATAAAGTTGTGATAGGTATGCATTTAGACCTCTGTTAATGGGGAACCACAGTAGGAGTTAAGGCTACAGAGTCACACGTGATGGTAGCCTATAAAATTGAGACCAAAATTCAGCAGGTGAGATGGCTTAAGAAAGGGAAGATTTCCCACACAAACCTGATACCAGAGCTGATCCCTGGAACCCACTAATGGTGGAAGGAGTGAGCCAATTCCACAAAGTAATCCTTTTACCTCCACACGTGTGTTGTGGCACTTTTGCCCACACAGACACATGTGCACACACAATAGTAAAGAATTTAAGAAGAACTGAATCAAGTAACCCTTTGTTCTGTCATCTTTCTCTCATGGTCAGGAATACAACTGGAGAAACTATCAGCCCAGCCAGATGAGTGAATCAGAGCTGCAGATGCTGGCAAGCCTACGGCAGCAGAATGAGGACTCAGAGGATGCCAGGGCCCCCCATGGCCTGAGTGCATCTCAGGTGGACAACTGTAATGTCAGCATCAGCACCAGCAGTGACGACACGACCACGTGGAACTCCTGCCTGCCCCCTGTGAGTCCTGCTCTTTGCATCCATTGCAAAGCCCAACTTGTAAAACTAAACTCAAAATAGGAATACCCACCAGGAGAAATTTTGACAGCTCTTCCTGAGGTTCTGTTTTGGACCTACAAAGATTGCCCAGTGTATACCTTCCAAAATCAGGAGATGGCTTGATTTAAATTGTCTTATTTAATCTCTGAAAGTGGGTATATGACAACCAGTTGTTTGAGTCCTTTTCTGCAGAATGAGACTGGGTGATTCGTCAGCATAAAGAACACAGATTTATTTTGTACAGCTCTAAAGGCTGAACAAAAAAATCCAAGGTCAAGGTACTTTCATCTGGCAAGGGCCTTCTTTCTATACCATCCCACGGTGGCAGGTAGAGGGATTAGGAATGGGAAAGGAAGAGAGATAGAAGGAAGAGGAGGAGGAGGGAAGAGGTGAAAGAGAGAGAATGCAACTGGGAAAAAGCTATATCAATCCTTTCATCAGGAACCTGCTCCTATAATCTCAGAATTAATTCACTTGAGACAACAGAGTCACCATGTCCTAATCACCTCTTAAGTCCCATCATGACACAGTGTTGGGTCAGCAGTTAACTTTCTAACACATCAACTTTGAGGGACACATGGAAATCACAGCAGTTTATAAATCCATACACTGAAATTATCTCTGAGCTCCTAGCATAAATCCTTTGCCACTTGTCTTAAAACAGAATAATGAAATTCTTTCTATAGTAATATTAATTAGCTATCATTTTGTTATTCAACTAGAGCCATTTTTAAGTTCACTGTAAGTTGACATAGCATTAACATATAAAGCAATGTGTGTTAGAATACCTGAGAAAACCAAGATGGAATCTTGCTGCTCACCTGATGGCAGCCAGGAAGCAGAGAGAGAGGAAGAGGAGGGGTAGGGTTCCAATATCTTCCTCAAGGCCCTGCCTTAGTGAGCTCACTGCCTTTACTAAGCCTCACCTTCCAATAACATCATCAGCTATGTCTCAAACCTTCAAACATATTAACTTTGGGGGAACATTCCAGTCCAAAGTCTAACATCATATTCAACATCATTTCAAACACATACATATGCTTTTGTTCACACTTAATGTTTTATTATATGTGTCTTTAAAGGTAATATGACATATATAACTTGCTTTCAAGTTTGAGTCTTATTGTGCCAATATACATTTCTCACCATTTTTTCCTGCTTCTTAATGTATTAAAAGGAAATAATGAAAGTTGAAATAATAAAGAAATATTTTAAAACTACATAGAAAAAGATTAAGTTCAAGTATGGTTGACAAGAAGGTATGGTTTATGTATCAGATAATAATTATACATGCGGGGGCTGGGGAGATGCAAGCCTTTGCCTCACAAACAAAAGCACCTGAATTCAAATTCTCAGATCTTCCTTAAAAGTGTTGGGCAGATGTCATAGTTAAGCACAGGTATCAACTTGACTGTTAAGGGTTTGAGCTCTGGGCACATTTGTAGGGAATTAATAGTTGAGATAAGCCCAGAGCAAACCTACAAGAGATTGTCTAGCTGATGGGGAAGATCCAGCCCATGGTGGGTGGCGTTAGGCCCTAGAATAAATCACAGAGAGCTGTTTGAGAGAGTTGGCATCCTTCTGTATACTTAGCCAGACATGCTGGTCTGGCAAGTAAGGATTGTCTATCTCCCAGCCATTATGTGGTGATGGCGTGGCCAGTTCCCTCGGCCCTGGTGTTGGTGCATGCTCTCACCCATCAAGCTAGACTGAGAACTGTAACCAGAAAATCGTAAGAGAGAATAAACCTCTTGTTCCCTTAAGCCATTTCATGGTCATTTATCAGCAACCATGCAGTGAACTACAACAGCAAATATCATTGCAACCTGCTCTTCTTACCCTAAAAGGCAGAGCCTGAGGACCCCAGAGCAAAGCAATAAGGAGGTAGAACAATCCAGGATAATTCCCAACATCACCCTTGGCCTTTGACAGACACACAAACTCCAGTATTCTCTTGAACACACACACATGTACACACATATACACCTATCCACATGCAAATTACTCAAACATGTGCACGCAAAAAAAAATGTATTTTTCATGTTACAAATTTACTTTTTGTATCTTAAAACCAGTTTTTCTTAAGTCTCTGACATCTTTGTAGAACTTGGTCACATGTGTTGCCTAGTGTATACCTTCCAGAAGACACTAGTGTTCCCATTGCTAGAGCAGAACATTGAGGCTCTTAAGAAATGATTCAGAACAAGCTTGGCCTGACCATCTTCCTAACCACTGTGGTATGGTTACTTACCGATGTGTGGCTTAATTGTCAAGACGGGTGCTAAGAACATTCAGCAGATGGTGTATTTTTCATGCTCTAGAGAGAACTTACAAGAGTTTAGTTTGACTCCAAAAAGATTTGGAAGGGAAAATAATCCTAGTGTTTACTTAGGACTTTCTATCTCTACCTTTTCTTCAGGTTTCTCTTCCCTCTGTTGTGCTCTCACTAAACACAGCTGTCAAACATACTCTGCAGATAGCCTTGGTGCCACATAACATCTACCCACAGAAAAATATCTGTGTTCTTATATCTCTGGCCACAGAACATCCTTGTACCAGAGTTAGGATCCTAAGAGTCACTTGAAGATTTTTTTCCAGTGTAACTTGCAATGGAAATAAACGTTGCCTTTCTTATAGAATATTTCTCAGGAATTATTTAAGCCCCAGGAAGAAGGAGCACGGTGGGCTCAATCCTTCAGAGGGGCCGGGAGACCAGCGTTACAGAGAGCCAGCTGAGGAATGATTACTTAGAGACTGAGAAGTCTGAATTCTTGGTTGCCCTGGATACTGAGTGCTCATCACTGTCCTGTTCTGGCTAGGACTAAAGTCTCTTGCGTGACAACTACTCTGCTCTAAAAGTACACAGACAAAAATAACACCATTAGTAATGAACTTAATAACCCTTCTATTCAACAAAATGAGAAACTGAAAAGTCGGGTTTTTTTAGACAGAGGAAATATTGAAAAATCCTACCTTTGGTATTCATAGAATATGTTTATTATTTCACCAAATTCACTCTGTTCCAATGTTGGAACTATCAACAAATAGGAAATTGCATTCTTTAATGAACTCTGCATCTTGCTGCTCATATAGAGTTTAAATAGAGCAATTTACGAGCATCGTTGCCATCTTTCTGAGAGCTCATGCTTTCCTTTTCAAAAACTGTACAGAGTACAGAAGAAATGAACAAATTCATAACTTCATCACATTGATATTCTACCTTCTTACAGCTCAGCAAATGATGCTGCTAGACACACTGACTCCTGAGCCAGAGAAACACATCCATCCACTTCTCCCATACTTGCAACCTCTATCCAACCTCTATCCACCTGTTGTCCAGGTCCTGACACTCCCCTCTTTGCCTCTCTAACTCCTCCCACAGCCTTGACAGGGTACTGTTAATCTGAATTCCTTCAGATGTACCGCAGCATCTCCTGTCTCCAAGTGCAAGCATCATACACTTTATTCTGAAGTCAACAAATCAATCCCAAACCTTACAAAAATTGGTACTAAAGCAGAATAAGCACTTAATAAACAAAGCTTAGTTGTCATTGTTTCCATTGTTATTATTCATCCCAAAGCTATTGCTAAAGCCCAGACCTGATCTCAGGTCATCACTACGTACAGCCCTTTGGTGACTACATTGTATCTTTAGCCTGGCATGAAGGGTCCCCGTGGTCTGAGAACTGTCCCTCTTAAGCTTCATCTCTCACTGTCCTCACCTTTCACTGCAACCTAGTATCATGCATCTGATTATCCCTCAGACAGCTCCGGAAGCTTCTATGACCCTTTCCAGGCCTCACTTAAAGAATGTATCTCACTTTCTGCACTAGAACCAGTACTTATTTCTATAACTCTCATTACAAATTTATTTTTGTTTTTTATGGACTTTCCCCAGTCTTGAAATGTTCACAAAGAAGTCAAAGCCCTCTATAATTCACACTGGTGGGTAACAATAGAATCAAGAACTCTGGAAAGATGTAGCAGGGAGCAATTAATTCTACTTCTGCATTCTAGTGCAATAGAGAAGGCAGTAGTTAAGTCAGAGTTCAAGAAAATGAGTGCAAGTTCACCATGAACTCAAAAGGGAAGAAGGAATCTTGAGTTTCAAAAAGAAGTAGAGTTAAGTCTGTGGACGTAAGAGTAGAATCTGTTGTTTAGCAGAATCACCTCAACTTAGTGCCTCTGGCTCTTCTTTAGCTTACAGAAGCTGTGAAATAAGTTCTGCTCATCTCACCATCACCACCCTTTCCCATGGCATCCAGCATGTGCACAAGAAAGCTACTGTCTACTCCAGCCACCGTATCTTCTGCCACCACTGTGGGAGCCATGCCCTCACTCATGTTCTTTGCCTGGAATACTGCATTCTTCTTCTCTGTTAGTACATAGCTATTTATTTTGTTGTGGGGTTTTTTTTTTTGGTTGCTGTTATTATTTTAATTATATATTGGCTAGCATTTTATTTTTAAAAATTTATTGCTAAAGACTTTTAAGCTTACTGCAAAACTGAAAGTTATAAAAGCAACATACATACACCTCCTACCCTCATATACATTTCAGCCTCCTGCATTATCAGTAGGCTTAACTGTAGCACTTAACAACATCAAATAGTCATTACTACCAATGTGCCCTAACCCTGTTGTAAGCCCCACAGAGACCAGACCCAGCGTGAGGCATCAGCAGCTGTTTGTCAGTTACTGGTTGAATGAACTGATCAGTAACATGCACACACAAAAAAAAATTCTTTTTAATTCTATGGTAATTTCATTAACTCCGAAATAAACTTCAGCTTTGTTTTGCTTAAATAAATTTGAGTGGTAGTGGTAATATATTTTAATCAAGATTTGGTAGGTGAATATTGAATATATGCCCAAAGCTAAAGATCTCCCTCTCAATAAGCCCAGGTGAGCAATCACAAGAGATTTCATCAGGCTACCTTCAATGCCATAACTTTACCTGGCAACTCCACACACACTGCAGGCTGCAACCAGAAAGCTGATGCAGAGCAAAATGAAGACTTTCACAAAATCTTTTATATTTGTCACAAGCTCTGCTTCCTCAGCATGCCTCAGCACCGGTACAGTTCAGAGTAAAAAGTTCAGTGTTTAAAAGGTGTTTAGATGTAATAAATTAATCATTTCAAAACTAATTAAATGTAACCATATTTCTGGTCACAAACTGCCTTTTGTAGGCATCTCATGCTAAATAAGTCCAGCCAACCGAGTCCATTGGCCTTTGACAGACAAATTTTTCAAAGTTTCTAACTTAGAACCAAATTCAATTAAAACAATATTTTACAACTTCTGCAGAAACCAGGCTACGAGTAATCAATTTTTGAGGGTTTCTGTAAGTAGTAGCCCTCGTGAGATTTGTTCTAAAACTGGGCTCTAGGCAGCCCTGGGAAAGGAATTAGGAATTAGTTATAATGAATTTTTAAATGAATATTTTTTTGTGAAAGGCTTTGATTGGCAGTAGCATAAAACCATGTTTTTGTTTATATGCACATGAATACAATATGTGTGTGCACACCTGAATGCACATGCATTTTAAGGAAATGGAATATCTATTAATGAATGCAGTCTCACAAATAACCAAAATAATACAAAGTTAATCTGGGCCCAAATCTTAGCTCTCATGCATTTGCGGCACCTGTAAAGGGTCTTGTCAGGTTGCCATCATGTGAACCAAATTAGTTCATGCACTGCATGTATCCATGCCAGGTGCTGCTAAAGAATAAGCCTGAATGGGCTGCAAACCACTGTTCCCCAGGGAGATTTCCTCAAAGGATCAACGAAGGATCTGAAAAGATTTCTGGACACTTAAGTTCTATAGCTAGTGGAGCTACAGCTAGGTGGACAAAGATGCTTTGTGCTTGTTTTGATGTGAGTCCACACCTTGGCATCCACACTGACCCCGATGGAGCTTTCCAGACAGTCTTTGACAGCTCCATTATTTTAGTATTTCATTATTTCCCTATCCCTCCGTGAACCTAGATTCAATAGAAATGCTTCATGTACATCCTACTCTGTGAACAGATGCCCCAAAGACATCCTCCCTCCAAATTAAGAATTCCAATTCCATAACCTAATATCAAACGCATAAGTCTTCCTAGCTTGGAAAAAGAAAAAAACAGTAAAAATTAAAATGTTCATCATACACATCCATCAACATGGCAAGCTGCAATGCATAGTATTTGGAGAAAAATGAGGCAAAATGTACTTAATAAAATTACAAGCATATGGTGTGGTTCTCAGAGAAGTTATTTATGGTCTTGATTAAACTTGCAATATTATTGTAATTTTCAGTAGGTTTTACATAACAACATGAAAATATTTCCTTTACCTTTTAACATAGCAGGATTATCTTATCTCTTCTTCTTTTATTTAGCCTTCACTGCTCTCCCTCACCCCCAAAATTTCTAGCAGATTGATGACAGCCAAGCAAAGCTACTGAGTAGCCGTTAATTTCCTGAGCTCTGCTTTTCAGGCAATAGCGCATGGCAACAGCGCCACCCAAAGGACGAGGTCCCACATTTCAAGGATCTTTCCATTGCTTTGGTCAGAGCCTATCTGCGTTTTTATATAACAATGCCACTCTGCTATGCATCTAACACATAACACGTGGGCCTTTCAGGCACTTTACACTTGATAACTCTTAATTTCTTCTCATCTACTGGCTCACTGATTTCTTAGCTACTTGAGGTAGGGGATGTCTGTTTTCTTTTTTATCCTACTGAACTAGAAAGGTAGGTAGCTGATTATGCTAAGCAGTAGTAAATCAGATGAATAGACACAACTGTAGAAGTAATACACAGAAACTGATATGAGAGTCAGTAATACCTGTGCTGTCAAGAGAAAATATTGAAATGTGTGATTGTTCTGCGTCAGTGTCTATGAAAGTCTCCTCATGAAACAAGCTTTCCTTATTCTCAGAATACTGTCTATTATATTTTATGATAGTCCCGAATTTAATAGTGTGACAAAACTTATGTTCTCGAGTTTTAAATATATGTTGGGAGAAGTCAATCAAGTGAATTTAATTCATGGTAAGGAGGTAGTGTTAAAGTATTTTAGACAAATATATTTCCAGAAACCTTTTGTGCCATAAATTGACTGTTTTGCCACATTTATTATTCAAAAACTTGGTGTTCAAATCCCAAGCTGTGTTCAGCTTTACAAACAAACTGATGATGAAGAGATGGAACCGCAGAATCAAATTGGATGAACACAAATTCTGGTTCCACTGTTTCCTGGCAGGCCTGACCTTTTTTTTTTTATTATTATTCAATTGTGCATGTGTGTATGTATGTGTGTGTGTAGAACCACGGGCGAATTCGGGAACCACCACTTCCGCCTCCACTTCCTCCTTGTTTACTTTGCCCTGGGATTCACAGGCTCTGCCCTACCAGGACCAGAAACGCAGGCTGCCCAGACTTCCACCTGGCATCTATACGTGGGGTCTAGGATCCAAACTCGGGACCTTCCACCTGCAAGGCAGAGACTTAACCCCTGAGCCACCTCTCCAGCCCCCTGACCTTGAGTTTTTGAATCTCCAACTTCCATGTGAAATAGCTAAGCAGGCAGCTGCTCTATCTCATCTACCTTCCTAACTCTTCATCTCAGCTGTTCTTACTATTCTGAAGTTTCTCCTGGACATTTTTGTCGTCTAACAAACATCATTACAAATGTGAATCTTTATTGGCTGTTTTTTCTTCCTTGTATCACTGAATAGTAAATAGATATTTACTTGTTTGTTTATTTACTTAGAGAAAGAGAGAGAACACAGGCACAAGTCTGCCACAGTATGTATGTGTAAGGTGGAGATTAGAAGACATCTGTAGAACCACATAGAGCTAGGCCAGCCTAATCTCTCCCCATCCTGAAGCTCAGGGACATTTGCGGAAGAGAGGGTGGTAAGATTGTAAGAGCAAAAGGATGGGAAGAGCAATGATTTGCAAGATTCTCCACACTAGTTAGGGCCAAAGCAATCATGCCCTGCGCAATGTCCAACACACTATTGACCTCACAAAGTCAAGCATCAGCTAAAGGCACCAAGATCCTTGGAGGCAAGGGATTGACAGCCACAGTAGTGTTCCTATGCTTAAGGGGAACACGAGAAAGGGTTCAAGGAAATGCCACTGGGTCCTTGTACGTTATCGGAGAGGAGGGCCTAGAGGAGAGTCTGGCGTGCACATTAAAGGACTTTCTGGGAATTGGGGGGGAGGCACTGGGGGATGGGGAAAGAGGGGTTCGGGGGGAGAAGGAGGGAGGGAAGGAACTGGTCTACCTATTAAGTGTGTATGAGCGGAAATAATAAAAAATGTATAAAAAAAAAAAAGCAAAAACCTTTAAAAAAAAAAAAAAAAGAATTTGGGGGCTGGAGAGGTGTCTCAGGGGTTAAGCCTCTGCCTTGCAGGCGGAAGGTCCTGAGTTCCGATCCTAGACCCCACGTATAGACGCCAGGCAGAAGCGGGGAGGCCTGAGTTTCTGGACCTGGTAGGGTGGAGCTTGTGAATCCCGGGGCAGAGTAAAAAAGGAGGAGGTGGAGGTGTCCATGGTGGTTCCCAAATTCACCTGTGGTTCTACACACACACACACAATTGAATAAATAATAATAAAAAATTTTAAAAAAAGAAGACATCTGTAGAAAGTTAGTTCTCTTCTGCTGCCATGTGTGCCCCTGGGATTAAACTAGGTCTCCAGGTTTGAATGCAGGCACCTTTACTTGCTGAACCATCTCACCAGCTCCATTGAATCTTTTTATGTAGACACGAGCAAAGACTGAACAGGACTGTGTAGTCTTTAACATGAAAACTGAGTCACAATACAATAGATTCTCTCCAAGGATAGATGAAATCATTTGGAATAAGAATATACATGAGTAGAAATAGAATTAATGGCACAAAATTAAAGAATGGGCATTTGGTTCAATGCCAAGACTATAATACTCAGGAAATCATAGACATGCTTCTGAAAATAAATAGGTAGAAGTCCATTCACTGAAGATCTGAGTGCTGCTGAAATGATGAATACCAATGAATCTGTTATCAGTAGTATTTCTATGCCACTGTGAGTTGGGCCAGAGAAGCAACCTGTTAAGCCCTTGCTTGATAATTTCTTTTTTGCTATGAAATATTAAAGCCTAAATCATAGAGGTAAATTTCACTTGCAAATCTCTGGAAGTCTCATTTCTCTGGTGAGATCAAATATGCCATATGACATGTTTTTCCTTCCACTGTTCTCCCAGCTGTTGTTTCTTATTACTGAAATGGTGATGCATTGATATTGGTTCAATTACCAAAGTATCTGAGTACATTTAAATTCATGGTGCATCACAGGTAGTCAGGCTCAGTGACTGTGATTATCAGATGGGGTGTTTGTTATAAATTAAAGGAATACTTCTGAGAGATTGTTTATAGAAGAAGACAGTTTGCTCCGAAGAATTCCCATCACTTATGTCATTAATATTTTAGGGTGCATTAAAATAAGGAATATGTGGAGAATAAAGAATGTAGCCTCTTTATGCACAGCCATAGTTTGCCTTGATTGGGGGTCAGCACTGGGGGGCCACATACTATGGGTGAGAAAACTTAGCACCAGCCTTTGGATGCTGAAGTACATTTGGAATGCAGTTCAAAGATGTATATCAGTTTCTGTCTTGTAATAAAGTAAGAATGCTAAAATAAAGCAATTTTGATTTTAGAATTTATATTTGTTGTTAGCCACATAGGGAAAATGATTAGTTATATTCAAAAAGGGATTTGTATTAGAGGTAACAGAATTTTCTCCTTTCATAGACCAAGGAAGAAGATCGAATTCCATTAAAAGTGTTTAAGACTTCACAGGATCCAGCTTTTTAGCTATATTATGAAATGTTAAATGTAAATTCTCTTGTAGAGAGAAAATTTGAGGTATCACTTCTTTGTCAGGTGTTGATGCCCTTTCTCAGCTCATGAGTCAGTTCTTACAGTCGTTTTCTATGCTTGAGGAAATTACCACCTTGACCAAAGATTTACATGTGCAATTATAATGGATAATAAAAGTGATCTTGCAAACTTACTGTGGTGGTTAATCTCGGATGTGGACTTGCTGAAATCTGTAATCACTTATGAGAGGAACCCCAGTGTATCCCTGTGGGTGATTATCTTCATCAGTTAAATTGAGGCACAAGACCCACCCACAGTTCTGGTCCCCGGGTGAGGATCTTGGAGTGAATTAAAGAGAAAGTGAGCTGAGAAAACAGACTTTCATGCATTTGTTTACTGCTCTCTGCTCTTGACTGTGGATGTAAAGTGACCAGCTCTCTTAAGCTGCGGCCACACCGACTACCATGATGGATTTTAACTAGTGTCATGAACCAAATAGTCCTTTCTTCCTGAAGTCTTTTGTTGGGGTATTTTGTCACAGCAACAGGAAAAGAAATTAAGATACTTTAAAACATGAAAACATAAATATATTTTCTGTATACCTGTATACATTTGCAATACAACATTCATTCCTCAAAATAATCTTACTTTGCTCTATCTGGAAATACCAAGCAATGTTAACAGCATAAAAATTCCACAAGGAGGGGCTGGAGAGATGGCTCAGGGGTTTAAGACTCTGCCTTGCAAGCAGAAGGTCCTGAGTTTGGATTTCAAGTCCTACATAAAAATGCCAGGCAGAAACAGCAGCGGCCCACGTATCCAATCCTGGTGAGTTGGAGCGTGGGAAATCCCAGAGTGAACCAAGGAGTAGGTAGAAGCAATCTAGGATGGTTTCGGAAGTCACTCTTGTCCTTCACAGGGACATACAGTGCCCCCCCCCGCACCCCACACACACACACACCACATACATATTAAAAAAATTCTTCAAGAAGGAGGAGAATTCTGACATGTGACCATTAATTATATCATAAATGTTACTGAACCCTGCTGCAGGGCATTCACATAACCTTTATTTCGTTGTTGACATCACAGTGATTTGCTGGATGTCTCAGACAGTCTTTCCTAGTATGTAAAATAAACTGCCCAGAATTTGGGTGAGTGTATATAAACAGCATTTTGCTGATTAATGCTTGCCTTACAGATGTTGTTTTCTTTCACAGCCCATGAATCAAGGTCGTCACTATCAGAAAGAAATGAATCCTCCCTCTCCATCAAACCCTCGGTAAGAGTCATTAATAATCTACATGGTTTTTATTTTTAAAAATTCAGTTAGTAGTTGTGTAGTGTTTTTGGTTTCATGAAGTTGTTTTCCAAAACCTGTAAAGGTACTTCCAGAGTTCACTTTTTTTTTCAAGTCCATAGTAGCAATTTACCCATATTTAAATTTAACTTAAAGTAATTTAAAGTCATTTAACATAAAGTAATTCAGACATAAGAATTACATCACAGTATTTGAGGAACTGCAAATAAACAAATCAAAAAATCTTAACACATTATAAGCTCTCATTGATTGTTAACTAATACATTATTGTAGTTAATTATAGAGATGTTTCAGTTTAACATTCACTTGATATTTATTTAGTACATTTTTAGATAATGATATTTGAATATATGACTTTTAAATTTATCAAGATAACTTACATAAATTCAAAAAGCTATTCTCTTTTTCATAAATTCATAATCTCATTATTTCAAAATGTTACTAATATCTAAATCCCTTATCAACACAGGAAAAACTCATACATTTAGGTTGATTAGAAGGAACTGAATATGAATTTGAACTTTATGTGTAGTAGTCAGTCCCAGAGAAGTTAACACAAAAGCATTCCAGGCTGGTCTAGGATGCAGAGTAACACCCTGTCTCAAAAAAAAAAAAAAAAGCATAGTTTTACTATTGCCTTCTCATAAATATTCATAAAGCTAGATTATTCATACGTCAATATTTATTATCATTTATTACATACTAGCAATTTCTTTGGAGAGTTGGTTGATCTTGAGCTCTACTCACAGGCTTAGATACAGGAAGGGACCCAATTTTATATCTATTTAACACATTCTGTGGGTCATCCTGGGAAGCAGACCAAAACCATGGAGAACATTCTAGCATTGACTCTAGACCTTATTTTCTGCTAGTGTTTGAGTTAAAATTCTGGTAACTTGTAACAAAGACAACTTAGGTAGTACCTAAAAAGTTGGAAAAACAGGGCGAAAGGAGGAATTTGTAAATAACAATGTAGGGCTGCAGCCTAAAACACAGGAAAGCCAGCAGGTAGCCAGACAGAATCTCTTCTCTATTTCTGCTTTCATTCTCTTGCTTATTAACAATTCTCCCAGTCATCTCTCTGAACAATAGCTCTCTTTGCTTCTCTTTCCACATGTAGCTCAAGAGTTTACATATTACAGTTCAAAGTACATGCAAAGACGGGCAGGCTATATCTGAATCTTAGTTTGTACTTCCAGAGATAGAATGTAATTGGCCCATTTAGACCAAATATCCACAATGAGCCAAGCCCTGTAAAACTAACAGGGTTCTCAGGAGACCATATGTACGGTTTAAAGGACCTTATTGGGTTGGGGAATGTTTATGATAGGGATAAAGTAAATGTTGCTTATTAACAATCTTCTAACTGTTCCTGGTCCATGCACTTGATCTTGTGGGATGTGAACCAAGAAATGCCATTTTATATATGTTCCCATTCCACTCGTCCACTCCAAGAAACACCGGATAGACTGTATGATCCAACCAACTGTGTACGTAACTCTAGTCATAAATAGTCGGCTCCAAATTAGAAAACACTTTATACTCCAGAGCTACCACTAGCTGGGAGGACAGCCTTGAATGATAATGTATAAAGATTGTGAACCAAGCAGGTGGAACTGTCCAATCGGAAGCCAGCCACTAGCTGCTCCAGAAATTCCAAAGGCTATAAGTAATGTAGGAGGTATTAGAAATGGTGGGTGGTCAGAGCTGACCAATCTCCACTCACCAACATTATTTTTACTTTTTTTACCCAATCATGTATCTGTTAGGTTAGAGACTCCCTCCTTCTAGTTTATATAGTTTATGAAAGAAAGTGTAAAACAAAAGATCGAGGCTCTCTGGTTCCAGATCTGCTGTGTCAGTGACGGGAGAGATCAAGCTCAAGCTGTATTTGCATAATAAAACCCTTATTGTATTTACAGTGGTGTCATTCCGTGGTGGTCTCTTGGGATCTAGGAATTTGGGCACAACAATCTGATATTTAGAAAATTAACTCTCACAAATAGATACAATAAGAAGGTTTTTACTGATTTATTGGTTTTTACTGAGATTTGAACTTCATTATATGCAAAGGTATTTTAGCATTCTGAAAGTCATGTATCTCTTGACAGGTGAGTGTCACTTGCAGTTTTGAAGTTCATCAACATTGGCCCAATATTTCTTTCCTTTGTGTGAGTCAGCTTACAAGAGACCTAGAAATCCAACTGTGGTCCAAATTATAACAAATTCAGATTTGCAGTCTGAACATAAGCACAAGTAAGATATGTTAGAGCCTAGGTTTAGAAAGATAAAAGGAGAAAAAGGTTGAATACTTAGCATTGGTCTGCTACTAAGATAATGCACAACAGGCAAGTCTTTCAACTTTTCCAGATGCCATGTAATAGTACAAACCCTCTCATGTGTAAAAATACGTAATAATTTGAGCTATTTTTCTGAGGTCAGTTCCAACCTCTTCATAGTGTGACATTCATGGTGTTCCTTATGGATATACTTAGAAAACTACTTCCACCACTGAAAGGTCACACTTCATTTTTACTTCACTTTGCTGTATAGAAACATACTTCATAAACATTGGATGGTTGACTGAAGGAATATTTAGATGGGATAGTATATGACTATAAGTATATCTTTCATGGGCTGAGTCCAAAAAATAGAATATCATAAAGACATAATAAAGAAAATTTATCAACAGAACAAGGCAGTATTTTTCATGCCACAAACTAAATGTTCATTCACTTAGGAAAAAGTAATTTGCATTTCTTCATAGTAAATTTAAAATGCATAGATATGAATGCAAAAATGTCATAGATCCTGTTTGCCAGCAGGTTATCCACAGTTGCCTACAAAATTATAATTCAGAAAATGTGTAACTTATGTGGCTTGGCTCCTAGCTCATAAACTCAGAAACTTGGAGAGAAACTTGACAGAAAGATATTATTGAGCCATAAATACAGAAGATAATAAAATTATAAGATCAGTGTATATCATCATATAAAATGGGATAAAATGATTCATTTAATACATGCAATTTAATTTAAAATTAAAAGCTAGGATTCTGCTTTAGTTTTGTATTTATTATATTTCTTGTAAATAATATCCCATGATTTACATCTCAAAAAGTGGAACTTTAAAGTTAAGGGATACTGATAATTAATACAAGAGAGATGTAAAAAGCCAAGTCTCTAAATGTACTCTCTTATGTAAACAAGCATTTAATCAGAATCCTAGATTGGAAGTTCTGCAGAGGAAGACTGTAGCACCTGAAAAGTAGGTGTTAAATGTGACTGCAACCAGAGCAATGTCAGCACAGCAGAGTGGGAGAGTACATGCACTGTGTCCACTAAGAGGACAGGAGGAGGTGGCCACATTAGCTTCATAAAAATATTGCAACTTAGACAGACATCTAAGGACCTAAGACTTAAATTCCATATATTCATGTGCACACACATACGCACACTTAGAGTAAACTTTCAATTAGCTGCATTAATATAATAATAGCTGCTACCCTCAAGGTCTTCCACTCACATCTCATTCTGGAAATGTTTTCATTTCTGCAACATAATTGCCTTCTTTATTTTGTGCATGCAGGATTAATTTCAAAGGCAAAATGCAATCCACAAAGCATTCCAAAAAAATTCAGGTTATGGAGAGTTGTCTACATGTGTTCATTTATTGTTTTCTCCACAGTAAAAATCATTCATTTACACTCTCAGGGCAGTGCTTGACATTGGATCCAGGTAGGATGCAATCATAATCATTTTCCTGAAAAGATTACAATCGAAGAATTGAAATGTATGTGGTTCACCTCATCACATTCCCTGGTGTGTCTTGATTTGCAACAAAGCCCTTTGTTTCCCCATGCACTATCAGGCACTGGGGTGGTATTTCCTATTTTTTTTCCTAATATACCCACTGATTTAGGCAGCAGCTCAGCTGCCGGAACCCTTGCCTCTTGAGGCACTGACAGCCTTTAAAACAAGGGGCAGAAATGGCTAATGTGCTCTAATACAATTCAGAGGAGTATGGGGTGGGAGGAAACAATTTCACAGTCCATTCCTGTTAAGGAATGTTTCCTCGCATGTGAACTTGCATGCTGCCAAACAGCCAAATGGATGTCGCTTGCAGCCTCCAGTCATTTATCTGAAAATGCTGTATATTTGGTTTACAGGTTTAGAACCGTCCCTTAAGCACATTGCTTTATGTATTTATGTAGATTCTATGTATTGCTTAGGAATGAATTTTATGGAATAAGCCACGATTACATTCTGGTTGTCTGTTCATGTGGATGGAGTTGATTGCCAGTCTTTCATTCCAAATGATGCTGATACCTGCTATTTTATAATTGATTGGAAAATTAGGGTCAGGAGAGAATGGAGCCAAAGGCTTTGTAAGGTTCTAAATGTTTGTGGAAATAAACAATATAAAAAATAATTCTAGAATTCCCCAAACAGAAGCAAATCACATGATTTTATGGTGCCTACTTTGAGATTTATCACTATCCATAGCTCTTTTTTAATGTCTTTGCAAATTATGTTAGGGCCTAAATCCTTTGCAGCACTGCACATGTTTGTATGATATAAACATACTTGTAGCTGTAATTATCTGATAAAGCCCTGAAAACTTTGACAAATGATTAATAACCAATGACCTCATTCCGCTGGCTCAGCGAGCCTGACTAAGTCAAGACTGGCCTGTCATGGCAACCCATACGCTGTTCAATTTGCTTTCTCTTTTCTTTTCTCTGCAATTGTCTGGACTCGCACTAATGGGCTTTTCTTCTGTGGCTTAAACGTCTTTGCTTCTAACACAAAAGAGAGGAGATACACAAATGAAACTCCATGGACTTGCACTTAATGCTCCTCTTCAAATGATCAAATTTGGATCATTTTAAAACAAGATGAAGTCTTACCTAATATTAGACAAAAACTTGACAGAGGATTTCTTTATTACCTAAGTGAAGATTTTATTTCTCGTAATGTAATGCTATTGTTATTTTCTGCTGTCTGGATGATTCATTTATACAAACAGGCACAGATTCTCATTTTTCTCATTTCAGTGCCTTTTTTTTCATGATCCCATTGTTACAAACTCACACCTGCTAGTTTGAAGTCTCTGCTTCTCTACATGCAAAACTCCAAGGCCCATGTGTTGAAGGCTTAGACCCCAGGCTGTGGTAAAGATAGTGCAACCTTAGGCTGAGGGTCTAACTGAAAGAAGGGATGTCATTAGGGACATGCCCTTGAAGGGGTTAGTAGGACCCAAGCTCCCTCCTGTCTCTCTTTGCTTCCTGGCTGTTGTAGACTGAACAGAGCTACTCTGCTGCCACAGGCCCCAATCAGCAAAGCCAAGTGACTTGACTGAAACTTCTGAGACTATAGGTCAAAATAAGCCTTTCCTCCTTTCAAGTTGTTTATCTTAAGTATTTGTAACAATGATGGAAAGCTAACACACTTTCTGTCTCTTTTTCTTATTACCTGGCTGAGGGAGGAAGAGGAAGAGGGAGGGAGGAAAGGAGGAAGGGAGGGAGAAAGGGAAGGGAAGTAGGAAAGAAGGAAGGAGGAAGAGAGGGAGAAAAGGAAGGAGGAAAGGAAGAAAAGAATAGTTATAGCCAGATACACCATGGAAAAATGAAAATCTTTATTCTCGATATTAACCAGCTAAATTTCAGATTTTGTTTCAATGTCTTTGTGAAGATTTTGTGAAGATTTTCCTTCCTTTTTCTGAAGACAGGACAATAATATAGATTTATGCACAACCAGATAGAAAATTGTGTTTCTGTGAGAGACATTTGCTTAGACACGGAAATTTTTTTTCTCTTTGAAAATTTTTTTTCTCTCACATTTTATGTTTTTCCCAATCATACAAGTTCTAAAAGTACCCCCATCCTCTCCCTCCTTCCTCCTCTCCCTGTTGCCCCCCTCCCTGTTTCCCCCTTGCATTCTCCCGCCTTTTTCCCCTTCCTTTCACCCCCTCCCTCCCTTCTCCTCTCCCAGTGCCTCCTCCTTCCTCACTCCCATCCCCTGGAGCATTCTTTTTGTGAATGCCAAACCTCCTTCTGAGTCTTCCACCTTAATGAGGGGTAAGGACTCAGTGTCATAGCCCTGAGCCCCTTCTTGGGGTCCCCATTAGCATGGGAACTCTATTATAACTGTTAATCCCTTGCCTCTAAGATCCTACTATCTGGAACTTTCTCCCCTGTGATCCATGCTAGACTTTAGGGGGTTGTTGACATGTCAGCCACTGTGCAGATTAGGCAAAGTCCAATTATGTCTACTGCAGCCCTAACTGCTAGGATTGCTACTGCCGAACAGCATGCACTTACCCCCACTAAACTAACAATTTAGATAGGCAAATGGGAAAGCAGGAAATGTGTGTTTATATACATATGCATAGATGCATAGATGTATAGATGTGTACATAAATGGAGAAAGAAACAAAACTTGAGCCTGTGACAATGGCACACTTAAATTTAAGTGATTTCTCTCTCTTCCCCCCTCCAATCTTCCCTGTTCATGAAGAGGCCTTAGATCCACTGCACCATCATTAAAACAGATACTTAAAACTCCTTGGCTCTTTTCTTCTCATCCCCAACAGAGGCAAGACCCTAGAAAGGCTTTTCCAGCCTCTTCATACTGCCCCAAAGATCCAGTTACAAGATTTATGAAAAGAAACCCAAATCCCTCTTGTATCATGCTCCTTTTCACATCTGGTCATCTTAACTCAGGACAGTAGCCTACAATGCCATCCCCCTAGATTCTGGGGGATGCAGCAGTTGACCAACATGTCATGTGAATGGGCAGAGTGAGCAGTTATGGTCCTCTATCCCATCCTTCTTCCTCTGCCTTTGGCACTTGCTGATTTTCCAGTCAACTGTCACTCCAGGTTCTTCTATCTCAGCAAATTTGCTCAAATTTCAGGCCCTATCTAGCCATTACAGCGAACAACCCTCTCCTCCCCACATACCTAAGATGTCTTTGTCTTCAACATCTCTGCTCTTTATTCCTAGACTCATCTGCCAGAACCCCAGGCAAGCCCACCATAGCTATCACCAGGCCTCTCTTGGGCTACTGACAGTTATCACTTTGCTTACTCCAATTCTCCTAGTGGTTCCATTGTACACAGTAAGACTCGGGAATATTAACTAACATTTTCATTATTACTGTCTTATTTTTCAAAGTTGAAAACTTGTTTCCATGGGAGTTCTAGAACAGCAGACTGCATCTTCACTCCTCCCTCTCCCAAAGCCTCTGTGTCTAAAATGGCAGGTTCCTAAAGAATCTTGGCATCTCTGTCAGTCTGTGGTGCTCCTGAGATTACCAAAGCCTTCTTAATCATTGCTGTCAATTCAGAGTGAACTCAGATACCCTGTGGTCAACAGTCCAATGTAAAACAGGTAGTTTCAAAAGCAATTATTTACCATTCTAACAATTGTAAAACCAAAGCTCTTAATTAAAGGATTTAGCTTCCCTTTCTAGAGTAATGAGAACTTTTAGCAAGTCCAAGTGCTAATTCTAGTTTATAGCATTCATCTCCATTCCATCTGTGGTTAGGGTTGGACAGCAGAGCACACAGCCCAAGGCCTCAGAGAATAACTTGACCCAACATATGGAAGACCCTTAACTACTGTCAAGTGGTCATGTCCAGTCGTATCTCTACACTCCCTTCCCATGACTTATTTTGTAACCCAATGCAGAAAATTTTCCTGGTTTAAACAAAAATTCTACAGCACACCATGGAAAGCACACTGTGACATATGGCATTTCTGAATATGGTACCAGATGACTTCAATATGCTGTCCATGAGCCTTGGCCTTCTAACAGAGGCATATCTGCCCTGTGTGTTGTACAGGCAGTGCATAGACCAGCCCGAGTCAGTGTTGAGGGATCAGGAATGTTTACCAAGGAATACATCCCGCAGGGAAGATTGCAGCCTTACCAATGGGATCACGCACGAACTCCACTTCGGTTAGCAGTTGCTTTCTTCTTCCTGTAATTCTGTTTCTCTTGTTTAAAAAACATTACATTTTGAAATTGATTAAAGCTAAAACATATCATTTTTCACTTTGGCAATATATTGTGCTTACTAGCATTTATAACTTCATATTATGATGTTCATTACACATAAAAACCCACTCAGTATAATAAATACTGTGCAAGTCAAATGTTTGGCCTGCTTAAGGACTTCAAGGCACAAAGGCAAATAACTTTTAGCTGATTTGATTGAATTAACACACACATTATTGTTCTATTGACTCTTTAGTACCCATTGATTTTTAAAAAGCCTTTATCTCCCTTTCTAGATCCATTAAGTCTTATCAGATGTAATATGGTGCTCAGGACAAGAAAATGCTGATAGGTGTTAGGCATATTCATGGGAGAAATTATATATATTCTGAAATAGACTTAATTGTAAATATTAGTAAATATTTCTCATATTTTGCTTTAAAAAACTTCTTTGGTTTTGATTCTCAATTTTTTTCAGTTTCAAATGAATGAATTTATTAATTATACAGTGAGCAAAGATAAAAGATAAATAACAAGTAGACAAAGAGACATAGCAAACATATAATAACACATCATTCAATCAGGCAATCACAACATCCAGCAGAGATAACTTGAGTAGCTTAAGTGAAAGATCAATAGAAAGCAACATCACCAAATCAGGGGACTGCAAACATCCAGCATAGATAGACTGGGGAGACCCCACTGGGACAGTCATATAGAAGACCCATTTTAAGGTTTTATTTGTTTTTTTGTTTTTGTTTTTTGTTTTGTTTGTTTTGTTTTTTGCTTCAGCCCTAACTAGTATAGAGTATCTTACATATCATTGCTCCTCCCATCCTTTTGCTCTTACACTCTTACCGCCCCCTCTTCCGCAAATTTCCCTGAGCTTCAAGATGGGGAGAGACTAAGCTGGCCTAGTTCTAGGTGGTTGATATAGAGTCTCTGAAGTTCTGGATTGTGGTTTGTTGATTTTCTTTTGCAGTTTTCCTGCTCCTGCAATGCCCTTCACTCCATCCTGGTGGGCATTGTATGTTACCCCCTGGCCAGAGACAAAAAGCTGTTAGAGTCTTGTGATAAAAGCACATTCAAAGGTAGATGTAATAAAAGTGGGAAACCACAGTAAGGGAGGGGTCTATCACCCATTTGCAAAATGGTTACTTTTTATCTGCCAGACTATATGCCCTCCTCTTCTGGTGAGATCACACCCCCTCAGTAGTAAATGATCAGGAACAAAAGTCTGTGAACTTAATCAGATGTCTCATTACTTATTTGGGTCCTTGGTGGAGGCCTATTTTCCCTGCTGTAACATGGTCCCTTCTCTCCTTGTTTCTGGTGTGGCCCTCCTACCCCATCTCTCCTGTTCATAATCCTTGGAATTACTGTCTCTAGGTGGGCTGAGTGGGTTTGGTACTAGGAGACACCTATTAGGGAGTACATACGGCGCTTAATTTTCTGGGTCTGGGATACTTCGCTTAATATAATTGTTTCTAATGACATCCATTTCCCGGCAAATTCCAGTAGTTCATCATTTTTGATGGCTGAGTAGTACTCCATTGTATAGATGTACCACCGTTTCCTTATCCACTCGTCAACTGTTGGACATTTGGGCTGATTCCATGACTTTGCTATTGTAAACAGTGCTGCTATGAATATGGTCGTGCTTGTGCTATCGAGGTGAACCTCTGCTGTATGGGGGGTTATTCCCAAAAGTGGAATAGCAGGGTCATATGGCATTTCAATCTTTAATTTCTTTAAGAATCTCCAGACGGCTCGCCAGAGTGGCTGTATGAGCCTGCATTCCCACCAGCAATGTAGGAGAGTTCCCCTCTCTCCACATCCTCTCCAGCATTTGTCGTTGTTAGTATTGTGGATTTTTGCCATCCTGACCGGGGTGAGATGATATCTCAGGGAAGTTTTGATTTGCATTTCCCTGATGGCTAAAGAAGTGGAGCATTTTTTAAGATATTTGTTAGACATTTTAATTTCATCCCTGGTAAAGTTTCTTTTAAGTTCCAGGGCCCATTTTTTAATTGGGCCATTGGTTTCCTTGGTGTTTAGTTTTCTAAGTTCTTTGTGCACTCTGGACAGCAGAGTTCTATCAGATGTGTGGTTAGTGAAGATTTTCTCCCATTCTGTGGGTTGCCTTTGAGCTCGCGTTATAATCTCTTTATCTGAACAGAAGCTCTTAATTTCACAAGATCCCAACTGTTGAGAGTTGGTAGCAGTGACTGTGCCATTGGATGTCTGTTTAGGAACTGTTGGCCTAGCCCAGTCAGCTCGAGGGAGTTCCCTATCTTTTCAACTATGGTTTTTATAGTCTCTGGCCTGATATCAAGGTCCTTGATCCATTTGGAATTAAGTCTTGTACATGGTGACAAGTACAGGTCCAGCTTTAATCTTCTGCATGTGGAGATCCAGTTTTGCCAGCACCATTTGTTGAAGATGCTGTTCTTTTTGTTGGTTTCTTTGGGCCCCTTTGTCAAAGACCAAATGGCTGTAACTTTGTGGGCTTATATCTGGGTCTTCAATCCTTATCCATTGATCTGTGTGTCTATTTTGGAGCCAGTACCAGGCTGTCTTTACAACTATGGATTTGTAGTATAGACTAAGGTTTGGTATGGCAATACCTCCAGTTGTGTTTTTGTTACTCAGGATTGTTTTTGCTATCCTGGGTCTTTTGTGCCTCCATATGAACTTTGAGATTGTTTGGTCAACTTCTTTGAAGAATTGCTTTGGGATTTTGATTGGTATAGCATTGAATCTGTATATTGCCTTTGGTAGGATGGTCATTTTTACAATGTTGATTCTGCCAATCCAGGAACAAGGGAGGTCTTTCCACCTTCTGGTGTCTTCTGCGATTTCTTTCTTTAGGGTTTTAAAGTTTTCATTGTAAAGGTCTTTTACCTCCTTAGTTGGGTTTATACCAAGGTATTTCATTTTTTTAGGGGCTATAGTAAATGGGATTGTTTCTCTCAAGGCTTTTTCACATCTTTCATTTTGGGCATATAGGAAGGCCTCTGATTTTTGCACATTTATTTTGTATCCTGCCACCCTGCTGAACTTCTCAATTAGTTCCAGGAGCTTCCTGGTGGAGTTTTTGGGATCACTCAGGTATACGATCATGTCATCCGCAAATAGGGATAGCTTGACTTCTTCCTTGCCAATTTGAATCCCTCTTATGTCCCTTTCTTGTCTTATGGCTTCAGCTAAGAGTTCAAGTACAATATTGAATAGAAGTGGTGAGAGTGGACAGCCTTGTCTAGTTCCTGATCGAAGTGGGAATGCTTCCAATTGTTCCCCATTGAGCAAAATCCTTGCTGTGGGCTTGTGGTATATAGCTTTTATTATATTGATAAAGGTTCCTTCCATTCCTACTGTCTCTAGCATTTTGATCATAAAAGGCTGTTGGATCTTGTCAAAAGCTTTTTCTGCATCTATCGAAAGTATCATGTGGTCTTGGACTTTGGACTGGTTTACATGATGAATTACATTTATTGATTTGCGTATGTTGAACCAACCTTGTATGCCGGGGATGAAGCCTACTTGGTCCTCGTGAATGATCTTTTTAATATGTTTTTGAATCCGATCTGCTAAGACTTTGTTGAGAATCTTTGCGTCTGTGTTCATTAGGGAGATCGGCCTATAGTTTTCTTTTTTAAGTGAATCTTTATTAGGTTTTGGGATTAAAACGATATTAGCTTCATAGAAGGAATTTGGTAGTGTTCCTTCCTTTGCTATTTGATGGAACAGTTTAAGGAGTATTGGTGTTATTAACTCCTTAAATGTCTGGTAGAACTCTGTGCTGAATCCATCTGGTCCAGGACATTTTTTGGTGGGAAGATTCGAGATTACTTCCTCAATTTCCTTATATGTTATAGGACTATTTAAATAATTCACAACTTCCTGATTCAAGTTAGGTAAGTTGTGTTTACTTAGAAATTCATCCATCTCTTTTGTGTTGTCAAACTTCACAGAGTATAAGTTTTTGAAATATGATGTTATAATTCTCTGGATTTCTTGGGTATCAGTAGTGATAATTCCATGTTCATTTCTAATTTTGTTAATTTGGGTTTTCTCTCTCTTGCTTTTGGTTAATTTAGCTAGGGGTGTATCAATCTTATTGATTTTTTCAAAGAACCAGCTTTTTAACTGGTTGATTTTTTCTATCGTTTTCTTAATCTCGATTTCAGATATTTCTCCCCTTATTTTGCTAATCTCCTCTCTTCTACTACTTTTGGGATCAGATTGCTCTAGTTTCTCTAAAGCTTTAAGCTGCATCGTTAAGTTGTTTATTTCTGATGTTTCCATTTTTTTGACGTAGGCATTAAGAGCTATGAACTTACCTCTTAGAACAGCTTTCATTGTGTCCCAGAGATTTTGGTAAGTTGTATTTTCGTTATCATTCACTTTCAGGAAATCTTGAATTTCCTTTTTAATTTCTTCCTGAATCCAGTTCTCATTCAGCATCATAGTGTTAAGTTTCCAGGAGTTAGTGTATTTTCTCTTGTTTGATGTGTTGTGGATGTCCAGCTTTAGGCCGTGGTGGTCTGATAGGGCAAAGGTTAGAATTTCAACTTTCTTGTATATGTGTAGATTCATTTTGTGGCCCAATATGTGATCTATTTTGGAGAAAGTTCCGTGTGCTGCTGAGAAAAATGTGTATTCTTTGGTGCGTGGGTGAAAAGTTCGATAGAGATCTGTAAGGTCCATTTCTTTCAGGGTTTGATTAAGTTCCAAAGTGTCTCTGTTAAGCTTTTGACCTGTTGATCTATCCCAGGTTGAGAGGGCGGTGTTGAAGTCCTCAAGAATTATCGTTTGGGGGTTGATTTCTTGCTTTAGACTGTGTAGGGTTTTCTTCATGAATGTGGAGGGGCCCATATTGGGTGCATATATGTTCAGTATTGTGAAGTCTTCCTGGTGAATTGTACCTGTGACTAAAATGTAGTATCCATCCGTGTCTCCTATAATTTTCTTTGGTTTGAAGTCCACTTTGTCTGATAGCATAATGGCTACCCCTGCCTGTTTTCTGCTTCCATTTGCTTGTAGAATTGTTGACCAGCCTTTTATTTTTAGAGCGTGCCTATCTTTTGTGGTGAGATGGGTTTCCTGCAGGCAGCAGATTGATGGATTGTGATTTTTGATCCAAGTTTGTAATCTGTGTCTCTTGATCGGTGAATTAATTCCATTAACATTTAGTGTTATAATGGAGAAACTATTGTTAATTCCAGACATTTATTATGTTTAGTAGCTTTTATAAGTATATTGCTTCGTTTTTAATGGTGTTATATTTGCCTTCTGTTCTCCTGGATATGCCTGTTTTTTTCTTCACACTTGAGTATCATTTCTAGCATTTTTTGAAGGCCTGGTTTGGTGGACATGTATCCCTTAAAGTTGTCTTTGTGCTGGAAATTTTTTCTTTCTCCCTCGATCATGACTGATAGTTTTGCAGGGCAAATCAGCCTGGGTTGACATTTTGCTCATTCAATACTTGAAGTATGTCACTCCAAGCTCTTCTTGCTTTTACTGTTTCGACTGAGAAGTCATTTGTTATTTTAATAGGTTTACCTTTAAAAGTGACTTGTTTTTTCTCCCTTGAAGCTCTCAGCACCAGTTCTTTATCTTGAATGTGGAGTGTTTTAACTATTATTTGCCGTGGCGTGCTTCTATTTTGGTCATATCTGTTTGGGGTGCGGAATGCCTCTTGTATATGGATGGGCCTCTCTTTTTTTAGATGAGGAAAGTTTTCCTTGATGATCGTTTGAAAAATTTCCTCAGGGGTGGTATTTTGAGATTCTTGCTCTGGTATTCCATGAATACGCATGTTAGGCTTTTTCAGGGTGTCCCATATCTCTTGGATATTTCTCTCAAGTATCTTTTTGGCTTTAACAACCTCTTCCATTGAGCTGGTTAGTACTCCCACTTTATCTTCAAGGTCTGAAATTCTGTTTTCTGCTTTGTTAGTTCTGTTGATAAGACTCTCCTGTGGAGTTCTGGGTTGAAGATAACTTGTCTTTTAGCTCAGTTTTAAACTCTGCTTGAGTTTGTTTTAACTGCTCTATGCCACTTTTTGTTTCTTGCACTGTTTTTCTCACCTCCTCCAGATGTCTGTTGTGTTCCTCTTCAAAGCGATTGATTCGATTATGTAATTCCTCCCTGATTTCCTCTTTCATAGTATTGAACATGGTAATGATCATATTTTGAAAGTCTTTATCCTGGGTGAGGCTTTCTTGGCCTTATTCCGTGGGTTTGTTCTGGTTGGAGTCTAACATTATGGGATTAATTTCTTCAGTGGGAAATTTGTTTACTTGATTTTTGCTTCTCATGGATTTGCACTTTGACTTTGGCATTGTCATTTTAACTCTTAAGATCTCTCAATTTCACTAAACTGAAGTATTTGGCCTGGGGTCCTAGTGGGCAGGCGCAGGCAGAGACTTACCTAGGTCGTGGGGTGAGGCCCGGCTGGACCGCGCGCGGGTCCCAACCGACCGGCGGAGCGGCGTGGGGTGTAAAGGGAGGATGGGGGCGTCGGCGTGGAGCTATTTAACCCTAGGGCAGCTGGGGCGGGGCCCGGGCGCAAGGGTAGGTCCTCCTCGTCCCTGGGCCCCACGTGCGCGGCTCCGGCTAGATGGTGGGAGTCGGAGCCGGGTCCCTGTGGGCTAACCTGAGGTCTTGGTGGGCGGTGCGCGGGTTGATTCTCAATTTTAACAATATTGGTCTTTAAATTATTACATAGACACTTGTATCAGAGACAAATGAAATCAAATGGTGATTTGCAAGTGTTATTTTACTATCACTTACAGAGTAGAATAGAATAAATACATTAGAGCCTGGTAAAAGCACAGTCTTGTGCCTTTCAGTTCTTGTACACATGCGTGCATGCACATTCGGAGACCAGGGATCAATATCAGGTGTCTCCCTCAACTTCCGTCCACCTCATTTTTTCAGACAAACCTGGAGCTTGCCAAATTCAGCAAGATTGGCTGGCCAGACACTCATCCGGGTATTATAGATATATGCTGCCACACCAGCTTAAGCGCTTTAGCAATACGCCATCTCTCCAGCAAAAGAAAAAAAGAAAAAATATTTTATTGAATTATTTCTAAATAGTAGAATAATTTATATCACCTAAGTAGTGAGGATGGGCCTGAACTGAGGTTGCTGAGCATTATGATAAAGCAAAATCATAGCTCTGCTTTCAGTTAAGTGATAGTGTTTGTGCTAAGAAACCTTCGTCTTTTGTGTTAGCAATCCATCCTTAAACCATTAGATGACCTTTCTCTTTGCCTTAAGGGTTAGAAATATGTAGCATTAGAACATATTTATTGACCACTAGAATTAAAAGAAACGTACATTGTTTTGACTTGGTAAAGAGTACTCTTTCTTTGCTTTGCACAATTTGCCCTCTCCAAACCCCTTTAGCCACATTCTTACTGAAACTGAAAATTGCCCTTATTCTGGAAATACTATTAATCCCCATTAGGAGTCCAGGGAAGTTTTGATTTCTCCCTCAAGAATAATAGAAGAAGTGGGAAATAAACAAGAACAACCACCCATGTAACATTCTCTACATTTGCTTGTAAAATTATGAATTTCAATACTAGTGAGAAAAGAAAGTTGCAGCAAAGCACACAGTAAATGAAGATCTTATGTATTAGAAAAGGAATGAATCTGTCACTTTGATGGATTGTGAAGCAAAGAGCAGATTAGCAGATTACTCACAGTCAGAAGGCAGCTCAGTGTGAAAAATGTACAGGAAATAGTAAGCGTGGATTTGTGCTGATTTAATGATATTTTTAACTACAATAACACTGTGGTAGTATAATATAATAAAGCACTTGGCTTGCATTTTTAAGTCATTAATACATTTCTGATTTGACCTTAAAGATGTTTTGGGCCATTCTCTATTAAGATTTGCAGCTTTTGAATTAGAAATGGTACCTACTACACTGCCACAGCAATGTCCTTACAGGAAGCATCACAGCAATTTCAAAGCATGTTTGTCCTAAACTGGCATTTACATAAGCTTCCCTGTGCCTTGTCTCCTCAGAACTCAGTTTTCTTTCCAACTATAATTTTAGTTATGTTTTAAGTATACTAATATCATATATACTTTTTCTTTTGGCACTTTAATCACAAAAGAAATTGATTTCTAACAGCCATTTTCAGTGAAATGCTCCAAAGACTAGACTGATTTGTCTTCATTTGCTTTCATTGTCAGCTTTTAGCGTTGTCGTTGACATTATGGAGGATTTATGAATAAACCTACTGTGTTTTCCCAAAGACGCTGCATGAAAGTAGGTCACATTTGAATTGAGCAGTTGGAATTACAACCAACAGATGAATTATTTTTATTTTATATTATTGCAAATATTTATAAGAGAAAAACTAAAGAAATTTATATTTTAGATAAATTTGATATATGAATAGTATGCTTGTAGTTAATTTGACAATGATAAACTTATATTGCTAGAATAAAATTTCTTTATTGCCGCTAGTTTTTATTCTAACATCTTAACATTCATAAACTAATATAAGTGAAGCTTGAGTTGTTTCATAGTATCTTCTATTGTTTTGCTAATAATGACTTTATGTAATTCCATACAGTGAAATTTGAAAGGGAGTAAAATTTGCCATATTAACGCTTGTGCTCAACCCAAGAGCAAATAGTCAAGATTACAGTGCTCTAAGTTATGTTTTACATGTGCAGTGAAGACTTACAAGAACTCAGCATGTTTATAGATTTTGTTCCCTTTTCTAACATTAATATTTACAAATGAGTTTTAACAAGCTACTGTAAGAAAGCTACTGGTAGATATTCTAAAGTGTCTTGCAAAGCTTGTTTGTATGTTTTCTGGATTCCTCAAACACTGATATTCGGTAGTGTAGTTACTGATGTTTTTTGCCAGCTCTCCAGATTCCAGGCACATGTTTGGTGGGCAATTAAAGTTGCCATTTTTTTTCTAGTTTTACAAGCATATTGAGTACTTATCCCTGCTTCCCACCATCCCCCCCACCTATTCCCCTTCCCTTCTTTTCCTCAATCCATCCCATTCCCTCCCACCTTCCTACCTGTCTGCTTCTATGGACCCCAGAGTTCACTCTGGTTTGCCCACTTTTTTTTTTAATTTTTCCACTTTTACAAACATAGTGAGTACTTATTCCTGCTTCCCTCCATTGTCTGTCCCTCCCATCCCTCCATCAATCCCACCTTCCTGCCTATCTGCTTCTGTGGATCCCAGGGTTGCTTCTGGTTTGTCTACTCCTGTGGGGGTTTTGTTGTGGAGCGAACCAACTCAATGAGTTCTAGCAGTGAATTGGGAGCAAGAAAAGCTCAGTTATTACTTGATATTGACATAAAAAGCAAGTAGTTTTAGGAGGTGGTATGTAATGCACTGGTTAAAAGGATAGCCTCTGGCCTCTAAATGCTGGTTTCTATCCCTATGAGATTATTTAATCTCTTCAAGCCTCAATTTAGCTTCCTAAAAATGGGAATTTGCTCCCTTCTTCACAGTGCACTGCAAAGGTTATGTGAGATAATTCTTGTAAAGAGTTTTGAATAGGGGATTGAGTTGTATTTTTGTGAAGTGATAGAAAGAGAAAGTGGCACTGTCTACCTGCTCTAGACCTCTACAATAGCTGGCCTAGCAGCACTTTGCCATGAAACAGAGAAAATTCCATCAAACATGATGCTACCCTGAGAGATTGTATGAGGCTGGTGCCCTACAAAAGACAGTGGTAACTTTTACATGCTTCGCTTTATCCACCAGTGGACCATTTGCAGCATAATGGATGTCCAAGCACTAACTACTGCAGGTGCCTAGAGGAAACTCAGTGACTTGCACATGTTGAGAGATGCAGGACAGGGAAGAAAATGGGCCAGAGGGAAAAAAAGAAAAAAAGGGGAAAAGTAATAGTAGAGATACTGTAATAGTAAATTTAGGAACACATTTTCCTAAGAAAGATCACATTTTGAGACAATCAAAGAATCTTGGAGAGTTTGAAGAAATTATAGCAATGATTTAACGTAGTATCTCTTGGAATTTTACTACTTGTGTCAGGAAAGGACTTGGTGTAGCAGGAGGCATTCCCTTCCATCATCAGGCAACTCCAACCCCAGGAAACCTTGACACTGAGCTGCCATGAGCTTTCCTGTAGCTTCTCTCAACAGACCCTGGTTCTCTTTCCAGAACAGTAAGATAAAGCAATACTCTTTCACACAATGCCTCAGGAAATTTTTTCCCCAATCATACAAGCTCAATAGGTACCGCGGTCCTCCCCCTCCCTCCACCTCCCTCTTTCCCCTGCACTCTTCCCCTTCTCTCCCTCTCTCTCTGTGCCTCCCCTTCTCCCCCCCATCCCCTGGGGCATCCCCTGTGTGAATGCCAAACCCTTCTCTGAGTCCTCCACCCTAGTGAGGTGTAATGACTCAGTGGCATAATCCAGATCCCTTTCCTGGGCTCCCTGCCAGCATGGGAACACCACCATGACTGTTAATCCCTTGCCTCTAAGGTCCCCACTGCCTGTGATCCATGCTAGACCCTGGGGGGGTCATCGACATGACAGCCACTGTGCAGGTCATGCAAAGTCTGATTATCCCTACTGCAGCCCTAACTTGTGTGGAGTATCTTGCATATCATTGGTCTTCCCCATCTTTAGGTTCTTACAATCTTGCCTCCGCCTCTTCCGCAAGTTTCCCTGAGCTTTAGGATGGGGAGATATTTGGCTGGTCTGGTTCCAGGTGGTTAATGTAGGGTCTTTGATGTTCTGAATTATGGTTTGTTGTTGTTTTCAGTTTTGCTGTTTCTGTTCGGCCCTTGGCTGCATCCTGATTGGTATCAAAAGTCACCTCCTAACCAAAGATATAAAGCTGTTGAAATGAATATCTTACTATAAGTGGAGATTCAAAGGTAGATGGAATAGGAGTAGGACACTGCAGTGAGGGGGGCAGTCAGTGTCCCATTTGCAAGATGATTACCATCTATCTGCCAGTCCCCATACCCTCCCTGATTGGTGAGATCAAACCTCCTCAGTTGCAAGTAACCAGGAAGGGAAGTGAGAGTGAGCTTCACCAGATGTCTCGCTACTTACATGCAATACTTGATGGTGACCTATTTTCTCTACTGAAGCATAATCCCCTCTCTCCTTATTTCCGGGGGGCCCTCCTTCTCCTTCCTTCCTGTTTATAATCTTTGCAATTATAGTAGGTATTACAGAGATTTATCTTTGAATATGTCATTAAGTAGGTTTGGTACTAGGATCCACCTATTAGGAGTACATACGGTGCTTAATTTTCTGTGTCTGGGATACTTCACTCAATATAATTCTTTCTAATTCCATCCATTTCCCGGCAGTTTTCATTAATTCATCATTTTTGATGGCTGAGTAGTATTCCATTGTATAAATGTACCACATTTTCCTTATCCACTCATCAACTGTTGGGCATTTGCATTGATTCCATGACTTTGCTATTGTAAATAGTGCTGCTATGAACATGGTTGTGCTTGTGTCATTGTAATGAATTTTTGCTTTAAGGGGGTTTATTCCCAGAAGTGGTATAGCAGGATCGTATGACACTTCAATCTTTAACTTTTTTAGAAGTCACCAAACTGAGTGCCAGAGTGGTTGTATAAGCTTGCATTCCCACCAGCAATGTAGGAGAGTTCCCCTCTCTCCACATCCTCTCCAGCATTTGGTATTGTTTGTATTGTGGATTTTTGCCATCCTGACCAGGGTGAGATAATATCTCAGGGAACTTTTGATTTGCATTTCCCTGATGACAATGCCTCATGAAATTTTTTGATAACACATCTGAATCGTTCCATTCGCTCCTTCAGTCTTGTATTTTCTGCTCCAGTTATATACCTAGTCCTCCACAGTTCTAACCATCTTCTTTTGAACACTTTTGGGTATACCCAATTTGAGTTCTCTCCATTGAATGAAATAATTTAGATGTAATTCATATTATGTGGGCTTCAGCTAACCTTTCCAAAGTATAGCTTGAAGCCCATTCACATTTTTAATTCCTTTGTCTTATTAATGGTTCCTGTTTAGTTTTTGGTCATTTGAACCTATTACTGCCTTTCTCCTAGACTATTAGTACAGACCTATAAGGAGTCTCCATATATCATATGTGCTTTTTTTACCACAATCCATTTTCCACAGAGCAGCCACTGTGTGGCCTTTCTAAACACAAATCTGAACCTTGACCACCACAATAAAACCTTCCATAGATGCCTATGACTTACAAGATAAAGACCGAAATCTTCAATGGCCTGCATGGCTCAGGTAGTTTGTCCATGACTGATGGTCCCACTTTTTTTTAACTGTTTTCTTTCTAGAACTTTGCATCAGCGATAATGGCCTCCTTCCTTTTGTTCAAATTGTCTGCATTGTGGCCTCCCGAGTAGAATGCTTCCATCCTGCTTTATCACCACCTTGCCCAATCAACGTTGTAGGCCATTGTGTTTCCTCCCAAGCATCACTTCTTAAAAGGAGCCCTTGAGTTCATGTGTTTTCACAGAAATATTAGCTTCACAGCATTTCACTTTTTTTGAGAATTTTCTGATTATCATTCTGCCCTCAATGTTATAAGAGGATGTTAACTCAGTTTTTGCTTACCATTGTATTTTCTGCCAGAACCTTTTATAGAACAGGATCTAAGTAAATACCTGTGAAGTTCAGTATTGATATCTAAAAAGCTTTTCCCAAGTGTTAGGATCATTCTATATTCTGTCATGCAAACTACTCCATCTCTCAGTCCCTGTGTCTTCCATATATTTGAAAAGTCCATTCACAGTGTCCATCAGGCATTTATTACAGTCTTTGATAGATCACAGCTGAAGTTCAAACTCATTTGCTCTCCACTGTTAACAGTGACCAACAGCCAACTTAAAATGATTTAATCAATCTAAATGATCTTAATTGACAGTCTTATGCTGTTGTTCCTTTGATGCACAATGATCGGTCACTAGCATATTATTTCTGGGGTATGACACATATTCATGTACGGCTAAGCCCCATCCTTTGTCCGTGGCAGACATTGTTGGTGGATCACAACCTTCTTACCCACTGAGTACTGATCTCAACATAAAATACTTCTCAGTAATGCACTCCAGGCAGTACTTCCAGTCAGAATTAGCATCAGATTTATAGACTGCTTGTCTTCCTTAAGCTACAATTTCCATTATTCATTTAAACAGGCAGGATGTCAAGCAATCTATTCCCAGACCTAATTGTGGAGTTCACATTTTGCTCCTATCAACTAATCTAAACATCCTCCTTTCTCTTCCGCAAATATCACCTGATTAAAGTGATGTCAGTCTGCTCCTTCTGCGCAATGCTGACTCGGTTTTCTGTGGAAGCTTTGCTCATAGCCCTACAGTAGTATTCAGTGACAAGCATGGTAGCGTTTTAATCTGTTAACCTGGTTTGTGCTCTTGCACTGTCAGGCTTGGTTATCTCACACTGATCTTCCCTCTCTGAACACACAAGGAAGCCATACAAAATATGAAGATAATTTGATTAAAACCCCAGGAGAGTTTATATAGCAATGAAGACTTGTAGAACCTTGATCAAGGAGAAAAGGGTAGCCCTACACACTGGGATGCTTCTCTCAAGAAAATGTCTCCACTAAAAGCATCTACTCGGGGGCTCAATTGCTGAATGCAGCCTTCCACCCCACATGAATATGAGGGATAAAAAATGGCATTCAAGTGTCAAAGAAATGATTGAAGAGTTAAGCCTCTTCCTCATAAACAGAAGGTCTTGAGTTCAGATCCTGGATCCCACATTAAAAAATAAAAAAAAAAAAAAAAAAAACACCAGTAGGAAATGGCTGCAGCCTGTATATCCAATCCTGGAATATGGAGCCTGGGAACTCCAGAGCAAAGCAAAGAGGAGATGAGCAATCCAGGGTGATTCCCAAAATCATTCCTGGGCCTCCTCAGCCACCCACAGTGCCCTCTGATACACACAGAGAGACACACACATAGACACACATGCAATAAATAAATAAAATTTTTAAATGTCATTCAAGACCCTGGAAGCTATGGGAAGTTTCAAAATATTGTACCTTGGATAAAAGAGTGAACCAGAAACAGACCATTTTCTAAAGAATTAAAGACAGTTTGAACCATGAGATTCACATGCTCCAACCCTACCTCAGTTGTCTGCCAAAAGCATAGGAATCCCATCTAGGGGAAGTAAACCTCATCTAGAGCAACCCTGTTGAAATGTAAGCTACTTGTTGAATTTTTAATTTTCTTTAAACCACATTTTAAAGGTAAAGTAAAAAAAGGTAAAGTAAACTTTAATATATTTTAGTATGGCCAAGTAGTATAATTTAAAATTTCTCTTATATAGTAACCATTTTGCAAATGGGTGATTGACCCCTCCCTCACTGTGGTTTCCTACTTTTATTACATCTACCTTTGAATGTTCTCTAGTTTAACAGCTTTTTGTCTCTGGCCAGGGGGTGACATACAATGCCCATCAGGATGGAGTGAAGGGCATTGCAGGAGCAGCAAAACTGCAAAAGAAAATCAACAAACCATAATCCAGAACTTCAGAGATTCTATATCAACCACCTAGAACTAGGCCAGCCTAATCTCTCCTCATCCTGAAACTCAGGGAAATTTGCGGAACAGGGGGCGGTAAGAGTGTAAGAGCAAAAGGATGGGAGGAGCAATGATATGCAAGATACTCCACACAAGTTAGGGCCGAAGCAATCATAGTAGGACTTTGCATGCCCTGCGCAATGTTCAACACACTATTGACCCCACAAAGTCTAGCATTTGCTAAAGGCACCAAGATCCTTAGAGGCAAGGGATTGACAGCCACAGTAGTGGTCCTGTGCTTAAGGGGAACACAGGAAAGGGTTCTGGGAAATGCCACTGGGTCTTGCACCTCATCGGAGAGGAGGGCCCAGAGGAGAGTCTGGCATGCACATTAAAGGATTCTGCGGGGATTGGGAGGGGAGGCACTGGGGGATGGGGAGGGAGGGATGAGGGGAGGGGGAGCAGGGGGTTGGGGGGAGGAGGAGGGAGGAAGGGAACCGGTGTACCTACTAAGTTTGTATGAGTGGAAATAATAATAAAAAATGTCAAAAAAAAAAAAGAAGCTAAAGTTTTCTGTTAAACGAATTCTTCTGACTAAAAAAAAAATTTCTCTTTTATTAGCTTAGATTTGGTTGTTCAAGGGTGTGCAAGTTAATTGACCATAAACACATTAAGGAAATTGTTATTTACATATGCATTTAAGTATATTCTATAAAGAGGAGCTGTCCAAAGGGCCAGGATAAGCATTTATTTACCAGCTTAATGAGAGTTAAGATAGCACCTCACTAGAAAAGAAAGGAAGAGTCTGATAAGGCTTGTTTACAGGATTTCTTAGAATGTCCTGGCTCTAAGTCAGTTGCCTCTGCTTATTGAAGACTTTCCTAGGGTATGTTGATAGAGATTGGTGGAGAGGAGAATATATATATATAAAAAACAAGAGGTTCTGCTTTAGTCAGATAAGGAAAATTGAGATAACATTTACTTCTGTATCTGTTATCTGTGAGTTTTTCAGTGTAATCTCTTACCATTCTGGTGGTTTATTGTCCTTTCATAAATAACAAAATATTTCTAAATAGATATTTTACATCCTGTTGTTTTATATTAAATCCTTGAAATACAGTTTTTAACTTGGCAGCTTTTCTCTATTAAGACAAACCCTATTTCAAACACTCAATAGCTGTTTATAGCTAATGACAATCATGATAAGTATTAAAAAATAGATTCATAACCTTGTTATAGAAAAAGACTTTTTAACAGGTGTCAAGTTCATAGGCCATAAAAGAAATATAGTTAAATTGGACTGTTTTGAAATGAGGAACTTTTTTATTTAAGTTATTTTATTTTTCTAGTTTTACAATCATATTGAGTACGCATCCCCACTTCCCTCCATCACCCCTCCCACTCATCCCCCTTCTCCTCTCTTCTTCAATCCATTCCACTTCCTCCCATCCTCCCACCTGTCTGCCTTCATAGACCCCAGGGCTCCCTGTGGCCTGTCTACTCTTTTTTTCTTTTTCTTTCTTTTTTTTTTTTTTTTGAAATTAGGAACTTATTAAAGGACACAACTACTTAAGAAGATAAAAGTCACACCACAAAAGATTTTTTAATACAAAAGCTATTACTAGAATATATAACCAACTTACAAATCAGTGCGAAAGCAGAAGCAAACCAGAAGAATGAAAATTGAGAAAACTGCTGAGTGAAGTATGAGTATCCTGCCAAGGGAATTATTATTGTATGCGCTTCTAAAGTGGTGCGAATAGACTGTCAAAGAGATATGAGCTCATTGCTGAGAAGGTGTGAATGCTGTGCTCATGAAGGTGTATACAGCCACAGGAATATAAATGCGCTGCTGAAGGAGACAGAGCCATACTGCCAGAGGCTGTGAATCACTATTGAGGGGTTGTGAATGTAAGGTTTTTAGGTCCATTTTTCCCAGTAAGCAACATTTTGAATAAAAGATAAAGCAGTTTATTGATGGAAAAACTGCCGTTTTGGACTTTTTTCCTGTGCATTTGGGGTCCTATTCAGAAAATGATGACCTAGGCCAAATAAGCTCCAGTGTACTTCCTAGTTCTTTTATCTAGGAATTTTATAGTCATTGAGGTCTTTGATCTAAGTGATTTCATAGGTGACAGATATAGTCATTCATTCTCGCATAGGTTTCATTTTGTGCACCATTGTGAGATCTGTCTTTTCTTTTGTTTCTGTTGTTTTGTTTTGTTTTGTTTGACCTATGTCAAAACATTTGATCAGTATAGGGTCTCAGGTTTGAAAGTGAATGTCCTCCAACCTCATGGTTTGAATCTTAGTTGTTTCAGAAGTTATGGTGCTTGAGAAGTCTGCTAGAGGAGCAGTGTATAGCTTTTTTTTTTTTTTTTTTTTTTTTGCAATAGCAGAGTTTTATTTACGACCGCGGGCGCTCCACAACCTTTGACTGAGTGGCCCGAGCAGCTCGGGCAAGGGGTTTTAAGGGGGCTTGGGAGGGGGGTTGCTAGCTGAGGAATTTCTTCCAGTCATTGGTCGCAAGAGCTTTGCTTGGTATCGTTCGTCCACTGCTTGCTGTTTGACTTCATTGTTCCCTTGGGCAAACTTGCTTTCCAGAACTGAGGGTGGAGGTCTTAGGGGGGGAAATACTGTAAAAAGCTCATGTTGCATAGTTTAAGCATGATAACAATGGAGTTGGATGGCTATAAACAATGATGCCGATGATAAAGCGGCTAATGTGTGAACCAGCCTGCTTGTGAATTTTAGGGGGGGGAGTCGCAACATTCCCCCTTTCTATACACTCCTCATGAGTGTTAGTCAAGGTTTGGTAAATTTCTGGAGGATGGAGTTCAGTTTTCAGCAGGGTGTTCTTCCGGCGATTCCAGCGAGGAGACATGGTCTTCAGAATCCAAAGACCTTGAGACCCATCCCAGCATAGCTGCGTCTATCCTGCCTCAGTTCCATAACCTATTTGAGAATTCAGACTGCTCTGGGGATAAAGGCGATGATTCGGATCTGGCTGCTTCCTGCTGAATCGGGGCGAAGAAAATAAGAGCAGTCTGACATTCTCATCTCACAGGGAGTAAGCTTTGAGGTTGATTAGCCACACCCTCCTTCTGAGATAGGTCTGCTCTTACACTGGGCAGCCTTTGCAGCTCTCAACTTCCTTGATGGACACGAGTTAGACTGCCTCCAGTTTCTGCCAGCTAGCCATGCCTTTTCTGCCATAATAGACCATATCTCCCCTCTGGAACCATAAGCTGAAAAAATCTCTCTTTCTCCCTTAAGTTGCTTGATTTTAAGTGATCTCTCACAGCAACAGAAAGAGTAACTGCTGTAAAGAGATTATGACAAGGTCTTCAGTCCTATTGATCTGTATCTCTATTTTGGAGCCTGTAACATGCTGTTTTTATTCTATGGTTTTATAGTATAGTTTACAAACTGGTATAGAAATTCCTCCAGCAGAATTTTTATTATTCAGGATTGTTTTGCTGTCATTGGCCTCTTGTTGCTTCCATTGTGCTTTGAGATTGTTTTATCAATTTCTGTGAAGAATCACATTGGAATTTTGATTGGATTGCACTGAATCTGTATATTGCTTTTGATAGAATGGTCATTTTTACAATGTTAATAATACCAGTCCAGGAACATGGGAAGTTGGTCTACTTTCAGATGTTTAGGTCTTTCATACCCTTGGTTAGATTTATTGCAAGGTTTTCATCAACAAAAGTGGTGAAAGTGGGCAGCCTTGTCTAAATGGGAATACTTCCAAATTTTCACCATTTAGGATGGTTTTTGCTTCAGGCCTTTTCCGTATGGTCTTTATTATATTTATATATGTTCTTTCCATCCATGTTATCTCTAGGATTTTTATCATAAAGAGGTGCTGAATTCTGTAAAATATTTTTCTGCATATATTGAGGTCATGTGATTTTTGTCTTTGCATTTGCTAATATCATGAATTATTGATTTGTATTTATTGAACCAACCTTGTATTTCTGGAATACACCAAATCTGTTTTAGTGAATGATTTTTTTAATATATCTTTGAAGCAGTTTGCTAGTATTTTATTGAGGATTTTTATATTTGTGTTTATCAATAAGATTAGCATATAGTTCCCTTTTTTGTTGTGTCTTTATTTGGTTTTGAAATCAGTGTAATTTTGCCTTCATAGAAAGGTTGGAAGTGTTTCTTCCTTTTCTGTTTTGTGGAATAATTTGAGGAGTAGTGGTGTTAGTTGTTCTTTAAATGTCTGGTAGAATTCTGCACTAAAATCTATCTTGTCTTAGGCTGATTTTGGTTGCAAGATTTATAATTACTTCTTTAAGTTCATTGCCAGTTACAGGACTGTTTAAATAATTCAGCTCATCCTGATTTAACTTTGATAAGTTTTATATGTTTAGAAATTCATCCATTTCTTTTTGATTGTCAAATTTGCTAAGAATATAAGTTTTTGAAATATGTCCTTATGATTCTTGACTTTTCTTGGTATCCATTATGATAACTCAATTTTCATGTCTAATTTTATTAATATGTGTTTTCTGTCTTTTGGTTTTGTTAATTTGGCTAAGGGTTTATCAATTTTGTTTATTTTTTTAAAGAACCCACTTTTCATTTGATTGATTCTTTGTGTTATTTTCTTTTTTTCAGTTTCAGTTCTTTCTCCCCTGATCCTGCTAATTTCTGCCTTTCTACTGCTTTTGGAATTGGTTTGTTCATGATTCTCTAAGGTTTTAAGCTGTATCATTAAGTTGTTTACTTGTGATATTTCTATTTTTTTTAATGTAACCATTGAGTACTATAAAAAATTTCTTCTTAGGACTGCTTTTATTGTGTCCCACAGATTTAGGTATGTTGTGTTTTTATTATCTTTAAATTCTAAGAATTTTTGGATTTCCATTTGACTTCTACTTGGACCCGTTCCTCATAGCATGTTTAGTTTCCAAGAGTTTGTGTACTTTCTGTTGTTTGTTTACCCTTGATAGATATCTACCTTTATTTCATGGTGGTCAGATAGAATACAAGATGTAATTTCAATTTCCCTGCCTTTGTGGAGGCTTGCTTTGTGACCTAATGTGATCTATTTTGGAGAAAGTTCCATGGGCTGCTGAAAAGAATGTGTATTCCTTGGTATTAGAATAGAAAGTTTGATATACGTCTGTCAAGTCCATTTAGTTCATGGCTTCAATCATGATTGATAGTTCAGCTGGCTATAGCAGCCTGGATTGACATTTGTGATCATTCATAATTTGAAGTATGTGTCTACAAGTTCTCCTGGATTTTTCCATTGAAAAGTTGATTGTTATTCTGATAGGCTTGCCTCTAGATGTGACTTGGCTTTTTTCTCTCACCACTCTTAAAACTTTCTCTTTATCCTATATCTGCAATGTCTTGACTATTATTTGTCCTGGGATATTTGTATTTTGGTCATATCTGATTGGTTTTTCAGTATGCGTTTTATACTTGAATGGGCATCTCTTTTTTAGGTGTGGAGAGTTCTTATTTATGATTATCTGAAAAATATATGCTAGTATTTTCTTGGGTTTCTTGTTCTGGAATTTCATGAATGTGTAGTTTTAACTTCTTTGTGGTGTCCCATAATCCTTTTATTAATTAATTAATTAAGTCCTTTCTTAATTGAGTGATCTTGTTTGACAGCTTCTTTCAGATCTTATATTCTATCTTCTGCTTCAGTTCTATTGGTGTCACTTTGTGTTGAGCTTTTATCCTGGATTTTTATTTCAGGTTTAATTTTGGCTTGAGATTTTTTTCAACTTTTCTATGCTTATTTTTCTTTCCTTGATTGTTCTTTTTATCTCATTTATCTGCTTATTTTCCTCTTCATATGTGTTCATGCGTTTATTCATCTCCTCTCAGAGTTCTTCTCATTCCTTTTGAAGTTCCCCCTCACATTTCCTTGAACACATTAATAATATACCTTTGAAATACATTATCTTGATTATTGTTTTCGTAGTTAGTATCCAAGAAGTCAATAAGGAGTTGGTTCTTTTTGCAGAAGACATGTTTTCCAGGTATTTGGTCTATTTTGTGATTTTTACAGTGTTACTTGGGCATCTTGTATTTCATCTTCGTCGTCTTTGTTATGTGTTTCTGTCTCATTTGAATCAGCTCAGGTTCCCCGACTTTGACTGTTGTTGGAACTATTTCCCTGGATTTGGATGAGATGATGTTATTTAAGGGTTAGTTTAAGGGTTACTTAGTGCCATTGGGGATGTGGTAGATGTAGTCCCCCAAATGCTGATTTGGGGATGAAAGGGTGTATGATCTAATTTTAGTTAAGTTTAAGATGAGAGCCAGTTTGGTGGGTGAAGCTTGGCCTAAGTATCATAACAGCTTTGATAGGATATGATAGTGTGGGTGTAATAGCTAGGAATGTGGGTTTAGAGTTGAGGGAGAGGCAACTCTTCTAGGGTTTATGTGATATGTGAAGGAGAAGGACTAAGACTTAGTAGGGGTGGATTTATGGGGTGTGGGTGAATGTTTGAAGGTGTTAAGGCAGGTATGACAATTTCTGGGAATAGATGCAAGATAAAATGATTGGTTGGGTGAGTGATAAGGCTGTCCTTCTAGAATGGTGAGACCCTCAGGGTTCTTGGTTGGATAAAGATGGTTGGAAGTCCTTAGGTTTTTGTTGCATGTAGTAGGTTCCTGAGGTTTTAAATGATTTAATAGTAATGAATGGGAAGGATGAAACCTGAAGCCTGCCAGGTTCCAGTCCCTGAGCATGGGATTGTGAAGGAGGGTGGGCAAAAGAAGGCATGGGAGTGTGGGATGGAACCTGCCAGGACCTCTGGCTGACCAGTCCCAGCCAAGCCCCAAGTGTTCTTACATTCTTAAATTCTCTCTTCTGCATGGTTCTCTGAGCCATGAAATAGGGAATGATTTAGATTCCTGTTTAGAGCAGAGCTGTCCACAGTCACTTTTACTTTGCTGTGTAGTTTTCTACTTGACTGTTCTACTTCCATAAAGGTTTTACTGCTGAGCATCCACAGTAAAATTCTCATTCTGAGAATGTGTGTGCTTTCTGATACAGTATGTCTATATCTCACAATTTATTGCAATTTTCTGTGCAAGCTTTCAGTAGAGTTAGGATCAGATCAAAGTTGAATAGCTTTTGTGGCAACACCAAATGATTAGGATGACTGTGCTAGCTTAGTGACTAGAAAAAATTATTACTTTCCCTGGGAAGCCTAATTTACTCACAGGAATGACCTGAGCCACAAGCATTCCAATGTTTGTTGCCTCTCAGATGTTGTAAAAATAACATTTTACCATCGTCTATTTAAAAGTCCATTTGTCATCTATATCAGCATCCTATCACAATATTTTTCATTAGCTGAAATGTTACATTTAGCATACCCTGAAACTTCTGAAAAATAAGTATAGTCAACTGAGTATTCTGCTCTTCATTGTCCCGTGTAACCAGCCGACACAGAGGGTTTAGATTGTCTTTCACCTCACAGAGCCTTCTTTTCAGCATGTCCTTGTTCTAGTTGAGTACTGATAGAAAGGTGTAGCCAGATTTTGAAAAGGAAATTGAAATCAGCACATAAATATGGTGCTTGATAATCTGTCACACTTAACAAGGAAAGTGACACCCTGCAGTTACTCCTCACAGACACCCAGAACACTAAAATCAAAGCATTAAATTAGACCCCATCCACTCTTTCCAAGTCTCACTGTAAAGTTTAGATGATTTTATTTCATATTCTGATTTTAGGGCAGTTATTCTCTAGTTAGAATTAGAAAAAGCTGCAGTTTTCTCCACTTGATTTGCTAATGACTTAGTTAGGAGGCGCCTAACATGCCCTTGCTGTGCTATACAGAGCTGTGAGAGAATGCATCTTTTTCTGGGGTTTCAAGAAATAACTGTTCATGCGATCACTATGCAGTGAACTCTATCCTGCGGCACCCAGAGATGAGTTGTTCCTTGTGTGTCCTCACTGGAGCATTCTGAGTCACTGTCCATCTCTCTCACTTGGGTGAAACTCACTTTTTGACATGGAAAAAGGGGAAGATTGAATGCCCATGCCTTGATAGTAAGAAACTGAATGAAAAGCTTTCACTTTCCCCTCACTTGACTTTGGATATTTAGGGAAAATTCTCAATTTACAGCTTTAGCTAATGACACTACAATGTCACACTTCTCTGTTTAACATTCAGCTTTGTTAATCAAGAAAACCATAGATTGGTTCTTTGCATGTTGATTAAATTGATTGCAGCTGTAGGCTTTAATAGCATTTTTTAAGTGTCTCTAATTAATCAGACAATGCTTGATTGGGTTTTTCTGTTTTGAGGAGATAAACTGACTTCCTTAAGAATCTTCACCCCAAAATCATTCTCCAGTGCAAGGTAAAGGAGTTAGTCACCACCTATGTTCCCATGAGGATGAGACCATTTGTCCTTCACCAACTAGAAAAAAAGAAAGGGAAGAAACAGGAGAAAGGAGGAAGAGAGAAATGGATAAGAGGAGGTGAGGCATGAAAAGGAAGAGAAGGGAGACAGCAGAAGGGGAGAGAGGAGAGAAATCCTTTCACAAATTAAAACATAATATAAAACTTTTCTTTACATGCTTTTCTGAATGCAGCTCTGTAAGTGAAGAAAGTCTGCTCTTCTGAGTTTTGGAGAGCATCTTTCGATTTCCCCACTGTAACCATTCTTTGTCAACTTTGTCCTTTAGCTGCCAGACCCTGCATTATAGGAACCATTTTCTTCTAGTAAAGTTTCATGGATGATATTTTTAATAGGGACTATTTTTTTTCTCTTGGGAGGTCCTGCATGTATGTGTCTGGTTGTGCATGGGTAAACATGTACACATGCATGTAGAGGCTTAAACTTGAAATAGATATCTTTCTCAATCTCTATTTGTTGAAATAGAATCTCTCAGATGAACCCAGAGTCCAACAATTCTGTTATTTTAGCTAGCCACATTGCCCTATGGGTTACCTGTCTTTGCCTCCCCAGTGCTGAGATTCCAGGCAGCAACCACACTCATCCAATTTTTATATTCTTGAGATCATATGGTTTACACTGAGCCATTTTCCCAGCCCCATGACCATCAATTAGTTAATCATAACTAGAGGAAACAGCTATTATTCATGTGTAACCAAACTTGACGCTCTCCAGAGTCATTTTGTCAAACCAGTAAAGGCCTGAACTGCTTGGTTTCCATCCCTGGAATTCAGAATTTCCTAGTTTAGATGATGTCCTGTCTCCTCCCCATCAACAGAGGAACTTACTTCACACCTGTGTCCAGTAGTCATTTGTCACTGAAAACACTGGCTTTAGATGTTTTTCTTTTCAAAAATTTTCTTATAGATACCATCATGTTGGAAGCTTCCAATGAAACAGACTCTGTCTTTAAAAAAGAAAGTGCTCAGTGCTGGGGTGGAGCTCAGTGGTAGAACACTTTCCTGATTAGAGCAGAGTCCCAGGGTCTATGCCCAGTGACAAAAAAAAAAAAGTATGTGGAGTACAGAATAAAAGCAAAATGTAATCAAAGTAGAAAGGTAAGAACAAAACATGTGTATACTTTCACCCCAGCCCCCTTATTTCTATGGCCAGATACAATGTTTCTTATAGTTTCTTAAACACCCTTCAGAAATTTTCTGTACCAGTATTAGAAAATGTATTTTACATGTGGGTTTTTTCCTACATAAAAGGGGTAGGCACATCTCTTGTGCAAACTTCTTAAACTTCCACTAAATAGATCTTGGGAATCTTTCTGAATCTGCACATATAAACTGATCACGTTTTTCATGAGCTGCTGGAAATTTCACTGTTTGGATGAATCATGATGCATTCAGCTGGTTTTCTGCGTTACTGTCAATAGGGATATGATACACCTATCCTTAGAAGCTGTTTATAGTAATTTGTATTACTGGAATAGTTGATCAAAATATAATCAGCAGTCCACATGGTGTTCCAGCTGCTGATTTGCTTGAAAAGAGGAAGGGAATGGGGAGGGAGAGAGGGAAGGAAAGAGGAAGGGGAAGAGATTTAGGTAGTGGAAGTGTGTCATATAACCCAGACTGCCCTTGAACTTTCTGTGGAGCTGAGGTTGACCTTGAACTCCTTCCTGATCCTCCTGCCTCCACCTCCCCAGTGTTATAGGTATGCACCACCACTCCCATCACCCTTTCTCACACTGAGTCTCATCAGACCTTAGAAACTCCTTTAAATTTATTAAGTTTCATATACAAGTACCATGTATTTATGTGATTTTCATCAATTTTTACACAATCTCATCCCCCTCTTTTCCCACTACAAACCTTCTTTCTTGTTCCCCGCCAGTCAGACGTTAGAATGTTTGCCAAGGCTATACGAGGTAATTCTTTTTATTTAATTTACATCTCCATAATTATATATAAATTTTGTCATGTGGGATAGTCATGTTAAAGGTAAGGTTGTGTTTCTCACATACATTTTCCACACATACATACTTAAATGACCATTATTTCCATTTTTGGAGGGCATTTACATTCCTTTTTCTCTAGCTACCCATTCACTCTCGTACCTACTTAATTTTAAGCATCCTTATGTATCCACATAGTGTTTGGTCAAATGAATACTCAATGCCTATTTAAATTTAGCTAATAGGAAATGTAACAATTCTTGAGTTAGCCATCATCACCAGAGATATTTACTATTGAAGATAACTTTAATAGTCTTCTTAGGAGATTTCTATATAATATACAGAGGAGGAAAGACTCTTCTAGATTCTTAGGTTTTCTGACCAAGACTTATGAAACAAACTGACCAAAGATAGATTGAGAGGATAAAAGCATGTACATTTTATTTGATGTTAATATTTCAATTTTTATATGTGTATAGACCTTCGGAGAAAGGAAATGAAGATCCAAAGGAGAGCTAGACCCAAAAGCTTGCATACCACTTGAACAAAGAAAGAACAGCTATGCAAATACATAAGAGATAGGAAAAGCAGATTTGGCCTAGAAGTGGGCAATTGTGAGACAGTGATAAGGCAATACACAGAAGAAACTAGTTTAAGATAAAGACTGTTTTAGTTAGGATCATTGTATGGATTCATTTCAGTGTTATAGTATCATCTTAGGTGATAAGAAAGTTCCCTCGCCCTGATACTTAGAAGCATCTTTTTTTTATACATCTTTTATTATTATTTCAGCTCATACAAACTTAATAGGTACACCAGTTCCCTCCCTCCCTCCTCCTACCCCCTCCTCCCCCCAGAAGCCCCTGCTCCCCCTCCTCTCACCCTTCCCTCTCCATCCCCCAGTGCCTCCTGCTCTAATTCCCAGAGAGTCCTTTCTTGTGCATGCCTGACTCCTCTGCCCTCCTCTCCGATGACATACAAGGACCCAGTGGCATTTCCCTGAACCCTTTCCCGTGTTCCCCTTAAGCATAGGAACACTACTGTGGCTATCAATCCCTTGCCTCCAAGGATCTTGGTGCCTTTAGCAGATGCTAGACTTTGTGAGGTCATTAGTGTGTTGGACATTGCACAGGGCATGCAAAGTCCAATTATGATTGCTTTGGCCCTAACTTGTGTGGAGTATCTTGCAAATCATTGCTCCTCCCATCCTTGTGCTCTTACACTCTTACTGCCCCCTCTTCCGCAAATGTCCCTGAGCTTCAGGATGGGGAGAGATTAGGCTGGCCTAGTTTTAGGTGGTTGATATAGTCTCTGAAGTTCTGGATTGTGGTTTGTTGATTTTCTTTTGCAGTTTTGCTGCTCCTGCAATGCCTTCACTCCATCCTGATGGGCACTATATGTCACCCCCTGGTCAGAGACAAAAAGCTGTTAAACTGGAGTCTTGTTATAATAGCACATTCAAGGGTAGATGTAATAAAAGTAGGAAACCTCAGTGAGGGAGGGGTCCATCACCCATTTGCAAAAGTAACTTAGAAGCATCTTTTACAGAGAAATGTGTGCCCTACTTTTAGAAAGGTAGCAACAGGTCAGACAGCCCTCTAGCTCTAGCTCAAAGTAATCAGTGTATACTATAAAATGGTATCTGCTAGGGTGACATGTTAAAGGTGAGGTTATGTTTCTCATATATGTTTCCACACACACATACTTAAATGACCATTATTTCTTGCCTATTGTAAAGAAATAAATTCCTAACTGATCCTGACCCCTCTTTTACCCCACAGCAATCCATTCTTCACATACTGACACTAGGATCTTTCTAAAGTGCAAATCCAGGTTTCTTCTGGCTTAAAATCTTTTGCAAGATCCTCAAGACTTTCAGAACTCCTTAGTTTGCCATCCAAGAATCTTGTTTTCTTCAGCAACTGCTGACGGTATCTTCACTAAACCTAAGAGTATACCTGATGCTCATCGTTTCACATTATCAAAAGTACCCCAGCTTCCTACACGTGGTTTTACATATTTTCTATCATACTGCCTCCTCTTTGTCCTTAAGTAATAAACCTTTCAAGGCTTTTGCTAAGGATTCTTCACTAAGCTATACTCCCAACTGAGGGTTCCAAAGGCTGTTGCTGTCTGTGATCCTTCCTGCTCTCTCTTTCCAGTGTTGCTCTGTCCATTCCCAAGAGTGAATTCCTGAAGTACAGAAACGATGTCTTACTCACTAGTACTTGGGGGCTCATTCTGTTAAATGTAAAGTTCTAAAATAGCTATGCTGATGACTGAATGGAGAACAAAAAAAGGGGGGGACCAACTTTTGTCCAGGTTATTTCAAAGAGAGGTTATTACTGTTCATGTGTTGCCTAGATTTGTGAATCCGGGGTTTAATTTTCTACCATATCAACTGGAAACTATGTCTGGAAAAAAAGTTCTGCAATGCAATATTTTCTTAGCCTGAGGAAAATACTACAAAGCTAAAAAGATTCAGAGTTCTGCAGAGAACATAGAAAGTTTATTTAAATGGCTATAAAGATGTTGAGCTTTTTGTGATTTCTTGGAGAATAGAGCACTTGGTGGAACCTGGTTCTCTTGTAAATGGATTTTCTGACCAAACATATAGGCAGGAAAAGTGATTGTGTAGAAGTAAGAGAAAGAAAATGATTTCCCATTTGTATGAGGGCTTGTTACATGTCCCCAAACAAACCTGAATTGTTGTGAGATAATAATATAGACTAGTTTAACCATGTGTCTCTCACTTTTACCTGAAAGATATATGGTCTCACCTCCATATGTCACCCTAACGTAAACATCTTCTGGGAACACTTTTGGGAGTGGAGGAGAAGAGAAGTCTAACAAGCATAATTTTCCTGTCACCCTCAATTAATTACCTTTCCAAATGCATTATTCCTCATATATGTTCTCCCTAAGTCTTATTCAGAGAACTTACTTTTTTTATTTGTTTTGTTTTGCTTGTTGTCACATATCTTTCTCTTATAGCTCTGGATTTCCTACAAGTATTCACTCAGCAAACATTGATTGAAAAATCTAATATGTTAAGAAAATAGACATAACTGACTCCTCAATGAAGCTTATAGTTTGTATGAAAAAGAGTGTATGAGTGCTTTATGGACAGTTATACACCAAGAAGACTGCAAAGATATCACAAAAGAACTTGTCCATATATCTTCCCATGTCCTTTGTAGACCTTTTCCCACAATCCTGCATCCTTCTCTGTCATCCCTGAGAAACCAGTGAACCTGAGCCATATCAGTGACGACTCCCTTATATGGTGACTTCTAGCAGGGTTCACCCAGTGACCACAGAGAGGGGAATAGAGAATGAAGTCCAACCATGCTTCCCATGCTCCCTTTCTGTAAGATGGAGGCTCACAGTGAACTTTGGCCCTAGATGATAGCTCCTCACCTAGAGGCCTTTCCTCCATTGCTTTGCTTTCTGGATTCTGGTCATCACTCTTTTTTATCCCTTATGGCTTCAGAGAGACAACAGCTCTGAGACTCTATATCTCTAGGAATTAATTCCCCTGTGCCTGTCCTTGCCTTTGTAATAAATAAGCCCTTTTCCTGAATTTCTTCAAATCACCTTAATTTGCATGAGCCAAGTATTTCCTGATAGGATGGTGACTGGTAGAGACTTCAGATTTATGACATAGTCAAGGCTATTCTAAAGTAACATTGAAGTTGAAAGGTAAAGGATGGAGAGAACATAAACTAGCCATTGTAAGAAAATAGACTAAGAATATGGCCGTCTCTCTGAAAACTAAGAGAAATATACCAGCGAAACTGAGGGACAAGCACAAAGATATACAAAGATAGAGTGAGTTTTAAATTTTTTTATTATTCATTCAATTGTGCTTGTGTGTGTGTGTGTGTGTGTGTGTGTGTGTGTGTGTGTGTGTGTAGAACCACCATGGACCGCCTCCACCTCCTCCTTGTTTACTCTGCCCAGAAATTCACAGGCTCCGCCCTACCAGGACCAGAAACGCAGATCGCCCCCGCTTCCACCCGTGGAATCTGGGATCCGAACTCAGGACCTTCCGCCTGCAAGGCAGAGGCTTAACCCCTGAGCCACCTCTCCAGTCCCGATAGAGTGAGTTTTAGAAAGCACACTCAGGGCTGGATTATAGGGAGGCCAGATTGGCAAGTGAAAGAGCTATATCATCGTGCCATACTATTCTTGAGTATATTCCAGAAGGAATATAAGTCAACATGCCACAGAGATACCTGGCTATCCATGTTTCTTGTGGCACTATTCACAATAGTCATATTATGGAATTAACATAAAATTTCATCATCACATGAATGAATAAAGAAAATGTAGCGCATATATATAATGATACATCCAGTCATAGAGTAATGAAATTTTTATACATTACTGAAGGAAAATGAATGGAAGTAAAGGTTATCATTCTAAACAAAATAAGCCAAACTCACAAAGACACATATACCATGTTTTCTCTTATATACAGATCTGTGTTGCGGTGTGTGTGTTATATACATGTATGAAAATTTCATAGTGAAACACATAATTTTGTACCGTACATTTATGCTAATAATAAGAAAATGTTTAGTCTCGTTAACCTCACTCATCAGAGAAATGCAAATCAAAACCCACAATGAGCTATCATCTCACCATTGTTAGAATGGCTGTGGTAAAATAGATGAAAATAATGTCAGCAAAAATGCAGGGAACTTCTTCTATATTGTTGTTGGTTGGAATATAAACTAGCATAGCTATTATAGGTAACAGTATGAAGACTTCTTTGAAAACTAATAGGGGTGAGAGAGCGACATGGCTCAGTGATTTAAGCCTCTGCCTCACAAGTAAAAGGACATGTGTTTGAATCCCAGATCCCATGTAAAAATGCCAGGCACATATGCAGCAGCCCGTAATTCCAGTCCTGGAAGCTGGAGCCTGGAAAACCCAAGAGGAAAGCAATAAAGTGGGAAAAGCAATCCAAGAAGATTCCAGACATCACCCCTGAGCCTCCATATGCATACATATTCCAGAGCACTCTTTACACATACTGGCATGAACATGTACACACACATGCAAAAAAATATAATCCAGCAATTTCATTTTCCATTACTGGGTATAGATTCAATAGAGATGAAATTAAACCAAAAAGATATTTGTACACTATTCATAATAGCTAAAATATGGAATCTGTCCATATAAGGTCCCTTCTGTGAATGAATGGATTTTAAAATAGAACATTATTCAGCCATAAAAAGAATGAACTCTGTCATTTGCAGCAATGTGGATAGAACTGGAGATCATTACATTAAGTGTGATATAAGACAGACACAGAAAGATAAATACCCAGGAAAAGACAAATATCTTGTGAGATATTTGTGAGACAAAAACTTGTGAGAAATAGTGAGTCCATTTTGTAGAAAATAGAAAGAAATAGAAGTTACAGAAGAAGGGAAGAGTAGAGGGGAGGTGGTGTGAAAAGTTCAAAATGAAATACAGAAACAGAGGAATTACTTTTGGCTCTTCCATAGCATCATAAAAATAATTACTTTAAATCTTCAAAATGATTGAAAAGTCCAAAATCTCCATCAATTAAAAATGACTCAGGTTTGAAGAAATAATTGTGCATTATTTATATACTATTATGTGTACATTGAATTATTATAATGTACCCCGCAAATATGTAATAGTATTCCATAAACAGTATGTCTCAACTTTTTAAAAAATGTTACACAGATTCACCAAGGAAAAGGAGTGGAAGATGAAAAGAAAAAAATTTTATTTCAACATAATAAAAAGATCTTTATTATCTAAGCCATTTGAAGGAGAAGTATGGTCTTTGAAAAGCGCAGATACTCAGTTACCAATGGCAGTTGAATCTAGATTAGGTAACTACCTGGTGGAATTGTGGTAGAAGGCTTTTAAAACATAGATAGTCTAACATTAAGAATATTTAAAGACCTTCTACTAAAGGAAGTGTTGCAGTTACTCTTCCGTTGCCATATGAACATACTCTGACCCAAACAACTTAAGAGAAAGGGGTTTATTATTTGTCTCAGGGTTCCAGGTGATGTGTAAGTTCATTTCAATGGAAAAAGTATAGTAGAAGACATGGCAATAGAAGTGTGGTCCGTTTACCTGCAATCGTCAGGTAAGAGGGAGAAGGAATAGAAGGAGAGAGGGAACAAAGAAGAGAGGGAGGGAAACCCAAAGTAGGGTCAAGTTACCAAAGCTCAAGGCCCTGTCCCCAGTCAGCAGGGCTCCAACTCCTAAAAGTCTCATTACTCTCCTGAAATCCCACTACCAGCAGCTGGGGATTAAGAATTCAAACACATGGCCATCTTATTAACCTGATATTTGAGTACATCAAAAAGATTTCCAAACCTATATTTTGAGCTCCCTACTTGAATAAAAGACGACTACTCCAAAGAAAGGCTGTTAAGGCACTTTTAATATGCTTAAGTGTCAAAACAGTAGAGAACATATGCTTTCTTGTTTTTTATATTCTAGTAAATATATTTCTGAGCTCATAATCTGTTTTTTGAAGTAGGGAACTAATTTTTTTCTTGACTATAAAGCAGATGTGTGCTCATAAGCACATGGTGAGGTAACAATAGCATGCTCCTGGCAGGCAGAGGAAGCAATATGGAGGGAGAGACAACACAAAGTGGGCCTCAATAGCAATATTATTTATTGTCATGGAAACTTTTCAACTCCATACTAGGGGCTTTTGATAACTGGGCATTTGGCAAACATTACAGAAGCTCCTATTCTGTAGGAGGCAGTCTGCTAGGCACTAGCGAGAGTCGAATGGAGGGCACTACTTTTATCAAATGATAGGAAATGAGCTTGTTACTGTGAGCTGTGAGGCCCCATACCATAGTGATCCCACTTGCCTTATTGAGAACTAGGAAAGGAATTCAGCTAGAATTCAGCTACATTGTGATGCTTGAGTCAACAACTGAAGGCAGGGATGAGTTCATCAGATCACAGGAAAACAGTGCAGGTCCTGTCATGGAATGGAACATGGCAAAGACTAAGAAGAGACAATGTGATTGGAGCACAATGAGTGAGAGGGAACAAGCACAAGATGAGGCTGGAAGAACATTAGTTGAAGGCAGCTCCTCAAAGATCAAGTAAGGTTTATGGTCTTTCTCCCAACATAAAGCCTTTTGACATGGAAAGATATTACACAGGAGATGGATACATGAAATTTCAGTTTCAGCTATAGTGTGGAAAAGAGAGACCTGCACCCCAATGACTGACGGTTGGGATCATCTAAAAACTTTTGCTACAGACAGAATGAGGCAAGATAGTTGGTTGGACTTTGGTGGTTGAAGCAGAGATAGTGATAGGTGAATTAGAAAAGGTATCAAGAAGAAAAATTGGCAGGAATTTTCAAAAGAACCTTGAGAATTTTCTATTCAATGGTTCCTTCCTTTGAAGTGAAGGTTATTGAATAGAGTTGATAGGCTGAATCCTACCCACTGCCTGTTTTTATAAGGAAGGTTTAATTGGAACCCTGCCGTGCCCACTTACAAACTTCCTCTTGGTGCTGTTTTCTCGCTACAGCAGCAGAAGTGAATAGTTGCAACAAGAGATTGTGGCTCATGAGGTCTAACTAACACTCTTTACTGTCTGGTGCTTCCCAGGATAACTTGAAACATCACCTCCAGCATATTCCGTGGTGCAGAAGTTTCTTTTTGGTACCCACAAACAAATGAGTCGATGTCAGATAATCTATGATCCTTTGAAATTGGAAGTTAAATATGTTGCACATGCATTTTCCTAGAAACTGTTTTAACCAGTTTGTTAAAAGAATCTGAGTTTCAAAAAAAAATATTTACTAGTCTTCTCTTCAGTCTGATCTCTGATAGTAAAATGCTTTTACATTTTCTTTCAGTCAATAAGTATGCTTTGGTACCAAATGAGTATTTAGTATTGGATTGTCATTACTGCAAACTGTTAAATTCCTGACAGTAGATCCTCTGTGAAAAGTATTTCATTAGGATTTATGGTAGCAGGTATGTTAGCATTGTAATAGTACCATGCTTTACATTTTTCCCCCAAATAGCCACTTGAATGTATGCGAGATTACAGGCAGCCCCATGCAGGGGAGTCCTTTCAAGGACACTTGCAGATAAACTGGTTAGGAAAGGCAGCCAGTGAATAAAGCCCCTGTTCTGTGATCACTTTCTGTCTGCTAGAATGCTTTCTCCATCAGAACATGACACTCTTACAGCAGAAACCAAAAATAATGTGTCCTGTATTCCCCACAGGCCTACTTCCCATCAATCCAGTAAGTGATTACCATATAAGCAAACAGATGGTTAAGCTTTTTCCCTTATATGTTGTATATTTGTGAACCAGTGTATTTATGGAAAACACACTAATAAATGTATGCAAGTTGTCTTACCAACAAAAGAAATTAAAACCATAGTCTATTTTAACGATTGTCTTCAATTTTATAAATATCAGCTTCAATTCTGCTCAGATAATATTCACTATTTAGCATAAAAGTTGGATGAAAACAAATGTTTCTTTTTTGCCGAGATTTTAAAGTCAATCTGGCTATGTTAAAAATTCACAAGAATTTAGTTTTGTTCTTTATTTGCACTCTATTTTTATGTATGGTATTTAAAATAAATCTAGAGTCTCAGTTCTTGAATAAAACACATTGTCTAGTGACCATTCTCATTATGAGACTAAGAGCTCCCCTTTTTGCAGTTTCTAGAGGTTATAGCAGGAAGCTGGGTCCTCAAGATTGAGGGGAGAGGTGGGGGGAAGTTGAAGAAGAGGAGGCTTTTGCACATGCTGAGATCAGGCCTGCAGGAGAAAGATGTTTATCTACCAAATGAACTGAAGTCTTCAGGTAACCAAACTGAAAGTCACTCGACATTAAAGGATTACAGATATAGCTGAGGAAGCCAGAGTATTGGCTGGACAGGATAAGACAGCTGTAGCAGTGGTGGAACAATGAGCAAGAGAGGTTCCAGAACACAGGTAGCTGGGTGAGAAGTCCAAGGGGATGACTCAGAACTAAACCGATTAGAACTCCCATCTATCTGGTGTGTTCTGCTTGCGTAAGGGAAAGTATGGAGGTTTACACTGATTGAGAGTCAAGACAATGGATTAACATTAAACATTAAAGGATAAAGTGTCCACTACAGCTATTAAAACACTGACTGCTTATTAACAAGTCACCAATAAAGGAATGTTCTTAAAAATGTGAAAATATTTTAAAAAATATTGAATATAATATCTGTAAAAGCAGGTTTGGGATATAGTTCAGTAACGAAGTTCATGAGTAGCCACACAAAGCATTGGGTTGATCCCCTCTTTGAAAAAAAATGAAGTAGAATGCTGGAGCAGCATTTCTCAAGATGTATTGTGTGGTCCCAAAAGATGTCCCAGTTGCAGAATTATAAATTGGCACAGAGTTAGATGTTTTGTTCTTTTAGGAGATTCATAGTATCTTAGAAGTTCTTAAAAGTCCTATAAGAAAAAAATTCTAGTTTTTTTAGCACAGAGTTTCCATTTTATTTAGCTTGTAAACTTCTTTTAAAATTATAGTTTCTAAATGCTTCTCTAGGAAAAAGCCAAAAATTTAGTTACTTTGATTAAAATTGCAATCACATGAATTTTCTAAATCTATGTTAAAGTAATGTCAGTTGCCAATAGAAGTCTGGTCATCTTAAAGGATGAGACTTAGATGTCACTTCCACCAGAATATGCTAGAACAAACCCCAAATGGATCAGAAATCTAAACATAAAATGGAAGCCAAGCAAATATCTTGAAGAAAACATGGCAAGATTTCTGTAAAATTTGGTTATAGGGAGAAACTTCCCAACTATAGCTCAAAATATGAAGGCAATAAAAAAATTGTTATACTCGACTAGATGAAAATTGACATTTTGTGTGACAAAAAAAAAAAAAACACCCCTTCCTCCACCTGCCCGAGACACACGCAATCCAGCCAGGACTCACGGGACCTAGGTAAGCTTCCCCCGCACACCTCCAAACCCCAGGCAGCCCACTGGTCCAGGCACCTCCCACCAGCCAGCTGGAGCATGAGCTGCTCCAGGTCAAATAATTCAACTCAGTGAAAAATGCACAGAAATTGAAAGAAGGTCTTAAGAGTTAAAATGACAATGCCCAAGTCAAAGTGCAAATCAATGAGAAACAACACCAAAGAAAACAAATCTCCCACTGAAGGAATTAATCCCATAATGATAGACTCCACCAGAACAAATCCACGGAAAATAACCAAGAAAGCCTGACCCAGGATAACGACTTTCAAAACATGATCATTACCATGTTCAATACTATGAAAGAGGAAATCCGGGAGGAATTAAATAACCACATCAATCACTTAGAAGAGGAACACAACAGACACTTGGAGGAGTTGAGAAAAACAGTTCAAGAAACAAAAACAGGCATAGAGCAGTTAAAACAGACTCAAGCAGAGTTTAAAACTGAACTAAAAGACAAGTTATCTTCAACCCAGAACTCAACAGAGAGTCTTATCAGCAGAACTAATGAAGCAGAAAATAGAATTTCAGATCCTGAAGACAAAGTGGGAGTACTACTAACCAGCTCAATGGAAGAAGTTGTTAAAGCCAAAAAGATACTCGAGAGAAATATTCAAGAGTTATGGACACCTTGAAGAACCCTAACATGCGTATTCATGGAATACCAGAGCGAGAATCCCAAAATACCACCCCTGAGGAAATTTTTCAAACGATCATCAAGGAAAACTTTCCTCATCTAAAAAAAGAGAAGCCCATCCATATACAAGAGGCATTCTGCACCCCAAACAGATATGACCAAAATAGTAACTCACCACAGCAAATAATAGTTAAAACACTCCACATTCAAGATAAAGAAAAGGTGCTGAGACCTTCAAGGGAAAAAAAACAAGTCACTTTTAAAGGTAAACCTATTAAAATAACAAATGACTTCTCAATAGAAACAGTAAAAGCAAGAAGAGCTTGGAGAGACATACTTCAAGTATTGAATGAGCAAAAATGTCAACCCAGGCTGATATACCACACAAAACTATCCATCATGATCGAGGGAGAAAGAAAAATTTTCTAGCACAAAGACAACTTGAAGGGATACATGTCCACCAAACCAGGCCTTCAAAAAATGCTACAAATGATACTCCAGCTTGAAGAAAAAAACAGGCATATCCAGAAGAACAGAAGGGAAGTATAATACCACCAAAACCTAAAAGCAAAACAATACACTTACAAAAGCGACTAAACATAATAAATGTCTGGAATTAAAAATAGTTTCTCCATTATAACATTAAATGTTAATGGAATTAACTCACTGATCAAGTGACACAGATTACAAATTTGGATTAAAAATCACAATCCATCAATCTGCTGCCTGCAGGAAACCCATCTCATCACAAAAGATAGGCACATCCTAAAAATAAAAGGCTGGTCAAAAATCTACAAGCTAATGGAACCAGGAAACAGGCAGGGGTAGCTATTATGCTGTCGGGCAAAGTGGACTTCCAAACCAAAAAAAATCATAAGAAACACAGATGGATACTACATTTTAGTCACAGGTACAATTCACCAGGAAGACTTCACAATACTGAACAGATATGCACCCAATATGGGCCCCCCTACATTCATTAAGCAAACCCTACAATGTCTAAAGTGAGAAATCAATTCCAAAATGATAATTCTTGAGGATTTCAACACCACCCTCTCAACATGGGATAGATCAACAGGTAAAAAACTTAACATAGATACTTTGGAGCTTAACCAAACCCTAACTGAAATGGACTTTACAGATCTCTATTGAACTTTTCATTCACGCACCAAAGAATACACATTTTTCTCAGCAGCACACAGAACTTTCTCCAAAATAGATCACATATTGGGCCACAAAACGAATCTCCACATATACTGGAAAGTTGAAATTCCAGCCTGTACCTTATCAGACCACCACGGCCTAAAGCTTCACATCCATCTACAACACAACAAGCAACAGAAAATACACTAACTCCTGGAAACTTAACACTATGATGCTGAATGAGAATTGGATTCAGGAAGACATTACAAAGGAAATTCAAGATTTCCTGAAAGTGAACAATAATGGAAATACAACTTACCAAAATATCTGGGACACAATGAAAGCTGTCCTAAGAGGTAAATTCATAGCTCTTAATGCCTACATCAAAAAAATGGAAACATGAGAAATAAATAACAATGCAGCTTAAAGCTTTAGGGACACTAGAGCAATCCGATCCCAAAAGCAGTAGAAGGGAGGAGATTAGCAAAATAAGGGGAGATATATCCGAAATCGAGATTAGGAAAACAATACAGAAAATCACCCAGTCAAAAAGTTGATTTTTTGAAAAAATCAATAAGATTGATATACCCCTAGTTAAATTAACCAAAAGCAAGAGAGAGAAAGCCCAAATTAACAAAATTTGAAATGAAAATGAGTTATCATTACTGATACCCAAGAAATCCAGAGAATTATAACATCATATTTCAAAAACTTATACTCTGTGAAGTTTGACAACACAAAAGAGATGGATGAATTCCTAAGTAAACACAACTTACCTAAATTGAATCAGGAAGTTATGAATTATTTAAATAGTACTATAACATATGAGGAAATTGAGGAAGTAATCTCGAATCTTCCCACCAAAAAATGTCCTTGACCAGATGGATTCAGCACAGAGTTCCACCAGACATTTAAGGAGCTGATAATACCCATACTCCTTAAACTGTTTCATCAAATAGCAAAGGAAGGAACACTACCTAATTCCTTCTATGAAGCTAATATCATCTTAATCCCAAAACCTAATAAAGATACACTTAAAAAAGAAAACTATAGGCCAATCTCTCTGATGAACACAGATAAAAAGATTCTCAACAAAGTCTTAGCAAATCAGATTCAAACACATATCAAAAAGATCATCCACGGGGATCAAGCAGGCTTTATCCCAGGTACACAAGGTTGGTTCAGCATATGCAAATCAATAAAGGTAATTCACGATATAAACCAGTCCAAAGTACAAGACCACATGATACTCTTGATAGATGCAGAAAAAGCTTTTGACAAGATCCAACAAACCTTTATGATAAAAATCCTAGAGAAGGTTGGAATGGAAGGAACCTTTATCATTATAATAAAAGCTATATACAACAAGCCCACAGCAAAGATTATACCCAATGGGGAAAAGCTTGAAGCATTCCCACTTCAGTCAGGAACTAGACAAGGCTGTCCACTCTCATCACTTCTATTCAATATTGTACTTGAACTCTTAGCTGAAGCCATAAGACAAGAAACAGACATAAAAGGGATTCAAATCGGCAAGGAAGAAGTCAAGCTATCTCTATTTGCAGATGACATGATCTTATACCTAAGTGATCCCAAAAACTCTACCAGGAAGCTCCTGGAACTAATACAGAAGTTCAGCAGGGTGGCAGGATACAAAATAAATGTAAAAAATTCAGTGGCCTTCCTATATGCCCAGAATGAAAGAAATGAAAAAGCCTTGAGAGAAACAATCCCATTTACTATAGCCCCTAAAAAAATGAAATACTTCTGTATAAACCTAACCAAGGAAGTAAGAGACCTTTATAATGAAAACTTTAAAACCCTAAAGAAAGAAATTGCAGAAGACACCAGAAGGTGGAAAGACCTCCCTTGTTCCTGGATTAGCAGAATCGACATCATAAAAATGACCATCCTACCAAAGGCAATATACAGATTCAATGCTATACCAATTAAAATCCCAAAGCAATTCTTTAAAGAAATTGACCAAACAATCTCAAAATTCATATGGAGGAACAAAAGACCCAGGATAGCAAAGACAATCCTGAGTAACGAAAACACAGCTGGAGGTATCACCATACCAAACATTAGTCTATACTACAAATCCATAGTTGTAAAAACAGCCTGGTATTGGCTCCAAAATAGACACATAGAAGGAAACTAATGGCCCAATTAAAAAATGGGCCTTGGAACTTAAAAGAAACTTTACCAAGGATGAAATTAAAATGTCTAACAAATATCTTTTAAAATGCTCCACATCTTTAACCATCAGGGAAATGCAAATCAAAACTTCCCTGAGATATCATCTCACCCCTGTCAGGATGGCAAAAGTCCAGAATACAAACACTACCAAAAGCTGGAGAGGATGTGGAGAAAGGGGAAGTCTCCTACATTGCTGGTAGGAATGCAGGCTCATACAACCACTCTGGCAACCCGTCTGGCAATTCTTAAAGAAGTTAAAGATTGAAATGCCATATGACCCTACTATACTACTTTTGGGAATAACCCCCCATATAGCAAAAATTCACCTCAATAGCACAAGCACGACCACGTTCATAGCAGCACTGTTTGCAACAGCAAAGTCGTGGGATAAGCCCAAATGTCCAACAGTTGACGAGTGGATAAGGAAAATGTTGTACATCTATACAATGGAATACTACTCAGCCATCAAAAATGATGAATTAATGCAATTTTCCAGGAAATGGATGGAATTAGAAACAATTATATTGAGTGAAGTATCCGAGACATGGAAAATTAAGCACCGTATGTACTCCCTAATAGGTGGATCCTAATACCAAACCCACTTAGAGACACTCAAAAACAAATCTCTGTAATACCTACAGTAATTGTAAAGATTATAAACAGGAGGGATGGGGAAGGAGGGCCCCACCAGAAACAAGGAGAGAGGGGACCATGTTACAGCAGAGAAAATAGGCCACCATCAAGGACTGCAAGTAAGTAATGAGACATCTGGTTAAGTTCACAGACTTTCCTTCCTGGTCATTTGCAACTGATGGGGTATGATCTTACCAGAAGGGGAGGGCATATAGTGTGGCAGAGAGAAAGTAGCCATTTTGCAAATGGATGATTGACCCCTCTCTCACCACGGTCTCCTACTTTTATTCCATCTACCTTTGAATTTACTCTTTATAACAAGGCTCTAATTTAACAGGTTTTTATCTCTGGCCAGAGATAGATACCCATTAGGATGGAGCCAAGGGCATTGCAGAAGCAGCAAACCCAAAAAAAAAATAAAAAAATCAACAAACCATAATTCAGAACATCAGAGACTCTATATCAACCACCTGGAACTGGGCCAGCCTAATCTCTCCCCATCCTGAAGCTCAAGGAAATTTGCAGGAGAGGAGGTGGTAAGATTGTAAGAGCACAAGGATGGGAGGAGTCATGATATGCAAGATACTCCACACAAGTTAGGGCCGAAGCAATCATAATAGGACTTTGCATGACCTGCATGCTATGTCCAACACATTATTGACTCCACAAAGTCTAGCATGGACTAAAGGAACTAGGATCCTTGGATGCTAGGGACTGACAGTCACAGTAGTGTTCATATGCTTAAGGAGAACACAGGAAAGCGTTCTGGGAAATGCCCCTGGGTCCTTGCACCTCATCGGAGAGGAGGACCCAGAGGAGAGTTTGGCATGCACATTAAAGGATGCTCCAAGGATTGGGGCGAGGGGCTCACTGGGGAATGGGGACGGAAGGAGGAGGGGAGGGGGGAGCAAGGAAGTCAGGGGGGAGGTGGGGGGAGCAAGGGAGTCAGGGGGGAGGTGGAGGGAGGGAGGGGACCAGTGTACCTGTTAAGTTTGTATGAGCTGAAATAATAATAATAAAAAAGCACACATACCACTTAAAATAAATAAATAACACAAAGACAGACAAACTGTGATAGAAGGTACAAAAGATATGCACCAACAAAGACATACTTGTATAAGCATCGTGCTTATACAATGTGTACACATATATTTCCTAACTGGCTTTAAACATATGAAGTCATAATGAGAATGTGAGAGAACTTCTCATATCCCAGCTTGCAAGGAATTCACAAGAGGTCCTTGCATCTTTGCTCCTGAGGAGCCACTGCCTTCACACATAGTAGGTGGGTACCCTTGTGAGGGGAATTTTTCAGTGGCCAACAATACATGTGTATTTGCCTTTTGTTCCCAGAATCCCATTTCCAGGAGATCACCCTGAAGAGAAACCTCCAAGTATATAAAAAGAGATATGTCAGAAATTATTCATTGAAGTATTGATTGTAACAATTGAAAATAGACCCAAATTAGGACACTGATGAAAAAAAGTAAAACTCACAGAGTTGTGCACCAAAGCAAAGAGTAAAGAAGCTTTTTCAATGGATGTGGAAGTTTCTGTGATACATTGCAAATAATAGCTATAGTATGCATTATTTTCTTTAAAAAGGAAGGAGGCTTTAGGAAATAAGTATGTGAGGCTGGAGAGATGGGTGAGCAGGTAAAAATGCCTGCTAAGTCAGCCTAGTGAGTCAAATTCCTGGATTCCATTTTTTTTTAAAAAAAGTACTGGCACATGTCTGTGATCCCAGCATTTTTATGATGAGATGAAATGTGTAGACAGGAAAATTTCAAGAAATTTTCAGGCCAACTGGCCTGGAGTACACCACACAGTGGAAGAAAAGACAAAAGAGACCCTGTCCTCAGCAAGGTGGAAGTGGAAAACCGGCCGCCACAAGCTGTTCTCCACATGGGCCTCAAGCACGTACACACAAACACATTAAATTTAAAGTTTAAACCTAAATAAAATCAAGTATTGTGCTATTCTGCAAAACTCAGAATTAATGAAAAACATTAGCTTTAAAGAGATAGGTAGAGAGACACCAGATAATGAAAACTGACAAGAAGGGGTAGGAGGGTCTAACTCTGACCTGAACTCATCCCTTCCTAGGCATTTTAATTTGAATTGCTAATGTTTTATGTACTCATTGGAAATTTTTTAAATAATATAAATCAGGACAAATCTGTTTGATATGAATAATATAACCACACTAAAAGGGATTGTGAAGGGCTAAACCAAGTAAATTCTGAACATAATATTGAGACTAAAGAAAAAACAAACCCATAAACAAATAATGAGTATTATAGATTGGCAATAGGATGGGGGGTTTGTTGTTTGTTTTGTTTTCATGTTTTGTTTATTTAGCAATTTGGAAACACTTTGTGTTCTTTAAACTAGAAAGTAATACCTTGAGGATAATGAAAACCACATTCCTTGCTGTCAAAAAGAAGTTGTTCATATGGAGACAAATATGAGAAAGAACATATAATATTGGGTTAGTATTTCAGGAATCAGAGTAAGTACATGGTTAGAGACCAGTGGTCATCAAATGTTCCCCATAAAACACCATCTAGTGAACACTCAATATTAACAACAATCCAATGGAACTTTATTGGGGAAAGTGGGAAGATGGCTCAGTCAGTAAAATGCTTAGCTAGCATGCCTGAAGGCATGAGGACCTGCGTTCCCCCAACACCTAAACCTAAAAAATAGGCATCATAGCATACATTTGCACCCAGTGCTGGAAAATGGAGACAGAAAGATCGCCAAAGCCAGCCTAGCAGAATCAGTGAGCCATGGGCTCTGTGACAGTGTAGAGAACAGTTGAGGAACATGTGTCTCCACCTTCAACGTGTACAAGTACCCACATGAACAACATATATATGCAATACACACAAAAGAAAAATTTTTAATTTAAAAACTTATTTGTGGAAACTGAAATTTGAATTTCACATAATTTTCATCTATTATGAAATGTGCTAATTTTTAAACATCTTAAAAATGTAAGTGGCTAAATTACTTGGGATAGTGTACAAAAACAAACATATAATAGACTTAGCCCATACTTTATAATACCTGATTGATCAATTGATCTATAAGTCTATTAAAAATATAATGAAACCTTAAATGAAGAATCTGCAAGAATAATCCTTCAGATATTCTCTGGAGGTTTCTTGTGATATCTTTTTAAATCTGAAATTATATTTCAATCACAAAAATAGAAACCCTGTATTCTCCATAGCTACAGCTGAGAAGGAGTAGCACAGTGTCATGGACCAGACCATTGTGGAAAGTTACTGATAGTAACAGGGTGTCATCAGATAATATCATTATTTTCTCTGGCTCATCCCTTGTTTTCATCTCTTTTGCTGAATAATAAGGTCATTGGACTGGTAATTTATATATGACCTCATTTCTATAATACGGGAATTTTGGGTCTGTTAAAATTAAATGGAATAAATAAAAAGGTACTTATCAGAAAAAGAACTCATTAGTTTGAATGTCTATGACAAATCCTTTCTGATGTCCTTAATGTGTTATTATGAAATTCAATTACATAGCATGCCTGCCTCGTTTATTTCAGCAGTCATATTCTCATGATAGCTACAAATAGTCACTGAAAGACTCTGGAAGCATTACAGTTAGAAACTGAATAGTTTTTACATTAAAATATTTTTATATACCAAAAGAGAAGATGACTTGCAAAAGGAAATCCTCAGGTCTATAAACGGTTGGTCTTCCTGCCCTTCCTTACTGGTTTCATGCCAAGACAAACAAATCCCTGCTTGATTTGTCATTACCAGTCTGCCCATAGCATGAGATACTTTGATGATAGGGCATTACTGAAATTTACCAAGTGGTAGTTGTGTACATAGATCTTGGCCAAATATTTTTCATCCATGTAATTCTATAAACCAAACCTTGAAATGCCATGGTTATCTACTTTGTACAGATGAAACTCAGCAACATTGAGGGACCTGGTCAAATTCTTATTTTAGGTGGCATGGAACTGGAACCAGCCTTGAGAACTAGTGTCCTTAGTGCTGGCTGGGAGTGTCTTCCATCATAGACTAAGCACAGGATACCAAAATATATAAAAAAGAAGCTTAGTCATAACTACATGCTCCTCAGCAAAACTGCAAAAGAAAATCAACAAACCACAATCCAGAACTTCAGAGACTCTATATCAACCACCTAGAACTAGGCCAGCCTAATCTCTCCCCATCCTGAAGCTCAGGGACATTTGCGGAAGAGGGGGCGGTAAGAGTGTAAGAGCAAAAGGATGGGAGGAGCAATGATTTGCAAGATACTCCACACAAGTTAGGGCCAAAGCAGTCATAATTGGACTTTGCATGCCCTGCGCAATGTCCAACACACTATTGACCTCACAAAGTCTAGCATCTGCTAAAGGCACCAAGATCCTTGGAGGCCAGGGATTGGCAGCCACAGTAGTGTTCCTATGCTTAAGGGGAACACGGGAAAGGGTTCAGGGAAATGCCACTGGGTCCTTGTATGTCATCGGAGAGGAGGGCAGAGGAGTCAGGCATGCACAAGAAAGGACTCTCTGGGAATTGGGGCGGGAGGCACTGGGGAATGGGGAGGGAGGAGTAAGGGGAGAGGGAGCAGGGGGTTCGGGGGGAGGAGGAGGGAGGGAGGGAACTGGTGTACCTATTAAGTTTGTATGAGCTGAAATAATAATAAAAAATATATTAAAAAAATAACTACATGCTCCTGTTTAGAAGAAAGGAATAAACAGTACAGAGAACTGCTATCCAAAAGAGAAACAATTCACATGGGAAAATTCTTCCATTCCACTGCCTGGACCTTGGAAGCTTGGAAACAAGTTTAGAGATGAGAAACTTTTTATGTATGCCTTCTAGACATCACCAACTTGAATTGTCTAGTAAAGGAAATAGACTGGGAGAGGAGAAGGAAGGTAAAGATAGTTCCATGACATCTCACCTGACTGGTGCTTGATTCATGGGGATGTATGCTGTTATCCATGATTCCACATTAGTGTTGGACCTTCTCACCCGAGATTCAGAAACATCATCTCTGCTGTATTTCTTCTAGTTTACTGAAATAATAATTTCCTCTTGTGGAAAAAATGTATTATTGTTTAATAGCAATGACGATAAACTTTTAAGATGAACAATTATTTAATTTGATGTTATTCTCAAACAACTGATTAAGTAATCAACTCATTATTAAAGTTTGCAGAATTAAATATTAATAAATAAACATCTTACCTTTCTGAAATATGAAGAAAAAGAATGTTCCTTTGTGGAAGTCCCCAGTGAACTGAAAACCCACAGGAAACATCAGTTACAGACACATTGCTCATTTCCTTTCTTCCTTTTTTAGAGATTGGTTGAACATGCTGAGCCCACCAATTGTCCCTCCCAGTCATCAGCCAGTGGACCAGCATCTGGAGTCCTCTGGAAGTTTGAGTGCTCAAGGTAGGAGTATGAAAAACTGTGATGCATAAAGAAATTGCTATATACACTGAAAACCATACATTGAGATGCCACCAATTTTATTGTTGATCATCGTGGCTTTGGTATCCAAACTGACCCTTATCCAATTTCCAACTCTACCAATTCTCAACACTGCATGTCCACTCTGAATTTTAATTTCCATATCTGTAAAATACTAATCATAGTGCCCCTTTGCCACTTTCTTGTTAAGATTCAATGGAATGCTATATATGAAGTACTTAAAACAGTGTCTTGCTAAATACCAACTGTTAATATTATAATAAAGCAGACCCAGTCTCAATACCAGTGAGATACACTCATGTACTGTGTGGTGAAGTTTTGGACAACAATGGACCATATAGATGATGCTGATCTCACAAGTTTGTACTACTGGAAAATTCCTAGTGCCTAATGTCCTGTCACACAGTTGTCATAATATTGTAAGCTCACACTCTGTGGGACACTACTACAAACAAACTTATGGCACTGATAGTGGTTGAAAGTATAGCACGTAATTACATGCAGTGCATAATATGTGATGATAATAAACTATGTATGGTTCATGTATTTACTGTACTTATTAATTATTACTTTAGAATATACTTCTGTTTATGGAAAATATTTACCACAAAACAGTATGCCAGCAATTAAACCAACAGTTGCCTCACACATCTCATGATTAATGTGTCTTGATCACATCAAGAGGACACATTGAGGGATTGAGCTGTGCTGTGCTTCTCTAGACTTGCATCCATTAGCTTACTCTATGATAATTGCATAATAAATTTTCTGCATTTCTCACATGACACCATTGTTAAGTGTAAATGCCTGTACATGTTTTCCTAATACAGGGATGTGGCCTACTCACTGAAGAGAAACTGTTGCATACCTATTCTGGGTATAAGCATTGTGAAACCTGGTATTCCCTCTGTGGATGAGAGCCACAGAGATGTGTCATGGCTTCTAGTTAGGATCAGAGAACCTGGCTGTCTGGACTGTGGAGGAAGGTATTTGCATACAAACTAGAGCACCTATTTCAATGCCCCAGAGAGTACATGGTAGGAAGAGAGAACGTTCCCAAAAGTTGCCCTCTGACCTCTACACATGTGACCTGACACAAGCATACCTTCTCTCTCTCCTATTCCCTCTGTGTCAAATAAATAAAGCATTTTTTAAAGATCTTTGAGCGGGTATAGAACTGTTAGTAGAATTCCTGCCTAGCATACATGAGCCATGGGTCTGATCTTCAGCACCACATAAAACCATGGTGGTGCATGCCTGTAAGCCCAGCACTGGGAAGTAAGGGACTGGCGGATCAGGAACTCAGGATCAACCTAGGCTAGTTCTAGGCTAGCTTGTGTTGCATTAGACCCTGTTTCAAAACAAAGAAGTGAAAAAAAAAACAAAAAAGACTTTTTGGTGAAAACAGAGGGACTGAGACAGCAAAAGTGGAAGGAACTGAGGTGTGCTCGAGAGCATAATTACAGTGACAAATAACCTCCAACAAACTACCAGGTTTCTGAGCTGAATTTTGAAAATGGAAGCAACACATCTAAAGTATTTAAAAAAAAGAGAAAGTGAAACCAATATAAATTGCTCCCATAAAAGTGAAAAGTCCCCCTCCTCCTCCCATCCACCCAACTGCCCCAGGGAGAAAGTGAGACATCCCATTTTTCTTCAGGTACAGAGAATTCAGATTGAGAGCGCATACATCTGAGATGTACTTTGTGGCCACCCAAGAGACGGAGATGTCTCTGTGATTTACTGTTTGATACAGATTATGCCCCTCAAATTGGGATTCTTTTTAGAGGTGTACATTTGTAATTACTTTTGACAGAAAAATAGAATCTTAGGCATCAAGACAAGACCTTGCTGTGAGGGAACCAATGTGTTATGTTAAGTGTCCTAAATAACCACAAGATGCTGGAGACGGTCCTTGAGAAGTGGCTGGAAGGATATCTTCAAGTGGCCACTGCAAGCTCTGTCCTGGCAGCAGAGCTCTGTTATGTGAAATGTAAACAGAACATCTACTGAGGACAAGTTCACAAATTAAATCCAGGGAGTTGTAGAAGCATGCTGGCCAGTGTTAACCTAGATCAAGCACTCCTTCTGCCCGTCACCTCCCATTTTATTAGCTTCCCATCCCTGCTTCTCATGAGCTTATACTTAAACATTCACAAGCTTTTATTCTGTTTGCTCACCGTCCCCTTTGCTGATACGCTCCCATGGTCTGTAGTTAATTAATACTATAAAACTACTGTTTCCTATTTGCTTACTCCATCGGTAGTAAAGGCCAAGTTTCAGGTAGCCTAGTGCAATCGACATTTACTGGCACACTGAGATAGGGCTTCCATCCATTCCTGTAAAATATTTGTCAAAGAAAAATAGCAGTTAAGATTCCAGTTCCTATCATCATAAGAAGGAACACGTGGTTGTGGAGAGTATGGGGCTCTCCCTGGGTTTCTGTGACATCTTGCCATTCATCTGGCACTTACCTGCAAAGACTGTTATTGCATTTAGTCCTCCTGTCACCATCATGAGGAAGGTACTGTGTGTATAGCTGAGGAAGCTGAGGCATAGGGTGCTTAAAGGACTTACTTGTGGCCACACAGCTACAAAAGCAAAACTAGGATTCGAACCCAAGAAGTCTTGCCTTAGAACATAACTTCTGTATTTTTATACTATTTGAGTTTTGTTCCAATTAAATAGATCTACTCAAAACATAATACATAAAACCAGAAAATGAAAAAACATTTTTCCTATTTAGAGTTTCTGATCTGTCAGAAAAAAATAAAGTATCTCAAGGGCTGGATGGCTAGCTTCTTAATAAAGATTGAGACCTCTAATCATGGTTTGAGCCCTGGACCTATCTGCCCTAACACCACAGCTTATTCCAAATGACAAGTAACCACAATGGAGTCCACAAGAGCAAGGTCAAAGGTTAAGATGGTTAGACCACGGATCTCAGCAGCCTAAGTCTTTGCATGTAGCCCATCATCCTGTGGGCCTTACCAAAACTGATCAGTTTCACACCCCATTCTCTTCTTTAACTTTCTAATACTTTCTCCAGGTTTTTTCCTAGTTTGTGAACCATGACTTGTTTACTTGTCTCTTACTGTTTTCCTAAGTAGCCTCAGTATTTAAGAGCTGGGACTGCCAGTTTGCTCACTCCTAGACCCAGGTCCCTGTACAATTACTGGCACATATTAGAGTCTCTAAGTTCTTATTAGAAAAACTGACAAGAGAAAGAAGGGGAGGGAAGGAAGGTGAGAAGTGCTCCTCACTTGGCCACTTTTTACAACCAGTAAAAAAAAAGTCGAGCACTTCACTGAAATCTGACCTCCTTCAGGTACTGTTCTTGCACTTTGGGTATACTTCTACAGTTCAAGCATGAAAGCAGTGGTTCTCGAGCTGTTTTTATAAGCAGTGAAAACTTACTTCAAAGGAAATCTCAATCTCTACAAGAAATAGAAGCAGAGCCGCTGTGGCTAACAAGGGAAATAGAGTCTGGGAGTTCCCTAATGAACTAGTTACAAGCACCCATGTGGTTTGGCCACTGATACCTGAACGAGCCAATAATTTGCCTCCAGTCACATGCCCAGTCAGAGTTCTAGAAAGGACTAGAACTTAAGCTTCCCCCACCTCAGTGTCTTCTGCTGAAACATGGCAAGTGTGGCTTTTGAGACAAAAAAAAAGCAGCTAATGTTTATTCTACCTCCCTGCGCTGTGGGCTTTTCTGTGCACTTTGACTCTCATAACAGCCTATGAAGTGTGAATACTGGGATCACTCCCACCTTCCATAACATTCACTGGGGCTTGGAGCCAGGATGCAATTTGCTAGACCACCTCACCTCCTCCCAGATCAAGATACAGAGGTGCACTGGGGCAGCTGAGGCACGAGCACATTTTAACAGCACACAAGAGCGTGAGTTCCATCTAGCCGGTAAGTCAAAGGCCCTGGCTCTGCTTTATTCAGCAGGATTTTGTGTCTCAGCAGTTTCTGCTCAGCCAGAATGTCTCAAGTGCATAAACTCCACCTTTGAGTGAGCCGCGCTGGCAGGGCAGCGCTGGACTCACAGGACTGTGCTCTGATGCCATCCAACTGGAAGAATTGGCTGACTCCTCACAGTTCCCCCTGAGCTGTAATGTGCTTGTAGAATATCAATTACCACGAGCACAAGTGCCCTTAACACTTACTAAAAATGTGTTTTCTTGGAGCCCGTGTGAAATATAAAATGGGAAGTGAAGATTTCAGAACTTACTCAAGAAAACTATGAAACTGACCTTTTGAAAATGAACCATACTTTGCTGGAAGAATAGTTGTCAATTTGTTTTTGACATTTGTTCCTTTACAGATATGACCCTTAAATTATTCATGCCTACCAGCTCCAAAATGGAATAATAATCACTTCTCTCTTCAGCCTGCAGACCTCTCTTGCAATTCATACAGCTCTTGAGTAAGAAAGGCATTCCAAAGGGTTTTTTGGAGTTGTTAGAGTCTCACAAAAAAATGTTATCTTCTTTCTTCATGGCAGAGTCACACAGGACATTCCTTTAAGAATAGTGATTAGTGTCTCATGAGATATAAGTAACCAGCAAAGGCTTCCTTTTTGATGCAATATGCAAATTACTAGTAAAGAATTTATAGAAGTCTCAAGACTCCTCACAGCCACCAGTCAGACATAGGGGTATCTGGCTTCTTGTTCTTCCCTAACAGAAGAGTCCTTTCATGATGATTCTGTTTATGGCCACATAATTACTTGATATTTACTTAATAGTCTGAGTTATGCTTCTTTGAGCATCTGTGGTACCCCACTGCCTAAGGTGATATCCAGGACAGCAAACACCCCATAAAGATTTAATGAGTGAGTGAGCTTTTGGGTCCATGGTGTACAAGGGATGATTTAAGCTATTGTTGTGGGTTCCTTTATAACTTGGAGGTTTATTTAAGATGCAGATTACAGATGTGGCGCTGGTGATACAGGCCTGTAATCACAACATTCATGAGATAGAAGCAGGAACATCCTTAATTTGTAGCCAGTTTGAGTTTTATTTCCATACCCTTGCCTTAAGAGAAAAAATAATGTAAAGCAAACACTCCCCAGAAAGAATGATATTGGTGATATAAAATAATGCTGTGCTGCTGTTTGCCTCACATTATGTGGGGCACACTGTCCATTGTAGAGTAATATTATTTCCCCATGTGACAGTGAAGTGAGGAGGCAGCCTGTCCCACGCACTGAATGGGAAGGAAGACATTGTCAGAAGTCTGTGTGACCATCCATCTGCTTTTTTGGAAGCATGGAGTTTGCCTTTGGCTTCTTGTAGGTGAGGAAAAATAATATTGCAGACATCAAGGAATGAATACTATTCAAAAAGGAATGCCCCATAAGTGTCACAACTGCTGTACCAGTTACTATTCTGTTGCTGTGAGACAACACCCAAAGTCAAACGACTTAATGGGAGAAAGGGGATTTATTCAGTTTAGGATTCCAGAGGGGAGATACAGTCCATTATGGTGAAAACAGCATGGCTGGCTGGCAGAAGTTGGAGGTGTTATGTCCTTCATGGAGACAGACAGCTTCTGTAAGCTTAAGAGCAGACTCACTAACTGAGGCAGTGGCAGAGGGGGCTAAACAACCTCAAGGCTCACCCCCTATAACTATCTTCTCCAGCAAGGCTCCACTTCCTCAAGGTGCCATGATTTTCCCAAACTAAAGATTCAAACATATGAGCCTACGGGGGACAACTCACATTTCAAACCATGACAACTGAAGAACTGGAAGAGTCTACCATGTCACTCAGCATCTGTTGCCATTGTTGTAAAAGAGGAAATTAAGGGTGAGATTCTTGTGAAGTGAATTAATGTGCATAGTAAGCACATCCAACTTTTTTAAGCATCAGGACAGCTTCCTGAAACAGATAAAAGAAAATGGTTAGAAAAAAGAAGGAAGTCAGACAAAGATGGGGAGGTTCAGCTGAAGGGACAGTGCACCCCACCCAGAGAAGCACACTTTATGAAAACCAGTGGAAAGAAACCTCAACTGTTGGAGCCTGCTCCCTGTGAATTCAGGGCTTAATAGATAATAACAATTATAAAGATAAACAAATTAATAAAATAAATGACCTAAGCAATTCAAAAAGGTGGGCAGTTCCCACAGAACAACACCTGAGGCTGACCTCTAGCTTTCACATGCATACACGTGTGCATGTACCTGCATGCATGTGCACACAAAAAAAAAAATGTGTGCTGGTGTCCAAGGACCTCTTCCCTCTTCTAGAACCATCCCCACTTACAGGCTTCATGAACACAGCACACATACAATCCTGAAAGGATCATGATCCACAAAGTCTAACGTGGGGACCCAGCTTCCCTTGCTGGAATCAAAATGCATGTTCCATTAGTTGGGCTCTTAGGAGGCTACACACTCTGTAGGCTTCTAAGTGCATTAGCTTGGCTGAAAATACTCCCTCGTGTGTAACAACATATGATCTGGAATTATAAACCATACATTTATAAACATATATTTGAATTGCTGTTTGTAAGGTGCAACCTGAAGAGACTGCAATTGCAATAACCCTTAACTAGCCATCTGAATCCTACAGCTGGCCCTAAAACTGGCATCTTGTAAATAAAAGGCGGCTAGTCCGTTTTATGAAAGTTCTTATTTCGCCATGGCTCCTGACATGTCATTTGCCTTCCAAAAGCAATGTAACTTTTTAGCGGAACAAAATATGTTTCCATCACTTGTCTCCACTTCTGCAGTTTGTCTTCCTACAGTTTGAAGGCACCTACTAGCTAAAAAACAAAATTCAGCGCCTCACAGGAGACTCTCCAGACATTGATGCAAGCTAATTTCACCCTCCTATGAGGCTGCTTGTGAAAGACGTCAGGCACCTGGTACTCAGCAGACTCTTATCTCAAATGTCATCCTTATTGATTATTGGGCAGGATGCTCCACAGGGTGACTTCTTACTGGTGATTTGTTTAAACAGTAGTGTATCACCATGCACATAAAAATACAGTCAGTTATTTCTCAAGGTCTATATCCAAGAAAATGTTTTTAATGCTTTTTAAAAAATGGAGATGGCAGTGTCAGAAAATCGAAAGTCAAACACAGTGTCATGATTCAGAGATTCTAAATCTGATGAAGTGGCACCATCACACTTATTTTCAGGCATTAAACCTTAGCTTGCATGTATAGGTTTTCTATTATCCACAGTTAAAATGCATTAAATATAGATAATTGCACATTTCAATTAATTGGCTCTCAAAGGTGAACTCAAGAGGTTATTCCCTGAGCTGATTCAGATGAGAGAAGACAGACAGATTGCTGCGTTTGGTCTGGCTCCACTGCTATTTCTTCTGTTATTGCTGTTTACCAATTTCAAAGTGGATGAGGCTGAAAGTTTGTAAATAGATTATAATCTGAAAGGTAATTTTATTTCACTAGGAATGGCTTTATTGTGGAGAGAGAGTAAAAATGTAATTTGGACCCCCATCCGGATGCTTTGAGCCTGGTAACAGAAAATGGTTTTAGTTGTTAATTTGTCCTTTTGGAGTCTCTACAGCCAATCTTTAAATGGAGCAATTTAGCATTTTAAGGAAAAACAAACTCTGCACTATCCAAGAATATAATTGAAAATTATCCCATATACAGGCAAGATAATTACCTTTCAAAACATTCCTCAACACTTGACATCATAGTGGTAATTGCTTAATGATATTATAATTTCATTACATAGTGATTCCAATAGCAAAATGATTAAGTCAAAGGCTTTAGAAATTAAATTACAATGAAAATAAAACCTCTTATGTAAGCTTAAAGTACTTATTTCATGTAAAATTATACATAGGATCACTTAGTTTTTGTATAAATATTGTTTGGTAGCTTTAAAACTCATCTATGTAATTTACTTTAATACTAAAACTCACAAAAGCCTTGTTGGTTCCCTCTAGTCATAACGCACAAGGTTCCTGTTCTGTAGTGATCTGTACTGAAATGGATGCATACAGAACTTACCACTCCAGTTTTTAAGCAATATGTATCAAAACCTTTACTAATGAATTGAATCCCCCTTGATCTCTCCGCAGTTGGGCCATGAAGATCCATGGTCTATTACAATGGGTATTTTCATCTTGAAAGATTCCCAACTAACTGTAAAATGTATTATTCGTAATGAAACTGTGCCCGCTTAAAATTTTATCTATCTTCTTGTAAAGCGCAGGTACAGAACACACTGAATCTATACAGGATGTAATTCTTATCTGCCCACAGTGTTGATAAAGACAAGAAAGTCAGCAACAGATCCCTGTGAACATGTGAATCATAATCTTTTACCCCAGTCACATGTAACCTTAACATTACACCTGATGGCAAAATCAGCTTTCCCTTTGAAACATAAATGATTTTTGGTCCGTGGAATTTTATTCAAAGATGAATTGTTCCTGCTGTCCTGTATAAAATAAGTTGGGCAATCTTCCCCTATATTGTTTTCTCATGGTAGCTAAACATCTAATATGCAGTTTGGAGAAGCAAGTAAGGGGCAAACCTAGATGCCCTATGTTTCCCATGATGATGATTACAATGTCTCCTGAATATTTACTTTGTGCTAAGTGTTCTCTTGTTCCATCACCACTGGAAACATGACCTGCACTAGAATATTCTGACTTTGACATAGAAATGGCCCCTGAGCACAGTGAGTTTTCCCAGTGTCCCTCCGCTTATAAGGTACAAATGGGATGTGGACCCATCTCTAAATACCATGCTGCCTGCTTCTACAAAGACTTTTCTCCATACTTTAAGTCATATCAATGCCTCGGTTCTGAGTTTTAAAAAATATTATCAGCATGCAGTTCATGATTTATTCTATCAATGGCCTGAAAAGTAATAATAACAATCGTTTATTGAACAATTGTGCATGTGCTATGCATATCACCAAAGCCAATTTAAACTTCTATGAAACTCTATAATAGATGTTTGATTAACAGTTCATAAAGAAGCAAGTAAGGTCCTGAGAGGCAGTTTCACCAGCATCTAGTCTACAGGCATTCCAGCAGTGACAAGTGTAGCTCTTGTCCTGTCCAACCCTAGTGATATTCTTCAAGAGAAATGCCCTGTTTAATTCCTTGTTAACCTATAGTGTCCACTTTTGTTTCCCATATTTCAATCATATCCATTGGAAAAGAACTTTCATCCTGTGTACATAAAGGAAGCGACATGAAAATGGGGTCTAAAAGACGATTCTTTTAAAAAATATTTATTATTACAAAGAAAAGTTTAAAACTTCAAACTTTGTATAGGAAACAAAATTCCCAAACCATGAACAGAAATGTGACATCACAGTGAATTCCACAACACATAAAGACAGAAATTCAAAGGACCTCAGTCCATCCAAAAACCCAACCAAAACCACAAATGGTCTACAACCCCCTTTTTTTAAGAATTTCCCTTTATACAAACAAAATGAGTGGTTGTCCATGTCCCCCCTTTCTCTTTTCCCACCCTCCATTTCCTTCAACAATCCATCCCTCTCCCTCCAACCTCGCACCTATCTGCTTGTGTGGCCCATGGGGCTTCCCTCGGGTTCTCTGTACTATTAGGGACCAGGCCTCTGTGGCAGTGTAAGTGGCCCCTCAGTGGATAAACCCACAGGTGGGGATGCTCCCTTCATGGACCTGGCACCTGAGATGCTCCTGGTCCATGGGGGAGTACTGATAAGTGTGTGGCTGCAGTGGTGGTAGATGTCACCGCAGTGAGCTCTAGATGCAGCAGAGCGACCTTCCAGCAGCGGACCTTCCCACCTTTAGACTCTCTTGATCTCACTGCCCCTCTTCTGCACAGTTCCCTAGACCTTAGCATAGGAAGATATTTGGATGGCCTGCTTTGGGTTGGCCACTTTAGGGTCACCTGATACTGTACACTCTGGTTAGTTAGGGTTTTCTGTTTCACAAATCTTCCATTACAATAGGCTGCATCTTGTTTGGGTGTTAAGATCTTTTCTTACCTAAAGACACAATGACAAGTGTTTAGATGATGCTATCAGGTATTTATGGTTAATACTAAGACTTCTGATCCTGTCTAGTGTTTATTTTCTCCCTTCCCCTGTTGTTTTGACAGGTATACAAAGCTGAGTATGAGTTCCCCAGTGTTAAGGGGGTGGAGGGGTTTAAAAACTAGTTAACAGGTAGTTGGTTACCTGAAGGCTAATGCTATTCCTAACTATGTCCTATCCCTGTTCTTCCATCCTCTTTAAAATTTTTCTTTTGTAAATGCCTCATTCATTGATTTGCTGGTGTTCTTTTGTCTCTGCTCTTTAGAGATGAATCTTCTTCCACTACCACACCCCCAACTTATGTTCCTTAGAAGTTTGTGGGTGTTATAAAAGTTTCTGTTTGATTAAGTTAATGTGAAAATTTAATGCTGTGATCTACTTGTAAGGGAGGACATGAATCATTTGTCTTTCTTCCTCTGGGATACTTCACTTAGTATAATTTTTCCAGCTTCATCCATTTACTAGCAAATTCATTAGTTAATTTTTCCTGATATCTGAATAGTATTCCAATTTATGTATATTACACACACACACACACACACACACACACACACACACACACACACACCACATTTTCATTAACCATTCATCTACTGTTGGACATCTAGGTTGATTCCATTTCTTTGCTATTATGACTAGAGTTGCTATGAACATGGATGTATATGTGACCTTGTAGCAGGATGTAGTGTTCTTTGGGAATATTCTCAGGAGTAGTATAAGGGTCATATGGCATTTCAATTTGTAACTTTTTTAGGAACCTTCAAACTAGTTTTCAAAGGGCTTGTATAAATTTACATCTACTCTGGCAATGTATGAGGGTTCCTTTCTCCCCATATCTGCACCAGCATTTGTTGTTATTTATATTTTGGATCTTAGCCATTCTGACTGAAGTAAGATATCTCAGGGTAGTTTTAAATTTGCCTTTCCCAGGGTTCTGGGAAATGCCACTGGGTCCTTGCACCTCATCAGAGAGGAGGACCCAGAGGAGAGTCTGGCATGCACATTAAAGGATGCTCCGGGGATGGGAGGGGGAGGCACTGGGGGAGGGGGAGGGGGGAGGGGAGGGGGGTATAGGGCAGTGGGAGGTTGGAGGGAGGGAGGAGACCGGTGTACCTGTTAAGTTTGTATGAGTGGATATAAAAAAAATGAAAAAAATTTGCCTTTCCCTATGGATTAAGAAGGTGGAATATGTTTTAAGATACTGTTAGAAATTTTAATTTGTCTTGTGAGAAGTTTCTTTTTAGTTCTAAGGTCCACTTTTAATTGAATTGTTTACTTCCTTGGTATTTAATTTTTTAAGTTCTTTTATTTGTTGAAGTATTCTTTTTTTCTTCTAGACACTCATTTTAGTGATTTTGCCAGAGTACCTATAAAATTGTTTTATGTATATATCTCTTTACCTATCATCTATCTAGCTACCATTTATTTATCATCTCTGTCATTTATTTCTGTCTAATCTATTTATTATCTATCATTTATTATGTATATCTGTCTTCTCTGTCATTTGTCTCTATCATCTATGTGTCTGTATATATATATATATATATATATATATATAAAGTCTGTCATAATCTCTGTCATCTGTCTTTTCATATTAATTTTGTTATTCTTTCTTCTCTTTCCCTCTCCCATCCCCCTTCTTTTTCCCCTGACAATCCTTCATCTCTCCATCATACTCCCTTCTATTTTCAAGTCTTTTCACTTGTGTGGTCCACAGTGCTTTGTCTCCTTTGTCTTTGATGTCATATGCCTGACATGATTCATGTTCTAGCAAGTGTCATAGGTCGGTGGGTATACCATTGAGGAAAGCATCCTCCTTTTCTTCCCTATTAGTTCTCATGAATCTCTCAAGAAGGTGTGGAACTTCTTTAGATCTTTCCCTTTTCCTGGTAACATGTTGATAGGACAGTTCCCTTGCAGTTCTTGTCATGTCCAGAAGATATTGTCTAGCCCACAATTATCCCACTTCAAGCTCTTGCAATCATCTTATCACCCCCTTGTCCACAATGTTCCTTGAGCCTTGGGTTGGGGTTGGATGTGACTTGGATGCCCTGATTAGGGTCAAGCAGTTCATAGTCACTTATTTTCTGCAACTTGACCAGCTGTGTTTTTCTGTAATAAACATCTTTTATTGCAGTAGGAGATGTGTAGATTGAATGTTGAGTGTTTCCCTAATCTATGGGTATAATAATAAGTGTTTAAAAGACAGTTAGCTAAACTTTCATATCCTATTCTTCCTCCTGGGATTTATGCCCTCCCCTTTTATAGGTTGGTATTCTAGTTTACAGAAATGTGTTCCCTTCTGATAAGCAGGCCTTAAATCTGATCAAAAAGTTGTCAGTTCCTGCCTTATATTATATGGATGATCACCTCTTGGCGTGTTAATTGTTATTGCAACTTGAAGATTTTACAGATTGATAGGACTTTTCATTGCTTTTCTTCCTTGATAGCTTCCATAGTATTCTTGATACTCTAAGCTATCCATCAAAGCGGAAACTTCCAGATCATTTCCAGCTGGTGATTTTGGTCCATGTCTTATGATCCACGTGTGTTGCATCTTCAGTAACGGGGTCTTACTATCAATTTCTTGAAAGCAACTAAGAGCAGTGGCAAAAGCCTGTATTGTTTGGAGGATCTTTGAGACCTCTTACCAACAATTTATCAGAAAATACCACATACCTGTTACTTCTAGTATTATTTGATTGTCTCTGGGTTCTAGTTGGAGCAGCCCAGGGTATTATTTGTTTTGTCTTGTCTTCTCTCTGCGCTCCTCTATACAGGGACTGTTATTTTTGTTCTTATTTTTTAAGCTAAGATTTTTTGACATATTTATCTTATGGAAGGTTCCTATCTGATTGCATTACACATTCTTGAGGTTTTTCTATTATTACCTTAGTTCTTTGGTATATTGTCTTTGGTAGGATGGTCATTTTTAAAATATTAATCTTACCAATCCATAAGCATAAAAGATTTTTCCACTTTCAAATATTCTCTTTAATTTTTTTCATCAGTGTTTTGTAGTTTTCATTATGTAGGTCTTTCACTTCCTTGTTTAGTTTATTCCAATGTAATCTTTTTGAGACTATGATGAATGGGATTAATTCCCTTACTTCTTTCTGGACTAATTCAACTCTGGTATATAAAAAAGCTACTGATTTATATATGATGATGTTGAGGCCTGCCACTTTACTGAAAGCTTTTTTTTAATGTTTCATATATGAATATAGTGAATTTATAATATTTTCACCCCTTACTTCTAGTCCCGTGCCTCCTTCTTGAAAGTGTTTATTAATTCAAGGAATTTCTTGGTGAAGTCATATGATTTCCAAAGGTTACCCTTGAATCTCCACGGGCATACACAGTGCCTTCTGATACACACACACACACACACACACACACACACACACAAGGAAATTTTTTTCTCCCACATTTTATTTTTTTCCTAAACATACAAGCTCAATAGGTACCCCCGTCCTCTCCCTCCCCCTTCCTAGTTGTCCCCATTGCACTTTCACCCCCCTCCCTCCCTCAACGAAGACATTTTTTAATTTTTTTTTTAAAATAGAGTGTTGTTTGCCTTAGGCTCATCGCATGTAGCCTTTTTATGTGAGATATAACCCCTCCATTATTGTTCTTTCCAAAACTTTTATCATGAAGGAATGTTGAATTTTATCAAAAGTCTTTTATGCATCTATTGAGAGGATCACCTTTATGATTTATGCATGTTAAACCTTCATTACATTCTGGGATGAACCTAACTTGAACCTGGAGTATGATTTTTTGGATATTTTTTTTGGATTTGGTTTGCAAGGATTTTATTGAAGATTTTTACATCTGTAGTGACACTGGCCTATAATGCTCTTTTTAAAAATTATCTTTCTTTGGTTTTGCAATCAGACTAATACTGACCTGAGTTTGAGAGTATTTCTTCTTTTTTTATTTCATGAAATAACATCAAGAGTAGTGGTGATAGTTCTTCTGTGAAAAGTCTGGTAGAATTCTGCACCAGATATCTCTGGTCCTTGGACTTTTTTTAATTTGGTCTGTTTAAATTATCTATTCATCTTGAGTCTATTTTGGCAAGTTGTATATGTTTAGGAATTCATACATTTCTTTTAGATTGACCAATTTAATTTTTTAAATATTTAAAATATGTCCTTATGATCCTTTGGGTTTCTCCATTATCTGTTGTAATTTCTCCCTTTTTACTTCTAATTTTATTAATTTGGATGCTCTCTTTCTTTTGGTTAATTGGCTAAGAGTTGGTCAATCTCGTTTAATTTTTCAAAGAATCAACTCTTCATTTCACTGAGGTTTTTTGCATTGTCTATTTCAGTTCCAGTTCATTGATTTCTGCCTGGATCTTGAATATTTCTTCGCATGTACAGCTTTTAGGATTCATTTGTTCTTGTACTCCTAAAGTTTTTAGATGTAACAATAAGTCATTTATTTCTGATCTTTCTATTTTTTCGATGTAGGCATTTAGCACTATAAACTTTCCTTTTAGGACTGCTTTTAATGTGTCCCTCAGATTTTGGTAGGTTGTGTCTCCATTTCATTAGACAAAGAATTTTTAATTTCCTGTTTTATTTCTTCCTTGACCCATTCTTCATTCAAGAATGTGTTGTTCTGAGGTGTTTCCTTTTTTGTCCTGGGTATTGGGGGTCGCATATGCCTCCTGAATCTGGGTGGATATCTCTTTTCTTGTTAGGGAAATTTTCCTCTATTGTCTCATTAATTATTCATGCTGAGTCTCCTTGTATGTCTGCTTCTGTAATACCCATGATTCATATGTTGGGTCATTTGATGGTACTCCAGAGTTCGTGTATATTCTGATCATGCATGTTTTTTTTATTATCAGCTTCTTTGACTGACTTATCAACTTCTCCCATGTTGTCTTCCAGTTCTGATACTCTTCTACATAATCAGTTCTATTTTTGAGACTCTCTGTTGAATTTTTAACACACTGATTGAATTTTTTAATTCCAGTATATGTCAACTTGGCATTTTTCAATGTTCTAAGTTCATTTTCAAATCTTCAACTGTTTTTCTAATTGTGTCCAGTTGTTTGTTGTGTTTTCCTGGTCTTCTTTCTTGCACTTACTGTGTTCTTCATATTTGCTTAGGTATTTATCTGTGTTCTCTTGGATCTCTTCATGATATGTATAATTGATCTTTGGACTTCATTTTTGAGATTATGGCTCTCTTGATAACTCTCCGATGGGCTACTTTCAGGGGAAGTTAGTGGTTTGGATTTAGTGATTTTAACAGGATACATATTTCCTTGATACCGTGTATTACTTCTGTTTTTATTCTGAGATCAGGGCTTCTGAAGTTAGGTTGTTAATTATTTTTGTTGATTTGAGTTTTATCTCAGCTATTTCTTATAAGTAAACCAGAGTCTATTATTTCACTGCTTTTTTGATGGGTAGATGTCTTGAGTTTAATCTGGGTCTCCACTTACTGATTCTTCAATGGGTTTGTTCTGTTCAGTGTGGTGTGTTGATCTTTGTTGATCAGATGATGTTGATAATTTCAATAATTTGATTTATGCTAATAATAGCAGAAATGGTAAAGAGATAAGATAGGAATAACTGGGATGGCTATTAGCTTGGATATGCAAGGAAGAGAGTAATTACGGGATAGATCAAGTATTTGGGGGATTCTCTAGCTTTAGTGTTGAATAAGCAATATAAGGCATGAGATACAGAGAGGTTGGTGAGTCTCAAGAGAGATGTAACTAGAGAATTATGGTAATGACTGACTTGTAATAACACAGGTAGAGAATTTTATGTTACAATACTAATTCATAACATGTCTGAGAATATAAAATTAAGTAGATAGATGAAATAATAAAGATAAAAAGACATAAAAAGTGTAAAAGGGGTGAATAAGCCAAAACAACAGACAAGTACTAAAAAATTAGTAATAAGCAGAACAAACAAACAAAAAAGGTACTTACCTTGTCAGTTTTTGTCCCATGGATCTTTTTTCATTTTCATTACATTTATTACTTATAACTATTATAATATATACAATATGCTGTTTTTATCAACTAAATAAAGACACAATAAAAAATAAAACTATAAGTCAATCTCATTAACAAACACAGATGCAAAGATCTTCAACAAAATTTTAGCAAACTGCATTCATACACTATGATCAGGATGGATTTATTCCAGAAACACAAGATTGGTTTAATGTATGCAAATCAATAAATATAATTCATCATATAAACAAAGACAAAAATTAAATGATTCTCTAAATAGATGCTGAAAAAACTTTTGACAAAATTCAGCATCCCTTTATGATAAATACCCTGGAGAAAATAGGGACAGGAAGAACATTTATCAACATAATAAAGGCCATATACAAGAAGTCTATAGCAAAAATCATCCTAAATGGTGAAAAACTTGAAGCATTCCCAGTTAGATCAGAAACTAAACAAGATTGTCCACTCTCACCACTTCTATTTAATATTATGCTTGAAGTCTTAGCTAGAGCCATAAGAGAGGAAGAAAAAAGGGATACAAATAGGAAAAGAAGTCAGTTTTCCCTGTTTGCAGATGACATGATTCTATATCTGACAGACCACAAAGATTCCACCAGGAAACTCCTGCAACTAATAAATTCAACAAAGTGACAAGCTACAAAATTAGTGTCCAAAAACCAATGATTTTCCTATACACTAAGGATGAAGAAAGCAAGAGAGACCTGAAAGAAACTATTCCATTTACTATATAGTTCCTTAAAAATATCAAATACCTGGGAATAAATCTAACCAAAGATGTGAAAGATCTACACAATAAAAAATTTAAAACTCTAAATTACAGAAGACACCAGGAGGTGAAAAGACCTCTTGTGTTTCTGGATTAGTAGAATTAACATTATTAAAATGACATCCTACCAAAAGCAATATACATATTTAATGCAATACCAATCAAAATTTCAACCCAGTTCTTCACAGAAATTGATAAAAAACAATCACAAAATTCATATAAAAGCACAAAAAACCCAGGATAACAAACACAATCCTGAGTAATATAAACTCTTCAGGAGATGTCATCATACCAGACCTTAAACTAAAAGATCATTCTTAAGGCAACCAATTAAAAAAGTAGGGGTGGTAACCTTCTTTCTTGGATTTCCTGTTCTTCATTAGAAATTGTGCTAGATACTTGGACTACTTGGACTACTATGTGATTATTAAAGTCCTGTCACTCATCAAAAATATAAACCCCTGAAGTCAAAGGTCAGAGAGCTCATCAGAAACACCATAAGGGTCACTGGATCTGGTCCCCAGTGCTATGAATATTCACTTAAAAAATTCTGTACACGTATTGACCCAGTCCCCCTTTGCCTTCCCTACAGGACATTTCCATTTCTGGTCAGTTGTAATGCTCTGAGAATTCTTTCTTGGCTGAGCAAAGGAATGGCTTCCTTATTAGTCCTTTCACCTCTTCTTGGAACCCCACTAATCAACTACTCACCCCATTTCACCCTTCCCTCACACTTGAAGTCAGAATGGCTGCTGTCCCCTTCACTAGATCATTCTTTTTGGGACTTAATGAATCCAGTTCCTTAAGGTCTTTGAACTCATTAGCCCCAAACTCCCACATGGACATTCTCATGTTCACCAGTAGTTTTTGATATAGGAGGAATCAAATTTCCATTGCTTCCAAATTTGCTATTTAAAAGTGTGGGACACCTTTTCATTTTTCTAGTTTTTCCCATGCTTAAATTCCCAATTAAATGTGTTATACCACCCCCTTTACAAAAGCATCAAGCATGGTGTTAAGAAGATAAATTTAGGTATACTGAGATTTTGAAAAGTTTATTTGAGCAGACAGGAATTCATACATTGGTCACCATCAAACTAACCAGTTGGCTCAACGGAAAGCAGGGGAAGAAGGAAAGTTCCAAAAAATGTACTTAAAACTAGAGCAGGAAAATGCCTATGATTAGTTATTTGGAAGTGACTAGACAATTTCTGATACACTAAATTCAGCTCAGATGAATAGCCTCTCAATCAATTGTCTTTTAAAAGGGCATACTGAAAAGAGCATTGAGCATTAGTTTGGAAACTCACATATGTCCCCAGTTCTGTGTCTGATTCACCAGCAATATCAGATGAGTGGTTTCCCTTTGCAGCCTTAGCTCCCTCATCTGTACACAGAGGTCGTATTACCTGCCTGGTCCACAAGGTCATGTGTCCGAGGACATGTGTATTCCAGCTGAAGTCCCAGCAAGCCAGGCAGATGAGTTATTCCTCTTTAAGCCTGCTTTTTAAAGACTCATTCACACCGTGTCTGAGTCTCAAGAGCCAACTGATTACACACGTCATTGCACTCTCCTTAAGAACAAGACCTAGCTCTCATACCTACTGTGGCCCTGACACGACCGTAGATGCCTGGCTCTAGGAAGGATCATGCTAATGCTTTGGATGAGTTGAAAAAGATGAGCTGTCAGGTGGTTTCAAAGCCACACTTACCTCTGGGCACAGACCTTTGGACCTCCACACTGCCTCAGCTTTCTAGTCCTGGGTTTACAGTTCTGTGACCAGCCTGGCTAGCCTATGAGCTTTTATTTAGGCCTTCAAAAACCAGTCCCTCTTTGCCTTGGGAGCTAGGGAGATGATTCAGTTAGTAAAGTGCCTGCCATGCAAGCTTGAGGATCTGAATTCCCATAGACACCCATGAAAAAAGCTGGGTGAAGTAGCACATGCCTGCATTCCCAATCCATTGGGCAGGTGGAGACTGGTGAACTCCTGGAGCTTGTCAGCCAGTCCAGCCAAATCAGTGAAGTCCAGGTTCATAGAAAGACCCTGTCTCAAAAAATATGGTGAAGAGAAATAGAGGATGACACCTGACATTCATTTCTGACCTACACACACAGGTAGACTTACACTTACATACCACACACACACACACACACACACACACACACACACACACACACACAAATAGACAGTTTTTACTGAGCCTCTGTTACTTTCAGAGCCTTATCTCATGCCCACTGTCTAAACCCTTCAGAGCTAGCTGAGGTAATAGAGAGGAATGTTTCTGAAGAATTAGGGACTCACCCCCAAATACCCAAGTACTTAACACCAGGGGCACACACAGGTACATGGACAACATGCTTGTAAGACTTTCTGATTTCATGTTCTTTTTTTTTTTTTAAGTTGTCCTTTGACCTCTATGTATGCTTGGTGGTATTTTTAATGAAATTTTTTAACTTTATTTTTATTTATTTAGTGTGTGTGTGTGTGTGTGTGTGTGTGTGTGTGTGTGTGTGTGTCTACAGACAGCACCATATGTCCCTGTGGAGGACCAAGAGTGACTACAGGAATCATCCTGGATTACTTCTACCTCCTTTTTGCTTCTCTCTGGGATTTCCCAGGCTCTGCCTGGTGTTTTTACCTTGGATCTGTACTTAGGATTTTTTGCTTGTGAGGCAGAGTCTTATCCCTTAAGCCATTTCTCCAGCCTTTATTGGGGACTCTACTAAGAATTTAGGTAGTGAGCATTTCCTGCATGCAATCCGTCTAACTCATTGTCATGAGAAACACAGTCCCTGTGTGTATCTCCTTAACTTCCACTTTCCTGCCACTAATAAAACTATAGATCATCTGCCTTTTCTATAGGTATTCTTTGCTTTAATCTATATTTGTGAGTGACATTTTTTGAATTCATAATTATTTGGTAATCTTTTTAGAATACAACAAGTAAAGATTCTTATTTTGACATTGGATTTGCACCACTTTGCATTTGATATACATCTGGCCTATGTAGGAAAAAATTTTTGCTCATACACACATGCATGCACGTGAGCGTGAAGCATGTAGGTGTGAGTACATGCATGCATGGCATGTGTACAGGAGGGTACTTGAGTGTGTGTGCCGTGGAGGCCCCAGAGTGGCATTAGGAATCATTTGGATTGCTCTTCTACTTTATTTCTTCAGAGCCAGAATTGCAGGCTGACACCAATCAGCCTGCCTTTTGTGCGTGGGGTCTGGTGATCTGAACTCAGGTCCTTTATAGGAATATAGAAGTACAATAACTAAGTTCTGAGATTGTCCCACTTTCTCTAGTCCTGGTGCACATAACTCTTCAGTGCTCCGGCTCTGCTTTGTCTTTCCTCTGCACACCGTTCTCCATACCCTTTCATTTCTGTTTGTTTGCATTTTCTCTCGTATGTGGTGCTGGCCCTTCAGGCTGCCGCTTCCTTGTGTTCTTGACACTGCCTATGTGGAGTCCAATCATTTCCACAGTGTTTCTCCTCTTCAGGCTAACAGTGTTCCTGTGTTCCGGGAAGTCTCCCAGAAGAGACAGCCATCCCTTCTCTGTCACCCTCGTAGGAATTCTGGGCCAAGCTGACGGTTAACGTGTCTGTGGTTCCCCTTCGCTGCAGGTGAAGAAGACCTGAGTGTGGAAGAAGAGGAAGAAGTGCTGACTCTCTTGTATGACCCATGTCTGAACTGCTACTTTGACCCTCAGACAGGGAAATACTACGAGCTGGTCTGACTCCAGCATGTGTCCACCCCAGGAACAGCAGCTCCAAATCCATTGAAGAGACACCCAAACCTTCGTGTTGGACAGACCCAAGAAGCAAGAAGCAATAGAGAGAATGAAGCATTTTGTAAATAGTGTTTAATGTTATGAATACCTCCATTCTTTTATAGATGTGTGTGATTTTGAGAATTGTGAAGGAATTAATATAGAGGAGAAATTTTAGGATCTTCAATTAGTTCTTATTTGTTCACTCTCATCCCATAAATTGTATTTCACATATTTTATGTAAGCAAATTGAGAATTACGCTTCAAATTTTTTGCAGTGTTACTCTATAAATGATGGCTTGATACAGTACAGAAAACGTATTCTTGTTTAAAAGTTGTGCGATAACTTTCATTTTGTGCTCATTTGTATTAAAAATAAAGTCAGGTGGTCAAAAGACCACTCATCTGTTTACCCCATTTCTTTTCCAGATTGTTCCTACATGACTACTCCCACCTCTTTACACTAGTCAGATTTTAAAATCACATTTTACTGGCACCGACTCCGCTGCTTCCATTTCATTTCAGTGCATCCTGAATTTGCCAAGAATCACAACATTGTTAATCAGTTAAGCTTCTTAGCATTATACTTTGCTTTTTTGCTCTTTACCAATTATCTTTGAATTCTAATAATCTATCTCTGCGGATCCAGATTTCACAAGAATTTGCTTTCTGAACACCCACACTTCATAGCTTCTGCAACTTGGGCCTGGAGAAACCTCAGAAGCTCTTCTTTGGCGTTAGGTGATGTCAGAGCAACTCTGTTTGCCTTCCAAAGCGAAAGTGTGCACTTCCTGTTTTCAGGTGGATGGTCTTGAATTGTGTGCCAAGTACTTTAATACTCAGCTCCAGGAAGTACATATTATATTAGCTGGCATATTTTGTTATTTAATAAAGATTTTTAATAAAGAAGAGTACCGTTGGAAATGAAAAATTATTGGTGTACAGTCAGATTTAATGGTGATGCTATAATTTCATTTAATGTTGCTTGATAGAGGAAACAAGAGCTGGGGTTTTTTCGCAAGCAGATTTGGGCTCCTGTTCAAAGGATCATACATTATTTAGAGCCATGTTTGTATTTGATAAGCTTTTAATCCTATTTCTCTCAAATTATACCTTTGTTATGAATTTCTCTCCAAGATCTTCAGGCTTACAAAATGGAAATGAATAAATGAGCTTCATAAAGCTTGCAAGATGATAAAAGAGCTAGGATTATCTTGATTACAACCTTGAAGACTGAAATCGGGGCTAGAAGGCTGCATTTCTACTCCAAGTAGTTTCAGGACCATTCCCAAAACTAAGGGAGTCAGACACAGTGTGTGTTGGTTAAAGTCTTGTAATAGGACTGGGGAGATGGCTCATACATGAGAATGTCTCAGGAACCCTAAAACCAAATGCTTTCATATATCCAGTGGATATAAGGTGGGACCTCAAGACCAACAAAAACTCAGGGTTCTGGGGCTGGAGAAATGACTCAGGGGTTAAGACTTTCTCACAAGTAGAAGTTTGATTCCAGGTCTCACGTAAAAACACCAGGCAGAAACAGCAGCAGCCCACATATCCAATCCTGGTGAGCAGAGCCTGGGAAATCCCAGAGCAAAGCAAGAAGGAGGTAGAAGCAATCCAGGATGATTCTACAATTCACCTTTGGTCCTCCACAGGGACACACAATGCTCTATGGTACACACACACTCATGCACACACACATAAACTAAATTTTTAAAAAATTGAGTTCTTCAAACTGTAAGCTGAGATATATTCATCCCTGAGTTAGAAGACTGGCTCAGAAATCAGTGATCCATCTAGTAGGAACTAACCGTTTCTGATGACAATCAGTAGTCACCAAAACAGCCATTCTTCCTCAAGTCTCTGCTTAAGAAAGTGGGTGGGGGTAGCATGTAGGGCAGAGAGTGAAGTCCAGGAGGCTCTGCGGACTTAGCATCTGAAACAAAGGGAAGGCTGGAAAGCTCTGGGTGAGACAGGCTGAAATGGACTCAAACCACAGGCAAAGGCATACAGCACCACAGGGTTTCTACAAGTAACCTGTGGCTCATTCTACTAAAATACACATCCTGAATAGAGACCTAAGATGTGTAGACCATGGGCCAAAAAGTCCATGCTATGCAAATGAGACAAACACCCTGCCCCAAATCTTTGTGCAGTGGGATCTAGATCTGTTGAACTCTCTCTGCTTCTCCTGGCTTCCTGCCTAGGACTTGTGTCTTCTAACTAGCTGGCCCTGCTTCTGTTGTAATTGTATGACTCAGGTTCATTTGTTTGGAACCAAAAGAACCAGGAACCTCTCAGGAGTTACCTTCCAAACAACCAATATCAGCCAGTGTCATAGTTTGGCACAGGTGTCAACTTGACAGTTGAGGGTTTGAGCTCTGGGCACATTTGTGGAGAATTAGTAGTTGAGTTGAGCCCAGAGCAAACCTGCAGGTGATTGTCTAGCTGATGGAGAAGGCCAAGCCTACAGTGGGTGGGATTAGGCCCTGGAATAAATCATGGAGAGCTGGTTAAGAGAGGTGGCATCCTTTTGTACACTTGGCCAGATATGCTGGTCTGGCAAGTAAGAATCGTCTCTCTCTCAGCCATTTCATAGAGATGGTGTGGCCAGTTCCCTCAGCCCTGTAGTTGGTGTGAGCTCTCCTATCAAGCTGGACTGAGAACTGTAATCAGTAATCGTAAGAGAAAATAAAACCCGTGTTCCCTTAAGCCGTTTGATGGTGATTTATCAGCAACTATACAAGTGGACTGCAACACCCAGTATCACTGACAAGACAGCTTATCTGCTTTCCCCAGGACCCACAGGATGAAGTCCTTGAAGGACAAAGGGCCCTGCTTCCCATATGTAGAGGGGTGCCAGGCAGGAGATAGTGACTGGTATCTATCCTGAATGTCTACAAGTGCCGCTTGCCTCTGCCTCATCTTGCTGTCTCTCCTTTCCTCTCCAACACTCTCATACACTCAATCCGCAAGCCAGAACACATGTACTCTACAGCCAGCCACACAGAAATATTAAATATCAATTTCAACTCAGAGAGCTGACCTAACTGCCCTGTTAGTTGGCTTAGTTTAGGCCAGTGTCTTGCAGGACTCAAGGAGGAGACACGAAAGAAGCCGAAAGCTGAGCTGATACTCCAAAGGTGCTCCCTACCCTCCAAAATCTAACAAACCAGTTTGTAAATTTGATTTGTTTTCTTTGAAAGGAGCAGCAGTTGAGCTATTTGCAGAAAGAGAAAGAGAGAGAGTTGAAAGATGGGATAGATTTGTTTCACTCATTTTAACCCAAAATGGGGCATTTATTCATTTATCTACTTGGCAATTCATTGACCAAGCCCAACTTGTTCACTGTTTATCAAATTTTGTTGTCTTTTACAATCTTCTAGGAATACTCTCAATCCTGCATCCACAGAGTCCACCTTGATTGATCTCAGGTGCCAGCCTTGATAAAGGAATACTTAACATGTCTGGTTGGGATCCTCACAAACCATCGGATTCCACCTGGTGCCTGTGGGGTCAAGTCCAGATTATTGATTTACATTTTCAAGATCTTAATCTCTATTTCTAATCAGATGTTTACCAAGTATATCTAGAAACTGACTCACAAATGAAAAGGAAGTGAGAGCAATTACTTGAAACTAAGATACATGAAAAACTCATATGGAAGCCTACTGTTTTATAAGCACATTAAAAAACATGATTAGGGGCCAACATGATAGTTCAATGGATAAGGTTTCTGCTTATCCACTCACAAACATGCTCACAAACATGGTGACCTGAGTTCCCAGAAACCCATACGGCAAAAGGAAGAAAATAGACTTCCAAAAGTTGCTTTCTGATCTTCACCTGTGTGGCATGGCATCTCTCTCTCTTTCTCGCTTTCTTTCTTTCTCAAATAAATGAAATATATTAAAATTAACATAATTTCAAAAAATAGTTTGAAAGGAGATACCCTGAATGGCTGGGCAATGATACTCCCAGAAGCCAAATGTTATTAAACAAAAATCCAAATGCAGGGATTTTTGAGTTGTTACTCAGAGAGGCTATAGAAGCCCCCAAACAATCAGGCTATTGTCATTGCTTTTGGTTGCCCACAAGAAACAGATGGTAAGACCCCACTGCTGAGGACACCACATACTTATTGCAGGACTTAGAAAAATCGAGCTGGAAGTGGACTGGAAGCTTCCTCCCTGCTAGCTAGCCTTCTTCAGAGTATTCGAAGGTACTATGAAGGATGCTAGGAGAAGTTATCAACAATCTTACACAGCTGTGAACCTGCAAGTTGCAATAGCAACCTACCAGACAAATCAAGATGGGCCCACTGACTCAATAGTGGCATGACTGTTAAGGGAATAACCAAATGCTTTCTGATAGAATTGAGATGAAATGAAAAGAATACATTTTGAAAGAAATGAACGAATACATTTTTAAAATAGATTGGTTCAGCAAGCCGTCTGGAAATTCTTAAAGAAGTTAAAGATTGAAATGCCATATGACCCTGCTATTCCACTTTTGGGAATAACCCCCCATACAGCAAAAATTCACCTTGATAGCACAAGCACGACCATGTTCATAGTAGCACTGTTTGTAATAGCAAAGTCATGGAATCAGCCCAAATGTCCAACAGTTGACGAGTGGATAAGGAAAATGTGGTACATCTATACAATGGAATACTACTCAGCCATCAAAAATGATGAATTAATGCAATTTGCCGGGAAATGGATGGAATTAGAAGCAATTATATTGAGTGAAATATCCCAGACACGGGAAATTAAGCACCATATGTACTCCCTAATAGGTGGATCCTAGTACCAAACCCACTTAGAGACACTCAAAGATAAATCTCTGTAATACCTACAGTAATTGTAAAGATTATAAACAGGAGGGATGGGGAAGGAGGGCCCCACCAGAAACAAGGAGAGAGGGGACCATGTTACAACAGAGAAAATAGGCCACCATCAAGGACTGCAAGTAAGTAATGAGACATCTGGTTAAGTACACAGACTTTCCTTCCTGATCATTTGCAACTGATGGGGTATGATCTCACCAGAAGGGGAGGGCATATAGGCTGCCAGATAGAAAGTAACCATTTTGCAGATGGGTGATTGACCCCTCTCTCACCGCGGTCTCCTACTTCTACTCCATCTACCTTTGAATATACTCTTGTAACAAGACTAATTTAACAGGTTTCTATCTCTGGCCAGTGGGGTGACATCCAATACCCATCAGAATGGAACCAAGGGCATTGCAGGAACAGCAAAACTGAAAAAAAAAATCAACAAACCATAATTCAGAACATCAGAAACTTTATATCAACCACCTGGAATCAGGCCTGCCTAATCTCTCCCCATCCTGAAGCTCAGGGAAATTTGCAGGAGAGGAGGTGGTAAGATTGTAAGAGCACAAGGATGGGAGAAGTAATGATATGCAAGATACTCCACACAAGTTAGGGCCGAAGCAATCATAATAGGACTTTGCATGACCTGCGCTATGTCCAACACATTATTGACTCCACAAAGTCTAGCATGGACTAAAGGCACTAGGAGCCTTGGAGGCTAGGGACTGACAGTCACAGTAGTGTTCCTAAGCTTAAGGGAACACAGGAAAGAGTTCTGGGAAGTGCCTCTGGGTCCTTGCACCTCATCGGAGAGGAGACCCAGAGGAGAGTTTGGCATGCACATTAAAGGATGCTCCGGGGATTGGGGTGGGAAACTCACTGGGGGATGGGGGAGGGAAGAGGGGAATAGGGGGATCAGGGGGGAGGTGGAGGGAGGAAGGGACTGGTGTACCTGTTAAGTTTGTATGAGTGGAAATAATAAAAAAAAAATAGATTGGTTCAATGTGGAACTATATCCTAAGATTTGCTCCATGGGACCACTAGTCATGCCTTGTACTGTAACCTTGTCAAAAGTCCAAGACTGGAGAGGTCATAGGGCCTAAGAGGGAATCTGATATTCCCATTTTGCTAAATAGACATGTTGTCAAACTTTGAAATATTTATGTTTATATTTGTAGATTACAGCTGCTCTCCGTCTTGTAGAAGTTCCTGTGTGAGAATTGGTTAATGCAGGCTCATAAGTGCTCAGAGCGCTGAGAATAAGTGACTGTCGAGTGCTCAGATTTAAATGTGGCATCTGCGTCACACTCTCCAAGATTCAGGGAAGATCACAGAAGGGGAAAAGAAAGAATGTAAGAGCCAGAGGAAGGGGAAGAGTCTGGAATGTGATATAGCTGCTGCACCCTGCACTCACAACAAAAGTGGCTACCTGCAGGAAACGGATCCATCAACATCCCACCATGAGTGGAGAGGAACTCACAAAGCACCACTTGTTCCTGAAACAAAGTTAATGGTAGCTGGGGGAGGGTCACATTCCTCAGTGGCATAGACACCACAAAGTTGTCCTTGCTTCAGAAAACAGTCCTCACGCATGCTCATGCAAGCAACCCTAATAAAATGCATTGGGTCACACAAAAAAAAATTGAAAGTAGAAGGGAGATTTGATTTAAAAGAGTGGTTCAATGAGAGGAAAAGAGGTAAGAGAACAATGGGAGGAATATAATCAACAGTGTGTGTGTGTGTGTTTGAAAGTATGAAAGAATACATTTTTAAAATAGATTGGTTCAATGTGGAACTGTATCCTAAGGTAATTTGTTGTCAATTTAGAGAGTGATTTAGTTTTTGTTTCATGTAATCAGGCTGCAACTTACAAATGACTTTAAGACATCAATCTCTAAATTATTATATAATTACAAAGGCCAATTGATAGGAATTATGAAAAAACAGCTGTCAACAATGCATGGTATCAGATCAATGATTTAGTTGGCCTGGAAAGGATGATATATTCTTTCTCTCCCCCCCTCTCATTTATTTTCTATTAAAGGAAAAGACTGTCATGCAAAGTATATACAGAGAGAGAGAGAGTGTGTATGTATGTGTGTTTGTATCAAAGAACACAATGTCCAAGGAATCATCCTGGATTGCTTTACCTCCTTTTAGTTTCCCAGGCTCTTCCTTCCAGTGCAGGCTACCTCCATTTCCCCCTGACATTTTTACGAGATCTGGGATCTGAACTCAGGTTCTTCTGCTCGTGGGGTAGAGGCTTAAGTCCTGAGCCATCTCTCCAGTTCCCATCTCCTTTTCTGACTCAAAGCACAATTAATTAAAAGAACTAGCTTTAAAATTTCCCTTTGACTTCAATTATTTTCTGAACTGCTATGTTTTAAAAAACTGTGAAGACATGAAATACAGTAGTAAGCTTAATTTATTCAGGTTGCATGCTACGATTCTCAATCTTCAATCATAATTGTTGGAATAATGAAAATTCAGAATCATTTTGCACTTAGGTTTGTATAGTAGGATTTCTGTTTCATACATCATTCATTTTACATTCCAGAAAAGTCAGTCACAGAGAGAATTCTTGTCAAGAGAATACTATTTTTTCCTTTTCTTCCAGTACAACAGTCGAGATACAATCATCTAATTGGATCCAGGAAGGATAATCAAGACCGCTTCTTTAAATTCTCTGACTTTACAGGTCAGAAAAAAAAAAAAAATGAATTCGGATTAGGAAGTTAATTTTCCAGAGGCACTTAGCTGCGTGCAGGGGGCAGAACGTACTCAGTGGCTTCTCATTCTGAGCCAGTTCTTTTCTCACTCTGAGGAATTAAAATGAGGACGCCAGTGACCGATGCTGATGACATCGCAGACCCCCACAGCGCAGCCTGGGAACTTGAGATCCCTGTTTTCACGCAGCGTCTCCTCCTGTGCTCTGTGCAGATCCTTTCTTCCCTCAAGTGTTGGCCTGTGTGCCTCAGGGATCCGCACTGCACAGTGTGCTCCAAGAAACGAAGCTCCGACTACCTATCAGTGAATGTAGTGGATGGAAATAGGGAAAAGGGACAGGGTCGAGGTTGGGAAATACTGGAGACGTGGGTTTTCTGTGTGTACATACATATACATATGTACGTTCATGTGTGCGCAGATATGCATGTACTTATATCCATGTGAAGGCCAAAGATCAACCTCAGATGTCATTTCTCACGAGCACCATTCGTCTTGGTTTCAAAACCAATGTTTCTCATTACCTTACGGCTTGCCGGGTAGAGTGAACTGGCGGGCCAGTGAGCCCCAGGGATCTCCCTATCTCTGCCTCCCCAGGGCTAAACAACAAACATATGCCACCACACCCAACTTTTTCAGATTAATTCCAGGGATGGATCTCATGCTTACATGATACTTTACCAGCTGAGCTCTCCAGCCCCCTTCAAATGGCTTTTATAGACAAATATGCCCAGGGCATCTCTAAGGTGGACTGAAACATGCCATACTTCTCAATTTATTTGCTATAGAACCTTCTCTCTGTAAAAATTCTCAAGATCTTGTCTATTTACCGAATCTCCTGTGAGAAATAACTGCTGTGGATCACTACTCCAGAGTCTGGGAGGCCTGACTTCCCCCAGAACGCACAGGAGCGAGGCCTCTCTGGCTTGCTCATTTGTGTGGTGGTTTGGTTGATCGGTTGATTATTTGTGTGTGGCGGTGATATTGTTGATGGTGGTGGTGGTATATCATCTAACATTTCCTGGGAAGAGGGAAGGTACTGACAGACCAATCCATCCGACCTCACCTTGGTGAACCACTGAGCCCTTTCATTGTGGTCATTTATAGGACCGTGAGTGACTCAAAGGCGGCTGGAGCATCAGAAAGGCCCCTGGGCAGCTTACTGGCAGCTGTACGACTGAAGAGTTCACCTTCAGCATAAGCAACACCGCTGAATAGTCCTCTGAGAAATGTTTGGAGAACTGTGTGTAAGAGGAGTGGGGCTCCATGAAGACCTCGTGAATGCTGGGAATCCCCTGGACACTCCCTCTCCCCATTAAGGAATGTTAATGGTTCTGATTTCATGGAAGTCTTGTGGAAGAGATCATGGTTGCTCCTGGTACGGAGAGAGACAGGGTCCAGTGGGCAGCTATGGGGATTTTCTGGCATTCCAGAACAAGGAATTGGAAAGAAACGAGTGGATAGAAATAAAAGTAATTTATTTTTTAAAAAAATATTTATTGTGTGCATGTGTGCGCAGATCAGAGGGCACTGTGTGTCCTTGTGGAGGGCCAAGGGTGACTTCGGGGAAAGGTCAAAGGCTCAATGGTGCCTACTTTAGTCCTTTCTAAGCCACTTTTCTGGCGCTACGATATTTGCTCTATCCACTGCTTGGCAGCCTGGGCCTGCAGGTTTCTCTCCCCTGATTTCTTTGACATGCTAATCTGGATCTCACTGTCTGCCTCACTCTTCTGCCACACTCTGATTCAAGACAACCATGGCCAACCCAGAAGCGAAGGTTACACAGCAGGGCGGGAGTGGTGTGAATCGTGGTTGCTTTTTGTACTTTGTGGGGCTCACATCTCATCCCTGATCAGGTTACAGCAAGATCATTCCTGGACTCACTTGTCATCCAAAGCCTCCGTAGTCCCTGACTGAGATTCTCATCTCCTGAGATGAAGGAATTTTCTTTCTCCCATTTTAAATCATACAAACTTATAACTGGAGGTAACTCAGTTAGCTGATAACAAAGGGATAAATCTAAGTGAAGGTTCATTCATCATGCATGCTGCAGTTTTACATCTTAATGAATATTTCGGTTCTGGTTTGTGTGGTTTTAATATAATTTAGAATCACATTAAGTCAAAATAATTTGACTTACAAGAATTGAATTACCAATAAACATGGGCCACAGATAACACTAATTTCTACTGCTGACACATTCTCCTGTAGTTAATCACCTGTGATTCCATGAAGCGTTACACAAGTGAAGTGTGGGAAATGATATCGATTGCTTTTCATCAGCCCAACTTATCATTGTCAGTGTTTTTGCTGAAGCTGGCAAGATTTAAACACACGAGCCTCCTCCTAATAGTAATAAGTATTGTCAATATTTTAACCTGTAGATCAGAAGAAATCATCACTAATTTGTTGCATTGGATACTTCCAAAGGCAATGGGGAAGTAGTGTTCTCTGCATTTAATTACCGAAAGTCACCTGAAAGTATTTAGCCTCAGAAATCCAGACAGGGCAAAAACTCATTCTTTGTTAGTTTATGATAATGTGCTATTCTGAAACATAATTTCTGTGAGTAGAGTTCCCATAATCTATGCATGGGTCAAGAGACGAGATTAAAATTGCCCTCAGTTCTGCTTTATTTATCTCTTCCTGGACTGAGATTATGAGGATTACAGAAAATCAAGCAAAATCTTACGATTTGTTTTTTGGACTGCACTTTACTACAGCTTCACGTTACTACAATGAAGTACTCAATACAAGCTGCTTTGTGAGGGAGAAATTCATTTAGTGTGCACTTTTGGAAGCTCAAATGTGACACCCCTTGGCTTTAACACCTCGCAGCAAAGATCACAGTGAGAAGAGCAAGCAAGTGCATCTGATTACAAGAGGCACAGGGAGACTTTCAAACGACCCCTCAGAAAAACTAACGAGGGTCTCAGAAGAACTACCTTCCAGAGGCATGCTTGCAAATGGCCATACAGTTTCCATCAGGCTCCATCTCTTAAGGGTTTCACAGCATTTTCCAACAGTGCTACCCCAGGACACCAAAGCCCCTAATTGCAGTTGATTCTTGGGGAGCAGAGGAGGTGATACACAAGCCACCTCTAAGCCAGAGAACCTATGAACTGCAGAGGGACTCACACATCCCATCATGCTATGACCTTACTTAAAAACCTTTCAGCCAACTCAGCTGAAGAAAGTTTTCTTTTGATTTCAAAACCCTTCTTAGCTGATCAAAAGAAATTGATAGCATCCTGCCCTGGGCTGCTTTAGTAAACAGAATCTCCCTCAATGCTTGTCTCTCCTTTTGACATCCAGGTAATTCTGAAATTTATAGCAAATAAAATTTGTCTAAGTATTTAGGTATGAACAGCATAGTTAAAATATGCTTTGACCCTTCTTCGCCCCGCCCCCGCTCCGCCGGTCGGGACGCCTGCGCGAGATCCAGCCGGGCCTCAACGCGCGCTCTAGGACCCCCAGGTCAGCCCACGGGGACCCGGCTCCGACTCCCACCATCCAGCCGGAGCCGCGCGGGGGGCCGAGGGACGAGGAGCACCTCCCCCTGCGCCCGGGCCCCGCCCCAGCTGCCCTCGGGTTAAATAGCTCCACGCCGACGCGCCCATCCTCCCTTTTCGCCCCACCCCGCTCCACCGGTCAGGACACGCGCACGGTCCACCCGGGCCTCACCCCGCGCCCTAGGTAAGTCCCCGTCAGGCCCTGCCCACCAGTACCCCAGGCCAAATAATTCAGTTTAGTGAAATTGAGAGATCTTAAGAGTTAAAATGACAATGCCAAAGTCAAAGTGCAAATCCATGAGAAGCAACACTCAAGTAAACAAATTTCCCACTGAAGAAATTAATCCCATAATGTTAGACTCCAACAAGAACAAACCCGCGGAAAAAGGCCAAGAAAGCCTGACCCAGGATAACGACTTTCAAAATATGATCATTACCATGTTCAATACTATGAAAGAGGAAATCCGGGAGGAATTACATAATCGAATCAATCGCTTTGAAGAGGAACACAACAGACATCTGGAGGAGTTGAGAAAAACAGTGCAAGAAACAAAAAGTGGCATAGAACAGTTAAAACAAACTCAAGCAGAGTTTAAAACTGAGCTAAAAGACAAGTTATCTTCAACCCAGAACGCCACAGAGAGTCTTATCAACAGAACTAATGAAGCAGAAAACAGAATTTCAGACCTTGAAGATAAAGTGGGAGTACTAACCAGCTCAATGGAAGAGGTTGTTAAAGCCAAAAGATACTTGAGAGAAATATCCAAGAGATATGGGACACCCTGAAGAAGCCTAACATGCGTATTCATGGAATACCGGAGCAAGAATCTCAAAATACCACCCCTGAGGAAATTTTTCAAACGATCATCAAGGAAAACTTTCCTCATCTAAAAAAAGAGAGGCCCATTCATATACAAGAGGCATTCCGCACCCCAAACAGATACGACCAAAATAGAAGCACACCGCGGCAAATAATAGTTAAAACACTCCACATTCAAGATAAAGAACTGGTGATGAGAGCTTCAAGGGAGAAAAAACAAGTCACTTTTAAAGGCAAACCTATTAAAATAACTAATGACTTCTCAGTCGAAACAGTAAAAGCAAGAAGAGCTTGGAGAGACATACTTCAAGTATTGAATGAGCAAAAATGTCAACCCAGGCTGATTTACCCTGCAAAACTATCAGTCATGATCGAGGGAGAAAGAAAAATTTTCCAGCACAAAGACAACTTGAAGGGATACATGGCCACCAAACCAGGCCTTCAAAAACTGCTAGAAATGATACTCAAGCGTGAAGAAAAAAACAGGCATATCCAGGAGAACAGAAGGCAAATATAACACCATTAAAAGCGAAGCAATATACTTGTAAAGCTACTAAACATAATAAATGTCTGGAATTAACAATAGTTTCTCCATTATAACACTAAATGTTAATGGACTTAATTCACCGATCAAGAGACACAGATTACAAACTTGGATTAAAAATCACAATCCATCAATCTGTTGCCTGCAGGAAACCCATCTCACCACAAAAGATAGGCACGCTCTAAAAATAAAAGGCTGGTCAACAATTCTACAAGCAAATGGAAGCAGAAAACAGGCAGGGGTAGCCATTATGCTATCAGACAAAGTGGATTTCAAACCAAAAAAAATTATAAGAGACACGGATGGATACTACATTTTAGTCACAGGTACAATTCACCAGGAAGATTTCACAATACTGAACATATATGCACCCAATACGGGCCCCCCCACATTCATTAAGAAAACCCTACAGCGTCTAAAGCAAGAAATCAACCCCAAACGATAATTCTTGGGGACTTCAACACCGCCCTCTCTACATGGGATAGATCAACAGGTCAAAAGCTTAACAGAGACACTTTGGAACTTAATCAAACCCTGAAAGAAATGGACCTCACAGATCTCTATCGAACTTTTCACCCACGCACCAAAGAATACACATTTTTCTCAGCAGCACATGGAACTTTCTCCAAAATAGATCACATATTGGGCCACAAAATGAATCTACACATATACAAGAAAGTTGAAATTCTAACCTGTGCCCTATCAGACCACCACGGCCTAAAGCTGGACATCCACAACACATCAAACAAGAGAAAATGCACTAACTCCTGGAAACTTAACACTATGATGCTGAATGAGAACTGGATTCAGGAAGAAATTAAAAAGGAAATTCAAGATTTCCTGAAAGTGAATGATAACGAAAATACAACTTACCAAAATCTCTGGGACACAATGAAAGCTGTTCTAAGAGGTAAGTTCATAGCTCTTAATGCCCACGTCAAAAAAATGGAAACATCAGAAATAAACAACTTAACAATGCAGCTTAAAGCTTTAGAGAAACTAGAGCAATCTGATCCCAAAAGCAGTAGAAGAGAAGAGATTAGCAAAATAAGGGGAGAAATATCTGAAATCGAGACTAAGAAAACGATAGAAAAAATCAACCAATCAAAAGCTGGTTCTTTGAAAAAATCAACAAGATTGATACACCCCTAGCTAAACTAACCAAAAGCAAGAGAGAGAAAACCCAAATTAACAAAATTAGAAATGAACATGGAGTTATCACTACGGATACCCAAGAAATCCAGAGAATTATAACATCATATTTCAAAAACTTATACTCTGTGAAGTTTGAGAACACAAAAGAGATGGATGAATTTCTAAGTAAACACAACTTACCTAAATTGAATCAGGAAGTTGTGAATTATTTAAATAGTCCTATAACATATAAGGAAATTGAGGAAGTAATCTCGAATCTTCCCACCAAAAAATGTCCTGGACCAGATGGATTCAGCACAGAGTTCTACAAGACATTTAAGGAGTTAATAACACCAATACTCCTTAAACTGTTCCATCAAATAGCAAAGGAAGGAACACTACCAAATTCCTTCTATGAAGCTAATATCGTTTTAATCCCAAAACCTAATAAAGATTCACTTAAAAAAGAAAACTATAGGCCGATCTCCCTGATGAACACAGACGCAAAGATTCTCAACAAAGTCTTAGCAAATCGGATTCAAAAACATATTAAAAAGATCATTCATGGGGACCAAGTAGGCTTCATCCCCGGCACACAAGGTTGGTTCAACATACGCAAATCAATAAATGTAATTCATCATGTAAACCAGTCCAAAGTCCAAGACCACATGATACTCTCGATAGATGCAGAAAAAGCTTTTGACAAGATCCAACAGCCTTTTATGATCAAAACGCTAGAGACAGTAGGAATGGAAGGAACCTTTATCAATATAATAAAAGCTGTATACAACAAGCCCACAGCAAGGATTATGCTCAATGGGGAACAATTGGAAGCATTCCCACTTCGATCAGGAACAAGACAAGGCTGTCCACTCTCACCACTTCTATTCAATATTGTACTTGAAGTCTTAGCCGAAGCCATAAGACAAGAAAGGGACATAAGAGGGATTCAAATTGGCAAGGAAGAAGTCAAGCTATCTCTATTTGCAGATGACATGATCTTATACCTGAGTGATCCCAAAAACTCCACCAGGAAGCTCCTGGAACTAATTGAGAAGTTCAGCAGGGTGGCAGGATACAAAATAAATGTGCAAAAGTCAGAGGCCTTCCTATATGCCCAGAATGAAAGAAGTGAAAAAGCCTTGAGAGAAACCATGCCATTTACTATAACCCCTAAAAAAATGAAATACCTTGGTATAAACCTAACTAAGGAGGTAAAAGACCTTTACAATGAAAACTTTAAAACCCTAAAGAAAGAAATTGCAGAAGACACCAGAAGGTGGAAAGACCTCCCTTGTTCCTGGATTGGCAGAATCAACATTGTAAAAATGACCATCCTACCAAAGGCAATATACAGATTCAATGCTATACCAATCAAAATCCCAAAGCAATTCTTCAAAGAAGTTGACCAAACAATCTCAAAGTTCATTTGGAGGCACAAAAGACCCAGGATAGCCAAAACAATCCTGAGTAACAAAAACACAGCTGGAGGTATTACCATACCAAACCTAAGTCTATACTACAAATCCATAGTTATAAAGACAGCCTGGTACTGGCTCCAAAATAGACACACAGATCAATGGATAAGGATTGAAGACCCAGATATAAGCCCACAAAGTTACAGCCATTTGGTCTTTGACAAAGGGGCCCAAAGAATCCAATGGAAAAAGAACAGCATCTTCAACAAATGGTGCTGGCAAAACTGGATCTCCACATGCAGAAGATTAAAGCTGGACCCGTACTTGTCACCATGTACAAGACTTAATTCCAAATGGATCAAGGACCTTGATATCAGGCCAGAGACTTTAAAAACCATAGTTGAAAAGATAGGGAACTCCCTCGAGCTGGTTGGGCTAGGCCAACACTTCCTAAACAGACATCCAATGGCACAGTCACTGCTACCAACTCTCAACAGTTGGGATCTTGTGAAATTAAAGAGCTTCTGTTCAGATAAAGAGATTGTAACACGAGCTCAAAGGCAACCCACAGAATGGGAGAAAATCTTCACTAACCACATATCTGACAGAGCTCTACTGTCCAGAGTGCACAAAGAACTTAGAAAATTAAACTCCAAGGAAAACACTGGCCCAATTAAAAAATGGGCCCTGGAACTTCAAAGAAACTTTACCAGGGATGAAATTAAAATGTCTAACAATTATCTTAAAAAATGCTCCACTTCCTTCGCCATCAGGGAAATGCAAATCAAAACTTCCCTGAGATATCATCTCACCCCGGTCAGGATGGCAAAAATCCACAATACAAACAACGACAAATGCTGGAGAGGATGTGGAGAGAGGGGAACTCTCCTACATTGTTGGTGGGAATGCAGGCTCATACAGCCACTCTGGCGAGCCATCTGGAGATTCTTAAAGAAATTAAAGATTGAAATGCCATATGACCCTGCTATCCCACTTTTGGGAATAACCCCCCAAGCAGCAAAGGTTCGCTTCGATAGCACAAGCTCGACCATGTTCATAGCAGCACTGTTTACAATAGCAAAGTCATGGAATCAACCTAAATGTCCAACAGTTGACGAGTGGATAAGGAAACTGTGGTATATCTATACAATGGAGTACTACTCAGCCATCAAAAACGATGAATTACTGGAATTTGCTGGGAAATGGATGTCATTAGAAAGAATTATATTAAGTGAAGTATCCCAAACCCAGAAAATTAAGCGCCGTATGTACTCCCTAATAGGTGGCTCCTAGTACCAAACTCACCCAGCCCACATTGGGACACTCAAAAGTAAACCTATGTAACACAGTAATTGCAAGGATTATGAACAAGAGAGATGGGTTAGGAGGGCCACACCAGAAACAAAGAGAGAGGAGACCATGTTACAGCAGAGAAAATAGGCCTCCATGAAGGTCTGCAAGTAAGTAATGAGAAACCTGGTTAAGTTCACAGACGTTCTTTCCTGATCTCACCAGAAGGGGAGGGCATATAGTCTAGCAGATAAAAAGTAATCATTTTGCAAATGGGTGATGGACCCCTCTCTCAGTGAGGTTTCCTACTCTTATTACATCTACCCTTGAATGTGCTATTACAACAAGACTCCAGTTTAACAGCTTTTTGTCTCTGGCCAGGGGGTGACATACAGTGCCCAGCAGAATGGAGTGAAGGGAATTGCAGGAGCAGCAAAACTGCAAAAGAAAATCAACAAACCACAATCCAGAACTTCAGAGACTCTATATCAATCACATAGAACTAGGACAGCCTAATCTCTCCCCATCCTGGAGCTCAGGGACATTTGCGGAAGAGGGGGCGGTAAGATTGTAAGAGCAAAAGGATGGGAGGAGCAACGATTTGCAAGATTCTCAACAATAGTTGGGGCCAAAGCAATCATAATGGAACTTTGCATGCCCTGCGCAATGTCCAGCGCACTGTTGCCCTCATAAAGTCTAGCATCTGATAAGGGCACCGAGACCCCTGGAGGCAAGGGATTGACAGCCATAGTAGTGATCTTATGCTTAAGGGGAACAAGAGAAAGGGCTTATGGAAATGCCACTGGGTCCTTATATGTCATCGGAGAGGAGGACACAGTGGAGAGTTAGGCACACACAATAAAGGACTATCTGGGAATTGGGGGGGAGGCACTGGGGGAAGGGGAGGGGGAAGAGGGGGGAGGGAGGGAACTGGTAAAAAATTTTTAAAATGTATAATTAAATTTTTAATAAAAAAAAATATGCTTTGAATCGGCTTATTTTTAACACATTCTAATCTCAGATCAGGAACATCTCAAAAAATTTTTTTTCATTAAATTGACTCTATCAGCTAAGTAGAAGGAAAAGGATATTGCTGGTGATGTTTCTTTTATTATATTTAAGGGGCTTTGTTTGGGATTGTTTTGATTTGGTTTGGGATTGTTTGGTTTGTTTTGCATTTTGGGGACTAGCGAGTACAGCAACTTGGTGCCACCCCTAGAGAGTCTATCCCCAGTCTGGGGCCATGAGCTGGGGGCATCGGACTGTTTAAAAGTTTCCCCCAGATGATACCGATGTGGACCCAGGGCTGAGACCTTCCGGTAAAGCCAACTCTCATTTCTTGTCTTTCCTTTTGCGCCTGACTCCTTGTCTATTGTGGTATAGAACGAGTGGTCTGGAGAGTCCCAAGAGCCTATGGTGTTAATGACATTCAGTCAGCATACTAACCATCCCTGGATGGATCAGTAACATCCTGGTGGCGTCCTTCAGCCCCATGGTGGTAGATGACTGCTGAGATAGAAGTAAGATGTGTTTGCTATGGCTTGCTGTCTCACAGTGTGTACACTTCAAGCTAAAGCATTCTTTCTCCTGCCCAGATGTCAAGTTTCATTCTGTTCCCAGACATATCTGTATTTCAGCTTTCAATTAACCAAGGAAGGGGAATGCACTGAGTGAGTGTTTGAAATTGATGGAAGTGGCGCTTGCCCCTCATGGCACTCCACATATGGAATCCATGAGTTCATTTCTAGCTGCCTGCTCCTCATGGATTCCATGCCTGGAATCCATGAGTTCTCCGGGGTGCCCCATCCCCTCATGGAACTCCATGTCTGGAGTCTGTGAATTCCATCCTTTCTCTCCTCTAAAAACTCTCTCTTAATCCTCTAAAAGAATGAAATTGCTGGAAGCCACCATCTTGGGCTACTGAAATCAATACAATAATCAACCCTTATCCTGGGTGTGTTGCAAGACCCTCAATGGATACTTAAAATATGAATAGCAATAAATGATACTAAACCCCATATGTATGACTATGATTAAGTTTCATTTACAAATAAGGAACACAGTAAGAGATTATCAATAGCTCACAAAACAGAACCTTTTTAACAATACATTGTAATAAAAGTTACATGGTCTTTTTTTCCATTTCCATGTGTATGTGTATGTGAGGAAAGTGTGTCCATGTTTTCCATGCATGTAGGCATGCATGTAAAGGCCTGAGGCTAATATCAGGAATCATCATTGATTACTATTCCACCTTATTCTTCCATGGCTGGGTCTCTAATTAAGTACAGAGCTCACAAATAGGACTATTGTGACTTGGCAGCCTGCTCTGGGAGTCCCCAGGCTTCATCTTCTGGGACTGGAATTATAGGTGGGCCAGCACACCTGCGAAAAATCTTTCTCTCTCAAAGTATCTTAAAAGTCCCCTTTGCACTGTAGTAATATGTCAAACCTCAGTTAACTGTACAGCTGAAACTACAGAAAGTGCATTTTCCCCTCAGATAAAGTGTGTGAGATCATATTTTATGGCTAGGATCCAACTAGACTATTTGTAGCTAGTATCACTAAATTAATCCTCTCAGAAAGTCTTGTGGATTTCCACCTATGCTAGCTCTTAGAAAGTCTAAGGCAATTTTCTTCCATGTAAAAATGCATTTTTATTGAGCTATTGAGATGGCTCAACAAGTAAAGGCACTTGTCGTGTAAATCAGATGACTTGACTTGGATTCCTGGGATCCATGTGAAGGAAAGAGAGAGCTGACTCCACAAATTGTTCTCTGATCTACACATGTACACATGTGTACCAAGGCATCCTCTCTCTCTCTCTCTCTCTCTCTCTCTCTCTCTCTCTCTCTCTCCCTCTCTCTCCCTCTCTCTCCCTCTCTCTCCCTCTCTCTGATGATCTGATGATGATAAGGAAATGCTTTCCCCTCTCCCCCTGTGCTGTAGCACTTCTGAGGGTGAGAACCAGGAGTGGTACCACAAAGTAAAATCCTCGCCTCAGTCACTCTTTGGGTCATAAACCTTTATAAAGTCTGTTTTGCACACCATCTTAAATGAGAAGTGCTTTGGATGTGAAGGAGTAAAGACAGTTAATGCACAGCAGTGTAACAGGGGACAGAGAAGAGAAGAAGCCACCCAGGCCATGACCAAGTCGGAGGCCCTTGGAGGGCAACAAGTCCTCACCCCCGAGGGTCTTTGAAGAGTGTGAGTGGGTGACACTGATTTGGAGACTGACATGATTTGGGGGGAAAAGCTATTTTGTTTTCTCTAAAATCTGAAACGATCTAATCTCAACAAGCTGGAAAACCTAGAGATGACCACAGTCCTGGCAAATGAACAACCTGCAAGTATTTAGCATGTGATGAATATTTGTATTATGATTATTCCTGTATTATGATTATTCCTTACGGTAAAGGCTGTAGACCATGGATGGGTCTGGTTTGGATGTGACAGCATACAAAAACTGTCACATGACTCCTGAAAGTATATGTGGATAATCCCATGCTTTATGGATGGAAGTTACAGTTTAATGTTTTGCTGTGTTAGAAGACTAAGCTTTGAAGTGTTCACTCAGAACATTGAAAACATGGGAGCTTCAGCCAATAAGCACAGAGAGAATGAATACTTCCCAGAAAACTAGAAGAAACAGGCCAACACTAATTGCAGATTGAGTACCTGGAGCCAGGTTAAAAAAAAAAAAAAGTAGACACTTCAGAAATGTTTTGGAACTCTATTTATTCAGCATTTTTAATAATTCAGATCTGACACATATGGTTGGAATAACTGATTACCAATACAAATTTTTAGAATCTTATTTCTGAGTCAGGGAAAAAAGATTAAATCAACAGCTCTAATTTAAAACAAGCATTTCAGAAATGATTAATTCTGGGCCAGCTGACTCACATATGTTAAAGTTGCTTTTTCTTGTGTTTTGTTTTTTACTTTTATCCTTCACATACATGTAGAGTTTTCTGAATCACTTCATTTTCACTGTTTCATAAAAGTGATTTGGGGGCACAAGGAGTATTTAAAATAGCTAAAGTACATTTTAAATCAAGGTGTCTTCCCCTTAGACTAAATCAATAAGGTTTTTCTGATGACTGTATAAGATCATAAATTAGAGAAATAATACTCTTCCAATTTGCCTTCTCTATTCAAAAGGTCATCCATCCTTTACAAAAGTTTCTTCCTAAATTTCCATTTGGGACTTAGTCACAGTTAGAGAAAACATCATGAAATAAATACCAGTGTCTTTAACAATCATCGTTTTTCCTCAGTCCCTCTGAGAGGGATCTGTCCTGGGAAGACAGAAAATTTACACTCCCCCCCTCCCCGGGGCAGCTGTTTCTGACACCTTATTCATGCCAGGTTGGGTGCTAAAACCCACTAAGGTGAGAAGTAACTTTTCTCCTTTCTTTATTCTCCTACTAATGCCAGCACTATCGGGTTTAATTTCCACTTCCAATACCAGCTATAAAAGAAATTACACATCAGTCTCTAAGACAGTGCTCACTATAAATACCTCATAAGGATTGCAGCAGACTGTAATTGAATCCATCCAAAATGATAAAGGATATTTGAAACATCTTTGATTGACCACCAGTTTAACATCATTCCGCCACATGCTCAAAGACTATAAGCAATACATAGATTACTGTTACTTTCAAGACCAACTACTACATAACAACTACTACTTCTGATTCATGTGGAAGCCCAGTGGTTCTTAGAATACATCCCTGTAAGCTGTATTTGTCTAGCACCACCACCTGAATGCTAAAGGAAAACTGTCCAATCTCCCCCTACTGGACCTCATGGGTACTAGGGTGGATGTGAGATTACAACTCTGATCAACTCAACACTTCTCTGATCCAGAAATTCTGTTGTGTTGGATGAAAGTGACTTTCTCAGGTGTGCTAGTTAGATACAGGTGTTAACCTGACAATTGAAAGCCAAACTTCTCGGCACATCTATGAAGAAATTAGTAGTTAAGGAAAAATCCTGAACAAGTCTGTGGGTCATTATCTGATTGATGTGGGAAAACCCAGCCCACAGTGGGTGGGACCATTCACTGAGCAGGCAGATAAGATGGAGGGAGATAGTTCCATTGTTTTGCATTCTTCAAAATACTTTGGCAGACTTGCAGTCTGGAAAGTGAGATTTGACCCTCTCTCAGTAATGCCTGTGGATACAGTGTGACCAGCTCCCTGGGCACTTGGTGGTGGTGTGAACTCTCCTGTCAAGAAGAACTGTAAAGTATAATGGCGAATCATAAGTAATAAAAAAAAAAAAAACCTGTTCCCTTGAGTTGTTTGGTAGTGAATTTATAGGCATCATGCAGACAAACTGCAGCACTCAGTGATGATTGTCACAGTGTGCATTGTCAACACATGCACTGGTTGGGCTCTCACGGCGTCCCCAAGCACTGGGCTGACCCGTATGTGTCTATTTCCTCATTTAATCCTCACAACTGTTTCTCGGGGGGAAAAGCATCAATTCACTTCCTAAATTAGGAAACTGAGGCACAAATGGGAAATTCTCTAGAGGCAACACAGGCAGGAGGAGCATGTGAATGTCAGACCTCGCGTCCTGGTTACAAGGGCACGACATGCAGTTGTTTCACAATGGCTAAAAGCCATCCATGTATTACTAGGAATAAAGTGTTTGTAGTACCATCTTGCCCTCTATAACTTCAACTGGAATATTTTCCTGTTTATCTACTGCACCTTACTTTTAAAAGGAATCTGTACTTCAAAAAAGAAATGTCCACGAGGAATTTGCCTTCACATATATCCAAGTGCTTCTCAAAGTTCTTGATATTTTGATAGTAGGAGCATTCTACCTGCTATCTATGAATTTTATCAAAGGAGGATGCTCCACATGTCCTGCAGGTATCACTCAAAAATCTATTTCTTCTCCACATGGCATTCTTCTTTGCCTATTCCATTCCCCGGGTGTTTCTATAGTAACCTGGCATCCTCAGCTAGCGCCTTTTATTGGCACTAAATGATCATTTCTAATCAGCCCTCTACTTGTTCTGAAATGCACCCTCCAATTCATACCATGACACATCACGTGTAATTTTAACAGGACCTGAAGCATTTCTGCACTTGAGTTCAACTCACATGTGCACGGGAGTGAAACTATCTAGAATCATGGTGTTGTAGACTCAGCTTTTAGCTTCACAGCTAATAAAAAGTAGCATGCTGGTCTGGGGAACTTGAAAATTTAACCTCACCCCTTCATGCCCATTACAATTTCCACTGCTTACACATGAGGACAGCTGACCGGAGACAGACGCAACTTCTAAGAAAGGGAAGTTTCAGAAACACCTTTTCTTGGTCAGTCTCATTTTCCCATGGAAAGCCTCTGATTCTTCCATACACAGAGCAGGATATGAGCAGAATCTTCATAATATCAGATAATTGGGCTTTATTATTTAATAATACACTCCGGGTCTGTCACAGAGGAACGAGACCCATTCGAGTCGGGCTTCATGGCCAGAAAGGCATGTGCCAAAGCAGGTGAGAGACACCCCTGCACACTCACAGGACGCTGCAGAGGATGACGCCACTCACCTTTAAACCTGTCTTGCTGTTAAACCACGCCACTTGTCAGTCCATCTGTGTGTGCATGTGTGCACACGTGTGTGGATCCCTGCAGAAAGCACGCACGTGTGCACACAGAGATCATGAGGCAGCCTCAGGCGCTGTCCTTTAGGTGCTATCCATCTTAGCTTTTTATTTTTTTATTTTTTATTTATGTATGTATGTATATATTTATTTATTTAGAGAGTGTGTGTGTGTCTGTCTGTCTGTCCTAGAGCACTGTGTGTCCCTGTGGAAGACCAAGCGTGACTTCGGGAATCATCCTGGATTGCCTCTTCTTCCTTTTTACTTTGCTCAGGAATTTCCTAAGCTCCACCCACCAGGGCCAGAAGTGCAGGCTGCCACCATTTCTGCCTGGTTGTTTTTTAAGTGGGATCTTCTGCTTGCAAGACAGAGTCTTAAGCCCTGACCCATCTCTCCAGCCCCCCCTTAGAACCTTTTAGAAGGATCTTTTAGAAAGGTTCTCTTGCCTGAAGTCATTATGCTAATCCTCCTGTCTGTCTCCCAGGAACTGGGATTGCAAGCGGGCACCACAACACCTGGCTTTTTAAACATGGATTCTGTGGGTGGCAATCAGGTCCTCAGGCTTGCAAACAATGTGCTTTATAATTAGACCAATTCTATTGTACTTGTCATTTAGGAAGATTAATTGATTTTCCAAATGTACACATTCAAACTGTTCCATCTACATCTTTTTTCCAACTCTGTATCAACTGATGGCAACACATAAAAATATAGAGTTTGATAAAGAAATAATAAAGAAAATGAAATCATGCCATTTGCAGGAAAATCAAATGGGAAATTATTATATTGATCAAAGTAACCGAAACTCAAAAAAATAGATGCTACATGTTTCTCTCATATGTAGGTCCTAGATTTAAATTTTTATATATGTGTATATAAGTGTGTAGATATACGGATGTCTAGAAAATACAAAGAGGAGCATGAGCAGGGAAAAGAAAGTAATAGAATACATGTGACGTAAAATTTAACAAGATGGGGGCTGGAGAGGTGGCTTAGGGGTTAAAGCCTTTGCTTTGCAAGCAAAAAGACCTGAGTTCAAATCCCAGATCCCAGGTAAAAACACCAGGTGAAATAGCACCTTCCTGCCCTTCTGGCCCTAGAAGGCAGAGCCTGGAAAACCCCAGAGCAAGGCAATGAGGAAGTAGAGCAATCCAAGATGATTCCCAATGTCACCCTTTAGCTTCCACAGGCACACACAACCCCTCTGATACACACACACACACACACACACACACACACACACACACACACAGAAAGTAGACAGGGTGCTACTTGGGATAGGGGTACCACCAGCAAAGGAGCTGGCATGGAGGGGAACCAAAAGAAAGGATTGAGGAGAAAGATCAGCAAAACAAAGCATGTATAAAATATTGTGAATCTCATGATTTACAATGCTAATATTTAAAGACTAATAAAAGAAAAGTCTCCTCATAAGGAAATCTCCAGGGTGGCTGGGCCCAATGGAATGCATGTGAAATGCCAGCACCCAGAACAGAGTGAAAAGTATGATCAGGGTTTGAGGATAGCCTGGGCTGCATGACAAGACCCTTTCTCTAAAAACAAAGGGAGGGTGGGGGAGGGCCAGCCTTCCCCTGCTCTCTGCTGCCCAGTCTGTTAGGAACAGCTTCCAGGGCCATCCCAAAACCATGATCTGAGCTGCTCCACTATGCCATGATGAGCTAAAACTCCCTGAAGCCATGAGCCTTGATCAATCTGTCTTCCCTTAAAAGAAAAATAAAAAGAAAACTACAGGCCAAATAGTCACCTATGGATACTTGCTAATATTTAGAAGGAAGAGTTAACACTAACCTTACACATATTTAGGAAATCAAACAGATGAAACCTTTTAGTTCCTTAGAACAGAAATAAGCTAGATCAGCCTCCTTTCTCAGAATGTGCTCTGCTTCCATTTCTAGCTACCAACCTCTTCCAAGCTACTTTGAGTCACAACTTGTTTGGCTTTTATGTGAGGTGTTTTGTGGGGTTTTTTTTTTTTTTTTTTGCATGTGTGCAGATGCCCCTATGTATGTGGGGAGTGGGTGTAGGAGTGTGTGTGTGTGTGTAGAACAAGATACTGTGGAGGCCCAAGAATGATATCAAGAAATCAGTCTGGATTGCTCTACCTCCTTATTGCCTCAACCTGGGATTTTTTCCAGGCTCTGCCATCCAGGGCCAGAAGTACAGACCACAATGATTTCTACTTGGCATTTTTTATGTGGGATCCAGGATCCAAACTTAATCCTTCAGTTTGTGAGGCAAAGGCTTAACCCCTGAGCAATCTCTCCAGCCCCATCACAACTTCTTTTAGCCAAGTGATACGCTGAGCTCCAATTGGCTCAGCCTAGATGCAGGTCCACCCTGTAGTAGATGGACATGGCCTCCTGCCAATGGCAAGGATGGGAGATGAGGAGAAAGCCCACAACTTGTAACACAACAGTCTATCCCTCCATTTGCCATCCTTGAATCTCAAGAGCATTATCATACTACCAGCTCCATTTCTAGCAGCTTCCAGAAGGCCAAGGACAGGAGAGGCAGGGAGTTCCTGGCACCAGAAACAGCTAAGATGTTTTCATTGAGCTGTCCTCTTCTGAGAAAAAGAGATGGTGGAAACGAAAGCCTCTCTTGTGTCTATGATAGAAATATAGAGAACTGTGTCTTTTTAATATTTTATTTGAGGACAGACAGATAGACAGACAGACAGACATGCCATAGGTCACAGGTAGACATCAGAGGACAGCTTACAGAAGTCAGTGCCTCTACCATGCAGGCTTTCAGGAGTCAGGTTCATGTCTCCAGGTTAGCATTAGTGAGCAGACAGCTTTCCTTACTGAGCTGTCTTGCTGGCCCCAGAAAGCTGTGCCTTCATGGAACGGTGAGGGATCTTAAATGCAATGGCTGGGGTTTCAGAATGTGCTAGTAGCTACCATGCGCCCTCTAGCATGATAACAGCAGAACCTGCCGCTGACACCCCGTTAAAAACCCTAGCAGAGCTCACAGCATTGCTGCTCCCAAGCTCTCGGTCTCCTGGTACCTTTTCCTTCCCCTAGTGATGAGGACCTACAGCTCGGGGCTGACACTTGCACGGGAAAAGAAACAAAGTATATCACATCCCCTTCTCTCCCCCACCCCCAATCAAGCTGAGAATCTCCTAGTCCTCTCCAAAGCCTGGATGGAAACTAGGCCTCCTGACTGAAAGGTTTGGATCTTTGTGGCTTCCTAAGACCAGTCAATGAAGTTCTGCTCTACATTGATGTTAGATTAGCAATTCATGTGGATCTCTAAGTCTGCCTCCTCGGTTAGAAGTTGCTAGCATCCCTTTCACTGAAGTCGTTCTACTTTTTTTAAAAATTGCTTTGATAAACTCTATACCAGCCTTAATCCTTAATCATAAACGAGCAAAAAAATTGTCGAGAACTACCATCTGCCAAGTGTTGCCTTACTCCGATTATTTAATCCTCAAACTGGCCCTAAGGTAAAGGATGCGTCGCCTGGTAATTGCAAAGCCTGAGATCAGAGAGAGAACAGACCTGCTGAGGTCACCGAGCTACGGAGCCCGCCAGTTCTTCCTGTACCGTGGACCTGTTCCCAACCATCACTCCAGCCTGTCCTCAGCTACAGGACCCTGTGATAGAGTGCTCGTCACGAATGCCCCTTGATTGACAGCAAAGGTGCGAGGATGCTCCCCGTGTGCCAGGCATGGTGGCACACAGCTCTAACCCCAGCACACGGGAAGCGGAGGTGCAGAATGGCGAATCTGCGTTATGTCGTGAGAGGTGCAGAATGGCGAATCTGCGTCATGTCATGAGCCTGGTTCTAAAACAAAACAGTTTCATACGTTCAAAATCAGCAATGTTTTCAAGAAAGAAAACATTCTTGTAAGGAAAAAAAAAAACCATAAACACCAGTGTATGGACTCTTTCACATCATAACTGTGACTAAACCAGTAGAAACCATTGAAAGTGGAATGCTGCTAACATTGCACAACTTAAAATTTTCCATTAAAAAGAATGATATTGGATGATTGTGCATTTTGTGTGCATGAAGGAGAGGGGCCTTTACCTCTCCCAACTGCAAGTGTCATTACAAAGTGTTACATATTTATTAGCCCATCTGCTGCTACAGCATTAAAGGAGGGGAAGACCTTACTATAAGCAATTTATTCACAGTTACGGTTCTACCACCTGATGTGCAAAATACCAACACGTGGCAAGCATTTAGCATTGTGCTGAGTAATTTCAATCTTCACTTTAACTCGTAGCATTTTTTAAGACCGTAAAAGTGAACATTTGCTTCCCATCCAGTTTGGTTCCATCTTTTGGCTGAATAAAATAATCGCTGGTACTTGTGAGGACCAAGATGGTTTGCTTGTCAGTGCAGTTTTCTGGGATTTCAACTAATTAAGGTGATAGAAACATGATTACATGGTCACAAGCGTAGCAGCTGCACATTAGCAGAACTGACAAGGCAAAGCTTTGGAAGGTGAATTAGAATCAGGCTGCCCAGGTATTTCCAGGGCAGACAGCTCTGCTGAGAGGCAGCTGCTCTATTTTGCTAACACTGAATTCGATTGCAGTGCAAGCTGAGACTGTTTATCTCTCTTGGCAAAAGGCCAGCAGTGTGTATCAGCTGGAGATCTTTCAAAAACAACTGATCCCAAAATAACAGTCAAATAAAGATCAGAGCAAGACAACACAGCCAGAGTATGACATTTACACTTGGAACATCCAGACAGAGTAGCCTGTCTACTCTGTCCCCATCTCCTACTTCAATACTACCCAAAAGGGGACAGGTGGGCTTTCAAGGTGAAATGGTATCTTAAAGGTCTTCTGTCCAATCACAAAGAAGAATTTAGCTCCTTTAAACAGAACCCCCTGTTTCACATCTGGTCATGAGAGTCCAGTGGATTGCCACCTGTTGTTCTTAGCAAAATCGCCTGTCATGGGTCCTTCGGCATGAGTTCTGGGTTATCACCACTGCATAGTAAACACCCTAAATTCAAGTGGTATCAGACCACGGCCATGCTATTATGCTAGTGGATTTTAGAGGTGGATTCAAGATGTCTGGGGCTTTGGCTGGGAAGATTTACATGGCATGGGTATCATTGAAGGTCTGGCAACTAGAATAGCCAGTGCCTAGCTGGGGACATATAAAGCCTAGCCTTTGATTGGGGCTACTTCCTGGAGAACCTACCTATGACCTCACCACCTTTTAACATTGGGCGTCTACCAATATGGCAGCAGAGTCTCAAGATAAAACATCAAGAAAATGGTCATGCAGTAGAATGGTGAAAGTGTAACACTTCCTGAGCCACTTTCAGAAGTCACACAGCTTCTCTACACAGTATTCTATTGGTCACTCTGGCTGTTAATCCTGAGGTGATGTGACAGGATCTAGAATCACCTAGGAGGAAAACCTCTGGGCATGGCAGGAAATTTCTAGATCAGATTAATGGAAGCGGAAAGACCTACGCCATATGGACAATGCAATTCCAAGGGCTGAAGTTCTTCGCTGAACACAAAAGAAAAAGTAAGCAGGGCACCAGAGATCACTTCTTTCTCTGCTTTGCAGCTGCAGATGCAATGTGACCGGCCTCCCTGACGTCCCAGCCATAATGGACGGTACCCTAGAACAGTGAGTCAGGAAAAAAAAAAAAAAAAAAACAAAGAGAAAACTTTCCTTAAGCTTTTTTAGTTAGGTGTTTTGTCAGAACAACTGAGAGAGTTACCATTCGCGCCAGCCCAGATTCAGAGGGGTCGTGGCAAAGTCGCACTGCAGAACAGCCAGAAAGACATTGGTGTGAGGTCAAGGGAATAAAATCAGGCACAGGAATAACAGAGCAGAGTGACTTCCACTTTGGTTTCTGCTCTGGTTCTCTGAAAGGAAACTGTGACAGAGGAATAAAGGTGCCAGGGAGACGTTACTGGACAGTGCCTTCAGTCAGTCAACAGATTGGACACCATAGAGAGCAGCCACATGATTCAGAAGTTCTGCAATCTTCTTATTTCCAGACTTATGGGAACTGTGTGACTCCTATCCAGACACACTGAAGGTTCATGCAACATTTGTCCATAGATTCCTCTGCTTGGGGCTTTTATCCTTGCTTGCTCCGCCCCCTTCCAACTTATCACTGTCCTTACACTTTTCATATACGCTTACACTCACATCAAACACCACTTTACACACTTCGCACTCGACTGAAAAGTCACTATTCTGTGAAAAACCAATCTCGCTGACCCAGCCTTTATACTAACTGAGTGAAATTCCTATAATAGACACTCAAAGTGTACCATGGTTGTAATTTCTTTACGTATCTAATGTCCATATCTTTGTCTTAACTGATTTTGCTAACCATTATCAACCTACCCCCCACCACCACAAACACACACAAAAACATGCATACAATTATGGAACGCATGACCCAAGGAAAGGGCTTAGCAAACTTGTTGGAACGCATCATACAGTTATTAGGCATCTCTTGTCCACCAGTTGTGGTGTTGGGCATGGGAACACAGGGTTGCTGGGTTAAGCCCACTTGTGCCAACTTGAGAATCACCTTTTAATGGAAGCGATGATAAAAAGGTTCAACCATGGCAATCATAAGCCTGCAACAGAGGTGCTACTGACCTTAGACCTACAGGAGACTCACGTGGCCAATGGCCAGCTGTGAATTAGACACTCACGAGGCCCCATAGAGCACGGAAAAACAAAGGACAACCCACAGGTTGGGCCGGGGTCATGTAAAAATATCCGGGTGAACTTAGTAGACTCCAAGACAAGAACCCAATCACAAAACTGATCAATAAAGGAAAGTGGGGTTGATAGATAAAGTTATGGGACACATAGGTAGAAAGAAAGGCTGCAAGAGAGAATCTCATATATCCTTGGAGTCTAGGAAGGCTTTCTTGGGAATATGATATCAACCTTTCTCCCTTTTCACCATCCACCCCAAATTCCCCCTCCCTGCCAAGCGCCTATGCACATAGGTCTCTGCTTCTTTCCTTGCAGGAGCGAGGATTTATTCCCTTGAAATTTATATTTCTGTGTGCTGCAGAACAAATCAACATAGCCCAGGAAAAAAGAAGCATAAACATACTTCTCAGTGTAGGTGGCCTATTCAATATTCTCTTGTACGTTAATTAAATTATATTAACAAGAGAGCACTTTGGCACTGTGAGACATGATGGCTCTCTGCTTAAAAAGAAAGGATACCCTGATTGTGGTATTACAGCTTGAGTTATAGCACTTAGCCAGAGGAATGCCTCCAAGGTAGACTCTATGGAACTTCTCGAAGAACCAGCTTCGAAGCATTACTATGAAGGAGGTCAAGCTGTCCTTTAAGCAATTCAGCTGTTTGCAGAGGTCTCTTCTACCTCTCCACCTAGTAGATCTTGAAGTCAGAGCAGTTAATAAGGTTCCTTAGAGCCCAAGGTGGACAAGGAAGTCTTCAAAGTTACCACCTTATATGGAAAACTCAAGTGAGGCCATCACTTCTGTGCAGGAACCAAATTTGATAGACATTTGATGGACAGGAGTTTGAAGCTTAAAGAATCATGACCGGTATTCGGATTCCTCTGTTCATTTCAACAGACTGTGAGTTCTGCTTTCTAACAGGCCCTTTTCTGAGTACTTGGGAATTCAACAGCCAACAAATGGTCAAAGCCACTCTCCCTACAGCAGTTAGAAGCCAGTGGGGATCCACATACACACGCAGACAGACTCATAGGTACAATGCTCTTGGAGATGGTAAGACGGGGAACAGATTAAAGAGGATCTCATAGGTATAGGAGAACCATCTGGCATGGTCTAGTCAGGAAAAGTCCCCGAAGGAATCATTGGACCAGATTTGTTTTCTTGGTAACAGTGGATAGATGGAGAGGGGGGGGGGGAGAGCAAACAAAGAACATTAGGTTTTTCTTCCTCATTTCTCTTCTTCCTCCCTGAAAGGTAGAAGCAATGCCTAGAGGTGACAGCTGCCTAGTAATGCAAAATCAAAAGTCACACCCCGGAGAAAGAAGCTCTAAGCATCTGCCCTTGGTTTTTCCTTGAAGAGTAGCAAGATCCACAGAAGAACAACAAACGACTCTTGAATAGAATTCAGTGTTCTTTGAACTTGAGGCTGGGGGCTAGTTACATCTTTATTTTTGCCAGTCCCTGAGGTTTAGCATCCTCTTACATTATGAAAGTAGAGAAAATCCAGCAATGCCTATGGCTTTGTGTGGTAGTTCGCTTCCACATGGCAACACCAACTTCATATCCAGTCCTGTGGGTGTATCAGTTGTGTGTTCTTATGTCACAGTTTAGCTTATGGGAATCTATTACTGCATTACATTTTGTTGCTATGACAAAATGTCTGACATAAGCAACATAAAGAGGGGAATTATCTCTTGTAACTCACAGTTTCAGAGATAGGCACGTGTGCGTGTGTGTGTGTGTGTGTGTGTGCATGTGCGTGTGCTCACATGCACAGATGCACTCACTTGCGCATGTGTGGAAGTCAAAGGTCACTTTCAAGCTTCCTCCCCTATTGTTCTCCACTGAATATTTTGAGACCAAGTCACTCAGTGAACCTGAAGGTTGCTATGCTGGGAATTATAGATGTACAGCTATGCCCAGCTTTCACGTGGGTGCCAGGGATCCAAATCAGGTCAACAGTTTTGCATGGCAAGGACTTTAACCATCAAGCCATCTCCTAGGTTCTAATTTCCATTGTTAAAAATATTTTAATAATCAATATACTTTTTCAAAGCCAATATAAGCGATCTCCTCTACAACCATCGTGTATTATAAAGACTTTTTTCTGAGAAAGCATCTGCAGGTTCCTCCACACTGCTAAGAGAGGCCATGGCACCAAGAAAAAAAAAAAAAGTCCAAACCCTATGTTCTGTACATGGCCGACAGAATTCCTAACTCATCCTCCTGTATTTCTGGACTATACACAAGCAACACTAAAGAGAAGGTTATTTCTGGAGCCAAGATTAGAGACACCGATGACTTCAGAGCCACTGTGGTTCATTTCTCTTGATCCTGACTCTTTTCACCTAAGTCTAGGAGGCCTTGTTGAAATACTGAGACTTCTGGAATGATACTGAAGAAAGCAGTGTCTCAGCCTTCTCAGCCTTCTCCATGATGTTTCCTCATTCCAGACCTTCCCACCACTCGGACAAATCCAGCTGACGAGGTAGGACTGTGTAGTCTTTTAAGGCCTGAAAAGTTTTCTAATTAATGGAGGTTTTTTTTTTTTCCACCTGTACAGTCGTCCTCAGACAAGCCACCCCAGCAGAGCCAGGCTTGTAGTTTCCGGGTCAGATACTTTATGGAGGCTGACGTGATGTCTTCCTGCAGGGATGATTTGCACTCTGACGGTTATCCAACTTGGCATGCACAACCTTTGAACAACCCATCCTTTATCACAGCTGTTAGTGCGCCCGGAGCCATTTGTCCAGACAGCAGTGTCTCAGCTCCTTGTGACATGACTCCTATGAGCCCTCTCAGAAGTCAAAAGAAATAATATGTCACATCCAGGAGGTGAGCAAAGGTCAGCCTTTCTCTGTGGCAACAGATCATCTGCCCTGGGGAGATGAATTCATTATTCACCATGATGAAAGCCAGTCAATTTTCTTTTCCTATTGTGTTTCGCTGCAGAACACAGCCAGAACCAGAGAAGGAAAGGCCAGAAGATTCTCAGGCACTTCTGGGAGACCTAATGTCAGTGTTGGATGGCATGAGACCCCTTGAGTTAAGGTAATGTGCTAACTTGGGTAAGCTGGTCATGTGCTTCCTTTAGACTTCTTAAGAACATTCAATGCATAGAATTCCTTTCAGTGATACTGCCCAGGTGTTCATATGGCTTATTGCACCTGGAGTTACTAGACTTGATCACATTAATCTATGGAGTAGATTAATGTGGAATAAATTACCCTGCAAGTTCGACATAGCACACTAAGCATTCCTGTGGTTGGGAATGAAGGTACAGTTTAGCTAAAGTCCTTAAGGTATAAGTAAGATGCTGGGTATCACTGTTGGTTCACCTAAAGAGTCTACAAAGGGAACCTTTGCTTCTAAGCTCATTCATGTCATTACTGACAAGAGTCATTTCCTGGGGGTCATTTGAATGAGATCTTCACTGACTGCTGTCCAGAGTCTTCCCTTCATTGCTGACCAACCTGGTCCTTTCCACTGGGCAACTCCCAGTATGGAAGCTCGCCTCCACTAAGAGATCAAATAGAAGAACAAGAAAATTCACACAGGAGGAGACTCGGTCTTTTATAATTTGCCCATGTAAGTCATAGCCTGGTGTGAGTCTTTGCATTATATGCAAGTCATGGACCCAGCCTACAACCAAGAAAAAGGGAATGAACAAAAGCATGAGTACTGGAGGGAAGGCCTACTGGGAACCATCCTAGAACTGCAGTGTGTGATTATATGAAATTCCATCAGATCTTGTATACACATTGCATTTCCAATGGTCTGAACCAAATCACAAGCACAAACTCTGGGTCCACTGATGACATATTCATACACTCAACCCACTATACATCAAAAATAATATCATTATTTCCTAAACAACAAAGTATAACAACTATTTTCATAGAATTTACATTGTATTAGTTATGACAAGTAATTTTAAGATGGTGCAAAGTACATGGGAGCACTTACAAAGCACGTGTAAAACCTGTCATTTGACAAAACAAACTTGGACACTTACAAATTTTGGTATCCACAAAGAGTCCCAAATGAATCCCCATGGATACCAAGAGATAACTATATACTGCAGTCCAACATGGAGAGATTCTTAACCTCAGGTCCACAGACCTTGGGAGGCCTTAAAAGTCCTCTCAAGGTTAGAGGTCAAATATTGGACAAACAAGGCTATTACTGAGAAGGGGGTCCTAAATGGATTCCAAGACTCCCAGAAATTTAAGAGGTACTATTTCAAAATTTTTGTGAACCACCTATCTAGATTATCAAAAATATCCTCGATGGTATCCCAGGACCAGTAGAGGAAATGGCAGCTATAAATCATATGGAAACAGACCTGCTCTGAGGCCATCCTGACCAACAGAGTAAGACAGAGTCCTGGGGAGAGAATCAGGGAAAGGGAAATCCTAGCCCAGGACCCCCAGGGGTCCTGGCATTTGGGGTGGGGTTTGCTCTATTTTTGCTACATTGCTTTTAGTGTTATGTGGTCTTACTGGGGAGCAGTACTATGTGTTTCAGAAGGCACCCCCAAAATGTGAATCTCTTCCAGTTATGTGCAGATATTACTTCAACAAAGTGTCCTGACCTATAAAATCAGTTCTCACCTCTTTTCTTTCTCCTCTAATTGTTTCCTTCGATTTATTCAGAAATGGGATGTATATAGAGTTGTGATATACTTCAGTGTTCACATCCACAGAATGGAAAGTGAATACACAGCTATTTAAGAATTCACACTGATTACAGTAAAATATAATGATGGACTATAATCACTTCTCAATGAGTGATTTGGCTAAGATCAAGTGTGAGAGGGGAGAAGGGCTAGAGATGGTGACTAGCCCACTCAATGAAACCACTTTTGCAAGAATACCCGCAACACAGTAAGCCAAGCACATGGCTACAGTGCTCCACGAAGCTTTTCCTTCGATTTATTCAGAAATGGAATGTATATAGAGTTGTGATATACTTCAGTGTTCACTATCCACAGAATGGAAAGTGAATACACAGCTATTTAAGAATTCACACTGATTACAGTAAAATATAATGATGGACTAATCACTTCTCAATGAGTTATTTGGCTAAGATCAAGTGTGAGAGGGGAGAAGGGCTAGAGATGGTGACTAGCCCACTCAATGAAACCACTTTTGCAAGAATACCCGCAACACAGTAAGCCAAGCACATGGCTACAGTGCTCCACGAAGCTTTTCCTTCGATTTATTCAGAAATGGAATGTATATAGAGTTGTGATATACTTCAGTGTTCACTATCCACAGAATGGAAAGTGAATACACAGCTATTTAAGAATTCACACTGATTACAGTAAAATATAATGATGGACTAATCACTTCTCAATGAGTTATTTGGCTAAGATCAAGTATGAGAGGGGAGAAGGGCTAGAGATGGTGACTAGCCCACTCAATGAAACCACTTTTGCAAGAACACCCGCAACACAGTAAGCCAAGCACATGGCTACGGTGCTCCGAGAAGCCGCATGCCTGGTTTTCATATCTCCTTGGCATTCCTTACTGTTCCGGTAAACTTAACCCATTGGTCTGTGGGGACTGTTAAATCCAATACCAGACATAAAGCACTTACTCCAGCTTGTGGTCCAGAATCCTGGCAACACTACTGAGGCACGCCCAGACATTGCTGTGCAGCCAACAGGGCCCCACCATCAGTGTGAATGCTCTTCCGAAGCAGTCCCAGCACTCAACAGATCTGTTCTCAGCCGCTGTCACTGAAAACCAATTTTGACATTAGTGACTGTGTTAGTTTCTTTTCCTGTTGCTGTAGTAAAATAATCTGACAATGGCAATTTAAAAGGAAACAGGATTTATATTTGGCTTAAACAGAGTCCATCATGGTGGGGTTAACATGGGGGCTGGAGCATAAGGTTGGCTCTTCACGCTGCGCTAGCAATTGGAAACAGAACTGGAAGTGGGGTTCAGTTATAAGCCTGAAGGCCCACCCTCAGTGACCTACTTTGTCAGGTAGGGCTCCAAAAGGTTCCACATCTTCTCCAAATAGCACCACCAGCTGGGAATCAAGTGTTCAAACATGAGCCCATGGGAGACCGTTCACAGTCAAAACACAGTGGTGACTGAAGCCCTTGCAACGCACCAGGTGAAACGTGAACAGTTGATTTGCCTCTGTGAGCTCCAGAGACAGATTCCACAAAGCTCATAAACTTCCCCTGCTAGGGATTGGGAAAGCATCCACCCACCATCCCTTTGCCAGCATGGCTGCAGAATTAGCCCAGGATGTTTTTACAAGTTCACAAGAAGGTAAAGAAAATGCATGCTTGTCTAGGTCTCTTCCAAAAGCAAACATGAGGCATGAGAAGAAAGAAAGGTTTCAGGGAAAATAACACTGAATGTTTATTGGGAAATAATTCCCACAGCATAACAATCCATTCACCCTAGAATAAACCCAAAGTTAGTCATTGCTATCATTTTTGCAGCAGCATCTGACATTTTCAAAAGCAAATAAAATAATCATTAAGTGCACAATGTCTCCTTGATGCTCTTTAATGATCGCTTACTATGAAATAAAATATTTTACCCAGAGAAGAAAATGCCCAGTACTACCACCAGGTCCTGTGTTAGTGCAGGGCCTACATGGCATCATGTACCTATCTTCATAAAAGAAAGGTCTGAAGATCTGGTGCAGAAGAGAACACTGGGAACAGATCTTGTCAGATCATATGCTGTGTGGTTTCTAAAGCGGGTCACAGCACACTTTTAAATCTTGTGGATTTTATGCTGGGCACAAGAGACCTAGGCATGAGCACAAGGTGCTTGAAAACAGAGACACATGACATAAAATGGTGTCTCTGTAACTGCTGTCATAATTCCTCCATCTACAAAGTAACTCTGGAAAAAGAGAACAACAACAAAGAAGAAGAAGGAGGAGGAGGAGGAGGAGGAGGAGGAGGAGGAGGAAGAAGAAGAAGAAGAAGAAGAAGAAGAAGAAGAAGAAGAAGAAGAAGAAGAAGAAGAAGAAGAAGAAGAAGAAGAAGAAGAAGAAGAAGAAGGAGCAAGACCTAATGTATTTCTTGGTTAATGAGCTAGCATAGGCTTTTTTTCAATCCTTGGTCCTACAGACATTTGGGGACAGAAAATTCTGCATTGCAGGATGTCAGTGGGACTGCCCTGTGTACAAGGCTTTAAGAGGTACAAGAGCTTTCACTGGCCTCTACCCACTTCCCACTTGGGATAATCAAAAATCGCTTCCAGACATTGCCAAATCTTCCCCCACCTGGGAGGATAACACGAGAATCTCTTGTATTAAGAACCACTCATCTACTCTTTACAATGGAGTATGATTTGCCATAGAGAAGAAAAAGTATGCTATTCCCAGAAAAATGGATGTAACTGGAGATTGTATTAAGCAAAATAAGCCAGACCGAAATGGAAAAATACCACAGCTACTCTCATGTGAAGAATCCAGACTAGAAACAAGCAAAAACCTAGGTGTGGCAGTTTCACCTTGCAACTCCAGCACTTGAGAAATGGAAGCTAGGAGCACCAGGAGTTGAAGATCATTCCTGGCTACATGCATAGTGAGTTCAAGGCTAACCTTAGCTACATTACACCCTGTCTCAGTAGCAACAACAAAAAGATACAAGAGTAGAAGAGGTTCTACTTGAAGGAGACAGGAAGGACTAGTAGCAAGAGGAGAGGGGAAAAGAGAGGGTTAAAGGGACAATATAATCAGAGTACATTGTCTACGTACGTTACTTTTCTCAAACCTATGACAGAATATCTAGCAGAAACAACTTCATGGAAGAAAGATTCGCTTGGCTCCTGATTTGACGGGATGTGGTCCATCACGACAAGGGAGCATGGCGTTCGAAAGAAGTGGGGCTAGATTAAAACTCTCAAGGTCTGTCCCTCATTGGTGCATGTTCTCCAGCTGAACCCCATCTCCTAAAGGTTCCACAGTCTTCCAAAGTACACTAGGAGTTACAAGCCAACTATTCAAACACCTGAGTTTATGGGGCACAGTGTACATCTAACTACATTTGTAAAAATGTCACGTTGCAAACTTGTACTTTGTACTGAACAACAAATACTAGTAATTTGAAATTTTAAAATGTTTATAAAACCAAAAAAGAAGAACACTGATCTAGGCTCTCCAGAACTGTGAAAGATGGTTTTTCTGTTGTTTAAAAGCTATAAAAAGCTTCTGGTATTTTGTTAAAGCAACTCCAACAGACTAAGATAGCATTGTTCACTCTCTTAATCCTTCAATCATTTGAAGAATAATTACTATGTTCCTGATACCCATACCAGGCAGGGACTAGGTTTAAGGACTAAACAGTTGGACAACCAGAAGCCCCTTGAGCCAATTAGAACCCAATAGTGTTCCAAAAGAAGTTATGGGATCCTGGGCAAGGCAGGTCTCAACCAGACCAATTCACTATAGAAACTACTCAGGAATAATGCCAGCCAAGATGTGTGGATAGCCTGAGAGTGAAGGATGTGTTGATGAGCGAATAAAGGAAACCACAAGCCAAGTCAATCTGACCGTGCTTGCTCCAGCAAGACAGAACGCTGGATTGGAGAAGAACTTCACTGCGATGAATTATTCCCCGAAACAGCTGATGGGAAATTCGCAATCATCCTCGGCGCCATAGATTGAGTTCAGAGACTGTGTCGCCACTCTAATTAACAAGATGAAAGATTCATTTATAAATCAAATGCTCATATTAAAAATTCAGAGGGCAGCCATCAATATTTTTCTGCTTGTGCTAAATTCATATAATTGTCTGTAATAAATGACATTCGAAGATAATTATTGGGAAATTAACAGAATATCCAATTGAAGTGCTTCTCATGGGTGTTTGCCAATTTAGGGAGCTAGTTAATGGAAAACACAGGCTTGGGTGGATCCTAAGCACTATAATATCACCAACTCCCCATTGAGAATCACAGAGATTCTGTTTCAACGGCATAGTTCTCAAAACAGAGTCAGCGAATTAGGAAACATGAGAGACATTGCCTTTAGCAAAGAACAGGTCCTGCTTCTTCCCACAAACAAAGTCTGATCTCGGTATGGCCTTGATCAAGCCATTTGAATCCTAAGGGTGTGAAACAAGGACAGGTAAAGCAGTTGAAGACACCTGGTCACATGATCACAATATCACAGAGCTGCATGACCCTAGAGAGAGTTCTGGGTTCTCACCAATTTTCAAGCCACCCACCAATTCTAAGAAGTCTTGTGTCTGGCCAGTACAATCCCTGACACCTAGAACAGCAGCATCTTCATCATTCAGGCAACTAAGAATTTTGACTGAGACATAAATAACTAGAGGAAAAGAGAAATTATATATTAATCAAGTTTATCATTCAGGTTAGGCTCTCTGTGTAAGTTAAGAGTAGCTCACTTTTAGAAATATAGCTGGGCATGGCAGCCAGAAACCATTTAGCTTTGATAAATGTAGGGAGAATGGTTTGGAGGGCACCTGTCTCCGACTGAAATGGGAACAATAAGAATTATGACCCGAGAGAGAGGTGGAAGAGGGCAGTCAATCCATTTACCAGAATACATAAAATGAAGTCATTAGCCAACAAACAAACATAGGGCAGAAGTGCTGTTCAGATTGGTGTGATTACTTGAGGTCCCTATTTAAAAGAATGATTAGGATGAATGACAAATATTCAGGGTCAGTTATGAATCAGGGCAACAGTGCTTCCCGGATTGTCTATCTGGCTCCTGATTATACTCCCACAACACCTTCCCCAGGAAAGCGCCCACTCAAAGGCCATGAGCCAACTGGCAGTATACTGTAAGTACTTAATAAACCTGGGTAACAAGACACAGAGAATCTTGCAGAAGAGGGAGTAGTAAGAATGTAAGACCCTGAGGGTGGGAAGAGGTACTGCCAGACAGTATCTTCTGTTCATGACAGGGCTGCCATATCCAAGAACTCACTGCAACTATGTCCACTTCCATAAGACCTGAAACAATATCAATATCACCATGGATGAGGGAAGATCTCAAGAAATACTGCACTTCCCTGACAGACTATTGCAGGCTAATGCCAGACAGAAGGCAGGGAGCTTCCTGACTCAACAACTTAACCACTGATAAAGCATCCATGCCCCAGCAAATACTCAGGTACTTGCCAGTACAGACATCGCAGATGAAACCCAGATGTATGCCACACATACAAAAAGACACGAAAATAGAACACTGGCTGAACAGGAGAAAATATGAGGTGGAGCAGAAGAGTGGATGGGAATGGATAATAAGGGGTTAAAAACTCAAGAATTTGTTATATTTATATATAAAAATATCAAAGAATAAAAAGGATAAAAGTAGTATATGTAAATACATAAAAGAAACCTGGAAACCCCTAGATAAAGAAATGAGAGACATGGTCTTACTTCTATATATCCCACGAGGACAGGAAAGTCCTTTGACACCCACAACCCAGGTAAATAGATGCTAATGTCAGAAACCTCTATGCAAGTATGATCCACACTATCTCATGCTCCTCAGTGAAACAGTGACATAGTGGAGAAAAATATTCTTGCTGGAGCATTAAAACTAAAGAAACTGTGTGTGTAGACCTTCAAGGTGACCCAGTGGTTATCATCTCTGATATTCACACCAGAGCTCGTCCCTTCATATACTAAATAGTACTAGCTCGTTCCACCACTAATCACTTCCAATGCTGGCTCCCAAAGGACACAGTGATTTTATTTTTTTAAATGTACTTTAGTAGTTTATTTCTGAATGTAAATATATTGTTATATATGTTTATAACTGAGATTTCATTTATTTTTTATTTTTTATACATTTTTTATTATTTCTGCTCATACAAACTTAATAGGTAGACCAGTTCCCTCCCTCCTTCCTTCTCCTCCCAAACCCCCTGTTCCCCCTTCTCTCCTCCCCATCCCCCAGTGCCTCCCCCCCAATTCCCAGAGAGTCCTTTATTGTGTATGCCTGACTCTCCTCTGGGCCCTCCTCACTGATGATGTACAAGGACCCAGTGGCATTTCCCTGAACCCTTTCTCGTGTTCCCCTTAAGCATAGGAACACTACTGTGGCTGTCAATCCCTTGCCTCCAAGGATCTTGGTGCCTTTAGCAGATGCTAGACTTTGTGAGGTCAATAGTGCGTTGGACATTGCGCAGGGCATGCAAAGTCCAATTATGATTGCTTCGGCCCTAACTAGTGTGGAGAATCTTGCAAATCATTGCTCCTCCCATCCTTTTGCTCTTACAATCTTACCGCCCCCTCTTCCACAAATGTCCCTGAGCTCCAGGATGGGGAGAGATTAGGCTGGCCTAGTTCTATGTGGTTGATATAGGGTCTCTGAAATTCTGGACTGTGGTTTGTTGATTTTCTTTTGCAGTTTTGCTGCTCCTGCAATGCCCTTCACTCCATCCTGATGGGCACTGTATGTCACCCCCTGGTCAGAGACAAAAAGCTGTTAAACTGGAGTCTTGTTATAATAGCACATTCAAGGGTAGATATAATAAAAGTAGGAAACCTCAGTGAGGGAGGGGTCAATCACCCATTTGCAAAATGGTTACTTTTTATCTGCCAGACTATATGCCCTCCCTTTCTGGTGAGATCATACCCCCTCAGTTGTAAATGATCAGGAACGAACGTCTGTGAACTTAACCAGGAGGACACAGTGATTTTAATATTGTTCTCTTTTGGGTCACTTTTTGCAGGTGACTGTTGCCATGCTATAGGGACATCTGAGCAGACCTCTGGAGAAAGACACCCCTGGTGAAGAAATGGGGGCTCCCCTAAATGGCAAGCCCAAACTGGTGACTTGTTGAATAAACTCTTAGATGGAGTCATCCAACCCTGATCAAACCTTTAGGTGACTTCAATAACCACCAACCAACATTTTAACTCTCACTCTTTTGAGACTTTGTAGTTCTGAAACCAAGTCACACAGCTAAGCCCATCTTGAATTCCTAATTCCCCACGGGTTGTAAGAGTTCACAAATATACATCATCTTTCAAAGCTTCAATGCTTTAGGGCAATTTGTTACACAGCAGTAGGTAATTAATCACCAAAGCTGAGTCACCTGGTCCATCAATAGAATCACCCAGGAGAGGAAGTAGGGAGCACATTCTGTGTGTCATGACTCCCTAGCCCTCCTTCCCCCTTCCCCCCTCCCCGTGGCAGGAAGTGGCTGCTCCGATTGTGGAAAATGACACTGAATCCAAAGCCTGAGTTTTATAAATTCTGAGGGGCCTGCTTTCTATGTCCCCCTATTGGTCAGATCCCAAAGAATGTAATAAAATGAGCTTTCGCAGACCAATGTGGGATTCCTGAGCTGACAAGGAGCAGAAGGCGGGAGGCAACCACAGTAACTGAGGAGCATTGGCTCTGCTCCCAGGCAGCACGACATCCAGGAAGCTTCTTTTCCGCTCTTGCTTTCATCCAGAACACCTGGCTTTTAAAGCCTCCCATCTGGAAGAGTCCAGCCTTGCAAATATGAAACCCTCCCCCTTGTCTAAACATCCCTGATTCCCTCCTGACTACCTCTGCTCCAACTCCATGAACAAAGGTGCACACTGACACCCAGAATGGAAAGTTAAATTCCCATGAAAACACAGTTGACCCCTGATCCACATTAAGGTGGGTTATGCCAGGGAAGAAAGCAATAAAACATGTGTTGGGTAGGACAGAATATATTCAGCAATGATTATTTCACATACCCTGAAACTATCCAGCTCTTTGATCATGCATCCTTACATTTGTTTTCAATGTGTACAATTGGTGGGTGTGGGCAAAGGCAGGAAGAAGTCAAGGCAATAGTATTTGCTTCCAGTCATGGTGAAAGGTATGGGTCCCCCACTAAACACTAGTTAGCTCTGGTCAGCTGGATGGGAGATAAGGAACAATCTCTTAACCACTGAGTAGAGGCAAAGAGAGGCACATGGGACCCAATGTGTGGCACAGTATTTCCTCTTATACAGAAATGAAAAGAGAATCTCTATATCACTGGTACACAGTGACTTTTTTCCATGAAAAGGAATTGCAAGGCCAGAATACATTGGTGCTGTCCCCATGACCTGCCAGGCTCAAGTGGTGGGAAGCGCCAGAAATGGGAACATGTTGCTGGAAACAACTCCTCTAACTCCTCTATACCTTTTATGAAGTAGGAGTAGTAATCATACTACAGAGTAGGAAAGCAACAGCAATAACATAGAGTAGGTTACTGATCTCTGACCAAGAGCAACAGGCAATGGACTAACAAGCAGATTCTGCAAAACTCCCATTGTCCTTAGAGTGGATAAGAAAGTCAAATAACTTGCCCTTGATCTCACAACTATTCTAAAACCAAGTCGAGTGTTGGGGTACCATGGTATACACTTGTTATCCCAGCTCGTAGGAGATTGAGGCAAGAGTATCATGAGTTTAAAGCCATCCTGGGCTATGTAGCAAGACTCTCTCTCAAAATAAATAGACACAAATAAATAAATACAACAAAGGTGTCTGGCTACACATTCCTAATTCCTACACATTCACATTCCTAATGGACTATTTTGTCTCTTGCCTCACAAGGATCAAGATAAAAGTGCAAATGAAAACCCTGTGTCAACCATAAGGAACTAGTCAGATGCCAATGCTAGGTATCATAATTGTTATAGATAAGAGGATGAGAGAAAATAAGGTCATAGCTCCCAGTAAATAACAGTTCAGAGAATCCCAGGGTTGGATATACCCATTTATAATATACAGAAAAGAGGGAAAAATGTAACCAAAGTACTGACAGATGAAAGACTAAAGGTAATAGGAGTTGCTGAATAATGCCAAACAAAAGGAGATTACAGCCATACTTTTTCAGTTAGGCCCTGTTTCCCTGTTGGCTGAGATCCATGAGAAAAAAAATAGAGAGTGAGTAAATTATGTAGGAATAAACATTCTGAAAAGATAGAACCTCAACTATTTTTCTCTAAATAACATTTCTGTTTAAACTTCATTAGGCCAACAAGCCATCATCCTTTAAAAGATACTCTACACATTGAGCCCTGTCACATTGACATACCCTCCTTATGGGGTTAGGTCAAGGTGGACTGCTGCAATCAATTTAAAGCATTGTTTGGATCATCAAGTGTGTGTTGTGGAAAAAGGGGAGACAAGTGAGAAAAAAACCTGGATGAATACCAAAAACGGAGTCAGCCACACGGGCCCACATTGAACTTCTACTCCAGGAAAATGTATCTCCAGGTTGGTGAATCAGACTCTCCAAAAAGCAGCTGGGCTTTACTCACAAGACAACCCAGAACCAAGACTGTTGCACAGAGAGAGAAGAGAAGACCCAGATGTCCTTTTCCCAGAGATTCTGCCCCTCTTTCAAGTATGGGACATGAACTTCCCAGTGCACTCAAAATGGAGAATTGCAACAGGATGGAGAATGTCAGAATGGAATTCTGAAATACTAATCCGAGAATCCTGGTGTCATGGCGTGAATGTGAGTCGTCCCCCACAGGCTCATGCATTTGAATCCTTAGCTGGTGTTAATGTAGGAAGATTGTTGCACCATTAAGGGGTAGAACCTTGCTGAAGGAAGGCATGTCACAGGGGGGAGATCTTGGAGGATTGATAGCCTGGCCCTGCTGCTTCTCACTCTCTTGCTCTCTCTGCCTCCTGCTGGCCTCCTGCTTCTGCCATCAGCTATGGTTTCTGCTATGTAATTTCTACCATGAGTGGACTTTATCCCCTCTGGAACTGTAAACCTAATAAAGACCCTCTTTCCCTTAAGTCGGCAGTGTCAGAATGCTTTCTCACAGCAAAAGAAAAGTAACTCAATAGAAATTGGCACAAAGAAGCGGGGTATTACTGTTAGACTAAGAGAATTTGGCACTAAAAGTGGAGCATTTCTGTAAAACAGAGAATTTGGTACTAAGAACTAAGGTCATTGCTGTAATATGGTGGTTGTACCTTTGGAACTGTTTTGTGGGAGAAATGTGGAAAACTTTGGAACTTTGGACTACAAAATCCATTGAATCTTGGAGACAGCTTAATGGGCCATTCTAATGACTATTTGGAAAAGAATAACACTGAAAGAGATGCCAATGGTGGAGATTCAGCTTATAGTACTCCAGAGAGGAACAGAGTCTGTGTTGAGAACTAGACTAAGGATAATTTAAGTTATGCTTTGGCAAAAAGCTTGGCTGCAATTTTCTCATGCCCTGAAAACTTGCCTGAAGTTAAGTGAAAACATAATAGACTAATGTGTTTGGCAGAAGAAGCTTCAAGACAGCATAGCTTTGAATATGTAGTGTGGCTACATCTTTGTGCTCTTATTCAATTCGGAGATGAAAAAGAACAACGAACCAAACAGAATGAAATAAAAACTGAAGCTTGATGAGGAAAAATGTATAGGCAAACTGAAAGTATCCAACCAAGAGAATATAGACAACAAAATGTCAGTTGTTATCAGATATTAGCCCTATTAAAGAGCCAGAGCCTGCTGTCATTGGAACAATAGGCAAGGCAACCCATTGAGGGGAAAGCCTCTAACAAAAGCTCCAACCCATAAAAATGAAAATTATTTTGAAAGGACAGAGCCAAAGGTCAGGACTCCAAATGAATTTTCAGTTTCTTTAAATCAACTGTCCAGGGAAATTCTCCCCACTCAACACAAAAAGTCTTGACTAAACTGTGATACAAAAGGGACAGGCCCCAACCCCAAGCTACAGCAGAACTTGGCAAAGTGATCCTCATGGTTCTGGTTTTGGAAGCATTGATAATGCAAAATTGAGGAGGTCATGGAGCCCTCAATGATTGCAGAGAGCTGCAGAGGCTAAGCAGTATATGACAGAGTCAAAAATCACTGAGAAAAGGCCCTGAGATACCACTGCATGACTTAGAGTGGTATATAAAGACTTAGACTTTAAGCCAAATCCTTTATTGCCATTGTGATATTAGAGATACTAGAGCCATCATAAGCCATCTACCGATGAGAAATATGCACCACATAAGGAGCCAGTCCATGAGTGAAGTATGTACTGCAGGCAGCAACACCGGATGAGTGGAAACACAGAAGTCTTTTGCAACTGAGATAACTTCAAGAGGTGGCTTATATGCTAGACCCAGAGATGCAGGATTTAGTTTGTTCTGATGGTTTTAGTTGTGGTATGATCTTTTCTGGACAAGCTTCCATTCCTTCATTTTGGAATGGGAATGTTTACTCTGTACCAATCTGTTTTGGAAATATGAAACCTGTTTTTCATTTATCCTACAGGAGATCGTAATTAATAGATTATCTCAAGTCTCAAAAGAGATTTTGGCCTTTGGACCATGAGGTGGCCATGAACTTGTGATGGTGAAAGGGGTAAATGTCATAGTTTGAATGTAAATTGCTCCCCACAGGCATATGTGTTTGAATCCTTTCCTGCTGGTAGTATTTGAGAAGGATATAGCACCTTTAAAAGGTAATGTCTCCCTGGGAGAAGGCGCGTCACAGAAGGTGGGTCTCGAAGATTGGTAACTTGGCCCTACTCCCTCTCATTGTTTTGCTTTCCTTGACTCCTGTTGGTTGAAATGCCCTGAACTGGCCCCTTACTTCTACCAACAATCATGCCTTATGCTTTGAGACCTCACCATACACGAATTATATCCCCTCTAGAACTGCAAGCCAAATAAATTCCTCTTTTTTTCACTTAAATTGGTTGTATTTAAGTCTTGTCTCACAGCAAACAAGACTGACTGCTACAACTATCTGACAGTCCCTAGCATCACAGAATCGTCGAATCTCATAAGCTGCTCCAAGTCAAAGATCAGCTCTTGCTCATATTCACTCCATCAGTGTCTAACACATTCAGGAGACATCCTGGCCCATTTGTATAGTCATTATCAAATGAATGTGGTCCAGGCTCAAAGAGAAAAAAAATAATTTTGATTTATATTTGTGCTTCTTTGGAGTATACAGATGATGTTAATGAAGCACTCTTTAGTCTCTCCCTGGCTGTCTCGCTGCCAGCAGAAGCCTCTCAGAACAGAACCTCTCCAACTCCTTCCACCTCTGACCTCAAGGACAGGCGCCCCACTCCCTCCTCTACCCTCATGTCCAGCCCATTAACCTTATTTCAACTTGTCCTTTCAAACTCGGGTTGTCGCCCTTACTTTATCAGCCATCTGTCTATCTTCTGTACAGATTATCTAAGACAAAAATTCTGAGCACGAGATAGCAATCACAGAGCCGACCTGGGAAGCAGGGAAGAACGTCAAATATGAAGGCAGCTGAAAGAAACAGATAATGTGGCGGTTTCTCAAGAAAAGAAAGGTAAGACATACTTGTCTCCAAAAGAGTTAGTGAACCACCACGCATGTGTGGGTTGATGAATGAGGGGTGAAGCAGATCACCCAGTTTGCAGAGACCCAGCCTGCCACATTTTTCCCCAAACCCCCACAACACTGGGAATTCTTTCCGTAACATCCAGAGTTTATCCAAATTTCATAGGAATCAGACCACCTATTCAGCAGAGACCTAGTACAAACCCATTCCTTCCTGAGTCCTAAATCGGGATGCGTTCACAAGGGTCCAACAACTACAAGATGCCTGCGTCAGATCTAAACCCACAGACCTCTCTAAATTGGCAGTACCTGCAGAAAGCAAATGAGGAACATGAAAAACAGAGCAGGCAGAGTGGTACTGAAACCTGAGCTCAGCGTAGGTCAACCTACCTACAGCATGTCCGGTAGGTAATGGATCGTCCAGAGCTCAGAGTCTAGTACAAGCTGCAGCTCTCAGGACCGAGTCTTTTGCCACTTAGCAAAAGGAATTTTTAATGCTTTTCTGCCTTGTTCCAAAGACTGTGCTTAGCCAAAGTCGCTTACAGGGAAGTGGGCTTTACTTGTAACTTAGGAGTCACTTGACATTAGAGACCCTATAGCAGTTAAGTGTCACGCCGCTGCCACATTATCCGCTCTGCTCTTTCCTCCCCCCTTCCCAGGTCACTCAAGGAAACAACCTGGCCTCATCTCCCCAGCTCCATAAGCACCTTCTCTGTGCTCATGGCCAAGGGCTGACTTTTTACATTCATAGTTGCCTGTCAAGAAGTGACAGAAAAGAAATCTACCTGCTCAAGAGCACTAAAGGGCCTGCCTCAGTCTGATGCTCAGAGGCAGCAACTGGCAAACGCAGGGGTGGGGAGAATGAGTAGGAAATTTCAGCGCTTTCGAAAACTCAAAGTGTGCTCTTCCTTTCCTGTGCTGTCGGGCAGCCAGCCAACAGCACCAGCTGCCTCTCGGAGATGCTTCAGCAACAGCTGAGTGGGCTTCACAGAATGGAGGCAGCTGAGCTGTAATGTGTTTGTACATGAGCTGCAGGTGGGATTTATTCAAAGGGTAACAGTGGGAAGGTTTGAGCAGGAAGGCTTGTGGAAGGGGAAAGGCACCGGCTGTGAATAAAGCAGTAGGACCTTTCTGGACAAAGGTCAGACAAACTTAATAAGATATTTGATATGAGAATGAAAGGTGAGGATTTACTTTGCTAACAGTGCCAAAGTGCCCAGGCAAGGTGACCTTTTTCTTTCACAGTAAATAAGTTAATGTGTGCACCCGTTTGAGGGAAGGGTTATGCAATGTGTTGTATGGACAACCGAAAGTCATACATGAATTTATTTCATCAAATCTCCCAGCAGGCACAGCCTTATTAAATCCCATTGCCTCAATTCACTGGTATGTATCCTTTTTGTCTGTTATCAGACCTCTAACACCTCAGTTTTTGCACCTTACAAATAGTGCCTTTGGGGCTGGGAAGATGGCTCAGTAGTTAGTCTTAGCTTCGCATGCAAAAGGACCTGAGTTATGATTCCCAGATCACATATAAAAAAATGCCAGGTGGGTGTGGTGGCGCACCTGGAACCCCAGCCCTGGAAGTCAGAGCCGGGGAATCTCCAGGGCAAGCCGACCAGCCAGACTAGCCCTAGTGATTGCTCTGGGCTTGATTCACAATAAGATAGAAAAGTGGTAGAGTATTGTTGCAATCGGCCTGCATGACTGCTGATAAATGACCATCAAACAGCTTAAGGGAACAAGGGGTTTATTCTCTTACAATTCCTGGTTACAGTTCTCAGTCCAGCTTGACAGGAGAGCATGCACCAACACCAGGGCTAAGGGAACTGGCCACACCATCATTGCATAAGGGCTGAGAGATGGATAATCCTTACTTGCCAGACCAGCATGTCTGGCTAAGTATACAGAAGGATGCCAACTCTCTCAACCAGCTCTCTGTGATTTATTCTAGGGCCTAACGCCACTCACCATGGGCTGGATCTTCCCTATCAGCTAGACAACCTCTTGTAGGTTTGCTCTGGGCTTATCTCAACTATTAATTCTCTACAACTGTGCCCAGAGCTCAAACCCTCAAGTTGATACCTGTGCTTAACTATGACAAGTATGATTCCTGATATCATTATTGGGCTCTACAGGCATACACATTCAGGTGCACTAGTGTGTATGTACATACTAATGGTCATCGTTAGGCACAGGTGCCAACTTGACTGTTGAGGGTTTGAGCTCTGGGCACATTTGTGGAGAATTAGTGGTTGAGTTGGGCCCAGAGCAAGCCTGCAGGAGATTGTCTAGCTGATGGGGAAGGCCCAGCCTATGGTGCGTGGGATAGGCCCTGGAATAAAATACAAAAAGATAGTTAAGGGAGTTGGCATCCTTTTGTACACTTGGCCAGACATGTTGATCTAGCAAGTAAGGATCATCCCTCTCTCAGCCATTATGTGGTGATGGTGTGGCCAGTTCCCTCAGCCCTGATGTTGGTGCATGCTCTCCTATCAAGCTGGATTATGAACTATAACCAGTAATCATAAGAGTAAGTCCCTTTTTCCCTTAAGCCATTTGATGATCATTTATCAAAAACTATGTAGTCGAACTGCAATGCTAATATACACAGGCAAAATATACACATACACAGAGGCACACACAGCGTACAGGCATACGTGAAAAGAAAAGAAAGGAAATAGTGCCTTTTATCTATGGCCACACCACACTGAACATGCCTGGTTTGGGAAGCTCTAGTTAGTAGTTGGATGCGAGAAATAGTGCTTTAGCCCTAGTGTGTGGGGTAAAGAGCAGAGCATAGAGTTTCAAAAACTGCTTGTGATGAGTTTTAGGAAGTAAATTTTTAATAGTGTCCAAGGTAGACTCTGAATAGTGCTTACATTACAAAACAAGCAGTATGCATGAAGACCTTGTGGGTGAGGAGACAGGCTAAATTTACATCTGTTTCATTATAAAGTGCTGATGGAGAAGGTCTAGAATTTTCACACTCATTTTAGTCTAAGATTTAGAAGGAAAGAAACGTTCAGAAATAAAATTTATCAGAAGCAGAGAAAATTTAAGAGAGGGAAAACAGTAATTATTAATGATAAATTATTAATTCCCATGCATCATGGAATCTAAGATGCACCACTATTTAATGTGCTATCTGGCCCCCCAAAAAATCACTAATTGAACAATAACATGATGCTTTTTTATCAGCAATTATAAGAAGCATCTCAATTTTAGATGTGTTAGAAAGGTGAGAAAAGGGGCTGGAGAGGTGGCTCAGGGGTTAAGCCTCTGCCTTGCAGGCGGAAGGTCCTGAGTTCGGATCCCAGATCCCACGTATAGACGCCGGGCGGAAGCGGGGGCGGCCTGCGCTTCTGGTCCTGGTAGGGCGGAGCCTGTGAATCCTGGGGCAGAAGGAGGTGGAGGCGTCCATGGTGGTTCGCGAATTCGTCCGTGGTTCTACACACACACAGACACACACGCGCGCACATACATACGCACACACGCACAATTGTATAAATAAATAAAAAAATTCTTAAAAAAAAAAAAGAAAGGTGAGAAAAAAGCTTGTGTCCTCAGAATCAGGGAAATATACCTTTTTCTATGTTCTATAATAATGCACACTACAAGCATTTTATGATGAATCACCACATTTAAATATGTATAACAGAATTCGTTTGATAGACAGGGAAACTGGAGCTGCAAGCAAAGAAATAATGTACAAAGAAATACCAAAGCTGGAATCTGATTCATAGCTGCCTGCCTGAAGTCCAGAGACCAGGTGATACACAAAATGTTCAAATTCCAGAGCAGCTGGGTGAAGGGGACAGGGACAAGGATGGGAGTTGGTCCAAATTTTTAGAATGCCATGGTAAGGGCCAGTTTCCTGGACCCTGCTTTCATCAGGTATGAGCCAGCGTTGAGGGGAGGAGATAGACCCAAACCTCCACTGTGCATAGAGGACCCACATAGGAGACTAAGCCTAGTGCTGGGGGAATGGAGTAGAGAGCCTCCAATAGGAAGAACCTTCCCACAGACACTTGGAGAATGAATGATAAGTGGGCACAAAGCATCAGGGTTCAGAAAGCATTCTGTAAACTCCTGGGTACTACTTAGCCCCCTCTCCAGGTACCTTGGAGTCACATGACTGATTCTGACCAACAGAAGTGGCATGTGTCACTTCTAGGTTTGGTCCTTAAAGTGTTCAGATGTTTCTTCTTCCTCGTTTCCTTTTCAGCAAGGAGCTTGGATGCAGATGTGACTGTATGGAAAAGGATCACAAGATCCACATTGCACTCCACAGTCACAGTTGGGATTGAAATTCAAGGTTAATTTATTGCTACTACATAAGGTGAGAGAGAACACAGCATTCTGAAGGAATGGGATGCTTCCTCAGAGTGAACAAGAGCATTGTGATCAGCAGGTGCAGAAGTAAAGGCTGAGAGTTGCTCCCTAAAGGCTGCAGAAGAAGAATGGATTAGAAGGGAAAGTGGGCCAAGTGACAGCCCACTCAAAGTTCTAGAAATGTGTGAATGTAAAGAAGCATTAAAGACATAAACAGAATTTATTCAAATCAGTTTGTTGGAACGTGGGACACACGAGAGAGACAGGGTTCTATGCCTCCAAAATTTTAAGCTTGAGGGACTGGGATAACACTAGTACCCTCAACTGGATTGGGAAAATTCAAAGAAACTGATTTGTGGGCCATGCTAGTGGTTCTGACTTAAGAATATGCTGAAACTGAGGTTTCAAAGTAGCATTTCCTGCCATAATGAAATTAGCACATTCAGTTGCTAAGCAAAAGGTTGTGGTCTGAGCCTACCCAGGGATGTCAGTGGCCAATCTCTTAAGTAGCACAGTTGGTCAGTAGGTAGAGCTTATACCAAATAGCATCATCCAATGGACTGCAGAAGAGCAGGACTGGGCAGAGAAGATTCATTAGCTGCCCTCTGCTCTGTCTTGGACCACATGCAATTCCTTTTGCTTCCCTCTACTCACAGCACATTGTTAGAACTGCTCTTCAGATTAAGGCTTTCTATGACAGGCTGAGTTTTCCTTAATGTTTTATAAAGACCAATTAATTGCACTAATTTGGCTATCAGCTTTTTCTGGAATGAATGCCTAAGACATAATTAGACAATTGTCATTAAATCTACGGAACAGTTCCCCAAGAGCAGTTAGCACTGCAATGCTTGTCTTCGCAGCTACCACCTGAAGTGATTGTGGGAAAATACAAAGAAGCAAGGTGGTAGGATGCAAAGTAACTCACATGTCAATGCTGCCTTCCGGCACAAGAGAAGAAATGTTCCCAAGAGAAGAATGCCCTGAGACCCTGTGGTTGCTCATTGCATTGGAACAGACCCTTACAGACTCACCATAGCTGGCTGGGTGGCTAGTCAGGATTCTTAAGAACTGACTGATAGTGTGATGTTGGTCCAGTCAAGAGTATTTGCAGCAGAAGAATTGATTAATGCTACCAGTTGCAACTTTGGTGGGAGAAGTCTTAGTTTCTCTCCCGTCGCTGTGATTAAAAGAAAAAAAAAAAAAAAAAAAAAAAAAACTCTGACCAAAGCAACTTAAGGGAGGAAGAATTGGATCCGGCTTATAGTCCCAGGAGGATGGAGTCCATCATGAGAAAAAAAGGCAGGAAGCCAGTTGACTGCATTGTATCAACAGTCAGGATGCAGAGAAAGAACAGAAAGTGGGGCTATGAAATGGTTACTCTTAACTACTGCTGTGAGAGAGCACCCAAAGTCAAACAACTTAAGGGAGAAAGGGAGATTTATTCAATTTACAGTTCCAGAAGGGAGAAACAGATTATCATGGCGGAAGTGACATGGCTGGTGGTTGAAGCTGGCAGGCTAAGTCACTCCCATCCACATGGCTGGAGGAATCTTAGAGTCTCTCTTCTTCTAAATCTCTTGTTCTATGGTTCATTTTATCTGGTTGGCTATTGGGAACTTCCAATGAGATCTAGAGCTGGTCTTTGTATTGATCCAGATAATCTCTGGTCTCAGCTGATCTTAGTTAATGCCAGGTGTGTCCAGTTGACACCCAGGATTAACTATCACTGGCTATAAAGCTTCAAGGCCCACCCCTCGGTGATGCTGCTTCCTCTAGCAAAGCTCTACCTTCTAAAGGTCCACAGTCTTCCCAAACAGTACCCTAAGTGAAGATCAAATAGTCAAACACATGAACGTATGGGAGATGTTTTACATTCGAGCCACAACAGATGAGAAAGGAATGGGAGCCTGTTCATTAGCATTTCACTGGTTTGTACTAAAGGAAGGTTGTAGAGATATGAGGATTTGAAGTCATGTCAGGATGAGCCTACCCAGTTCTCAAATGATAATATGAGTCGTTAGTGGTATAGTGATAACTGCCTTGTCTTCGTTTTCTGTGGTCAGTTCACCACACGCTCCCCACTGCATCTCACAAATACATCAGCATAGTGCGGCCACGTTGATCCTTTTCACTTGCTAAACCACAACGAAACACCTCTCCATACTGCAGCCTGCCCCCCCCCAGAATATCCTTCTTGTACTTCATTTAGAATGGCTATGGTTGTCTCATCTTTTAGTTTCCAACATTAAAGTTCCTTCTTTTGAAGTTTTCCCCAGACTTATCCCATCTTCTTTTTTGAGACCTGAAGAAAATGAAGCACTGCTACTTTTCTAACACTGAGCTGTGGGCCAGGAAAGAACTAGTAACTTCTAAGTTCAGTTCTTTCCATTATCTCTTTTTCCCACAGCCCCTCTGGTGCCCAGATAAACTCAAGAGGAGGAGTGAGGCTGACCTCTGACCTTTACTCACACCCTGAGACATTTGGTTTATAGTCATCTCTTCTGTTCCCTGTGGCTTCCAGATATCACAGGATACTCATGGCCTTCCTCAGAAGTAAAAAGGGATTTGGATTTACTAGATCTTTTGGGCACTAATGAAATCACTTGGCCTCTGGCTCCAACATTAGCATCAAATAAATACCAAGATAAAGATCAGGTATCTCAGTAAGAGAAAGTAAAGTCCTCTACGGTGAGGGCATATAGGAATCCCCAACTGGCTATGCCAAGAACAAAACAGGATAAGAAGTGATATGGGTGACAGACCCCAAGGTGAACTCCAGTGAGCTCCTTCATGTGTGAGTCTGATCCACTCCCGAGATTGCAGATAGAAATTCTGGCACATACTGGTCAATAATATAAGGCAAAGTTGAAGGAGTTTCTCTGATTTAACATCCCATGTCAGTTAGTTGGGATTTAATAAGAAAGTGGGTGACTCTCAGTGGATATAGAGTAAGACGGTAAGTTCCCTTAAATGATGAACTGGGGGGAGAATGCTCCTTGCTGCTGACTGAAGTGAAGCCATACTTGGCAAGCTTACCTGACAAACACAACCAGCATGGACTTGGACTCTCACTCAGAGCTGCCAGGAGAAGGGTGCCAATCTCAGGACATGAGTGAACTTGGAAGTAAGTTCTCCCCCAGTCGACCCTCCAGTGAGAACTTCGTAACACCTTATTTGAGATGATGGTAGGTCATCTCTGTTCTTAAATGCAGAATTTCAATTACTCCCTAGAGTACTGATTCTTGGCTATTCATCAAAGTACTACTGAGCACCCACTATGTGCCAGGCCTTGCACTGAAGACTAAGAATTCAGAGGAGTGTGGCAAAGTCCTTTCTTTAAGGAGTTCACAAACTGGGAGGCAGACAGAGTATGGAATGCCAGTATCCTTTCATGCACACACACCTACACAGGCTGCCAGTAGAGGGCCCTGTGCAGTTCTGTGACCAGAGAAGGATAAAAACCTCTCAGTGGGTGTCAATCACAGTGAGAAGTATCTCAGACCCAGCTTCTACCATCTCACAAACAAAAGTAATGGATACTCAAAACCCCTCGTATCCTAATTATTTGCCTACATTTGGCTCTTTCCAAGACTCTTGAAGTTGCACGATTTAGTGGGCCTGTGTAGTGGAGATACTTACTGTGGAAGCTACCTCACATGGGATTTAATAAGAAAGTGGGTGACTCTCAGTGGATATAGAGTAAGACAGTAAGTTCCCTTAAATGATGAACTGGGGGGAGAATGCTGCCTGTGTAATGATTTCGCGATGGCAGCTTGAAACCATGTGTGGTATGTGTATTTGTACTGTGGGAACAGGAGACGCTGCAACCCTGAAATTGCTCCATTGCTGCTGGTTTGTCTCAACCTTAAAAAAGAAAGTGATGATGAAAATGTTAGCAAAGCCTAGGAAGGAAGTGGTGAGATGGAAAGATGATTTGGCCCAATTCTCAGTCCAATAAATATCTGCATTGTTAAACTTGAATTCACATCCAAAAAGTCTTAGACTGGGAGAGCCTGGTAGAGAAGGAAAGGCAAGTAGAGAAGCTACTTTGTGCTGATAGAAAACTTTATGAGGATGATTATAAAATGGTCCAGGTGACTGGTCCAGGTGCTGTTAAAATCTTTTAACAGCAGCAAAAAGGAGAGTCATATAAAAAAGCAAATTAAAATTTCAAGCAGAGGGTATAGCCCAGCAGTAGAACACTTACACAGTGTGCACAAAGCCCTGGGTTCCATCCAGGTAAAGAAAGAAGAAAGGCCCTTTTCACCCCACCCCGCTCCGACGGTCGGGACGCGGACGCGCGATCCAGCCGGGCCTCACCGCGCGCTCTAGGACCCCAGGTCAGCCCACAGGGACCCGGCTCCGACTCCCACCATCCAGCCGGAGCCGCGCGGGGGCCGAGGGACGAGGAGGACCTCCCCCTGCGCCCGGGCCCCGCCCCAGCTGCCATCGGGTTAAATAGCTCCACGCCGACGCGCCCATCGTCCCTTTTCACCTCACCCTGCTCCGCCGGTCCGGACACGCGCGGGGTCCACCCGGGCCTCACCCCGCGCCCTAGGTAAGTCCCTGTTCGGGCCCCCGCCCACCAGTACCCCAGGCCAAATAATTCAGTTTAGTGAAATTGAGAGATCTTAAGAGTTAAAATGACAATGCCAAAGTCAAAGTGCAAATCCATGAGAAGCAACACTCAAGTAAACAAATTTCCCACTGAAGAAATTAATCCCATAATGTTAGACTCCAACAAGAACAACCCGCGGAAAAAGGCCAAGAAAGCCTGACCCAGGATAATGACTTTCAAAATATGATCATTACCATGTTCAATACTATGAAAGAGGAAATCCGGGAGGAATTACATAATCGAATCAATCGCTTTGAAGAGGAACACAACAGACATCTGGAGGAGTTGAGAAAAACAGTGCAAGAAACAAAAAGTGGCATAGAGCAGTTAAAACAAACTCAAGCAGAGTTTAAAACTGAGCTAAAAGACAAGTTATCTTCAACCCAGAACGCCACAGAGAGTCTTATCAACAGAACTAATGAAGCAGAAAACAGAATTTCAGACCTGGAAGATAAAGTGGGAGTACTAACCAGCTCAATGGAAGAGGTTGTTAAAGCCAAAAAGATACTTGAGAGAAATATCCAAGAGATATGGGACACCCTGAAGAAGCCTAACATGCGTATTCATGGAATACCGGAGCAAGAATCTCAAAATACCACCCCTGAGGAAATTTTTCAAACGATCATCAAGGAAAACTTTCCTCATCTAAAAAAAGAGAGGCCCATTCATATACAAGAGGCATTCCGCACCCCAAACAGATACGACCAAAATAGAAGCACACCGCGGCAAATAATAGTTAAAACACTCCACATTCAAGATAAAGAACTGGTGCTGAGAGCTTCAAGGGAGAAAAAACAAGTCACTTTTAAAGGCAAACCTATTAAAATAACTAATGACTTCTCAGTCGAAACAGTAAAAGCAAGAAGAGCTTGGAGAGACATACTTCAAGTATTGAATGAGCAAAAATGTCAACCCAGGCTGATTTACCCTGCAAAACTATCAGTCATGATCGAGGGAGAAAGAAAAATTTTCCAGCACAAAGACAACTTGAAGGGATACATGGCCACCAAACCAGGCCTTCAAAAAGTGCTAGAAATGATACTCAAGCGTGAAGAAAAAAACAGGCATATCCAGGAGAACAGAAGGCAAATATAACACCATTAAAAGCGAAGCAATATACTTATAAAAGCTACTAAACATAATAAATGTCTGGAATTAACAATAGTTTCTCCATTATAACACTAAATGTTAATGGACTTAATTCACCGATCAAGAGACACAGATTACAAACTTGGATTAAAAATCACAATCCATCAATCTGTTGCCTGCAGGAAACCCATCTCACCACAAAAGATAGGCACGCTCTAAAAATAAAAGGCTGGTCAACAATTCTACAAGCAAATGGAAGCAGAAAACAGGCAGGGGTAGCCATTATGCTATCAGACAAAGTGGATTTCAAACCAAAAAAATTATAAGAGACACGGATGGATACTACATTTTAGTCACAGGTACAATTCACCAGGAAGACTTCACAATACTGAACATTTATGCACCCAATACGGGCCCCTCCACATTCATTAAGAAAACCCTACAGCGTCTAAAGCAAGAAATCAACCCCCAAACGATAATTCTTGGGGACTTCAACACCGCCCTCTCTACATGGGATAGATCAACAGGTCAAAAGCTTAACAGAGACACTTTGGAACTTAATCAAACCCTGAAAGAAATGGACCTCACAGATCTCTATCGAACTTTTCACCCACGCACCAAAGAATACACATTTTTCTCAGCAGCACACGGAACTTTCTCCAAAATAGATCACATATTGGGCCACAAAATGGATCTACACATATACAAGAAAGTTGAAATTCTAACCTGTGCCCTATCAGACCACCACGGCCTAAGGCTGGACATCCACAACACATCAAACAAGAGAAAATACACTAACTCCTGGATACTTAACACTATGATGCTGAATGAGAACTGGATTCAGGAAGAAATTAAAAAGGAAATTCAAGATTTCCTGAAAGTGAATGATAACGAAAATACAACTTACCAAAATCTCTGGGACACAATGAAAGCTGTTCTAAGAGGTAAGTTCATAGCTCTTAATGCCCACGTCAAAAAAATGGAAACATCAGAAATAAACAACTTAACAATGCAGCTTAAAGCTTTAGAGAAACTAGAGCAATCTGATCCCAAAAGCAGTAGAAGAGAAGAGATTAGCAAAATAAGGGGAGAAATATCTGAAATCGAGACTAAGAAAACGATAGAAAAAATCAACCAATCAAAAAGCTGGTTCTTTGAAAAAATCAACAAGATTGATACACCCCTAGCTAAACTAACCAAAAGCAAGAGAGAGAAAACCCAAATTAACAAAATTAGAAATGAACATGGAGTTATCACTACTGATACCCAAGATATCCAGAGAATTATAACATCATATTTCAAAAACTTATACTCTGTGAAGTTTGACAACACAAAAGAGATGGATGAATTTCTAAGTAAACACAACTTACCTAAATTGAATCAGGAAGTTGTGAATTATTTAAATAGTCCTATAACATATAAGGAAATTGAAGAAGTAATCTCGAATCTTCCCACCAAAAAATGTCCTGGACCAGATGGATTCAGCACAGAGTTCTACCAGACATTTAAGGAGTTAATAACACCAATACTCCTTAAACTGTTCCATCAAATAGCAAAGGAAGGAACACTACCAAATTCCTTCTATGAAGCTAATATCGTCTTAATCCCAAAACCTAATAAAGATTCACTTAAAAAAGAAAACTATAGGCCGATCTCCCTGATGAACACAGACGCAAAGATTCTCAACAAAGTCTTAGCAAATCGGATTCAAAAACATATTAAAAAGATCATTCATGGGGACCAAGTAGGCTTCATCCCCGGCACACAAGGTTGGTTCAACATACGCAAATCAATAAATGTAATTCATCATGTAAACCAGTCCAAAGTCCAAGACCACATGATACTCTCGATAGATGCAGAAAAAGCTTTTGACAAGATCCAACAGCCTTTTATGATCAAAACGCTAGAGACAGTAGGAATGGAAGGAACCTTTATCAATATAATAAAAGCTGTATACAACAAGCCCACAGCAAGGATTATGCTCAATGGGGAACAATTGGAAGCATTCCCACTTCAATCAGGAACTAGACAAGGCTGTCCACTCTCACCACTTCTATTCAATATTGTACTTGAAGTCTTAGCTGAAGCCATAAGACAAGAAAGGGACATAAGAGGGATTCAAATCGGCAAGGAAGAAATCAAGCTATCCCTATTTGCAGATGACATGATCTTATACCTGAGGGATCCCAAAAACTCCACCAGGAAGCTCCTGGAACTAATTGAGAAGTTCAGCAGGGTGGCAGGATACAAAATAAATGTACAAAAATCAGAGGCCTTCCTATATGCCCAGAATGAAAGAAGTGAAAAAGCCTTGAGAGAAACCATGCCATTTACTATAACCCCTAAAAAAATGAAATACCTTGGTATAAACCTAACTAAGGAGGTAAAAGACCTTTACAATGAAAACTTTAAAACCCTAAAGAAAGAAATTGCAGAAGACACCAGAAGGTGGAAAGACCTCCCTTGTTCCTGGATTGGCAGAATCAACATTGTAAAAATGACCATCCTACCAAAGGCAATATACAGATTCAATGCTATACCAATCAAAATCCCAAAGCAATTCTTCAAAGAAGTTGACCAAACAATCTCAAAGTTCATAAGGAGGCACAAAAGACCCAGGATAGCAAAAACAATCCTGAGTAACAAAAACACAGCTGGAGGTATTACCATACCAAACCTAAGTCTATACTACAAATCCATAGTTATAAAGACAGCCTGGTACTGGCTCCAAAATAGACACACAGATCAATGGATAAAGATTGAAGACCCAGATATAAGCCCACAAAGTTACAGCCATTTGGTCTTTGACAAAGGGGCCCAAAGAATCCAATGGAAAAAGAACAGCATCTTCAACAAATGGTGCTGGCAAAACTGGATCTCCACATGCAGAAGATTAAAGCTGGACCCGTACTTGTCACCATGTACAAGACTTAATTCCAAATGGATCAAGGACATTGATATCAGGCCAGAGACTTTAAAAACCATAGTTGAAAGGATAGGGAACTCCCTCGAGCTGATTGGGCTAGGCCAACAGTTCCTAAACAGACATCCAATGGCACAGTCACTGCTACCAACTCTCAACAGTTGGGATCTTGTGAAATTAAAGAGCTTCTGTTCAGATAAAGAGATTGTCACACGAGCTCAAAGGCAACCCACAGAATGGGAGAAAATCTTCACTAACCACATATCTGACAGAGCTCTACTGTCCAGAGTGCACAAAGAACTTAGAAAATTAAACTCCAAGGAAAACACTGGCCCAATTAAAAAATGGGCCCTGGAACTTCAAAGAAATTAAAATGTCTAACAATTATCTTAAAAAATGCTCCACTTCCTTCGCCATCAGGGAAATGCAAATCAAAACTTCCCTGAGATATCATCTCACCCCGGTCAGGATGGCAAAAATCCACAATACAAACAACGACAAATGCTGGAGAGGATGTGGAGAGAGGGGAACTCTCCTACATTGTTGGTGGGAATGCAGGCTCATACAGCCACTCTGGCGAGCCGTCTGGAGATTCTTAAAGAAATTAAAGATTGAAATGCCGTATGACCCTGCTATCCCACTTTTGGGAATAACCTCCCATGCAGCAGAGGTTCGCCTCGATAGCACAAGCTTGACCATGTTCATAGCAGCACTGTTTACAATAGCAAAGTCATGGAATCAACCTAAATGTCCAACACTTGACGAGTGGATAAGGAAACTGTGGTACATCTATACAATGGAGTACTACTCAGCCATCAAAAATGATGAATTACTGGAATTTGCTGGGAAATGGATGTCATTAGAAAGAATTATATTAAGTGAAGTATCCCAAACCCAGAAAATTAAGCGCCGTATGTACTCCCTAATAGGTGGCTCCTAGTACCAAACTCACCCAGCCCACATTGAGACACTCAAAAGTAAACCTATGTAACACAGTAATTGCAAGGATTATGAACAAGAGAGATGGGTTAGGAGGGCCACACCAGAAACAAGGAGAGAGGGGACCATGTTACAGCAGAGAAAATAGGCCTCCATCAAGGTCTGCAAGTAAGTAATGAGAAACCTGGTTAAGTTCACAGACGTTCTTTCCTGATCTCACCAGAAGGGGAGGGCATATAGTCTAGCAGATAAAAAGTAATCATTTTGCAAATGGGTGATGGACCCCTCCTTCAGTGAGGTTTCCTACTCTTATTACATCTACCCTTGAATGTGCTATTACAACAAGACTCCAGTTTAACAGCTTTTTGTCTCTGGCCAGGGGGTGACATACAGTGCCCAGCAGAATGGAGTGAAGGGAATTGCAGGAGCAGCAAAACTGCAAAAGAAAATCAACAAACCACAATCCAGAACTTCAGAGACTCTATATCAATCACATAGAACTAGGCCAGCCTAATCTCTCCCCATCCTGGAGCTCAGGGACATTTGCGGAAGAGGGGGCAGTAAGATTGTAAGAGCAAAAGGATGGGAGGAGCAACGATTTACAAGATTCTCAACAATAGTTGGGGCCAAAGCAATCATAATGGGACTTTGCATGCCCTGCGCAATGTCCAGTGCACTGTTGCCTTCATAAAGTCTAGCATCTGTTAAGGGCACCGAGACCCCTGGAGGCAAGGGATTGACAGCCATAGTAGTGATCTTATGCTTAAGGGGAACAAGAGAAAGGGCTTATGGAAATGCCACTGGGTCCTTATATGTCATCGGAGAGGAGGACCCAGTGGAGAGTTAGGCGTACACAATAAAGGACTCTCTGGGAATTGGGGGGAGGCACTGGGGGAAGGGGAGGGGGAGGAGGGGGGAGGGAGGGAACTGGTAAAAAATTTTAAAATGTATAATTAAATTTTTAATAAAAAAAAAGAAAGAAGAAAGGAGAGGAAGGAGGGAAGGAGGATGGGAATGAGGACAGGAGGTCAGGAAAACAGATGAGGTAGGGAAAGTAAGAGAGGAGGGAAAAAAAGGAAGACAATTAAAATCACCATAATCCCACCTCCGAGGTAGAGAGGGACAGCATATGTGAACTGTAGTTAACAGGAGGGGAAAAAAAAAACACCTGTTGTAAACATGCTACAAGGCCGATTGGTTGAATATTATAGCTTCTGTGACTATGGAAGCTGGCACGCTCTCCATATTACCTTGGTCTCTCAGCTCTCTAAATAGCCATTCATTCCACCTCTGTATGTGACCTAATATCCTTATGGCTAGCAGGTAAAATCCTTTCTGGAATGTTCAGGCAGACCCCTAGTCTTCTATCAACCCAAAGACTAGGAATGTCAGCAGATGACATCTGAGGTTTACAACACAGTATCCCAGTTTCCCCATAACCCTCCTACTTGATGTTTCCATCAGTGTATTTCAACAATTCTTGGTTTATTAATTTCTTTGTTGTAATAAAAGCTTCAAAGAAAAAACACTACTGCATTGAATACATGATATTCGGGATAATATGAAATCTGGGTTTCCATGATGTGCCACCCACATTTGGCACCAGAATAAACTATCTCTTATTACCTTTGGTGAAAGAGTTCTGCTTTTACATTGAAAGGTTTAGTCCCCAACCTGGGTCCCCAAGAATAATCCACTACTGGAACAGTCACCTGGACCATCTCAGGTACCAGCCTGGGTCGGATCACCAGGTGTTGCCTCATTGTGCTATTGGTAAGCTTTTTCTGCAGCTCAAAGCTACCTTGGTTTGTTCAAGGGTATATTGATTTATTTTGCAATGGTTGTTAGGATGTCATTTGTACATCTTTATTTGTTTGTTTGTTTCAGAACATTTAATTCAAGGCACCAGTGTGGAAGGTGGCTTGTTTGTTTCAGGGCATACAGTTTCAGAACATTTGGTTTATTTTTTGCTTGTTTTCAAGTCAATCATTTTCTTAATCTGCTGTCATTCAGCCTTTTGCTCCTTCCACTTTTCATATCTAACTCAAGGAAGGAAAAGCTTTTTGGAGAGAAACTGCCCTTTGGTGCTCTAGCTCATTTTATGTTTGATAACTCTGTGAATTCCACTTATGCGCATTGAGAAACAAACAAGTCTGATCTAAAGTCTATCTAAAGATAATTTGGCCTAAAGTTCCCTCAGTGGAGAACATCTGGCCCTAAAGTGGTTCTTTTCTTGTACCCTAAACTGAAAAACCCAGACATTACTGAAGATCACGAATAGGCACTCTGCTTTAATTAAAATTTAAGAACATTCAAATGAAAAATATGATTGGTAATTTATAAAAAACTAACTGATAAGAATTCTAGAAACTCCATCTGTGTAGTGGCTTAAACTTACAAAGCATCTTAAGTTTTATAGTTGGTCTTAATGTGTTTCAGTATATCATAAATATAATTTCTCTATTACGATGTGTTTGGGATAATAACTTATCTCTTTGCTTTCAGCTTTAGAGAAGGATAAATAATTGAGGTAGATATTGATAAATGATTTATGTCCCTTCTTCAAACACTAAGCAGGTGATGCAAAAGTAAAAAAAAAAAAAAAAACAGATATGCCAGACTTCAGTCTCTACCTTTGGTGACTGTATGGTCGCAAATAAAAAGACCCTTTTAACAAAGGCAATTTGTAAATGTTATAAGTCTTAGCAGATAGTTTAATTTAAATTTATGGGCAAAAAATAAAAACTGTTTTCAGGACTATTAATATTTTTTGCCTGCATTTTTTAAATTAACACGTAAGTGCGTGTGTGTGTGTGTGTGTGTGTGTGTGTGTGTGTGTGTACCATGGTGTACCTATGAAAGTCAGACAACTTTGTGGGAATCATTTTTCTCCTTCACCTTGTTTTTGAGGCGGGGTATCTTCTGCCATTGTGTGGCACATGCGAGCTTCTAGATGATTCTCCTCTCTCTGACTCCCATCTCAGTATAGGAGTGATGTAATTATAGATGTGAGACAGTCCATCTGGCTTTTTTTTTTTAATGTGGGCTGCGGGAATCAAACCCAGGCCATCAGTTTCACATAGCAGGTGCTTTTGCCTACCAAACTCTTTTCTTGTCCTTGCCAGTATTTCTAACGGTGAGATATTTAAGATATGCTATGCATGTTTTCTGCCTCAGATACAGTTTCTTAGGTTTTCATTTTGACTATAGTTATTTTATTAAGAAAGAGATGTTTCCTATTTAAAGACAGTAAATTATTTCAAATTCTCCAAACATCAAATAAAATATTTCTTGGAGTACGAAAGAAAAATATAAACACAAGGAAGAAAATGTAGCCAGTGTAGTTTTTAATTGTGATTTTACTGATTAAAATCTCTTTACTTTTTCCAGCTACATTGTGTTCTTAATCATTTTGGTATACACACTCCTAGTATATGTCACTTGTAATGTTTTGTCCAACACAGAAGACAAAATAAATAAAACTCAAGTCATGGTGGCTTAATAGACTGAATGTGATGCAGGGATTGCCTCCTGAGTCAGTAACTGTTTCTCTCTCCTGCACACTGCTCTCCTCCCCATTCATCTTTAACAGAGCATATGAATGAGCCATCCTGCCTCCCTGTGAACAAAATGTGAGAGCTGGCCAACAGGAGAAACTATAAACTAAAGTTCCCAGAAAGAAAAAGAAAACCACACCTATGATAAACATTCCACAAGGTTGAATGCCTGATAAAAACGTCTGTGATTGTGGGGAGCTGAGTCCAGAATTACAGCTACAGGTCCAGAATTAAATTATCTTGGGCAATCTTAAGTCCCTCAAGGGTCATTTATGTGTGATCTGACATCCCTCTTTCAGGTAAAGTCCTTTTCATAGCGTACATGCGGATGCCTGGCTTCCACAAGCACAGAGGCTGAATAGCATCAGTTGGCATCTAAGGCCTATGGCAGAGACTTACCCACATTAACCCATCTAGCCTGATGCTGCCATCGATGCACCTGCAAAATGGCAACTAATGAGTTTCTTGTCCTGTGACTATCAAAACTTCGTAAAATTGTAACCACCTTGGAGCATGGTACTTGTCACAACCTGAGTCTGTGTCCTGGGCCATAATCATACATATTTGGCTCCAAAATAATATCTTTTTAAAATTCACTTCTTGTGCCCTTAGAAAATGAGGGCTGTTTTTGCATTGACACGCCGTCGATAGTCGTTGTATTTGTAACAGTGGGTGTTCTTCCCACTGTGTTCATCTAAACGTTCATGGGCTTTACATTCCGTGCTTCACATGGAAGGAGAAAAGAATAACAGCTCCTGTTTCTGTAACACTAAGCCCCTCCCACTCCTGTTTTTAGCAACCCGGGCATCAGGGGAACTCCAGTTGATAGTGAAATTAAACTATGGTATAACAGTTATTCTTAACTATTGCTGTGAGAGAGCACTCAAAATCAAACAACTTAAGGGAGAAAAGGAGATTTATTCAACTTATAGCTCCAGAGGGGAGATGTGTACTTGCATGGCAGAGGTGACATAGCTGGTGGCTGAAGCTGGAGGCAGGCTAAGTCACTGCAGACATCCACTAGGCTGGTGGGTGATGACTGAAGGTTGGAGGATTCCTGGAGAGTCTTCCCAGTCTCCTGTTCTATGGTTCCTTGTATCTGGTCCGCTACTGGGAGGTTCCAATGAAATCTAGGGCTGGTCTTTGTATTGTAAATGTGCTGATCCACATAATCTCTTCAGGTGGTCTCAGCTGATCTTAGTTAATGCTAAGTGTGTCAAGCTGACACCCAAGATTAACTATCACATATGGTGAGTAAAGAATTTCTACCCACCAGGTCACTGAGATGGTTCAGTCTGTACAGGAGCCTGAATGCAAACCAAGCTGTGTTCAGTCCCCAGATTCCACATGGTGAAAAGAGAAAACAGACTCAAATGTTTCCTCTGACCTCCATGTATGAATGTATATTCTCTCTCTCTCTCTCTCTATCTCTCTCTCTCTATCTATCTATCTATCTATCTATCTATCTATCTATCTATCTATCTATCCTCTCTGTGTGTAAATAAAATATTTTTTATCAAAAAGAAGTTCTAGTCACCTAGACAAATTCAATTTGAAGTGTAAATAATTTGATTTAGAAAATTAAGGGAAGACAGGTATTCCACACAGCTCTACAGTGTTCTGAATATTTTATCATGAACAAGCATCATGTTTGTAATTTTTGAAACATCTGAAATCACTTTTCCACTTCAAATATTATTACTAGGTAATGTTCCAGGACAAAAGGGATTTAAGGTTGTATTTGTTTTATAAGTCCGTGTGACCAAATACCTAGGAAGACAATCAGCTTCAAAGAGGAAGGATTTATTTTACTACAGTTTCACAGGCTTGGATTCATGTGGGAGAAGTTCACAGATCAGAGCAGCTCAAATCACATGCACAGAAAACAAAGAGAGGCATAACTTTCAAGCCCAGCCTCTGATGAGTTATTTCCTCCTGCTCAGCATCAACTCCAAAATTTCCCAACCCTCCCAAAAGAACACCACCTAGGAAGTCCCCCATGATCCTATGTGAAAATTCAGTGTTCAAACCATTAAAAAGTCACAGTTTGTTCCCAGAGAGAGGAAGAACAACCTGGATGGTGCATGTGGCCACACGAGGCGTGGTAGTTAACAAGGGAAAGTAAAAAGGTAAATGGTAGGTGATTTACGATAGCTCCACTTGGCCAAACAGTGCTCCGTACTTCCTCCCTTGGCCTGAGAATGCACCTGGCTTCCTTTTGTCATCAGGGCCTGTAGGTGCTATGAGGATGCTGCACAGCTGATGCAGAAGTGACCTGGCCAAGATCCTGTTTCAAGATTAGTTTACTGAGTTCATTGGTAAATAAACTCCCCTGTTTTGGGGTATCAAGATGGAGAGCAGTCGTAGATACCTACATATCTGCACCCTCCCAAGTGCACGTACACACACACACACACACACACACACACACACACACACACAAACACACACACAGGCATGCATCTTGAAGAGAGAGAATTCATAAGGCATTGCTTTGCCAAGTGGTGCCATCCAAAATCTGCCCTTCACTTGAAAGGTTCTTTTCACAATGTGTTCAAAGACACTTTAATATCTGGGGGGTTTTTTTGGTCTTTTTTTTTTCCATTGGACCTTCTAATACCTTATGGAATAGGAGACTGGAATTATTGTTCTCATTCAAGGAGGAAAAAAAAAAGAAGAAATAGGGCTGGGTGAATCATAATAGGACTTTGTATGACCTGAGCAATGTCCAACACATTATTGACCCCCACAAAGTCTAGCATGGACTAAAGCACTAGGAGCCTTGGAGGCTAGGGACTGACAGTCACAGTAGTATTCCAAAGCTTAAGAGGAACACAGGAAAGGGTTCTGGGAAATGCCCCTGGGTTCTTGCACCTCATTGGAGATGAGGACCCAGAGGAGAGTTTGGCATGCACATTAAAGGATGCTCCGGGGATTGGGGGGGAGGCACTGGGGGATGGGTAGGAAGGAAAGAGGGGAAGGGGAGCAGGGGGGTCGGGGAGAGGTGGAGGGAGGAACCGGTGTACCTGTTACGTTTGTATGAGTGGAAATAATAACAATAATTTTTTAAAATGTTAAAAAAAAGAAAAAAAATCAAATTAAAAAAAAAAAAAGAAATAGGGCTGGGTGGTATAGTACTTGCTGAGCTCATCACTGAGAAAAAGAAGGAGTATGTACAGGTTCCCAAATGTGACAAGAGATGTCAATGAAGACCCACTTCAATGCACATGTAAGCACACACCCCACAGTCACACAAAGAGGGATCCATGTGCCGGGTACTGTGGGAAGTGAAGAAGAGCTTTGCCATCCACACTAGGGGGAGGGAGAGAAGAAGCAATTGAAAAACCACATGTCCAGGTTTAACTACAACAGCAAGTGAAAAGAAGAGAATACAAAGGTCACATGATAATGAGGAGGTGGGCTGGAAGGAGGACAAAATGAGAACATTCCCAGGGGTAACTTGCCAGGTTGTTTTTCCTTTACATTGTCTCGTATTTTTCCACAATGCTTGTGATGGGACTATGCTGATTTTACATTAAGGGAAATAAATAAGGTTTTGCCCGACAGTAACTTCCCTGAGCATATGAGGCTGGCTAAGGATAGAGCTAGTGCCCTAAACAATTTGGCAGCAAAAAGGTAGCTGTCTCTACCTTTTTGTACCACTGACTCCAGTAGAACGAGGAAGCAACAATCAGATGCCAATCATTGCCATTTCAAGACGTCCTATTCCAACTGAACCCTGTATCCAGCCTTGACACCTCTTGATGTCGTAGCACAAAGTTCATGCTCCAGAACTGAGAAACCTAGTTCCAACCAAATCTCTCTCCCTCTCTCCCTCTCTCTCTCTTTCTCTCTCTCTTTCTCTCTCTCTTTCTCTCTCTTTCTCTCTCTGTCTCTCTCTCACACACACACACCTCATAATGTTTTAAGTAAGGTTTCAGTTTTGTGTTGGACCACACTTGTAGCCATTCCAGATGTTGTGACTCAGAAAGCCATACTCCAAAGTAGATATCCCAGAGCGCATGTGGCCACAAGCTAAGAACAGTCTTAGACTCCAGTATTGAACCTCATTTCTCCCTTTAGTCCAGAGTGAAGCTCTCTGTTGCTGAAGTTCCTTTAATCTGACAAAACTTCTACCTAAGGAAATGGAATTGTCAGACTGGAGAGATAGCTCAGGGGTTAAGCCTATTCCCCACAAGCTGAAGGACCTGAGTTTGGATTCCAGGTCCTATATAAAAACACCAGCCAGAAATGGCAAACAGCCTGCACTTTTAGCCCTGGAAGGCAGTCTGGGAAACACCAAAGCAAAGCAAAAAGGAGGCAGAGCAATCCAGGATGATTCCTAAAGTCACTCTTGGGCCTCCAAAGGTATATATGGTACTCTCTGGTATACACATACAATAAATAAATAAATAAATAGATAGATAGATAGATAGATAGATAGATAGATAGATAGATAGATAGATAGAATTGTCTTTTTTATTTTATTTTTATTATTATTTATTCAACTGTGCGCATGTATGTGTGTATGTGCGCGCGTGTGTGTGTGTCTGTGTGTGTGTAGAACCACGGACGAATTCGTGAACCATCATGGACGCCTCCACCTCCTTCTGCCCCGGGATTCACAGGCTCCGCCCTACCAGGACCAGAAGTGCAGGCCGCCCCCGCTTCCGCCTGGCGTCTATACGTGGGATCTGGGATCCGAACTCAGGACCTTCCGCCTGCAAGGCGGAGGCTTAACCCCTGAGCCACCTCTCCAGCCCAGAATTGTCTTAAACTCCCTAGAAATCTATCATATAAGCAGGATTATGAATACTTGGGGGCAAAGGCTGAAAGTTATCATCAAACTCCAGCAAGCTTCATAGAGTAATGCACCCTAGACCTGCACAGTGAGATCCTATGTTCCCACTGAGCCTCCTCTTCATCTGTAAACACCTCTCCTCACTTCCCTGTTCCCTGTGGAGAAAGAATCTGAGCATAGGACCCTTTCAGCTTTCCAATCCTGTATGACTGCATAGTACATGTGCATATGCTAATAAGTGTCATGTGTTTCTCTTGTTAATTTGCCTTTTTCCCCCAATCATACAAGCTCAATAGGTACCCCATCCTCTCCCTCCCTCTACCCCTCCCCAGTCCCCCTTGTCCTCTCCCCTCCCCTTTCCCCTTCTTTTCATCCCCCTCTCTTCCCTTCTCCCAGTGCCTCCCCCTTCCTCCCTCGCATCCCCTGGAGCATCTTTTTGTGTGACTGCCAAGCCTCTGAGTCCTGAGTAAGGTGCAAGGACTCAGTGGCATAGCCTGGAGCCCTTTCTTGGGCTCCCTGTTAGTATGGGAACACTACCAGGACTGTTAAACCCTTGCCTCTAAGGATCCTACTGCCTGTGATCCATTCTAGATTTTGGGGGGTCGTTGACATGTAAGTTGAGTTCCCAGGCCCATTTCGGACGGGGGGGGGGTACAGGTCATGCAAAGTCAGATTATGGCTACTGCGGCCCTAACTTGTGTGGAGTATATTGCATATTGTTGGTCCTCCCCATCTTTAGGCTCTTACAATCTTGCCGCCCCCTCTTCTGCAAGTTTCCCTGAGCTTAGGATGAGGAGAGATATGGCTGATCTGTTTCCAGGTGATTAATGTAGGATATTTGGTGTTCCGAGGTATGGTTTGTTGTTGCTTTTCCTACGCCACCCTTGGCTCCATCCTGTTTGGTATCGAAGGTCACCTCCTAGCCAGAGATAAAGGGCTGTTTAAATGGAGTCTTACTATAAGAGGAGACTCAAAGTTAGATAGAATAGGAGTAGGACACTGCAGTGAGATGGGGAGGGAAGTAGTGTCCCATTTGCAGGATGGTTACCATCTATCTGCCAGTCCCTATATGCTCCCTGATTGGTGAGATCAAACCTCCTCAGTCGCAAGTGACCAAAGGAAATGAGAGTGAACTTCCGAGATGTGTTACTACTTACATGTAATACTTGACAGTGACCTATTTTCTCTACTGAAGCATAAACCCCTCTTTCTTTTTTTCGGGGGGGTCCTTCACCTTCCCTGTTTATAATCTTTGTGATTACAGTAGGTATTAAAGAGCTTTATCTTTGAATATGTCATTAAGTAGGTTTGGTACTAGGATCTACCTATTAGGAAATACATACGGTATCTAATTTTCTGTGTCTGGGATACTTCACTCAATATAATTCTTACTAATTCCATCCATTTCCTGGCAAATTTTATTAATTCATCTTTTTGATGGCTGAGTAGTATTTGATTGTATAAATGTATCACATTTTCCTTATCCACTCGTCAACTGTTGGACATTTGGATTGATTCCATGACTTTGGTATTATAAATAGTGCTGCTATGAACATGGTTGTGCTTGTGTCACTGTAGTGAATTTTTGCTTTATGGGGGATTATTCTCAGAAGTGGTATAGCAGGGTCATATGGCATTTCAATCTTTAACTTTTTTAGAAATTGCCAAACTGTAAAGGATGCTCTGGGGATTGGAGGGGGAGGCACTAGGGGATGGGGAGGGAGGGGAAGGAGAGGGGTGAGCAGGGGGCAGTTTTTATGAGCGGAAATTTAAAAAAAAAGAAAAGAAATGGCCAAACTGATCACCAGAGTGGTTGTATAAGCCTGCATTCCCATCAGCAATGTAGGAGAGTTCCCTTCTCTCCACATCCTCTCCACCATTTGGTGTTGTTTGTATTGTGGATTTTTGCCATCCTGACAGGGGTGAGATGATATCTCAGGGAAGTTTTGATTTGCCTTTCCCTGATGGCTAAGGATGTGGAGCATTTTTTAAAAATATTTGTTAGACATTTCAATTTCGTCTCTGAAAAAGTTTTTTTGAGTTCCCAGGCCCATTTTTTAATTGGACCATTTATCTCCTTGGTGTTTAGTTTTCTAAGTTCTTTGTGTACTCTGGATAATAGAGCTCTATCAGATATGTGGTTAGTGAAGATTTTCTACCATTCTGTGGGTTGCCTTTTTGCTCAGGTTACAATCTCTTTATCTGAACAGAAACTCTTTAATTTCATAAGATCCCATTTGTTGAGTGTTGGTTCTACTGACTGAGCTATTGGATTTCTGTTTAGGAACTGTTGGCCTAGTCCAATCAGCTCTAGGGTGTTCCCTACCCTTTCAAATAAAGTTTTTATAGTCTCTGGCCTAATATTGAGGTTCTTGATCCATTTGGAATTAATTCTTGTGCATGGTGACAAGTATAGGTCCAGTCTTAATCTTCTGCATGTGGACATCCAGTTTTGCCAGCACCATTTGTTGAAGAGGCTGTTCTTTTTCCTTTGAATTTTTTGGGCCCCTTTGTCAAAGATCAAACGGCTGTAATGGTGTGGGCTTATATCTGGGTCTTCAACCTTTACCCATTGATCTACATGTCTATTTTGGAGCCAGTACCAGAGTGTTTTTATTACTATGGATTTGTAGTATAGATTTAAGGTTTGGTATGGTGATACCTCCAGCAGTGTTTTTGCTACTCAGGATTGTTTTTGCTATCCTGGATCTTTTGTGCTTCCATATGAATTTTGAGATTGTTTGGTCAATTTCTTTAAAGAATTGTTTGGGGATTTTGATTGGTATAGCATAGAATCTGTATATTTCTTTTGGTAGGATGGTCATTTTATGATATTGATTCTGTCGATCCAGGAGCATGGGAGGTCTTTCCACCTTCTGGTGTCTTCTGTAATTTCTTTCTTTACGGTTTTAAAGTTTTCATTGTAAAGGTCTCTCACTTCCTTGGTTAAGTTTATACCAAGGTATTTCATTTTTTTAGGGACTATAGTAAACGGAATTGTTTTTCTTAGGTCTTTTTCACTTTTTTCTTCCTGGGAATATAGGAAGGTCACTGATTTTTGTACATTTATTTTGTAATCTGCCACACTGCTGAACTTCTGTATTAGTTCCAGGAGTTTCCAGGTGAAGTTTTTAGGATCACTTAGGTATACGATCATGTCATCTGCAAATAGAGATATCTTGACTTCTTCATTGCCAATTTGAATCTCTTTTATCTCCCTCTCTTGTCTTATGGCTCCAGCTAAGACTTCAAGTACAGTATTGAATAGAAGTGATGAGAGTGGATAGCCTTGTCTAGTTCCTGATCGAAGCGGGAATGCTTCAAGTTTTTCCCCATTAGTATAGTCCTTGCTGATGACTTGTTGTATACAGCTTTTATGATGTCAATAAAGGTTCTTTCCATTCCAACTGTCTCTAGGTTTTGATCATAAAAGGCTGTTGAATCTTGTCAAAAGCTTTTTCTGCATCTATCGAGAGTACCATGTGGTCTTGGACTTTGGATTGCTTTATATAATGGATTACATTTATTGATTTGCATATGCTGAACCATCCTTGTGTGCCTGGGATAAAGCCTACTTGATCACAGTAAATGATCTTTATGATATGTTTTCGAATCCTATTTGCTAAGATTTTGTTGAGAATCTTTGCATCTGTGTTCATCAACGAAATTGGCCTATAGTTTCTTTTTTTTAAGTGTATCTTTATTAGGTTTTGGGATTAGTATGATATTAGCTTCCTGCAAAGAATTTAGAAGTGTTCCTTTCTTCTCAATTTTATGGAACAGTTTAAGGAGTATTGGTGTTAGTTGTTCCTTAAATGTCTGGTAGAATTCTGTACTGAATTCATCTGGTCCAGGACATTTTTTTTGTGGGAAGATCTGAAATTACTTCATCGATTTCCTCATATGTTATAGGTCTATTTAAATAATTCAAAACTTCCTGATTCAACTTAGGTAAGTTGTGCTTACTCAGGAATTCATACATTTCTTTTATATTATCAAATTTCATGGAGTATAAGTTTTTGAAATATGACATTATAATTCTCTGAATTTCTTGGGTATCAGTAGTGATAACTCCATTTTCATTTCTAATTTTGTTAATTTGGGTTTTCTCTCTCTTGATTTTGGTTAATTTAGCTAAGGGTATATCAATCTTATTGATTTTTTCAAAATACCAGCTTTAGATTGGTTGATTCTTTGTATCATTTTCCTTATCTCAATTTTGGATATTCTCCCCTTCTTTTGCTGATCTCCTCTCTTCTACTGCTTTTAGGATGGGACTGCTCTTATGTCTCTAAAGCTTTAAGCTGCATTGTTATTTATTTGCAATGTTTCTGTTTTTTGATGTAGGCATTAAGAGCTATAAACTTACCTCTTTCTTGTGGCTTTCTTGTGTCCCAGAGATTTTGATATGTTGTATTTTCATTATCATTCACTTCTAGGAAATCTTGATTTTCCTTTTATGATTTCTTCCTGAACCCAATTCTCATTCAGCACCATAGTGCTTAGTTTCCAAGAGTTAGTGTATTTTCTGCTGTTTGTTGTGTTGCAGATGTCAAGCTTTAGACCATGGTGGTCTGATAGGGCACAGGCTAGAATTTCAACTTTCCTGTATATGTGAAGATTCGTTTTGTGGGCCAATATGTGGTCTATTTTGGAGAAAGTTCCATGAGCTGCTGAGAAAAATGTGTGTTCCTTTGTGCATGGATGGAAAGCTCAGTAGAGATCTGTAAGGTCCATTTCAGTAAGGGTTTGATTAAGTTGCAATGTGTCTCTGTTAAGTTTTTGGCCTGTTGATCTAGCCCACATTGACTGCAGTGTGGAAATTCCCAGTATTTTTGTTTTGGGATTGTTTCTTGTTTTAGACATTGTAGCATTTGCTTAATGAATGTGGAAAAGCCCCTATTAGGTGCATATATGTTCAGTACTATGAAATCTTCTGGTGACTAAAATATAGTATCCATCTGTGTCTCTTATGATTTTTTTTGGCTTGAAGCTCACTTTGTCAGTTAGTATAATTGCTACCCCTGTTTGTTTCTTGATTCCATTAGCTTGAAGAATTTTTCACCAGCCTTTTACTTTTAGAATGTGCCTATCTTTTGTGATGAGATGTTTCCTGAAGGCAGCAGATGGATGGGTTGTGATGTCTAATCCATGTTTGTAATCTGTGTCTTTTGATTGGTGAGTTAATTCTATTGGCATTTAGTGTTATAATGGAGAAATTACTTTTAATTCCTGATACTTTTTGTGTTCAGTGGCTTTCATAAGTGTATTATTTGGCTTGTAGGTTTTGGTGGTATTATACTTCCCTTCTGTCTTCCTGGATATGCTTGTTCTTTTCTTCAAGCTTCAGTATCTTTTCTAGCATTTTTTGAAGGCCTGGTTTGGTGGTCATGTAAACCTTCAAGTTGTCTTTATATTGGAAAATTTTTCTTTCACCCTCTATCATGACTGATATTTTTGCTGGATATATATATCAGCCTGGATTGACATTTTTGCTCATCCAATACTTGAAGTACATCTCTCCTAGCTCTTCTGGCTTTTACTGTTTCTACTGAAAAATCATGTTATTTTATTAGGTTTACCTTTAAAAGTGACTTTTTTTTCTCTTGAAGCTCTAGGCACATTCTCTTTGTCTTGTATGTGTATGTAGTATTTTGACTCTTATTTGCTGTGGGAAGTTTCTCTTTTGGTCATATCTGTTTGGGGTGTGGAATGCCTCTTGTATTTGAATGGGCCTCTCTTTCTTTAGATATGGAAAGTTTTCCTTTATGATACTTTAAAAAATTTCCTCGAGTGGTATTTTGGGATTCTTGTTCTGGTATTCCATGAATGCACATGTTAGGCTTCTCTTGAATATTCCTCTCCAGTATCTTTTTGATTTTAACACCCTCTTCCATTGAACTGGTTAGTTCTTCCACTTTGTCTTCAAGATCTGATATTCTATTTTCTGCTTCATTAGTTCTGCTGAAAAGAATCTGTTGAGTTCTGGGTTGAAGATAACTTGTCTTTTACTTCAATTTTAAACTCTGCTTGAGATTGTTTTAACTGCTCTATGCCTATTTTTTTTAATTTTTTTTATTATTTATTCAACTGTGCACATGTGCGTGTGTATGTGCGGCGCGTGTGTGTCTGTTTGTGTGTGTGTGTCTGTATGTGTGTAGAACCACAGACGAATTCGCGAACCACCATGGACGCCTCCACCCTCTTCTGTCCCGGGATTCACAGGCTCCGCCCTACCAGGACCAGAACGCAGGCCGCCCCGGCTTCCGCCTGGCGTCTATACGTGGGATCTGGGATCCGAACTCAGGACCTTCCGCCTGCAAGGCGGAGGCTTAACCCCTGAGCCACCTCTCCAGCCCCTCTATGCCTATTTTTGTTTCTTCAACTGCTTTTCTTACCTCCTCCAAGTGCCTGTCATGTTCCTGTTCAAAGTGGTTGATGCAGTTATTTAACTCCTCCCGGATTTCCTCTTTCATTGTTTTGATCATAATAAAGATCAGGCTTTGACAATCATAATGGGACTTTGCATGCCCTGCGCAATGTCCAGCGCACTGTTGCCCTCATAAAGTCTAGCATCTGTTAAGGGCACCGAGACCCCTGGAGGCAAGGGATTGACAGCCATAGTAGTGATCTTATGCTTAAGGGGAACAAGAGAAAGGGCTTATGGAAATGCCACTGGGTCCTTATATGTCATCGGAGAGGAGGACCCAGTGGAGAGTTAGGCGTACACAATAAAGGACTCTCTGGGAATTGGGGGGGAGGCACTGGGGGAAAGGAAGGGGGAGGAGAGGGTTCGGGGGGAGGAGGGGGGAGGGAGGGAACTGGTAAAAAATTTTAAAATGTATAATTAAATTTTTAATAAAAAAAAAAGATCAGGCTTTGAAAATCATTATCTTAAGTATGGCTTTCTTAGCTATTTTCTGTGAGTTTGTTCTGGCTGGACCCTATCATTACGGGGGGTTAATTCTTTCGGTGGGAGATTTGTTGTCTTGGTTTTTGTTTCTCAAGGATTTGCGCTGTGACTTGGACTTTTTCTTAATCTCTTATGACCTTCTTTTTGTTTCTGTGTGTTTTTAAATTTTTTATTATTATTTATTCAACTGTGCACGTGTGCATATGTATGTGTGTGTGTCTGTGTGTGTGTAGAACCACGGACGAACTCGCGAACCACCATGGCCGCCTCCACCTCCTTCTGCCCCGGGATTCACAGGCTCCGCCCTACCAGGACCAGAAGCGCAGGCCGCCCTCACTTCCGCCCGGCATCTATACGTGGGATCTGGGATCCAAACTCAGGACCTTCCGCCTGCAAGGCGGAGACTTAACCCCTGAGCCACCTCTCCAGCCCCTGTTTCTGTGTGTTTTTGACTGAACTGAATTAGACAGTATTACTACACTTGAGCAGTTATTACTAGTGTTTGCTTTAGAGTTGGGTATGCTTGTCTGGTATTAGTGTTATTTCCTAGATGAGGCTATTGGACTATTAGTACATCAATTAAGTCAGGTTTAGTATATAGGGAATGAAGATTAGTATGGTAGTACATTTTTTAGGTTTACTTCCTTGGTGATATGTGAGGGTGAATGGTATAGTCCCTGAAGTTGTAGGGGTTTTGGGGTGGCTATATGGAAATGTTGAACTACAGTGATAATGATTGAGAGGAACAGGGTGGTAAAAAGCATTTACTTATCTTTGACCTGAATATGAAGATTCTTTCCCATGTGATGGGATGATTTTAGAAGACTTCAGATGAATGATGTTTGTCTCTTAATTCTTTGCTTGGGTTTCCTCTGGACTTTGTTGAACTCTGAGGAGAAGGGAGTCCAACCTGGTCTGGGTCCAGGGCAGAAAGGCAGAGTGGCCAGTGGAGCTTGAAGATCACCTGGGACCTGGGGCATGGCCAGGGGCCTTCCCCAGTGCCAGATAGGCAGACTGGCTGCTGGTGGGGTGCGCAGGTAACCTGGGGTTTAGGATGTGGTCTAAGGGCCTTACCTGAGGAGCAGGGAGTCTGCCCTGGTCTGGTCCAGGGCAGAAAAGCTTAATTTGCCTTTCGTTATGTTATCATAACTTTTTGTGATGGACAGGAAGAGAATCTTCCCCTTTTTTGCTCCTACAAAAGTTAAGAAACATCATTTCAGAACATCATGCTATAAACAAAGGAAGTCAGGATAACTCCTGGGATTAGCAGAAAAATGGGTCAGAAGATGTCTGTTTCAAATGACATACTGTTTCAGGGAGCAGAGGGTAGAGGCCAAAGGTTAAGTTTATTCATCAACTGGTCTGAAGAAGGGAAGACAGCTTAGATTATTCAGATTTTGAGGCTGGGCCCAAGGCAACCCCAAGACTTGTCCTCTATCATTCTCAGTCTAATTCCATTGAGACAAGATCTCTCTGGAATTAGGCTGGCAACCAGCAGGTCCCAGTGATCTTCCTGTATCCAACCCCATATCCAGTCTTCATAGTGCTGTGATTACAGAAACATGCCACCATGCCCAGTTTTTTACATGGGTTCTAGGGATTTGAACTTGGGTCCTCATGCTTGTGTACCAAGTGCTCCTTCTTTCTGAGCCATCTCCCCAGCTCAATCCATGTTGTTCTAAGCCACCAGACTTGCAGACCATTTGTTACAGCAGCCCAGGAAAGTAGTACAGCACTTTTGAGCTCCAGTCTTCAAAGAGGTCCACCGTCACACCGTCATCTCCTTCTGAAAGAGTTCCCCCATGTAGCACTCAGGACCTTTATACAAAATATCGCTTTGTGTTTTAGAGCTAGAGATGGAAGCAAAGCTCCTGCATACTTGGCAAACCGTCTAGAACCTTTTAAATGATTTGTTTATATACCTATTTGCTTTGGGAAAGGGAGGAGTTTCTCCAGGGAGGGCACCAGCACCCAGCACCGTGAAAGGCAAGTCTTGATAAGGAGACATATCCCTGGGAAGACAGACAATTCAGCACACCAAGAGTCAGAGGGGAGGAGCATAGGGACACCTATGAGGTGATGGGCAGATGAAGCAACGGTGCTCATCATTCCCAGGCTCTGGCCAGCTGTTCCCAAAGACCTCTCTGTCCTGACAAGCCCCTGGACCTCACATCCCCAGGTATTCATCCATCCCCATGAGCTTCACAACCTTTTTTGGAGGTATCTAGGAATCAACAGGTGGAGAAAGTTAACCCCACCCTGCCCCTAGGAGTTTGTGTGCATAAGGATCAAAGGTCCTCCAAGGTGACAACCCATTACAAGGGGACAGGCTCAGGAATGTCATCTTGATTAGTGACTGGTCTAGGGAGGTGAGGAGGTGGCAAATACACCCTCCAGCTGTCCCTGGAGGAGCTACCCCAACTGCTCTTCTGTCTTCTCTCCTCCATGCCTTCCTCCAGGCCCAGATGCAATCTTCAGTCACTGTGCTGCAGGAAATAAAGCAAGCACCAGTAGCTAGTACCTGAGAAGGACAGAGAGAGGTCTCTGGGGACAGCTGGCCAAAGCCTGGGGATGCTAAGCACCGTCGCTTCATCTGCCCATCACCTCATAGGTGTCCAAAATCTTTTGCCCCCAATCATTCCTCTCTCCATTGACCCCAGCTTTTAATCAAGGAAGCCCCTTTCCCTAGGCAGACTCAGTGTCCTACAATTGCCTTGACCCCTTCTTCTTCATCCAGCCCTTACCATTTCTCTCTCCAGGTTCACCTCCAGACCCTCAACACAGTCACCCACATTTTCACCGACTGCCTCTGCTCCCCAACTCTGCTCATAACCTGAGGAGATATCAGCACTAGTTGTGAGCTTTTTGAAGTTTATTTTTGCTTTTTCATATGGACGCCCACCACCACCACCACCACCACCACCTCCCTCCCCCCACCCACACACACTACCTGAGTGTCTGTGGGAAGTGTCTACCCATAACTGTGGGTAGAAAGAAAGCAGGCACAGTGTCCTGTCCCTGCCCCAACCAGGTGTGGCCAACACTTTAGCCTCATTTCCTCTCCCAGTGAGCTCCAGATTAAACTTCCTCCTTCCGGGTGAGATTGTTTAACAAGGCTGGGAGGGTTTATGAAAAAAAAACCTCCTGAAGGAGGGCAGAGCCTGGGTAGGGCCAGGAACAGCTGGCCCACTGGAAGGGCCTATGAGCTGCCCCGTCTCGCCCTCCTGAAGCCACCTCCAGGGGTGGATGCCAGGCTAAGGAGGGCTTCAGCCAGGAGGCTGCTCAGTTAGCAGCTGGGCACCAGAGTGGCAGTTGGTTAGATCAGGACTGAAGGCATCATCCATTGGACCAGCTCCGTCTCCACTGAAGCAGGGAAACAGGAACACTGAGCTTCAGGTATGTGTCTGCCAAGAATGGCAAAGGTTTTATAATGTCTTGGTCCACATTATTGTAAAAAAGAATAATGGAGGCAGGAAGGGTAGGAGGCGAGGGATTGAAGACCCTGGGGAGGAAAGCCAAAGGAAAAGAAAGAAGACACCACAGAAGCAAAGAGCAAAGGCAAGTGGCTTCATCTGAGGGGCCAGGCCTGACGAATGGATTCTGGGTTGTGATACAAAGGGTGGGTTAGAGCTCAGTGCAAAGACTTGCTATGATTGACTAGTTGTGTCTGTCATAACTAGTGGGCATCATGATAATCTAGGGCATGAAGCCAGGGATTTGATAACCCTTACAACATTTTCCTCAACCTCAACAGATATGTACTCATTTGCTTATATATTCATTACAAAAAGAAATAACGTACATTCTGAATATCAAGTAATAGCTGTACAAACGTTTGAATATGAATAAGGAAGGAAAGGATACCGTGCTTTTTGGCTACAAACTTCACTTATCTCTGCAAAGAATGATCTGAAAAGCATGATCCTGAGAGACTTCTTTCGCTAAGATTCAGTTCTCTTGTCTGTGGAATGGGAGTGATGTTCTGAAGAACTTGGATAGATCCCTACAGTTCCCACTGGTGAGGAATCTACAATAAGAACCGCTAAAACAGATTAGCACCTGCCACATGCTAAGCACTCCGTGTGCCCCATCATCTGGAAGGCCAGTGCTCTGCAGATAGGGAAACATGGTGCTGAGAGATTTCATGTGTCCAGGCAGTATGGTCGACAAGTGTGTCCCTGATGGTATGTCGCATTGCCCTATATGTGTGATTGTGAAAGCAAGTGCCCAGCCTGGGCCCTGACTGTCTTTCTAGATGATTTGCTAATTGAACATTAATCAAGTACATCCTGCATACATGACAGGCAAATATAACACTGTATTTACCTAGCCTGAAAGAAAAGAGAAGAAAACACACATAGTCACTTTCAGATCAGTTTTGTCCCACGCTGTAGAGACAGCCTGGGAGTTCAGGTCAGAGCAGGAAGGAGCTGGTGGTGAGAAGCGAGGTCAGACGGCTGTCACATTCAGCTCCGAACACAACTGAAGGGATGAGTTTGGCTCTGTTCAGTTGGTGTATCTGTGTGTCTGCCCTTCTGTGCCCAGAGGCATAGGGGCTTCTGCCTTATAGTCATCATTTATACAGTTTTTTTTTTCTTTTTCCTGAGCTCAGCTCTGTGTGTGCAGGCTGGTCCGTTTGTTCACTGCATTCTACAGGAATCCAGTGCTAACAGAGTTCAGGGCCTGACCTCCCACTGACGTTTCCTAAGTCATCCTTTGCCGACATCTCCTTGGGTTAAGGCAGCTGCTCCTCCTGAAATGAGACCAGCCTATGTAGTGTTGGCGGGACTGCAGGCAGTCAGCAGACAGCCTGGGTGGGGGGGACTATCCCCCCTGGAAAGACCACTGAAACCTCCTGTAGCTGGTACCCATCCCTTACTTTCGGAGGCTATAGGAATGCAGTTCCCTACAGTGCAGCATAGGGAGACAAAGACTCAGAGGCAAGGACTCGGCCCTCGGCATCCGAGTCCCAGCTCTCTTTTGGTCAGCTTGGACCAAGTCTCATCTGGACTTGTCTGAGCCTCTCCATATCTGTTTTGGAATACAGGAATTTAAGTATTTGGATTTCTTTCTTTTTCTTAAAGAATGGAGCATTAATAAACTCCTTAGGGCCCGAGTGATAGGATTTTCGAAAAGGCAATAGTTGTAAAGCCATAAGGCTGCTACAGCAATGTGCAAGACAGAAGGCGCTCAGAGATGATGAAGCTGACAGTCTCATAAAAGAGCCACACTGGTGACCGGAAGGAAGAGGGGTGGCGACTCTATAGAAGGGATGTTGTGTTGGTCAGCTTCCTGTCATTGGGATGAAATTCCTGAGAGAAATCAGCTTAAAAGAGAAAAGTGGCTTTTGGCTCATGGCTTGAGCGACTTCAACTGTGGTCACTTGGAGCTGTTGTTGTTGGACCTGTGGCATGGGCGAGATAGAACCTCGTGGCTGGGACTGTGTGGCGTAGCAAAACTGTTCCCATCATGTGGCCAGAAAGCAGAGAGGGAGAGGAATGGAGACAGAGACAGACAGAGAGGAAAGGGCTGGGGACAGGACGGACTGTCAAGGTCACACCCCCAGCAACCTACTTCTTCCAGCAACTAAGCTCCACCTCTGAAAGTTTCCACCACTTCCGAATAGTTCACTGAGCTGTGAACATGTCGGTGGATTAATCTATTCGTAGGATCAGAACTCTCGTGATTGAATCACTTTCCGAAGGCCCAACTTCCAAACACCACTGCACTGGGGAACACGGCACTTGAGGTCTTGGAAGACATTTCCTACACAAACCTTATCAGTTGTTAACCCAGACAGGATGTGTGTTATCAGTACAAGCGACAATCCTAAAAAGGATAGGAGCTGTGTATGGATGTTTGACTATGTGTCTAGAATGGTGTTGAGTGTTTTACATGGATTAGCTCATTTAAGCCTATCAACTTGGTATGACAGCTTTTAATATTATTACAGGCAAATGACTGGGACCTTGAGAGGTGAGGTAACTCGCCCGCGTAGATAGGGTTGAAAATGGGAGAGACGGGCTCATGGACAGGAAGACTTTGCAAAGGAGACCACATTCCACAAGTTATAGGGTCTCCAGTTAGTGCAAATGAAGGCAACTTTGAAGAAAGACTCTACAAAGCCAGGGGCTAGTGTCAGCACAGAAGCCGAGGGAGAGGCTGGGCACAGGCATCAAGCCAAGGACTTGGTCTTCCCCAGGCATGATCGGTCTATTAGAGAGCATTCTTCCAGTGAAAACATCAGAAGGAACTTGGCTTCTGTTTAGAGAAGGCATCAAGAAGAAAGCTGTTGCTGGAGATAGAAAAAAAAAAAAAAAAAAAAACCTGAGAAGTGGCCTGATCTCTTAAACCCTGTGATGGCTGCTGAGGTCAGCCTGGGGGAGGGGGGAGCAGGAGCTGGAAAGTTTCTTGCATATGCAAATAGAAAATCTGAGTGTCTCAGATAAGACTCTTCCTGGGTACCAGTGAAAGAGAGGAAAAATAAAAAAGGAAAAACTATCATAATACACAAAGGACCAGCACTGGCACATGGAACAGGGAAGTCTGGGGGCTGTAAAGATGGCTCAGGGGTTAAGACTCTGCCTCGAAAGCAGAAGGTCCTGAGTTCCAATCCCAGGTCCCACATAAAAAAGGCCAAGTAGAAACGGCAGTGGCCTGCACTTCCAGCCCTGGTGGGCAGAGCCTGGGAAATCCCAGAGCAAAGCAAAAAGGAGGTAGAAGCAATCCAAGATGATTCCTGAAGTCACCCTTGGTCCTTCACAGGGACACACAGTGCCCTCTCTTTCTCTCTCTCTCTCTCTCTCTCTCTCTCTCTCTCTCTCTCTCTCTTCCTCTCTCTCTCTCTCTCTCTTCTCTCTCTCTCTCTCTCTCTCATACACACACACACACAAAATAAAGGTTTCTTTAAAAAAAAAAAAAAAAGAAAAAGATCAGGAGGGTACTGGAAGGATTCTGACAGACTCTTGTCTCTGCCACTAGGAACCTTTCCTCCATATTGCCTTATTCCGAAGTAAGCTGCCCACACGGGAGAGCAGGCTGTCCTAAGACCAGCAGAGATGTTCTCAATACCTCTGCTTCCAAGTCATCTGGACTCAGGAGCCCAGCAGAGAGGCAGCTCCTCTTTCAGGGAAAGCCCAGATGGGCTCAGATCTTAGCTTGGATCACCTGCCCATGTATAACCCATCTTTGAGATCAAAGGACAGAAAGCCCTTCTCATCGAGGCCTAGGTCATGCTGTCACCCTGGAACCAGAGTTCCAGAGTTGACCCTACCTAGCCACACAGGAGGCAAGAGGCTATTCCCAAAAGAGAATCCAAATGTTCACCAGAAAAAAGGAAAACAAACTGGACGTTATACTGATGGCCATGGCAGCAGATACCCACCACACTCCCACTCCCATCATTCCTATCTCATTTAACTAGTTAGAATAGAAGATGGAGAGATGGATTAGGGGTTAAGATTCTATCTTACAAGAAGAAGGTCCTGAGTTCGGATCACAGGTCCCAGTGTAAAAACGCCAGGCAGAAATGGTAAAGGCCTACACTTCCGGCCCTGGTGGCAGGAGCCTGGGAAATCCCAGAGCAAAGCAAAAAGGATGTAGAAGCAATCCAGGGTGATTCCCAAAGTCACCCTTGTTCCTTGACAAAGACACACAGTGCCCCCTCTGATACACATACACACACACACACACACACACACACACTAAATATATAAAGCTTTTAAAAAAAAACGAGTTAGAGTAGTAATAGATGGCAATGCTGCCAAGTCATTGTACTTACAGGACACTGCATTAGTTGCATTATCTCTCCAGGCCTCAATTCCCTCACTGGCAAAATGTAATTCATAAAAAGAATCTCATCTGCAAGATGAGGTTATAGAGAAAATTAGCACCAGGCTCAAAAATGGCAGAACAGTAACATTGATAAGAAACAGTACTGTGGTTATCAAGATTATGTCTTCTTCAGTCAGATCTCTGAGTCTTCAGTAAAACTTGCCTCCAACATATTCCCAAGACTCCATTGCCTTCATCATGGAGACCACATCTTGATAAAAAACTGTCTTCAATCCAGCTGCCGCTGACAGAACCAGAATGATCCTTCGGGGGGCACTCATGTCTTTATGCTTGGCTTGGTGGAAGGACTCAGGCCAGCAGCAGGTCTGTTACTGCCAGGCAATAACCCTACATACTTCAGGCAGCCCCAGCTGCCCTAATTTAGCCTCTGGGGACCCTAGCCAGGCTTCCAGCAAAGAGGATTTAGGTGACTTGAGCTGTTTGTTCACTGGGGCTACCGCATCTGAAGGTGTCCAGTCTGCTGAGCCCCACTTCTCAGCCAGTGGAGGGCAGGAGAAGGACCATGCAGGCAGATGGCCTCTGCTTTTCTCCAGTTGTTACAGGTGTCTGGAAGATGCTACTCCTCATCCCACCTTTTTAAGCTGAGAGAGAATTGGAACAGTTGAGACATAACCAAGGGTGGAGCCAAAGGGCCTGTTTTTGTTGTTATCTGCACCTGTCATTCAAAGAGCATTGCTTCTTACCAGGTGCTACATTTGGGATGCATTCTTGTTCTTAGGGATTATGATGGGCACAGACAAAGAATCAGAGGTTGAGAAAGGACTATATAATATCACGGCAAAACCCACACAGGCTCCACATCCCCCAGCTCTTAAACTACCCTTCGCACAGACTCCCCACCCCTGAGCCACATGAGCCTCTACAGGACTGAATGGGACTAAGGCTACCATTTTCCTAAGGGTCTCTTGGGGGTAAAATTGAGCAAGGTGTGTTGGCCAAGATCTCGGCACAAACTGAGCAATAACCTCCTACAACTCATGTGAGGACAAATGACAGGCAGCTGGCTCTGCAAAAATACACAGGGGACCCATGCGTCTGCCTCCTGAAGCGACAGGTGAGGAGGATGAAGGTAGAGACAGAACTCTCCCTCCCTTCATAACCTCGGCTAAGCCAAACTCAAGCAGGTCAAAATTCAGCACAGAGATCTCCAAGCTCACATTCACCTTGAACTCAGAAGACTACTCGCCTAGAACAGGAGCTGGCTAGTGGGACCTCACAGGCTACAGGTAAACCAACACCAATTTTGTAAATAAAATGTTATTGGTACACAGATATTTTCATTTACTTAAATATTGTTTATAGCTCCAGTCCTGCAAAGCTGAGTAGTCATCTCTGGGAACAACTGTCATTTTTTATTTTTTAATTAATTAATTAATTTCCCAACCATGCGAACTTAATAGGTACCCTGGTCCCCTCCCTCCCTCCACCCCTTCCTGGTCCCCCTTGCTCCCTCCCCCTCCTTTTCCCTTTCCTTTCACCGACCCCCTCTTTCTCCCAGTCCCCCCTCCCCCCAATCCCTGGAGCACCCTTTAGTGTGAATGTCAAACTTCCCTCTGCGTCCTCCATTCTAATGAGGTGTAAGGACTCAGTAGCATTGCCTAGAGCCCTTTCTTGTACTCCCCTTTAGTACGGGAACACTATTGTGACTGTTAATCCCTTGCCTCTAAGAATCCTAGTGCCTGTGACTCATGCTAGACTTTGCGTGGTCATTGATATGTCAGTCATTCTGCAGGTCATGCAAAGTCCTATTATGGCTACTGCAGCCCTAACTTGTGTGGACTATCTTGCGTATTGTTGCTCCTCTCCATCTTTAGGCTCTTACAATCTTACTGCCCCCTCTTCTGCAAATTTTCCTGAGCTTTAGGATGGGGAGAGATTAGGCTGTCCTGGTTCCTGGTGATTAATGTAGGGTCTCTGATGTTCTGAATTATGGTTTTCACAACTGATTTTTAAAACCTAAAATATTTACTTTCTAGTTCAACCCAGAAGAGTTAAGAAAAGTGGTTCTGAATATGAGCTCCTAGTTGGGCATGGTAGCCACATGTCTATACTTCTAGGGCTCCTGCTTGGTTTACCTAGGAAGCCAACCTGAACTACATAGCAAGACCCCATTTAAAATTTTATTTTAAGAAAATGCTGGGGCTGGAGAGGTGGCTCAGGGGTTAAGCCTCCGCCTTGCAGGCGGAAGGTCCTGAGTTTGGATCCCAGATCCCACGTATAGACGCCAGGCGGAAGCGGGGGCGGCCTGCGCTTCTGGTCCTGGTAGGGCGGAGCCTGTGAATCCCGGGGCAGAAGGAGGTGGAGGCGTCCATGGTGGTTTGCGAATTCGTCCGTGGTTGCACACACACGTGCGCGTGCGCACATACACACGCACATGCGCACAGTTGAATAAATAATAAAAAAAAAAAAAGAAAAAGAAAATGCTGAAAAGATGGCTCAATAGGTAAAAGCAAAGTTGAGTTCAAATCCCCACACTCTAGTAAAAAGCCAAGTGTGGTTTTATCTGCTTATAAACTCCAAGGCTATAGAGAAACAGAGACAAGAGAATCACCGGGGCTTATTAGCCATCAGCCTAGCTATAGAGTCAATTAGAGACCTTCTCCCAGGGAAATAAGGCTTAGAGTGAGGAGTCTTCCTCTGGTATAAACACACTTGCATCTCTCTCTCTCTCTCTCTCTCTCTCTCTCTCTCTCTCTCTCTCTCTCTCTCTCTCTCTCTCATGCCACACACACACACACACACACACACACACACACACACACACAACATGAGGAGAAGGAAAAGAAACAGAATGGCTTTTGAGACACTGCCTAGATTTACCTCTGAAACCTTTTCTTCTTTTTGGCCCTGACCACTCTGTGACTCAGTTTCCCCAGCTTCCTTGCTATCATAGGATTAAATCTGTTAAAAGAAGGTAGATTCCATAGTGCCTAGTACAAGGTATTTGCCTACTCTAGGAAGCAGCCCGGGATCTTGGAAAGTAGAAACTCCCAGAACCCAGTGCCTCTTCATGCCTGCCTGCGCCCCCCGCTGTGTTCCGCTGTGTTCCGCACAGTGCTACCATTGGTCAGAGCTGGAGAAATCCCTTGAACCAGTAAAGAAAGTGGACACAAGGAGCTTATTTCCTCCCTACAAATGCCACTGGGATAAAGTGTTCCCACCAGCAGCCTTATTGTTTGTGGCTTTATTCGCTGCTTATCTCACTCTGCATTGGTGGTACAACAGTGAGAGGGGAGTAAAATAACTATACAGGGATAAAAGGCAACCTCATACAGACTAAGGGGGGGGGGCTCGGGATGGATCCAGGGATGACCAGAAACTCAAGGGAAGGGTTTGCTGGGCCTAGGCTTCCAAGCCGACCTTCAGCAGAGCCGGGCTCACCTGCGTCTGTTGATGCCTGTCACTTTCAATCCCTTAAAGTCAGTTTTGTTTTCATTCTGATTTTGTCTCTTTCCCCTTGAATCTGTTTCCCTCAAGCCCTGTCTCTCTACCTTGCTGGAGTCTCTATCTTCCACAGAATCCATCCCTTGTGATGGGTTCCAAAGGCAGAGACGGTATAGTAGACACTCATGGAAGACCAGACACATGGTGGCCTTGATGACCACACTCAGTGTACAGAATGCCGAAGGATGGTGAGGAGATAGCCACAGCCTGAGTCTCTAGGTGGACGCTACATTCCAGACATGTCCTCTGGGATGAGTTGAGCCTGGGGGAAAATATTCAAAATGAGGGGAAAAGGAAGGAACCATGCTGACAGAAGGAGAAGCCCAGGGTACAGAAAGACCCTTTCTTCATCATGAGTGGCACACCTACTGAGTGTCTTGGTGCCAGCTCCAGGATAAATGAGGAAAGCCCTGGAGAGCCCTGTGGTGAACAGGGAGCCAGCCCAAAGCTTAGAGCCAACCACAATGTTGACAATGGCATTGGCGAATGGATCCTTATGGTGCCAGGACTTAGCAAAAGAAATAGCTCTTCTCTTTTGGAAATGGTGGAGAGATGCTCCAACCATCCTACCACCTTCTGAAGCCTGGAAAGAGGGTATATTAGGGTTCCTAAGGTCATGGAATCAACAGAATGAGTTGATATATATAAAGGGGATTTATTGAGTTGGTTTACGAGATATGGCCAAGGTAGTCCAACTATGTCTGCCAATAGCCACTCAGTCCAGTAGGCCCATGGGTGACGGCTGGCTGGAGGATTCCTAGCCTTCTAGAGTCTAGAGTCTCTAGTCGCATTGAAGCCTTGGAGGGTTGGGCAGCAGAAGGGAAGAGCACAGCTCCAGAGAATCTCTCCTCTTCTACTCTGTATTCTGTTCTGTGGCTTTTATCTGGTCCACTACTGGAAGGTTCCAATGGGATCTATGGTGGTTTCTATGGGATCTGGGACTGATCTTTGCATTACCCAGATAATCTCTTTAGGTGGTCTCAGCTGATCTTGCCAGGTGTCTCAGCTGATCTTAGTTAATGCTAGGTGTATTAAGTTGACACCAGGATTAGCTATCTATCAAAAGTCCACCCCTTGTCAGCTTGACACCAGATCACATTTCCTTAGGCCATAAAAAAATCTCCAAATAAAAACAGTAAGATTCATAGTTCTGCCTAACATGATGTAGCTATCCACATACAGCCACACACTCGTTATTTTTCCCAAGTGACAAAGTCCCTTGAGAAAATGCTGTCTTTAGTATCCCATCACACAATATCATAATGTAGATTACAACATTTTACCACATAACTACAGATTAACATTACATTACATAAATATCTTCTTAGTGTATGTACACATGCACAAGGATATTCTTAACAAGCTAGACTAGGAGCATTCACAGCAATTACAATGCTCATTTCTGTAACTAATCACGTGGCTTTAGGTGGTATTTGTAACCACCTTCTTCTATTACCCATTCTATATTTCCTCTACTTTCAGCAAGCACTTCCTCAGGTCTTTACTCTTTTCCTGGAGGGGTTATCCAGACCTTCATTCCTGGAGTATCGGGACCATTTACTGTCCTGTCTGTATTAAGTTGTTGTAATTTCCCATTGACCTTAATCACAGGACATGGTAACACCAAGAGACGCCCTAGTGGATCTCCTGAACTCCAGACACAATCTTCCTTACCACCATTGTAGAGAACTAATCCAATTTCCCCCTTGGTGGTCTACTGCTCTTAACACTGTTATTCATCTTAGCCTGTTGACTCAAGGGCATCAGAAGTCCAAAATATCCAAGGGGAAGCCTTAGCCTCCAGTTCAAAGGAATAGTTGCTGTGTCTCCTGGCAGAAGCATTCCCTGCTCTAGACCCAGACCTTCTAGGCCAGTAGAACACAGGCTCATGGGAACAGGAAGCAAAAATTTTCCTAATGGGTCACTAGGGGTGATGGTAGGAGGCACTATTCCTGTTTCCACCCCTTGATTCCTGGACCCATGAATCCTGGTTATAAGGGACACAGTACCATATATTGAATGTTGCTTCAAAGCATATACTGCCTTCTGGAGAATCCTGCCCCATCCCTCCAGACTGTTACACCTAATTGTCACATTCTATCAAGTCAGCTGCTTCAGGATGGTGGGGAACATGGTAAGACCAATGAATTCCATGGTCATGGGCCCACTGCCATACTTCTTTAGCTGTGAAATGAGTTCCTGGGACAGAAGCAATGCTATGTAGAATACTATAATGGTGGATAAGATATTCTGTAAGTCCATGGATGGAAGTCTTGGCAGAAGCATTATGTGCAAGAAAGGCAAATCTATAGCCAGAATAAGTATCTATCCCGATAAGAACAAAGGGCTGTCCTTTCCATCTTGGAAGTAGTTCAATGTAGTGAACCTACCACCACATTGCTGGCTGGTCACCCTGGGGAATGGCTCCATATCGGGGACTCAGGATTGGTCTCTGCTGCTGGCAAATTTGGCACTCAGCAGCAGCTGTAGCCAGGTCAGCTTTGGTGAGTGGGAGTCCATGTTGTTGAGCCCATGCATAACCTCCATCTCTGCCAACATACCCATGACAGGAATGGCTGGGGAAAGAGGCTGACTGTCCACAGAATGGGTTATCTTATCCACCTGATTATTGAATGTTTCTTCTGCTGATGTCATCTTTTGATGAGCATTTACATGGGACACAAATATTCTTGTGTCCTTTGCCCATTGGGAGAGATCTATCCACATGCTTCTTCCCCAGATGTCTTTTCTCACCAAATTTCCAATTATGTTCCTTCCAAGTCCCTGACCATCCTGCCAAACCACTGGCTACAGCCCATGAATCAGTATACAGTCACACATCTGGCTATTTTTCTTTCCAAGCAAACCGTAAAACCATGTACACTGCCCAAAGTTCTGCCCACTGTGAAGATTTCCCTTTTCCTGTGTCCTTCAGGATTGTTGCAGAAAGGGATTGTAGTGCTGCAGCTGTCCACTTCTGGATGGCACCTGAATAGCAAGCAGAACCATGTGTGAACCAGGCCCTAGTCTTCTCGTCTTCAGTTGGCCAATTATAGGGCATGCCCCAGGAGGCCATAGGTGCATGCTTGGGAACAGGCATTGCAACAGGCTGAGGAAACATACGCATTTGGGCAACTTCTTCATGCAACTTACTTGTGCCTTCAGGACCTGTTCAGGCCCTGTCTCATATGTACCATTTCCACTTGATAATGGATTGCTGCTGTGCCCATCCAACTTTATGGCTTGCTGAGTCAGATAACACTCAATTCATGATGGACAACTCAGGTCACATGGTAACTTGGTGACCCAGTGTCAAACGTTCAGTTTTCACTAAAGCCCAATAACAGGCCAAGAGTTGTCTCTCAAAAGAAAAGTAATTGTCTTTGGATGATGGTAGGGCCTTGCCCCAAAATCTCAAGAGTCTCTGCTGTGATTCACCTGTGGGAGCCTGCCAGAAACTCAAAACAGCATCTCTATCTGTGACAGACACTTCCAATACCATTGGGTCTGCTGGGTCATATAGTACAAGTGTCAAGGCAGCCTGTACAGCTGCTGAAAGGCCTTCTCTTGTTCTGGGCCCCAATCAAAGCTCGCAGCTTTCTGAGTTACTTGGTATATGGACCTGAGTAACACACCTAAGTGAGGAATGTGCTGCCTTCAAAATCCAAACAGACCCACTAAACATTGTGCTTTTTTCTTAGTGGTGGGAGGGGCCAGGTACAACAACTTATCCTTTACCTTAGAGGGGATATCTCTGCATGCCTCACACCACTGAATTCCTAGAAATTTTACTGAAGTAGAAGGTCCTTGGATTTTGGTTGGATTTATTTCCCAACCTCTGATGCGCATATGCCTTACCAACAGATCCAAAACTTCTTCCTGCTCACTTGGTTCAATCAGCATAATATCATCTATATAGTGGACCAGTGTGATACCTTGTGGAGAGACAGGCGATCAAGATCTCTGCAAACCAAGTTTGGCATAGGGCTGGAGAATTAATATACCCTTGAGGTAACACTGTAAATGTATACTGTTGGCCTTACCAACTGAAAGCAAATTGCTTCTGATGATCTTTATGAATAGGTATAGAGAAAGCATTTGCAAGATCAATAGCAGCATACCAAGAACTGGGAGATGTGTCGATCTGCTCAAGCAATGAAACCACATCTTGTACAGTAGCTGCAACTGGAGTCACAACTTCATTAAGTTTGTGATAATTGACTGTCATTCTCCATGATCCATCTGTCTTCTGCACAGGCCAAATGGGAGAGTTAAAAGGAGAGATGGTAGGAACCACCACCCCTGCATCCTTCAAGTCCTTTATGGTGGCACTAAGTTTTATTATTCCTCCAGGAATACGATAGTGTTTCTGATTCACTATTTTCCTTGGTAGAGGCTACTCTAAAGTATTCCATTTGGCTTTCCCAACCATAATAGCCCTTATTCCACATTTCAAGGAACCAGTGTGGAGATTCTGTCAACTTCTAATTATATCTATACCAATTATATATTCTGGAACTGGGGAAATAACCACAAGATGAGTTTGGAGACCTATTGGACATCCTGTGATTCAAACATTAGCCAAAACTCCATCAATCACCTGACCTCCATATGCCCCTACTTTTAACTGGAGGGCCACGATGCTTTTTAGGTTCTCCTGGTATCAATGTCAACTCAGACCCAGTATCTAGTAGACCCTGAAATGTCTGATTATTTCCTTTCCCCCATGTACAGTAACTCTAGTGAAAAGCCTTGGGTGCCTTTGTGGAAGGACAGGAGAAAGGTTAATATTGAAGCTTTTTGCTATGGTGCCAAGGTTCTTCTTTAAAAGGATCCAGCTTTCCCTTCATTCAAGGAGTTGTGGATCTATAAACTGGCTCAAGTCTGGAAGTTGGTTGACAGGCCATGATTCTCTGCTGCTATGTATGATTCAAGGCAGTTTTTCCTTCATTTACTTTAGAATTTTTCTTGTACAAATCAAATAAGAACTTTGAAGGCTTCTTAATCTATTTTACTTTCAGAGACATCATGATTGATTAGCCAGTGCCAAAGGTCTAAGGGAGTTAGGCCTTCATAAATACTGTTCTGTCTATGCTATATGTTACGGCTTGTATGTGTCATAGTTAGGCACAGGTGTCAACTTGACTGTTGTGAGTTTGAGCTCTGGGCACATTTGTGGAGAATTAATGGTTGAGTTAAGACCAAAGCAAGCCTGCAAGAGATTATCTAGCTGATGGGGAAGGTCCAGCCTACAGTGGGTGGGACTAGTCTCTGGAATAAATCATTGAGAGCTGGTTGAGAGAATTGGCATCCTTCTGTACGCTTGGCCAGATATGCTGGTCTGGCAAGTAAGGATCGTCCTTCTTTCAGCTGTTGTGTAGAGATGGTGTGGCCAATTCCTTCGGCCCTGGTGTTGGTGCATGCTCTCCTGTCAAGCTGGACTGAGAACTATAACCAGGAATCATAAGAGAATATAAGCCCCTTGTTTCTTTAAACCGTTTGATGGTCGTTTATCAGCAACTATGCAGGCAAACTGCTACAGTATGCTTACTTTGCACTACTGGCGATTCAATGCTGCCACTTGACTCCTACTACTCCTGGATCCACCTAGGCCCACTGAATTTAATTCTTCCAGCTGGGCAGCTGCATCTCCCATTGTTAGTGCTGGCACAAGGAGAAGAAAAATGGTAGAAGCCTTCATATTTGGTGGTTCTCCTCTCACCAATTTATGTGGTACATTGCTGGTAAAAGGCATGTCCTCTAGATTCTGCCATTGAGAATTAGATTTTAAAGAACAAATCTAGTCAAGCATATCAATTTCTCTGAGCCTCTTAATCCCATCGTCAACACTAAACCAAGGAATATCTGGAATCTCCAGCTCTTTTCGGAAGGCCAAACTTCAATAAATACTTCAGTTACCCACTCAGATAAACTCTTGGCACCATTTTTAACTCTACGAAAAGCAGCGTTAAACCTAGACTCTCTACTCAATGGGCCCATTTCTGTGAGCCCACTTTTATCCATTTTATACTCCTTCTACCAGTGTCCCATAGCCTTACAATCCATTCCCAGGGGTATTCCCCAGACTGCTGCTTAAATGTATTAGAATGTTCTTTAGGAGTATAGTGTACCTCCTCATGGACCATGCTTTCTATTGCACCTTTAGGAGCTTGTTTAGCCTTGAGCCTACTTATAGGCCTGGAAGCAGTCACAGGTGGGCATGCTGTAACATCAGTATTTTCTTGAGGCAGAGTCTTTGCCCTTTGCTCAGACAAATTATGATTAATTCTCTCAAGCAAACAGGAGGATAGCAATTCCATAGAGGGTGGGTATGGGGATTCATTTCCTGCTGAGAGTGGGGAGACTGTCTCCTCAGGGAAAATAAACCCATCAGAATTTGAGGGTTCGATGTCTTCATCTCAGTTTGGGCCTCCCGCGCATCAGCATCCCACTTTTCAAGATCCCACTCTTTTCCAATCAGTGCTTTCACTTTAACTTTTGACACCTTTCAAGGCTGAGATTTTAATTTATGTTGTAACTCAGCCAATCTAATAATCGAGTTTGCGTTTGATTTTCAGTGATTCAAGCCCTATTGTTACTGGAAAGAAAATTCTCTTATAAAGCACACTTAGAAACTTCTAATTGTTTATACACTTTCTGAGTTAGATATTTTTTCCTCTCTGAGGTCTTCCAAAAATTTCCTTTGTACTTTATTGAGAGATGCTATTCCTACTAAAGTTTCATACACAAAATCACTGAACTCCTCAATCCTCACAAGAGGGGCATCAAGACTGTCCAACACTCTTATCTTCACCAGTTCTAGAAACAGCTCACTCCAAACAGAGTGTTCTTATGCTACCAGGGCAGTCTTTAGTAGCTGGAGCTTCCACTGGATCGAAAAGACAGTTCCAGATATCACAAAGCTTGCTAGCAAAATTCATTCTTATAATTGTTTCTCTAGAACCACTCCCAGTACCAATTTTTGTATTGATCAGGGTTCTCTAGAGTCCCAGAATCAACAGAATATATATACATATATCTATACATATATATATATATATATATATATATATATATATATAAAGAGAATTTATTGAGTTGGCTCATAAGATATGGCTGAGGTAGTCCAAAGATGCCTGCCAGTAGCTGCTCATTCCAGTACGCCCGTGGGTGACGGCTGAAGGCTAGAGATTCCTAGAGAGTCTCTAGTCCAGTTCAAGCCTTGGAGGGTCGGGCAGCAGAAGGGAAGAGCACAGCTTCAGAGAGTCTCTCCTCTTCTACTCTGTATTCTGTTCTGTGGGTTTTATGTGGTCCACTACTGGGAGATTCCAATGGGATCTATGGTGGTTCCGATGGGATCTGGGGCTGATCTTTACATTATCCAGATAATCTCTTCAGATGATCTCAGCTGATCTTGTCAGGTGTGATCTGAGTTGACACCCAGGATTAACTGTCCCAGAGGGCATCCACCGTGGCCCCTGCACAGGTCATGGCTGAGCTGAAAGGCACTGTGTACAGAGGGCTCTGGAGAACAGGAAGATGTTGACATCTTGGCTCCTGCAGGGCCGTTAAGAACTGTCACAAGGCCTGTGCAATGTCCAACACACTATTGACCCCTCAAAGTCTAGCATGGACTAAAGGCACTAGGATCCTTGGAGGCTAGGGACTGACAGTCACAGTAGTGTTCCTAAGCTTAAGGGGAACACAGGAAAGAGTTCTGGGAAATGCCCCTGGGTCCTTGCACCTCATCAGAGAGGAGACCCAGAGGAGTGTGCATGCACATTAAAGGATACTCCGTGGATGGGGGGGGAGGCATTGGGGGACGGGGAGGGGGGAAAGAAGGGAGGAGTTGGTGGTGAGGGGAGTAGAGAGAGGGAGGGGACAGGTGTACCTGTTAAGTTTGTATGAGCGGAAATTAAAAAAAAAAAAAAGAACTGTCACAAGGGGAGGGAGTGCGGGGAAGTCACCATCACAGCACGTGCTTACATGCCAAGGTCCTGGGTTCAATCCCTAGCCCTGTGATGGGGAAGAAAGAAAAAATAAGGAAATGTCACAGCCCTACAGGCAGACGCTGAGGTGACACTGGAATGCCCGCAGAAAGAACAAACATCCCACATCCGTGTGGGGATGGTGCCAAGGAGGACAGCAAGCAGGAAGTAACCGCAAGAAGTGAACCCTGCAAGATGAGACTGTGCTATCCAGCCACAACACCCTTCTAGAAGGTCTGTCACTGCCAGCTACCCTTCCAGCACAGGTAGATAGCATCATCCTCGTTTAACAAAGGAATGAATGCAAACCCAGAGAGGTATATCTGATGTAATACACAGTAAAGAACCCAGCACCAGCAACAAGCCCGGGTCTGTGTGACCCTACACTCCTCTTCCCCAGCATCGCAGGCTTTTTGTTACCTGATTCCTCCACAACAGAGCCTTTCACACTATTCAGCTTCTCAGCCCCTCGGCAGGTCACACCTACTAAAGAAGGGGACACACAATGGTAACCCCAACAGTCTAGATTTACAGACATCCAGTTAGCATCTCCAAAGATGCTTGTCTCCCAGTTTCCATCCAAGTAAAAAGTTCTGATTGGCCTTTTTGGATCACATGCTCACATCAGAAGCAATTACAAAGACAATCAATAGGCTCTGATTGGTCTGTCCAATCACATGTAAGGAAGGATGACATGCGACTGGGCCTCCACTCAGGATCTGTAGGTGTGGATTTTAGAGACCTGCAGGATGAGTGGGAACATTCTAGGCACAGAGACTTAGGAACAATGTTCACCCAGGGGTCTGTCGAGTGCAAAGACCCAGCGATAGTCCAGAGTGTGATTCATTCACAGCCATATGCTCCTGTGCTTGGTGCCCAACCTGAAAGGAGATGTTAGAGAATGTTAAAGGTGAAAATAAGGAGCAGAAGACCAACCTCGGTAGTAAGGAGAAAACCTTTGTTCCAGGCTCTGATGGGCAAAGTGATCTCTAGTTGGATTGCAAAGGTGTTGGGGGACGGGAAACAGCATGGAAGTTTGGGGCCAAACTTTTATAGTTTAGAATTGAAGGGAATGGAGACATATATCCTTTGTAGTATACACATATTTGTGTGTGTGTGTGTGTGTGTGTGTGTGTGTGTGTGTGTGAGACACGTAGTATTTACACCTCCAGGCGGCATGAAGCTGCTGGGCATTGGGTTGTGTGCTGACTTTAGATATGCACATTGGTGTTTTGGTGCAGCAGACGCAGACTTTCCAGAATCATCCCCACCTTCCCAATTTATCTTCCCCCCAGAGCTCAGCGAATACTGCAAGAATGAAATCCACAGTTGGTTGTGTGACTTTAGACAAGTTACTAGGCCTCTCTGCGTTCCCTTCTCCTTCTCTGTTGGTGGTTTAATCATCCTTACCTGCCAAGACAAGGAGCTGGGAGGGACTCGCTTTGTCTCATCTTCAAACACCGGCTGAGCACTTCATGCTCAGCACAGCTGTAGGGCTGCAGGACTTCAGCCCTGCCTAAGGCTTATAAGCACGGCCGATACGCAGATAGAAGTCTGGAGGGGCAGGACAGAGGGAGAAGCCAAGGACCCAAGGTAGTCAGTGCCTCTGTGGTCGGAAAAGGCAAGGCCCAGAGCACAGCCATCAGGCTTCCTCTCCTCAGCCGCTTCAGACTCCCAGCCTGCAGCCTTATCTGTGCCCTGGCCACCAGGCTGCGTCCAGGGCAAAGGGACCTTTCTCCTGCAAAGCCATAACCTGAATAACAAGTTGTGAGGCTCTCCGGCTGGGAGCAGGGGAGAAATTTCTCTCGGGCTACAGAAATGATTCTTGCTCCACCCTGTATTACTTGTCACTAGTTGTTTTTTCCCTCCGCATCCCTCCCCCAATAGGCCAGTCCCTCACCTGGCTGCCAAGGTGAGCACACGGGGGACTCGGGAGGACGAGGAGCTCTTCAGGCACCAGGTGGGCAGCCTGGGACTCAGGCAGGAGGATGGAGGGATGTCGGGCTAGTAGAGAGCTCAGTGACCAGAGTAAGGCTGAGCCTGCTCTTCCCACCCCCACTCCGAAGCCAGATCCTGCTGGTTCAAATCCAACCATACTTCCGGCTCACAGTGCCACATCAGGCCTGGCGCGCTCTCGCTCTCTCTCTGTCTCTCTCTTTCTCTCTCTCTCTCTCTCTCTCTCTCTCTCTCTCTCTTTCTTCCAGTACAGCAAGGCTCCATGCTCCTTTCACTCTTTCTTATCCTCTCCAGTGTCCTCTCCAACTAGGCGAGCTGTCTCTCTGTACTTTGACCCCCTGTCCCACTCTTTACTGTGCTAAGGTCAGCCATCAGGCTATACCTCTGTATCTGAAAACAAAGTTGGTTATTTGCATTTCAGGGAAGCTAAAGGCCTACAAAGGTTCTTTCTTCTGGAGAGACAAGGAGACTACGCAGCTCCCAGCCAGAGAGGCCCTGGAGGGAATGGTCGGGCTGCTGGCAGTGCTCTCTCGGCTGGAGGTTTTGCATGGCTGTTGCTACCGTTTAACTGTGAAGAGCAGATTCTGCCCAAGAGCCTCCTCACACAGAGGAGGGAGGCCAGGCAGGCCTGGCCCTGAGTTGGGGGGGGGGTCATTAGGATAATGTAAAGGTGAGACCCTGTCTCCAGTCTCAGGCCAGAGACCTTGGCAGTTGGGCTTCAAAGGCCCAGTCTGTTGGGATGGAATTCTTAGGAGAAAGAAGATTCTGGGTGGAGAGGGGGATAGAGTGAGTAAAGGCAGAGCCGCAGGAGAGGCCACCTGTCCCCCCGGGCTTCGCACTTGCCATCATTTTCCCTTCCCTGTCTCCACTGACCTCCTGGAGACTTCAAAGTCACCAAGTTACTGACAGGTGGCCCGGGCCTGAGGGTTCGTAGGAGGATGGGAGAAGGGTGATCAGCTCCCTGCCTAGGACTCCAAGGAGGGAGAGACAAAGATGATTTCAGCTGTCCTGTAGGACAGACAGTACTGCAGTAGGACCCGGTGAGGAATGTGGGGGACTCTGTAATTGGAACCCTGCTTCTGCTTGCCTAGTCAAATGACTTTAGGGAGAACCATGGTGAGCGGTGAGAGGTACCAGCAGTGCCCGGCCCATGCTTGCCTGTAATACACGCGTCCTAATAGTTACTCCATGGTTCCAGCACATCGCTTGCCCTTCTGCTCGCCTGGACTCTCACTCTGTTACTTTGCTCAACACGCCTTTGGCAGGCAAGGAGGAGAGAGGAGAAAACAAAGCAAACCTTCCAGGACTGAAGCCTGCAGGCAAGCGAGGTGACCTGAGGTCAGCTCCCCAGAACCCATGATGCATACCTGCAACCCGAGCAATATTCAGTGCGGAGACAGGAAGATCCCTAAAGCTGGTTGGCCAACCTCGCTGAATTGAAGAGCTTCAGACTCAGGAGAGACCCTGTCTCAAATAATTAAGGGGAAGAGAAGCGAGAAAAGATACCCTGTGACTTCCACATGCACATGTACGCAAGTGCACCTGCAGATACCCACTAGCAAGTCAACATATCATTCATCACACACACACACACACTATATATATATATATATATATATATAATTTCTACATTTACAAAAGATATGTTGAATTACATAAAGAAACATAAGTGAAGAAGAGGTGCAAGTGGAAGAGAAAGGAGAAGAGTGATCCCCCTGCTCACAGGGCAGATAAAAAGGAAAAGAACTGAAAGAATAGAGTATCAGTATCAGGTACATCTTCTGATCCCAGATGCCAATTTCCAATTTAATTTTCTTCTCTTCACAGGTTAGCGCTGACCCCAAACTGTTCTCCACTGGACAGGATGAGAGTGTCAGGTAAGACAGATTCTGAGACTGCTAAACTTTATTTCGAAGTCACTTTTCTGTCACCAGCGTCCACCCATCTGGGCCTCAGAGACGGCCTGAGATCCTTCTCCCGTATGAGGCACCTGGAAAAGTTAAAACAGCAACTCGTCTCTCCTAGGCCTACCTTTGCGGCACAAAGTTCACACTTGATTTACAAAACAGAACTGCAGAGAAATCTGTTATGTGTGCCATTTGTGTGGTGTATATACACATGTGTGCACATGAGGTGTGCATACACACAGAGGCCAGAGAGTGGTATCAGATATCCTCCTCTGCTCTTCTCTACCTTATTTTTGAGACAGAGTCTCTCACTGAACCTCTAGTTTGCTGTTTCAGCTACAGGCTGGCCAACAAGCCCCCAGAATTCGTTTATCTCTGTTCCACTGCTCCCAGGGTTTACAGATATGCACCTCGGTTCCTCATGCTTGCTTAGCAAGCACTTTATCCACTGCTATCCCTCCAGTGCCACAAAAGTCTACAACTGCTCTAAGTAAGTCTATGAATTTGCATTGGACCACTTGCAGTTATTCTAGGCTGCACGCCTACAATGGGCCACAGATTGGACATGCCTACAGGCTTGGAAATCAGGGACAGACAAAATGCCAACAACACTAAGAAGAGCTGCTCTAGAATCATCACATCACACCACAATTCACACGGTAAGGCAGAGGTCTTCCCGAGAATACCCTCACCCTGAACTCCTTTGCACAGGCAGGTAATCAGGAGCACCCCACATAGAATCCACACACTCCACTTATGTTCCCAAGCAGTTATGAGGCGTCAGGGGCATCTGATCTGAAACCAGCTTATTCTGCTGAGTCCTAATCACTCTTCTTCCAAGAGGCCGTACGGAAGCAGCCGCCTCTTCAAGACTCCATTTCCTCCTCTTTAAGGTGGAAGCAGTTGACACCAACAAGCACAGAGAGCTGGTTGGGAGGATGAACTGAGATCACGTATTTTACAGCTGGCACAAAATAGATATTACCCAATGCGAACAGATGTCCCAGGGGCTTTTTGGGTGTGCGGAGGTTCATTGTACCCATGAAATAACATGAGACCAGATGAGTCTTCTGCCTGGTCTTTGAAAATCAAGGGGTGAGCAAGGAGCTCTTCTTGCCCCTCCTAGATATGGAATTGTTGTTCCTCAGTGATTGGATAACTTCTGAGGGAGCAACCTGACTGTGCGTTAGTTATTTGTGGAAGCTTTGACTTATAGAAATGTGGAAGGTGCCCAAGCCACTCGTAGCTACCTAACACTGATGACTATCGTATCTCTCCGTGACCAGCAGAAGTATTACCATGTCCACTCTGAGACTGACAGGCTCCAGCTCAGAGAAGCTGAATTCTCACCCACAGTCTCACAGCATCGTTAGCTGCCTTACTTGTGTTCCATTGCTTGGGAGAGCTCTTGGGAACCTGTCCCCATGACTGCTAGAGGCACCAGACTTTGCTTCCAGGATGCACACGGTATAGACCCCAGACCACTTCCCTTCAGGTTCTTGGGGTGTCAGAGTGAATCCCCAAAAGGGTTACTTTAAGCTGCTTCCGCGTGACCCTCTTTGAGAAGCATTTCCATAAAATCTGACCATATAATCTCATAATCCAACGATTGTATGGGTTCTCATGACCCCAGAGTCTGGTTCATGGTCTGTACTTGCATCAGGAAGAGTCTCCCCAGTTTAGTAAGATTAGCTGGGATTTAGTAAGAACTTGCCCATGGGTTTGCTGTGTGGCCTGGTCCCGGAGCCTTCTGCTCCAGTCTGGCATGTAGTGGTCTGGCATGTGGTGGTCTAGCATGCTGTTGCAGTCAGCCTAAAACATTGCTGATAAATGAGCATCAAACTGCTTAAGGAAACAAGGAGTTTATTTCCTTATGATAGTTCGGTTCTAGTTCTCAGTCCAGCTTGAAAGGAGAGCAGGCACCAACACCAGGGCCGAGGGAACTGGCCACACCATCACTGCATAATGGCTGAGAGATGGACAATCCTGACTTGCCAGACCAGTATGTCTGGCCAAGTGAATAGAAAGCTGCCTACTCTCTCAACCAGCTCTCTGTGATTTACCCACGGCCTAATCCCACCCACCATGTTAGACAATCTCCTTCAGGTTTGCTCTGGGCTTAACTCAGCCATCAACTCTCTACAACTGTGCCCAGAGCTCAAACCCTTAACAGTCAAGTTGACACCTGTGCTTCACTATGACACCTCCAGTCTCCTGGAAGCATCTCCTTGTTTACAGGTCTGATTCGCTTCTTGGCCCTCATCTTTGCCCTGGTCACCACATTGATCTTCCTCCGCAACTACATCAACTTCAGCAGGAAAACCATCCGTCTGCCGCGCTGGTTAGGTGAGTGGGGACTCACTGCCCATCATCTGCAGACCAGGACTGGGGGCTGAGGATATATTCTCTCCTGCATCCCGGGGTGATCCAGGAAGGTAGCTAGATGTGACAAGGTGTGATTCCAGCCATGATGGGGACAGGGTGTGAGGCAAGAATCCCTGAGCTGTCAAGAAGGCTGAAACCACAGGGCACAGGGAAGAGTTCCGAACGGCACCAATGACAGAGGGAAGGAGAGGAGAGAAGGATACTGGCTCGGTATGTTGAGTGGCTTTGCTTGCACTTGCTGTCCCTCTGCCTGAATCCTGTTCATTCAGAGTTCCTGTGCTTGCTTCTTCTCAGTCTACAGCTCTCTGTTCAAATGTCACTTCCTCAGACGTTCTCCTGACCTCCTCAGCTCCAACTGTGGCTTCTCCTCCTCCTCAGTTAGTCTTATTTCCTTCCAAACACCATCGTCATGCTGTCTACTAGTTTCCTTGGTCGTTGCCTGTCTCCACTTCCTAGAATGTGACTTTTCTGAAGAAAAAGATTTTACTCTGTGTGCAGAGAAGGTAATAATAAGTATTTGATGGATGAGAGAAAAGCAGATATATGTGTGAGTGGGTGGGTAGAGGGAATGACAGGCTGGTACGTAGGTGAATGGGAATGTGGATGGAGGGATGGATGGATGGATGGATGGATGGATGGATGGATGGATGGCAGATTTGTGGGTAGACAAGTGGGAAGATTGGTGAATGGATGAATGGAATGACAGGTGGTGGGTAGATAGATGGATATAATACAGAAAGGCTAGTTGGTGGATGAATACTTGGAATAAACAGGTGAATGGATGAACAGATGGAATGAATGGCAGATAGGTAGTGGGACAATGCATAAGTGCATGGATGGATGATGTCACTGTTACACTTTCTGCTAGCTGTGAGACAATACTCAGACACAATTTAAGAAGAAAGAGAGATTTATTTGACTTCCAGTTCCACCCAAGTTCCCCTTTGGAGATGTAAGAACAGAAAGTAGAACCTGGGTATCTATTTTTTTTTTTTTTTGATCAAAGAAAGAGGGAGGGATACGTACCTCTGGATTTGTCTTCTTGAAAGACCAAGAACCATGTCTACTGACAAAGCCCACGTAAGCTGAGGTACCCAAGCCACTCCCAGTGTCCCCAAGATAGTAAGAAACCAGTTACCCCATCTTTACCCAATCCTACAGCAGAGAGCTTCAGTCCATTGTCCTATCTGTTTCTTTGGGACACAGAGCCCAGTTGGGATGACTTAAGCATTGGACAGATGCTTGATGGCCACCATGTCCCCACCCCAGGAACACAGCTTTTGTGGACTACTCTGTAGCTTCCTGGCCTCAAGAAGATGGAACCATGTCAATGTAGAAGCCAGTACAGAATAGAACCATGGCCAAAAGTGGGGGGCAGAGCTGAAGGGAGACCTTAGTAATTATTACCCTCTCAGAACTCAATTGCCTGGCAGTTGACAAACCAACTCTTCTGACCCATGAGTATCAGGTCTCGAACTCTGTGTGAGGTCATGGGGACCCCACAATGAGGAACAGGTAGCTCCTACTAGTGGTCTAAGTCACAGAAACAAAACAGACCTGGTCACAATGCTCCCAAAGACAGCAAGGCTCGGGCTGGAGAGGTGGCTCAGGGGTTAAGCCTCCGCCTTGCAGGTGGAAGGTCCTGAGTTCGGATCCCAGATCCCACATATAGACGCCAGGCGGAAGCGGGGACGGCCTGCGCTTCTGGTCCTGGTAGGGCGGAGCCTGTGAATCCCGGCCGGGGCAGAAGGAGGTGGAGGCATCCATGGTGGTTCGCGAATTCACCTGTGGTTCTACACACACACACACACACATACACACACACACACACAGACACACACACACACACAGACACACACACGCACGCACAGTTGAATAAATAATAATAATAAAAAAAATTAAAAAAAAAGACAGCAAGGCTCTCGCCTCACCCCAAGATCCAGAACATCTCTCCAGAGATACTCACGACAGCAGATGAGCAGCCCAGTGGGGAAAATGACCCCCCAAAACCACCAGACTCCCAGACTCAGTGAGGTCATTCCTTCACTTCATAGGGTTCTCCCCTGGGAGTACATGCCCCCGTTTTATTATTTCCTGCACCAGTACTGAAATAGACCTATTACTAGAACACAAATACATGTGTTTTCTTATTCTATCAATAGATAAGTCATTGGTTTCCTTGGTAATTCAATCTGGTTTTATGCATTTCATAACTTGCACTTTATTGGAGAGTAAAATGTGAAATGTCTCATGGGAGGGAAGGGGACATATTTATTCTGAGGGGAGCTCACAGACTTTTTCCAAATACCCACAGGATCCTATGGCACAGGAATGACATTAAAAAAAAAAAAAAAAGAACTCCTAGTTGACCTGGCAAAGCAGGTTGGGAGAGATGGGCTCAACACTTAACCGGCTTCAGTAAAACGTATCATGGCTTGAGTCACATAATGGCAAGTCCTCCCATGTGGCTGGATCCAGGGGCCCCACAAAGCCTCCAGGGCAGACCTCATTCTCTATCCCCTTGGGTACTACCTATTTTGTTTGTCCTTCTTCTTCTCTGAGAAGGGTCTCACGTAGCCCAGGCTGACTTGAACTTGAAGTTTCTGAGCCTCCTGAGTGCTGACTACAGGTGTTAGTTACCGCACCTAATTTTTTTTTTATTTCCACTCATACAAACTTAACAGGTACACCGGTCCCCTCCCTCCCTCCAACCTCCCACCGCCCTGTGTCCCTCTCCTCCCACCTCCTTCCCTATCCCCCAGTGCCTCCCCCTCCCATCCCCGGAGCATCCTTTAATGTGCATGCCAAACTCTCCTCTGGGTCCTCCTCCTCCGATGAGGTGCAAGGACCCAGTGGCATTTCCCTGAACCCTTTCCTGTGTTCCCATTAAGCATAGGAACACTACTGTGGCTGTCAATTCCTTGCCTCCAAGGATCTTAGTGCCTTTAGCAAATGCTAGACTTTGTGGGGTCAATAGTGTGTTGGACATGCAAAGTCCAATTATGATTGCTTTGGCCCTAACTTGTGTGGAGTATCTTGCATATCATTGCTCCTCCCATCCTTGTGCTCTTACACACATTTCCCTGAGCTTCAGGATGGGGAGAGATTAGTCTGGCCTAGTTCCAGGTGGTTGATATAGAGTCTCTGAAGTTCTGGATTATGGTTTGTTGATTTTTTTTCCACTTTTGCTGCTCCTGCAGTGCCCTTCACTCCATCCCGATGGGTATTGGATGTCACCCCCTGGCCAGAGATAAAAAGCTGTTAAACTAGAGTCTTGTTATAAGAGTATATTCAAAAGTAGATGTAATAAAAGTAGGAAACCGCAGTGAGGGAGGGGTCAATCACCCATTTGCAAAATGGTTACTTTTTATCGGTCAGATTATATGCCCTCCCCTTCTGGTGAGATCACACCCCATCAATTGTAACTGATCAGGAACAAAAGTCTGTGAACTTAACCAGATGTCTCATTGCTTACTTGCAGTCCTTGATGGCGGCCTATTTTCTCTGCTGTAACTTGGTCCCCGCTCTCCTTGTTTCTGGTGTGGCCCTCCTACCCCATCCCTCTTGTTCATAATCCTTGCAATTACTGTAGGTATTACAGAGATTTATCCTTGAGTGTCTCTAGGCGGGTTTGGTACTAGCAGCCACCTATTAGGGAGTACATACGGCACTTAATTTTCTGGGTCTGGGATACTTTACTTAATATAATTGTTTCTAATGCCATCCATTTCCTGGCAAATTCCAGTAATTCATCATTTTTGATGGCTGAGTAGTACTCCATTGTATAGATGTACCACAGTTTCCTTATCCACTCATCAGCTGTTGGACATTTGGGTTGATTCCATGACTTTGCTATTGTAAACAGTGCTGCTATGAACATGGTTGTGCTTGTGCTATCGAGGTGAATTTTTGCTGTATGGACGGTTATTCCCAAAAATGGAATAGCAGGGTCATATGGCATTTTAATTTTTAATTTCTTTAAGAATCTCCAGATGGCTCGCCAGAGTGGCTGTATGGGCCTGCATTCCCACCAGCAATGTAGGAGAGTTCCCCTCTCTCCACATCCTCTCCAGCATTTGGTGTTGTTTGTATTGCCACACCTAATTTTTAAGAAGAGTTGGGGGATCACGCATGCCAGGTCGGCAGCACTGTAACATCAGTAACATACCCAGGCCTCTGGATGTGCTTTTAACTCAGCTGCGTAGAAACACAGACAACCTTTTCTCCTAGGCACATGATGAAGGCCACCTCTCCTGATGCCCACTTTCTAGCTTCACTGAAAAGGGTGTGTCTCCCCACACACCCACCAGGGAACGTATCAGCCCCAGGTCAGGCTCTGACTGTAGAAGACTACAGTGTTATTGTTGTCCTAGCCTGCGTCACTTGGTAGGTCTACAGCTTTGTACGTAGGGACTGGGAGCACTTCAAGATAGATGCCCCCACAGAAAAGGACCCTATGGAATCTGTAAATATGCAAGACATCCCAAACCCCAGAAAAAGAGAGCCCCTCCCTGGCATTTCTGTCTCTACCGTGGGATCCCATCCTCTAGAACCCAGAAACAGTGGGACAGGGCAAGATGTCAAGGGGTGACAGGATCCCTCAGGCTCAGGGCAAGCAGGTGGCACTGTAGGCAATATAGAAAGAGACGCCGCAGGCGCATGCTTTGCCCAGGCCCACTGGCCTTCCACACTGCTGTCCCTGGACCCTCTCCACAGCCTGGTGGGCGTGGCTATGACGTTTCCAAGTGCCGTCAAGCACCCTGGGCCACAGGGCCTGTCAGAACCACATAGATCCACATGAAGAGTCAGGGTTCAACCTTCAGGGTCTCACAGCAGAGCATGGCTTCTCTGTAAACATGAAGTGTCATTTGTGCTGTATGTACATGTGTGTGTGTGTATCTATGCGTGTGTGTGTGTGCGTGAATATGCATGTACGTGTTCGTGGGTGTTGCTACCATGTGTATGAGTACATATGCATGTGTGCCTGGGTGTGGACAGATAACAGCAACAAGTCACGAAGGCACCAAGAGATGACAGGGCGCTGGTTTATATCAGTAATACCTATTAAAGTCTCAGCCCCCATCCTGCAGGAGGCTCCCTCACTAATCAGATTCTCTCTTTCCAACAGATTTATCCCCCAAGGAGCCCCGTGAGTATCCACCCCCCATACATGGACCCCATCTACACGCACACACACACATACACACACACACACACACACACACACACACACACACGCACGCACGCACGCACATGCACACGCACACTTAGGACTGGATGCCCCAGGGTCTCTGTCCCCAGTGTTGGTGTCCCCATCAGCCAAGCCACTCCTCTGTGACCACCAAGGTGGCCCCTCACAGCCGTTTGATCCAGTAGGGACATGACTTCAACCCCTTTGGAGCAGTCCAGAGCAGAAGGCACCCTTTTCTCCTGATACCCTACTTGTGTGGGAGCAAGAAATGAGAAAGGGCTTGAGCCAGGACCAGGGAGAGAGTGAGCGCTTGTGCTTGTTAGCGATGGTGACTCTATTAGATGCTGCACTCCTCCCCTCCAGGGCAACTTGTATGGTACACAAACCCTGGTGGGTTCCAGGAGTAGCTCCTTTCTATGGGTCAGGAAACAGACACAGAGAGATGAGACTTCCAAACCAAGTCCACACAGCTATGGTGAGGAGTAGGGGTCAAATATACCCATCTAGTTGCTAGCAGGGGACAACTTCCCAATAGTTTTTGTATAAGGCTTCCCTGCCAGGAGGACCCTTAACCCCCAACTCCAAAGAGGGCTCCAAGGATAGGACTTAATGAAAAGCCACAGAAGCCTAGTCCACATTGGGTACAGATGTACCCAGATGATGTCAGTGGACACAAACCATCTACACTCTTCTCATCCACACCTTTCTCATCCACACCTTTCTCATCCGCACCCTTCTCATCCACACCCTTCTCATCCATACCCATCCCTCTTCAGCTTCTTCAGTCCCATTCTAATGCAGACACAGAGAGAGACACAGCATCTCACAAATGTCCTCTGCTGGGGAAAACTGGAGCACGCGTACTGCATTCACCCTTTCCACATGCCATGGAAGGCACACTCATCAATTTCCACATCACCTTTCTCCAAAATCATAGGAAATCTTGGGCGTGCTATTACTAACCTCTCGCAGTATGTCTAAATTGAGAGGAAGAGAAAAACTAAACCAATCTAAACCCGCTCCCTGATTTGATGACTGGCAAAGATACTGGGAGATTCTTCTAAGAAAACCATCCAAGCCAGTTGGTGGAAGAGCAGCCCACAGTTTCCTGACTGTCCCCTTTCAACATGCACAGGCACAGACCTCCCAATAGCAGGCCAGCTGCAGGCCCTGAGCACGCCACCAGGGTCCTTGGAGGAATGAGGTGCAGGATTTGAAACAGCTGTTCAGACCACCTCTTTGGCCAGAGCCCAGAAAGCGGATGCTGGCTCCCATTGGCTGAGGCCTGTCAGTGGGTTCATCTCCCTTCGTCCAGCAGCTTGACAGTGAAGGTTGGATGGTCAGGAAATTGATTCTGGAAAAGCCTTCTTAGGTTGGCCTGTGGACATTGAGTTTGTCAGCCTTAGCTACAGTTGACTAGACAGGACCTGGGCAACTTCAGCAGTGGTCCCCAGAACCTAGAATCATCCCCATTCTCACCAGTGAGAGAGTCCAAGAGACCCTCAACATCCTACCCACGTCATCCCTCCCAGCCAAGGCTCAGTTAGACTCAGATCATCACATTCACCTAAGCAAAGACGGGCCAAGCACCGCCACAGGAGCCATCAAGAATAATTCTAAAGGACAGTGACGTGCTGTCACCTTGTCCAGCAACCAGCGAGCTCTCCCGAGGTCACATCTCTTGGGAAACCTGAAAATTTATCTGGGGTGGTCAGACCCTCAGTCAGAGCCCTGTGCACTTCAATGCAGTTGGTAGAGGCCAGAAAGATGTCAATCTCCCAGACCTGGTCCCCTTCCCAGCTGCTGCTCTCCCAAGACTGGTATGTTGCTTCCCCAGCGATCCAGAAATCCAAGTGTGGGCTTAGCAAGCCCTGTCCAGCCAACTTCTTCGCATTTAAAATCTGTAGTGGGGCGGCCAACGTCGTGGGCCCTTCCATGTGCTTTGAAAATGAAATGTAAGTACCTGAGAGATGACTTTCTTTCTTGCTCTCTCTTTCTTTCTTTCTTTTCTTTTTTTCTTTGTTTCTTTCTTCCTTTCTTTTTTCTCTCTTTCACTAGAAAATTCAGGCTGCAGGAACAGTCCGCGCCTTTCCCAGGCGTCTTCTACCCTAGGTGTGTGAGTCACAAACAGTAATCACCCAGAGATGTCCCTGCTCAGCCACACCTTGCTAAGCGTATCACAGAATCACTTCCTTCCCTTCCTAGCACGAGGAGTTGGGCTGTTACCGTCCCTATCTCTAAGGAAGGCAAATAGAGGACCGGCCACAAGCAGGTCTGTCTAACAACCAAGCTGCTGGGCTTTCTACCCACATGGTTGCTTATAGGGAGGTTTCCTGATCAAGGTCCAGGTATCCAAATCCAGATGTGGCAGTTACTGGAGGTTCCCCCCTAGGTCTAGGAGAAAAACCATGTTCCCTTTATTCAACCTAGAAAGTTGACTTCATGCAGCTCCGTGATCCCTAGAGGTGTGGAAGTCCAGCAGCCGGGGTATAGGGAGGGATAACCAGGGTTCAAGTCTGGCTCCTGAACTTGTGCAACTTGCTAAGCAAAATGGGGGACCCACTGGTCATGGGAGAGGTAGTGGGCTTCAAGGCAAGCTGGACCCAGCAGTTTGAACTGTACCTCCTGGCCTTCTGCCTACACCGCCTTCAGCCCTGCTTTCTTCTGTCAGCCACCCTACTAAAAACGGACTTTTCTGTGGGGTGGAGAAGAGAGATCCACCATCTGCTCTGACACACTTAACACAGCCTCAGCACTCTGGAGCCCGAGACTGGGCCTGGCTGACCGCCCTGGGTCACCAGCACAGGAGGCCGGGCAGAGGACAGTCCCCCTCCCCAGGGGCAGCACTTGAGAGTGGAGGAGACCAGAGGAAGGGATGTGAATGCTGGGAAACCCCAGGATAGCAGTGCTTCTCTGGGTTCTATCTCCTCAAGTCTGGAGTAGGGAGTGTCCCAACTCGACATCTCAGAGCCCCCGGCAAGAATCCTGCCTCTTCTCTCAGCAAACTGTCTGGTCCCAAACGTGCCATGGACAACTGCTGAGAGAATGCAACGCCCCCCACCCCCGCCTTGCCCACCAGCTTCCAAAGAAAACCCACCACCCAGGTCACACTGCATGAATTTCCTGGTACTTCTGAAGAGTACTGGAGAAAGACTCTGTTCCCCAGGGAACTCGGTCCTCTCCAAGTCTCCATCACAAAAGCAGAGTGCTCCTTCCCATCTTGGGACCACTGGCTGTACTGTTTTCCTTCTCCAACTCCAGTATCATGAGTCCTGTGAGAAACAACGTGGGCAGAGGCCTGAACATCGCCCTGGTAAATGGTGAGTAGCCTGTGTCCACAACATTCCGAGTCCTAGGGAGGGGGATCTGCCCTCCACCGGCTCATTTTACAGAACTCGAAAGCAGCAAAACTGGCTTGGGGGAGTGGCAAGTGTTACTGGCCCAGTTCCAAACATGGTTCCAGACTCCCACTTCAGGATTCACGTCTGTGAAATACAGCCCCACCCTCAAAGCCACCCAGCACACACAAAGCCTCAGAGGACCGGCAGCGGCAGTACGATCACATCTTTTCTCCCCCCGACAAAGACGGACAGAGGGACAGCTGCTGTGACATTGAGTGGAGCTCCGTGATCCTAGGGGTGTGGAAGTCCAGCAGCTGGGGTGTAGGAGGGAAAACCAGGGAGAGCTATAGGCAGGGAACAAAGGTATAATCTGGGAAAATTCCAGAGGAGATGATGATCAGCAGGATAGCAGGGAGACAGCAGGGAGACCCCCCTTTCAGGCAGAGCAGGGAAAGAAAGAAGAAAAGAGAAACCCCAAAAAGGGCCCTCGTGTTTGGCCTCTCACAAGGTCAAAAGACAAGTTATCCACACGCCAAGCACCTTGTCTGCTCCTTCATTTAGCCTCATCACCGTGCTGGCCACACTGTAAGGAGCTTTGGTAAGTTAAGCACCTTGCCAAGGTTCTTGTAGTGGAGAGAGCATCCTTTTGGAGGCAGCTCAGACTATGCTATCCACCTCCACCCTGATTCCAGAAAAGTCCACAAAAGTGCATGATCACAGGGACCCCTTTTCCAAAGGTCCCAGATAAAGACTCTGAGAATCTGGGAGGGGTTGCCAGGTGAGCCACCAGTGAGGAGGGCCACCTGGCTGCCATACCCTCTACAACACTGCCATCTAGTGGCACACAGCCAGAACTGTGACTTTCCTTCACAACAGGTTCCCGGGACTTTGCTTCTTCTACCTCAAAAGCCACAAAAGCAAGGCAGAGCCTGGAAATTTGAGGACCATTTATCCCTCTGTAAATCTCTTGGCCTTCAAAAATTGGAAGATTAGGGGTACAGATTTCCTACTTAAGTGGAGAATCATGGTGTCCATCACTCTCACTAGTGTTTTATAGCTGAAATGATCTTGGATGCTTAGTATTTCGCAGGTGTCTTATTTAGTCTCTGAAACCCACTGTACATGCGCAAAAACATTGAAGACAAAATGCTAAGGCGTGTGAGGGATTGGCAAGACAAAACTGATTCTCACTGGTTGGATTCTCCAACATTCCAGAGGTTCGGCCGCTATGTTCTCTCTCTCATATCAGCCCATCAATGATTAGGCACCTATTGTGTTCCTACATGTCCTTCCCAGGACCTGATTTTATTCAGTTGTTACGCTGTGTATTTAGGTCCTAACCAGGGGTGTTTTCAGCAAAATGAGCAGCAGAGTGATTTACTTGGCAGGAAGAAATAATTCTCCTCTCTTGCTCACTAGGCTCCACGGGACAGGTGATGAAGAAGGATTACTTTGACATGTACTCGGGAGGTAGGCACCTCTGTAGGCACTGCTATCATGGGGGGGAGCTGGAGCTCCTTTTTGGGGGCAGTGTTGCCGTGGAGGGCCCTGGTCTCCTTGTGCTGGACTCTAAGCTCCACAAACAGCTTGGCTCGTGGGCCAATGCTTGCTATGTGAACTTTTTCCTGGGGTGACATCTGTTCCCCCAAATCGATCACCAGCAGCAGACCGAAATATGATTCCACCAAAGTCCAAGTAGGGAAACCGACAAGTTTATGGGGATTGCTTACAGAACATAGACGATGGGCAATTTACAGGACTGTGGTGACCCCCCCCCCCATAGCTGCACGAATGTAGTCTCCTGACCGCCACCCCCTTTGTTCAGTTAAACCTTCTCCAGTCCAGCCTCCTGCACCATCAGGATATGTGTGGTTACAGCAGAATTACATATAACTGTTTAAAAAATACAGGAAAGAAAAACAGGGATCTCAAGCGAGGGCGCAACAACCTTCCCTCCCCCTCTCTGAGGGAACATCACGTCAACAGGCCTGGTCTTGAAGGTCTCTTACAAACAGCCGCAGCCGCTCTAACTTGTGGCTGTTTTGTTTGAAGGCGAGCATTCTGCCAGCAAAGCTCTGCGGTCGCTGTCTTGGGATTCTTACTCTTGTTTTACTCAAAGGCCTCTCTTTTTCATTTTGCACTGGGCTTCACAGATTATATATCCAGTTATGCTGATAATTTGTGATTCCATTGACATGCACTTTACTGTATGTCCCAAATTATGACACATAACATTCCAGAAGATACTATGAACAGGGTTCGGTTTCATCCTTAGCGGAAAGATGTAGCCCCTACTTTAACGGTTAGGCCATTCTTCCTCGAACTTCCATCATTCAAGGACCCTTTCTCCAGCTGGAAAGATGACTCGGTAGGTAAAGACATTTGAGTTGGGTTCTCAGAATCCACATAAAGGTGGAAGGAGAGAATCAATTCCACACTACTGTCCTCTGATGTTCACATGCATTCTGTGCCGCACTCACAACACACACCATACACACTTTCACATATATACAAGCATAATTTGGAGAACTCTCAAGTTGCAATAGTGCATTCCTAGTGTAGTCCTTTAAAGTGTCTTGCTTTTTTAAAAAACCAAAATGTATCTTAAAGGAAACTTTATCATTGCCCTAACTAGAAGACCATGTTTGCTTGTTAGTGCCTATAAAAGTAAACATGGAGACAAGACAGGGTGTTCACAAATAGTGCACACACACACACACACACACACACACACACACACACACACACACCAGCGCTAGCCTAGACTTGCTCTCTATTCAGTGGAGACCTGTCCAGAATTCATGGAGGCTCTAGAGACAGTCCCTGATACAAGAGGACAGTGGCAGGAGACCCGTGCTCCATTCCACAGTCTGCCTCCTAAGCCCACGTGGTACCCACCACCCTCTAAGTCAGCCAGACAGCCTGGTCATTGGCCAGTGTAGAAGGTGGGAGCACAACGCTGACAGCGTCTGATGGGGATTTTCTGTCCCCTGGGCCGGGGTGAGGGATAGACTCACAAGAGCTCCAGGACCAGTGGTCCTCCTGGCCACATGTCACTGTACCCCCAGGCAACCTGAACGTGCCACTATCAACTCATCCACCCCAGAATGCTGCCTGTCTGTCCCAGCTCACTCCCAGGTCATTAGGGCAGGAGAAAAGAAAGAGGATGGCCAGCAGTCATTTCTCCTCATTTTACTCCCTTCCCCAGATGCCAACCTCCTAGAGAAATTCCTTGTAGAAATTCCAGAGAGCACGCTGGTGTTGGTGGCCTCCTACGACGACCCGGGGACCAAGTAAGTGGGGCGTTCCACCTGCTGTGGAAGGAACTGCACACCCCCACACCTGCACGCCCTTCACTCTTCTGCCAGCTGCTTCCTCCAGCAGTGCATCCCACGGAGATAGCAGGGGCGTGGGCAAAAACGAGTTGTGGGAGGTTCACCGTGGACTTTGTCAATAGCAGTGGCAAATGGAAATACTAACCCCGCCCAACAAGGGCTGGTAGTTACTTATGATATATTGGGATATCACATATAAGGGTATGGCTATGGGGTGGGAGATGGTTCCACAGTCTTGCTGCACAACCAACACAATCAGAGTTTGGCTCCCCAAGATCCAGGTGCTAAGTGCCACGTAGGTGTGACATCCTACCTGTAATTTTAGTCTCAGAAGGTAGGCGCTGGAAATACCCGGAGCAAGATGGCCAGCAAGATTATCCCTATCCGTGAGTCTTGGGTTTGATTAGAAACCCTGACTAAATGAATAAAGTGGGAGAGCCGTTGAGGCGGATTCTCAACATCAACAGCAGGCCTCTCTCCCTGCCTGCACACAAACATACACACCTGCAACACACGTGTGCCCATATATGTGCAAACACACATACATACACACAGACAAAAAACAAATAATATGCTTCGTTACAAATAACAGTGTTGAAAATATTAAGGACTTGGTTATCGTTGAGCATGTTGGCATGTCCCCTTTATTTTTTTTCTTCTTTTGTAAACTTTTTGGTTTGTTTTGTTTAAAATGGCTTTATAGAAGGGCTTTTATAACCTCCCCCCCCAAAAAGAAAATGTTAAGGACTTGGAAGAATGACCATCCTCTAAAGCTAAATAGGCAAAACCCATACACATTCAAGTACCATATAACATAGTTTTGATCACGGATAAACTGCATATCATGTGGTCCCACAAAATCAGACCACCATTCATTGATGCCATAACTGAAGTGGCATCATGTAAGTTACACTCTCAATGTTCACATGATAACTGAATCATCTGACAGCACATTTCTCGAAACGGATATTATCTTTAAGCAACCCATGATTGTTCTTAAATGTTTATGATGATTACCTCAAGGGAGGGGAGTGAGGTCTATTTTGCAGTTACTTCTTTATGACGTCCCACATTCTCCAGCTGAACTGGTACAATATCTGTGAATAGAACAGTGACATTTGAACACCTTTCCAGCCCCACGCAAGGTCCTCTTGAAAAAGTCCCAGTCCTCCCTCTGAACCCTGGGTGCCAGCTAGAAAGATGCTATGCATGGTGGGGGGGTGAGACAGGTCCTCGGGAACCTGCTCCTGCTCCCACCCCACTGATGTCCTTCAATCCCACTCCAGTGCTCCTCTCTGGTCCTCTGCAGAATGAATGACGAAATCAGGAAGCACTTCTCCAACCTGGGGAGCTCCTACGCAAAGCAGCTGGGATTTCGAGACAGCTGGGTCTTCTTAGGGGCCAAAGACCTCAAGAATAAAAGCCCCTTTGAGCAGGTGGGTTCCTGGCTACGTTCCCCGGCCAGGGAGAGCTGAGTGGACAAGGAGCTGGGGTTCATGGTGATAGGCAGTCGGTTATATGCTACGTCCAAGAGGTAGGTCACATGTGAATGTCCCCAAAAAGAGAGGGCAGGTAAGGAGAAAAGAACCACTCATGGAGCAAAGAGAAAGAGACAAGCCCAGAGCTCAGAGATGAGGGAGCCCAGAGCAGGAAGCAGGACGCCTCACTTCCGGTCCCTGCTGTGACCTTGGAAGGTCGCCCCTCCCCAAGCCTCACCCTCCTCACCGGTAAAAGGAAAGGCTTTGGACCAGGGATGCCCTGAGTCCCCTCCACCATCCCGTGGGTCAGTGAGCTTTCACCAATGAGGAGCTAAGTCCTTGGATGCCCAGGGCACAGCATAATTCAGAAATGTTGAAGAACTGACAGAGATCCCGAGATAGGAGCTAAGAGTCAGTGACTCTAATGAACAGCACACAGAAAAGAGCAGATTCTGGCAGAAGGCAGCGGGGAGCGATGGGAGGCTTATGCAGGAGGGTGGCAAGAACCAACTGATCCTAAGCAAGTGTCCGGTGTAGGGTTGCCCACAGGGTCTCATCTAATACAGTGAAGCACGTGCGATTATCAGCTCAATTCACAAGTGAGAAACCAGATGTTTAGAGAGCTTGGGTCTCACAACCACTCGATGAGGCAGGTGTACTTCTCATGTGGGCTGACCGGTCCCCACAGAGATGTCCCATGCTGTGTTCTCAGGATGGCCTCCCTGACCAAGCACAGAGCACATCATGGGGAGAAAGGGAATCAATAGGACACAGCAGCATGGGAAGAAACTGTGAGGTCCAGGACACAGGGCACAGTGCAGGACGCAGGGCTGAAGTCTGGAGAAAGGTCTGTACTTCTGTAAAGATATATTCAGCTAATTAGAAATTTGTGTTATACTGGTTTTTCTTTGCTGTGACACATAGCTCAGAGAAGCTGGTTAGAGGACAGATTTATTTTGGCCCAGAGGTTTCAGCCCATACAGTGGAGCAAAGCAGCTCACCTCATGGAGGCCAGGAAGCAGGGAGCAAAAGCCCGAACTAGCTAGCGACTTCCTCCTTTTTCCATTACTCCATCCAGGCCCCATCCGAGGCACAGACACATCCAGAGGTGTGCTCTACTCATCTCCTAGGTGATTCTCAATTCAGTCAAGTGGGTGATCACAGTTAACTCTCGCCTGCATTTAGAAATCAGGACTAGCTCGAGTGTCCTCCACTGGAAGAGGAAAGGAGAGAACATCCTGGGTCACTGAGCAGAGATGCAGGGTGTTGGCAGGGGCTGGCATGAGTTCAGACAGCCTCCTCCATTGGCTGAAATCTCTCCCTTCTCTGTCTCTAGTTCTTAAAGAACAGCCCAGATACGAATAAATATGAAGGGTGGCCAGAGCTGCTAGAGCTGGAGGGCTGTGTGCCCCGGAAGGTGTTTTAGGGTGACCGTGGCCCTTCCTGGGTCAGGAGCCCAAAGAAGTTTCTGCCTGACTTGGATACAGAGTTCAAGGATGCTGTGGCTGGACCGGCAAGAGCTGACCCTTGAGGAAGAAGGCGGAGCAGGTACACAGAACGGACCAATCCCTTCACACTGTGACTTGCTTCCCCTCTGCTGAAACAGAAGTTTCCCACAGCCCTGAGATGCTCCGTAAAGGGGGTGAGAAGCCTCGGGGGCCTGTGGAGCCAGCTGTCTGTGGAAAAGTACAGACGCGCCCTCATCAGAGACTGCCCATGGTCGGTCCCTGGGAGGACCGACGCCTACACTTGAACAAGATTAAATTCTATTTTTGCGGATTTTAAACCTCTTTCTAACCTTTCCGGTTGCCTTGTTTCTCCTGGCCTTGTCTTGGTTCCTGGTATGGTTCCTGGGTCTGGTCAGGCAGGTAACAAGTTCAGTACCGGCAGCAGGAATGGAACTTAGCGCCCCGAGATTTCAGTTGAGAGAGAAAGAACCCTCAGTTGCAAAGATGCTCTTCCAGTTCCTAACCTGCTCTTCCAGAGCAAGCTGGAGGAAACCCAGAGCTGGAGAGGAAGAGGAAGGGAGAAGATCAAGGCAGGGAAACGGTCTCCAATATGGGACAGGTGCTGAGAGACATCTGCCTGTCTTTGGGTACCTAAGGCAGGGAGCCCAACACAAGGATTCAAGTTCAGGCAGCGTGTTTGGGGTGAGATAAAAGAAGGAGGTAGCTGATAAGGGGTATCTGTCAGCCCAGCTACCACTACAGGGGACTGGAGCAAGATCCAGAAGCCCTAAGAACCTGTGCAGAACGTGAAGTCCTACACGTCAGGGAGCTGCAGTATTTACATGCCAATGCTGGTCAATGAGTGGGGACTGTTGGCATTGGAATGATGTGAATTCCTAGACACTTCTTGTCAGGCCCATGTAAGGAGAGAGGCCATGGTGGCTTCACAGTGAGCCCTTCCCAAGAAATGTCAGTGCCAGCTACAGGTAGGTACTGGGGTGTCCCAAAATGGGGAAGACCCAAAGGATATGGTGTTAAGATTAGCCCAGGATCTCTAAGAAGGGCCCAATTCCCAGACTCTCAACTGAGTCCCAGGGGAAGCTCACAGCAGTGTCCCCGCACTTTAAGATTCTTGGGGAAAAGCCCCCCCCCCAACCTCGAGGAACCCTTTTTCCAAACTCTGGGCACAGAAAAAGCATTGCATAAGCAAGGATGTGAGGATAAGGAGGAGACAGGGCGTGGAAACCTTGACCCAGCACTGTGGTGGCCCAAGACAAAGAGCGTAGCTACAGTGAGATTAAGCCAATGCCCAGGACCTGACAGGACAGCTTGGAGCAGGCAGAGCTGGGGAAACCAGAAGAAGACACCCACTTGGACACCACTAAGTCCCTGTGTCCCCTTCTGCCCCAGAGCATCCTTAGGGATAAAAGAAGCCCCCAGATACCAACACCAACATACTGCTTGGGAAGATAGCTGGCCAGAACCTCAGATTACCTGAGAGTGGGTGCCAAGAAATTGTCATCAACACCTTTGTGTGCATGGATATGTTTTATATATATAATAAACAAGAATACCTCATAAAATTCAAAAGGAGCCAGTACATATTTTAAAAGTGAGTTTGTGGCCAGAGACAGGGCTAAAGAGAGCAGTCTTGGCAATAGCCACTGTCTTTAAAGGAGCTGGAATGGCCACCTGGTGTAATAGAAGACACTGGACACTGCCCAGTGCATTCGAAGAGACTGAGAAGGTGTAACCCGTGCAGTCGGTCAGCTGGGGATGAGGGAGCTGGAGAGGTGGCACAGGGGACAACAATGCTGTTCCCAGGTCCCTTCTCCACGCCTGACTTCTAATGATGGATTAGGTTCTTGTCTCACTGTTGTGACAAAATACCTGAGGGGAGGAAGAATGTGTTGAGAGTACGGTGCATCGTGGCAAGGAAGGCAAGGCGTGGGGACTTGAGGCAGCTGGAAACGTATCAGTGGCCAAGACACAGAGAGATGAAAGCCACTCAGTTCATTTTCTCCTTTTCAGACGACTGAACGGTAGCACCCACATTTAGGGCGGGTCTTCTTTCCTCAGTTAATCCCATCTAAACGTTCCCTCACAGACATGCGCAGAGGCTTTTTCTCCTGGGTGAGTCTGGATCCTTGTCAGGTTGACAAGACTGGCCATGCCATCTGGTCAGCTCGACCTCAGATGGGAGCCCTCATGCTTCCTCTACCTTCCTTGCTCACAAGGGCAAAGGTCCCAAGAAAGCCCTTCACTGGTCAGTGACAGTGATGGAATAGAATAAGTTTCCTTGTCTTGGTCCACAAACATGCAATGTGCCTGAGATTGGGTCTTTATCTGAACTGTCCCTTAGCGGTGTCTTGAGGACTTAGCACAGTAAACCGTCCCCCAGTGGTCTAGGGCCACTGGCCATGCTGGTTGGACGGGACCAAGCCTGAGTCTGGTCTGGGAAGAGCCCTCCTGTGTGCAGGAACTGCTGCTGCTTATTTTCCCACGAGACAGGCACCAGAGCCAGGAGCCACCCGCAAGGAGCTGCACCTGGTGCCAACACTGGCATCTGTGAAAAGGTCCGCATGCTGCTCTAGGCTGGGGGCACCAGGCAAACAAGGTGGCCCCTACCGTCCTCCTTGACCAAGCACAGGTCCTGCTGATGTGGAAAACAAGCCCCCGTGGCCATTAGCTGGACCTCCAAAGTCCCCAAAGAGACCGACCCTTGAAGCAGTCTTCGCCAGGGTGAGTATTTCAAACGTGACCAGCACTGTGAGACTCTCAGCTTCGTGCTGAGGTTTTGCAACATGTCAGGAACCACCGGTTCAGCTCAGGATCGAGGCAGAAAAGCGTCCAAGACTCTGACCGCAGTCCTGGATCCCCAGCGTCCACCGCCGCGCTCCCCCTGTCACTAGTCACCCGACAGATTAAAAGCCTGGAGGAACGGAGGCGCTATGGGAAAGACCTCCAGGCACAGCTGCTGCTCTGTGGAGCGGAGCCATGCACAGGTCAGCTTGTGAGTTTGCATCGTGGCAAAGTAGAGAAAGACACAGGACCTCTGCCTAGCCTGGGAGGCTATGGGAGACGGCAGCACCCACAGGAGCCCCAAGGTGCCCAGGAGTGAGCCAAGGAGCAGACAGGAGGGAGGAATGTGCCTGGTCAGGGAGATGGTGTGAGCAGGGCTAGAAGGGTCAGAGGGTGGGGACAGGATTGAGTGGGTGGGCTGAGCATGGGAGGGCTTTCTGGGCCAGGGGTCAATGGTGACAAAAAGATTTAAGGTGGAGAAAGATGGGATCCGATCTACGAGGTTTTTATTTTAACTCACTGATGTGTAAAGAAGGATGTGGAAGCGAGGAAGAGGCACTGTGCCACCAGGAGACAGAAGATGGTGGGTGGTCTCGGTCAGGAGGAAGCATGGAGGTGGGAAAAGGGGTCTTGGTCACAAGTATATTCTGAAGAGTTGGTGTTTTCATTGAGGTAGACAAGCCTATGAGAATCTCTGCAAAGCTAAAGGTGGTCTCCAGATGTACAGACTCTTGGTTTCCTGGCTTCCTGCCTGTGAGTTTCCCACCCACCAGAACACTGAGATCTAGTCAAAAGTCAAGGCAGGTGTCCCAGAGGCTGCAGTTCTGAGTATTACCACAAGGTGGCAGTATAAGACAGAAAGGGGGCGATGGAAGACGCCCTGACCCCCAACATCCTGGGAATGGGGGCTGAGATTAGAAAGATCTGAGCCTCCTCCACAGGCAGAAGATTATCATCCTCGTTAGTTACAACAGAATCACCTCAGAACCCCACAGCCGTGGATGATCGCTGTTTCCCAAAACCTCTGCTCAGGGACTCGCATGAATTAATCTCATTTCTTCCTCACAGGACCGTGGAATGGGAACATAAAAGAAAAAAGATTCAGAAAGATCAAGTGACTTGTCCAAACTCACACAGGTGATGTGGCGCAGAATAAGTGCTAGAAACCCAGCCTGCCTCCATCACTACTTGAAGCAGGCATTTGGCAGGCACTTGGCTTGACTCCAGGGTGGGCAGTGTCTGTCTCTCCCCTTCCTCCCCCATCCCGCTGCCTCTGAAGACATTTAAAGATGGACAGAACCCCAGGGTCAGCATGCCAAGCCTATCTCTGGGAAAGATGAAGGGGGAGCGCCTACAGGCTTTGGACTGCTTTTTCCAGAACCTTCTGACACTATGAGCCTGGCTTCCTTCCACAAACTGTGAACAGGATTGTTTTTTATTTTATTATTGTTTTTATTGTTATTTATTGTTTTTTATTCTGCCTTTGCTGGAATTAGAGTCTAGGCGATATGCCCAGGTCACTCTGCAAAAAAAGGCAAAAAGGGGTCAAAAACCACCTCCCTGGAACCACCTCCATGCCTCCTGCCCAGGTGGTGTGGGTCTGAAGGCTGCACTGGGCCAGGACCTGAACTGGACTCACCCACCAGACTCCCATGCAACTGGTAAATCACACTTCAGTTGGACTCCAGGGTAATGAGGAAAAGGTAATGAACACGTGAAACTTCTTTCCTCTCCTCCCATCTTACCAAGGACCACGCTGGCAGGTAATTATGGGATGGCATCCCAGAGAGTTTGATCTTCAGGGTGACTGACTAACACTATCTTTGCCACTCCAGCTGACCACAGCTCAGATCTTGCTTTCTGCTCCCTGCGGGTCTTCTGCAATACAGGGAGGAAGCCTGACTCAAGCCAGATTGTATCAGGGAGAAAAGGAATGGATAGTGGCCACAGGTTTGCTTGGCCAAATGATCTTTGGGTCTATAAATACACAGCAACAGTAACGGTAGAATTAAAATCTGCCCTGAGATGAACTCATGCAATTGTGCATGTAGCATAAGTAGGGTGTTCACCTGCACTCACTCATGCACAGGCCAGAGATTGGCATGTCTTCCTCTATCACTCAGCACCTAATTTTTGAGATCAGGGCTTGCTCGAATCCATGTGTATCTGCCCTGCTCCCCAAGTGCTGGGCTGACGGATGTGCACCACCATTCTCGCGCTTTATGTAAGTGCTGGGCATGAGAACTTCCCAGGACTCCACGCATGCCCAGCAGCATTTTCCACTGAACCATTTCCCCAGTCTCACGCCCGGCTTTTCATGTGGGTGCTGGATCTGAACTCAGGTCCTCCTGCTTGTGCAGCAACCACTTTATCCACTGAACCACCTCTCCAGTCCTCCCCACCCCCAACCCCCACCTCCAGTGACCTCTTTTCATGAGGGCTGTGTGGAACCCACTACATACTGAGACTACTTTGTTGAATCCTCTGTCGTTGGTCCCTGCATTAATAATTGTTGAGCTGCCACAGTGGGAAACAACACTATTCCAGACCCAGAAAGAAATGAGCAAGACAGGGTCCCTCCCCCTGTCCCAGACAGGGGAGGTAGACATTAAATACGAAAATACAGGGGAGGTAGACATTAAATACGGAAATATCATTTCAGTTACTAAATGTCCATGAAAAAATAATGAACAGGGAGCCCTGCAGGATATAGTGGAATTGGGATCAGAGATGGCTCCTCTGAGGAATGATGCCCAGGAGGCAGGAAGTTAAAAGGGAAAGATAAAAAGACAGAGGATTGGGGGGTGGGGAGACCAGAAGAGAAAGTAGCAGGGCACAGGCCCTGTGTGCAAGGGACAGGTTGCTACAACCAGGACCCTCAGAGAAGGGGCGGGGAGTGGAGGCCAGCGAGGCTTGATGGGATCTGCCCTGTGGAAGACTTGCTTCTGTCGGCCTTCCACTGCCAAAGACTACTGAGAGAATCGTCTGTGTGTGTGTGTGTGTGTGTGTGTGTGTGTGTGTGTGTGTGTCCCTATGCCATATCTGGCTCTGCCAGAGAAGGACGTTGGCAAGATTCTCTGTACACCATCTCTGCAAAAGGAACTGGTTACCTGGGTTTCAGCAATAGACAGAAGATTCAGTAACGTTAGCAGCTATAGAAGCAGTAGCAGCAGTATAGTAACAGCTCAGAGACCCAGCTCGGAGTCTCCTGTGAATGTTCATTCATTCTCAAGGAATGGGGTTAGGCCACTGTAGCTCTTTGGGTTAAATATAACTTGTTTTGTTTGTTTGTTTGTTTGTTTAAGGCAGATCGCTCTAGCCCAAGCTGGCCTCAACCCATTATGCAGTCAGTTGAAGGTTATCTTGAACTGCTGCTCTGACTCCTGAGTGCTGGGATTGCAGACATGAGACATCGTGCCTAGTCTTACACAGTGCTGGGCAGACAAACACTCTAACCACTAAACTGCATCCCAGGCCCAAGCATAAGTTTAAAAGCTAGAGAGATGATACTATAGTATCATAAAACTACAGTTTCGACTGCACCTCCTCTACACCCTGTGCAGGTGACTGATTCTATGTTATGTAATCAGGGGAGAGGGGATGATAAGACTCGGGGTGGGGGTCCAATCACGTCCCTAAGGTCACACAACTATGAGGGGCAAAGTAGCCTTAATCCCACATCAACTCCAGCCTTAATCTCTGCTAGATGCTGGTGTCGAGACGAACCAGGCTGTAAGAAGAGGAGGATGATCGCCAGGGTCACCTGGAGAACTTGGCCCCCGGCCTGGAATCCAGCCTGCAGATACATTTCCTGGCCCGAGCCCAGCCGGCTGCCCTCCATTGCCTGTCCAGCACTGCCCGTGGGATTGGCGGAGTGGCTCTGACTTCCTAGTCCGAGGGTCTTCACGGATCTATTAATGAGGCTGTACCGTCAGCTGGAAGTAATGGTCTCCACACAAGCTCATCCCAGCCCTGTGGCTCGGCTGCCAGGACGCTCTACCATTTGGCACTGTCTGCCAAGTAGTGCCCGGCAGGGAAGAAGGCCAAGTCCTGTGACCTGACCAGCCAGAGCTCACATACAGCACCTGAGCTGCGGTGTGGGGTGACCGTCCTTCACTGAGTGGGGAAAACACGATGGGGTGCTGGGGAGCAGCATGTCAGAGGAAGGCCTCACCGTTCCCTGGGGCAATGCCAAGGCCTGAACTGCCTAGAGCCCAAGCAAAGGGTGTAGGTGGCATCAGCACTGCTTAGGCCAGACAGGCCGAACCCACCCCTGAACTGGGGGAAAATCTCCCTGAATATGGTTGTTAATCCACAGCAGGGGAAATCTCGCTATCATGTGCACCTGGGAATGACGGAAGCTTCTCCAGCCACAGTGTGGGCAGACAGAAGGGAAAGACGCAGAAGGAATACAGGGCAAGACAGAAACAGCTCCAGACCAGAAGGGAAAACACAGAAGTCATTGTTTGTGTTCATCTTGAGCCAGTTACAAACTTTCTTGGAATTGGAAATTCCTTTAATCTGCAAAACTGATTCCCTGACCACAACCAGGGGTTCTGTAAGGATCAGAGGAAGGTATTTTTAATATGTAGCAGTGATGTTTTATGAGAGGGCTTGAACATTCCAGAAGTTTTAAAAATGACCAAGTGGACATATATTACAGAGATGATTCCGAGCCAGCTGTCCTCGGTGGGAGCCACGTTATAAGCCTCAGATTATATATCAAGGCCAAAAATCCCTCGCAACTCCAGGTCCACAAAAAGCAACCAGAGACACCAGCTGAAGGTTCACAGAGCCCAACAGGTCCAGACACTGCCTCCTCAGAACAAAGCCCAGGGCCTCTTCTGCCAAGAGCTGCCCCGAACATGCCCAAGCACCCCAGGCTATGACCCTAATTCCACCCTTAAAGGAATTGATACTAAAAACCCAGCGATACCTCTAATGACTCTAAATGTCACACACAACAGCTCCCAAGCATTGAGATTGAGGCTTTTGCACCAATATTCAATCCTCAAACAGCTCTTGGAGCTGGGTAGCTTTACTGACCAAAAGCCAGAGCGTGGCACGATTGGGGAAACTCCAAAGCACGCAGCTGGTAAGTGCCAGTGTTGAAACCTGCAGAGCCTGCCTCCCCCCATGAGCTCCCCCGAGCACTGGGGTTCAAATCCCATCTGGGACCCAGCGGGTCAATATTTACCCACCTGCTCTGAGCATCTGTTTGCTTGTCTGTTAAGTGGGCAAATTGGGATGATGAGTTCGCCTCCTGCAGGAGACGGGGAGATACCTGGGGCATGGATGATGGGTGGCTGCCACAGGGAGGAGACCCCCCACTCATGCTCATGGCCTCCACAGGGGCGCCCCCTGCAAACTCAAACACCAGACTCAACACCACCCTGCTTTCCCACAGCCTTGAAAAAGACCTCCTCTGACCCTGTCCTTGTTTGCTTGGCACTCGTCTTCCCTGCGGGACCGTTTCCTCAAATGAAACTGGAAGGTAAATAAAAATATGCAAGAGATGATGAAATTTCATGGAAATGAAACTTTTCCAGTGGAGGCAAAAAGCCTCCCTTCCAGGGAGACCGTCTGGGTCCTGTGGACCGGCCAACAACGTTTCCCACGAATGATGACGTCATTCAGCCTGGCAGAAGGTGCCAGTCACAAGCGTCCAGATCAGTGGCCTGTGGCTCCTCACTGGAGGATAACAAGGCCACGTACCCCACTTCTTAGTGTTGTGGGGAGACCTCAGCTAGGTTCTACAGGACACCTGGGACCAACAGCGGGAGACTGACAACAGAGGAGACAGTGGTCCAGAGTCCATGAGGAGTGAGGACAAAGACCCCCCTCCAGGCAGTCTCCCTCCTGTCCCACACTAAGGACCTTCTAGCCTCTCAGCCCTGCTTATCTCTTACCCCCTGACTCTAGCCACATCCACCACGTCTCCGTAGCACCTCACCCACTCTGGTCAAACTGGGGCCAGGCAACACTCCGGAGTTCCTACCTATGCCATTGACAGATACCCTATCACAAGGTACAAGAGCAAAAAAAAAAACAGGAAGAGAAAGAGAAAGACAGACACCAGCTACCAAGTACTGACCCCGCCAGCCTCTCTCTGTGCTTTCCATACATCCCTCCACACCCCTGCAGCCCAACCAAGCCAAAGCTGTGTGCCCGCTTCACAGATGGGACTTCTGCCTTCAGGCCTGCTCGAGGGTCACTTGTCTGGCCCTTGGTGCAGCTCCCGAGGCCACACCTGACACAGAACCACAGGCTCCAGGGACTTCACATGAAGTAAATCTCATCAGTGTCCACGGGGGCTCTGCCCTTATCCCACCTCTTAGAGCAGGACACTGAGATTCACAGGTCAGCAGCAAGACATGGCAGAACCAGAACTATACCAAGGTCTGCCCACCCAGCTGGCATTAGAACTAGATTGGCTCTGATGGATGAGGCATGTGTTGTCCTCCCTGCCTCCCTGTCCCCCCCAGGATGTAGAAGAAGAAAGAGACTCAAGCTTTGGAATTGAGGTTCCCTAGGAAGTAGGGGTGGGAGGGTGCAGGTCGAGCAGAGGGTCAGATGTGTTGTCTGATCCCGACCCTTCACTTCCGTATGTAGAAAGCAAGGGGACAAATCATTCCTTCTGGACTGGGAGGAGAGGGGTGGCTCGTTGGATGAAGCACTTGCCCTACAGCATGAGGACCAAAGTGCAGATCCCCAAGGGTCACATATAAGCTGAGCAAGTCACTTGCAACTCCAGGACTCAGGAGACAGACAGAGGAAGCTGGTAGCTCATCTAACAGGCAAATCTGGGTTCCATGGAAAGACCTTGCTGCTTAAATAAAATGGAATGAGTGCGAGCGTGCACACACACACACACACACACACACACACACACACACACACACACACCCTTCTTGGACATTACTGATAAGAGAATTAAGCATGGATGCTTGAAGTGCCTGGGATCCGTTCTTTCTGTTTGGGTCTCATTTCCCAGCAGGGAACTGGAGTGGCCGAATGAAGAGACTTCCTGGCTGCCCTGCTGAACATGACAAAGTCCAGGTGTCTTTTGGGAGGGAGGGGGCACCAGTCCCCTTCTCCGGGGTTTTCCCCTGAGACCCACAGATGAGGTTCAGGAAAAGGAACTTGCCACTTTGCTGTCAGCAGGAGCCTGTGCAGACCACACATGAGTGGGCCCCTGCTGGAAAATCACTAAGCATCTCAGGCCACAGCAGAGCATTCAGCCCGCTCTTCTGGGCACAGGGTCCCATGCAACTGTGCTTGTCACATGCCCAGAAAGTCAACAAGTCCTTAGCACCAGCCAAGCAGGCTGCCATGGTGGAAGGCCTCTCTCCCGGCTTGACCTTCCTGCCCTGGACTTTGTCATCTGCTCCAGGCTCCCTCTGCCTCCCATCTGTTGACCCTCTGGATCTGACCGGCCTGGGATGTTTTCGTCGCTGGCCTGAGCACCCTGGTAAACAAGCCGTCATCCCGTCTCCGTGAACAGTCTCCTCACAGTGCTGACCCCCCAGCCTCACAATAGCCTGCGCGGAAACTCTTGAAAAAGTTAGAGCTGAAATTTCTTCCCAGGGATGAACAGAGCAGCTGGCAATAGCTGACAGGGACATTTGAAAACAGACAAAGTGACCTCGGGAGACAGGAAGCGCCAACGGCGTCCTTTGTCCCTCAGAGCTTCCCAATGGGCCTTTCATTCCCGCTCTGTCCTCGACCTTTTGCAAGCTGGGCTCAGAAGCTGAATGCCCAGAAATGCTTCTAACACGCGCACGAGCTGGGCACTGCACAAGCATCCAGGGGATGGGCACTCGAGGTGGAAATCCTGCTGTGCTCAGCCTCTGGAGGCTCGTGCTGCTGGCTGGCCTCTGCGTCCAGAGGAAGGAATGCTGCTTTATAAATCCCGCTGCCCCGTGGTGACCCCTTCAGAGAGCAAAACTTCTGTCCTGATGGCCATGTGATGATTAGCAGTTATTGTCAACCTGGCATGTCCGAGGTAGGGCTTTGAGCACTGACAGGGACTCTAGGGCTTAAGGCAGCCCTAGGGGCATGTAAGACATGGACTGCTGCGGCTGAGATGGGAAGACCGCCCACTGCGGGCAGCACTGTTCAAGAAGGCAGCTGAGCACTGGCAAGCAAGCAGGTTTTAACTGTTCCTTGCCCTCTGCTCTTGCCGTGGATGCGATGTGTCCGGTTCCCTCGGCTCCATGGTGGCCTGCAACTTGGAATTGGGAGCCAAATAAAATCTCTTTTCTCCCCTAAGTTTTGTTGTAGCAGTGAGCTGTGAAAATAAAATGAGCTGCAAATCCAGGTTGGGAAAAGAAGGAACAGTTAAAAAGGGGTGATGGAGAAAGGGAGAGAGGAGCGAGAGAGAAAGAAGAAGAGTAGAAAGGAGGAAGAGGAGGAAAAAGAGAAAGAGAAAGAAAAGGAAAGAAAAGAGAAAAGGAGGGAGGGAGGGAAGAAGGGAAGGAGGGAGAGAGGGAGGGAAGGAAGGAGGGAGGGAGGGAGGGAAGATGCCCTCAGTTGATTCTTCTCTCAGGAAGCCTTCCCTGACTAGCTCTCAAGTGTCTACACAGAGCAAAATGCTTCCATAGTGGGGGACTGCAGTTTGTCTCCAAGCCCTGTTTGCAGAAGTCTGCCCTTGGGGTGGGCAACTGGGACGAGAGCACCTGGCACCACCACCCTTCTGACCCCTTCCCTAGCCTGGGTTAGTCCTACTAACTTTTCAAGCTCTCTGCCCTCCACAGCACTGACCACGGTTGTGATTTCATCTTTAGTGACCCTGACGTATTCTCAAGAGAAAGAAGACTGCCTGATTTATGGCTTATCGTTGTGTCCCAAGACCTAGTACACAGTAGGTATTCGATTAACTGAGGATGGCGGGAAGAGAATGAGGATGGCTGGTTTCCCATGGAGAAAATCAAGGACAGAGTTGAAGGCCAAGCTCATGAAGAATCCAAGCAGATCCTGTACTGCTTCTGGGCCCTTCAGTCTCCCCTACCCTCTCCAGACCCTTCAGTGGCTCTAGACAGAACGCAGCTCTAAACCCCCATGCCCCCCACAATATTAGTTTCTTTTCTTCAGCAAAATGCCTAACAAAGCAGCTTGGGGCAGGAAGGTTTATTTTGGCTCGCAGCTGGGGGACCAGACCACTGGGTGGAGAAGGCATGGCAGGGAGAGCCGGTCACATTCCACTCACAGCCAGGAAGGAGGGAAAGATGACGCCCCATGCTCCGCTGACTTCCTCCTCTTCATTCAGTCTGGGGCCTCACCCACGTTTGGAAGAGGTCTTCCTTGCTCAGTTAACCTAGAAACTCCCCCACAGATATACCCAAAGGTTTGGCTGTCTCTACCTGTATGCACTCGTACACACGCACACATTCGCACACATACTCACATACACACACTCACACGCACACATACATACACACACATGCACACATACATACACACACGCACACATACTCACATACACACACACGCACCCATACACACATGCACACACACACAGTTTTTATCTGCGCAACTTCCTGCCAATGTAAACCCCCTTATTCATGGTTTATTCATCACCTACCTGGTAAATGCTGCTAGGTACCTACAGGGTGTCAGGCTCTGGAAAACTGGTAAACAGGACTCAGGCCCTACAGTCTAGAGTACAGAGCCCAGCAGGAGATGAACCAGACCAGTTAAACAGGACATGTACTGGGTCCTCAGAGAGCGATGTCCAGGAGGACCCGAGGGGAGGCACCAGTGCCCTGGACTTCTGAGAGGGCGAAGGCTGCCCAAGGCGGGGAGAGAGTGGTATCCAGGAAGGCTCATCGTCCCCCAGAGAGTGTGGGGCGCTGCTTCCCAACAGGGCCCTGAAAGAGAATCTGGGTTTCCAGCCACCCTTTGGGACCTTCATCCCTGGTCCTGGGGTGAGTTGTTGTCTGATACCTTAGGGTCTCCTCACCGCTCCTGTCCCACAGTGATGCGTCAGCCTTTTTTTTTTTTTGGACAGGGTATCGTGTACTCCAGGTCTCAAATCCATCGGAATGATCCGGACTTTGCACTCTCCTGTCTCTGCCAACGCATGCTTGGGAGCACAGGCTCAGAGTCACCATGCCCAGTTTCCACAATGCAGATCAAAACCCAGGGGTTTGTACGTGCTTCTGGGAGGGTGGAGCCGGGGACCTGCACCCGAGTTAAAGATTCCACAAGACTGACTGACTAGAATTTCTGCGGTTGTGGGGAGTCGAATCATCTTGGACTACTTTTAGCCTCCTAAATAGATATTTGCAACTCACCTCTGTGCTTGACGATCAGGTAAAATCCTTTTGGAATGTACGCACCAACCCAAAGCTAGGCGTGTCACCAGATGATGTCAGATGGCCTGCTGACAGATCTATCCTCACATTACTGAAATCGCCCTACTGGATGTTCTCACCGATGCATTTTTAAAAGTCCCCTGATTTATAGCTTTCTTTGTTCTCTTACTATAAAAACTCTATGAATACTGTATTCCTGGGCCACGGAGAGTTCCAAAATATTTTATCTCTTACTCTACGGCTAGAGCTATTTTTGCAGGATTCTCAACTTGGGCAACCGCTGTGTCAACTGGGCCACATCCTCAGCCGGTTTTCTCTTCTCTTTTGCCCGGTTATTCAAAACAGAGCTGGGAGAGAAGGACAAAGAGCTCCAAGGAAAGACACAGCGCGAGCATGGATCCCCTTATACCCATGTCCTCTGAGTGTGTGCCTACCCGGAGCCCTGTCCATCCCTGGTGAATTACCACCTCCTCAGAGGAAAAGGAGAGAAAGCCAAGATGGCTACCCTGGCTCCTGGGCCATGGGGCAAATGTCATGTTCTCCCCAGAAGGAAGAGCTCACCACAATTCTTCTTTCTCGCTCCACTTTAGACACTGGTTTCTGGGATAAATTGAGAAGGGGAGAAGATTAGAAGGTGGGAACAAGGTATCCCTTGAGGGCCAGCCCTGCCAGGACTTTGTGAACGTGTAATCAGCCCCTCTCAGTGATTGGGGGACATATTGCTTTTCCCACTTTATAGTGGAGAGGGATGAGACAACATTGCGTCATCCAAAAGCAAACCGGTACATAGGTGCCTCCCACAAATTTCCCAAAGCTGGGGTCTCTCAGGAGCATGCACAGCCCAGCCTGCCTGGCTCCATACTCTGTTACTAGAGCGCTCCCTTCTCATCTGTACAGTGGGCACTTCATGAAGATGAAAATAAGGATGCTCTTCATGGCCTGGGGAGGCAGCTGGGTTGCAAAGTGCTTGCCTTGCAAGCTTGAGGACCTCACCTTGAGCCCCAGAGCCGTATAAACACAGCTGAGTGTTGTGGCTTATGCTTGCATTCCTAGCATGGGGGTGACAGACACACACAAACGGATCCCTGGGGTTTCCTGAGTCAGCCAGCCTAGCCGGCTGAGTGAATCCGAGATCCCAGGAACAGAGTCTGATTCAAAAAGCAATCAGGTGACCAGCAATTGAGGAATGACACATAAGGTGGGCCTGTACACACACACACACACACACACACACACACAAACTTTCTAATGACTGGACTCCTACAAAAATCTACAGGACAAACATGTCCAAGTCTACATTTCATCAAGACCAAAGCCCAGGCTCCAGGTGGCTGAGTTCACTGCTCACAATTGCACACCTGTACCAGGCAAAGCCTGGACGGAGGGAGGGGGGCCCACCACCCACATTCTCATTGGTGCCCAAGCATCCGGAATGAAGCTGCTCTCAACTCAGAACAAATCTCCACTTGGACAAGGAGGGTTCATCGCACCTCAGGGAGAGCCTCGCTGAACAGGGAGCTTAAAGTTCAGAAGAATCTAATTTCCCTGCGGGAGGGGGAGCGCAGCGAGCACACCAGAGGCTAGCTTTCCTGCAGGCTGCCTTTCTGAGGAATAGCTCCCTGTCTGGGCTCAGATCAGCTCACTCAGAAGGGGGCGTCGCCAGCGCGGCTGAATGAGGGGCTTTGTTCAAGGAGAAATTGGATCTCAGGGCCTGGGGAGGAGAGAAGGGCAAGGCCTGGAACTTTGTTTTGTCATCTAAGATCTAAGTGGACCGAGGACAGAGACTTCCCCCAGGGAGGCTGGACGTGTTCCTGGTAACATCTTCCTCCTAAGGACGCCCCCGAGGTGTCCCCAGGGAGTGGCATATCAGAACCTGCATGCCTGCTGTACTGGGGGTGGTGCAGGGATTTCCTCCAGCTGCGGGACTCTTGGGACTGTTCTGGCCTTTGGGGACATACAAGGCGGCTAATGTTTCTACTGGTCCTGAAGTGGGAGGCTTTTTTTTTTTTCAAAAATTTTTTTTTCAAATTTTTATTAATTTATTTTTCTAGTTTTACAAGCATACCGAGTACTTATCCCTGCTTCCCTCTGTCCTCCCTCTCTCCCATTTCCGTCTCTTTCCTTCATCAATCCATTGCACTCCCTCCCACCCTCTTGCCTGTCCATTTCTACGGACTCCAGGGTTCCTCTGGCTTGTCTACTCTTATGGAGATTCAGGTCTCTGGTGGCATACCAAGTTGCCTCTCTTCGGGTCACTCCACTGATAGGGGAATTTCCCTTCATTCATCCAGCTTTAGTCTCCAAGGTTTCCACTGTATGTTCTTATCTCTCTTGAGTTTCTCAATAGTCTATGGAAGCATGTTAATATGTCAATCACCATGCGGGTCTGGCAAAAACAGATCGCACTGCAGTGAGCTCCTGGATGCAGCAGTCCTACCTTGAATGGAATGTCTTGTCCAACAGTGAACCTTCCCATCTTTAAGTCCCATCTTTAGATTCTTACAATCTCACCCCCCCCCCCCTTTTCTACAAGGTTCCCAAAGCCTTAAGGTGGGGAGAGGTTAGGTTGGCCTGGTTCTGGGTGAACTTTGCTGGGTCACCAGTACTCTGCACTATGGCTGACTGTTGTCTGCGTCACTGCTCTTCTGTTGGCCTAAGCTCCATCCTGTCAGCGTATTGAGATCCTCTACCTCCGTTGAGAAAGATTTCTAGGCTGAGTGCTAGATACGCCTCAAATCTACGGGTATTTGCAGCTATTTGCAGAGCAGTTTGGTGTACTGTCTTCCCACCTATAGGTTCATTGGCTGCTTAGCCAATCAGTGAGCTCCAAGTTCCTTAAGGGACACTGCCACAAAAATAAGATGGAAGTGATAGAGGTAGACCCCCATTGTCAGCATATGGTCTCCACACATATGCACACATATGCACACCCACATGAACACATACACATATACACACACCAAACCAGGACCACCCTAAAAACTCCACCTATCATTTCAACTTGATGACTCCTTTCCAAATGAAGTCACGTTCTCAGGTACTGGGGGCTAGGACTTCAAGATCTCTTTTTGGGGGGGGAACATTCAGTCCTCACCCTCCAGGCTTGCAGGACACAAGTCTTAGGTCCCTGAAGCTTTATGTCACTAGGACTTGACCCTGTCTGTCCCCTGACAAGCTGTTCTCCAGAGACCCCAAGTTCACCATAGCTCCTGCCCAGCTGCAGTGGGCTCTGCATTGAGGTTGAACATGCTATTGGAATCTTGTCCTTCATTCTGGAAAGACACGTCGAGAGCAGTCACAAGGGAATCTACAACCCCCAGCCCCCACGAGTGTAATCCCACCAAGCCCCTTTTCCATCTCTGGACTCCCTCTCGCCCTTTCAAGCGCAGTGGGCTCGTGGGCTCTTGCAGCTTTTCTAGCTCCTCAGAGCCTGAGTTTAGCTAACCCATCTTCCTGTTAACCCACACACACAAGCACCCCGAGCTTAGGAAGTCCTGTAACTGTCTTGGCAGGAATGAGCAGTCTAAAGAGACACGTGTGCTCCTTGTCTTCACCTCTCAGACGTCCCATGCTGGGAGAAGGAAAAGCTGAAGCTGATGTGGGGCAGAGAGTTTGCTTGTCTCCGAAGAAGAGATTTCATAGGCTCCCCACGACTTGTAGCAGGGGAGACTGTGGCCCAGACAATAACAGGTCAATGATGGGTGAACAGGCACTTTGACCCAAACTGCTTATTATCCACATTGCTTGCTACTTACTTAAACCTCTTGTCAGGACCCCAAAAATGGATTGGGACACTTTGTTCCTCTTCCCAGTGTGACTGCATTGAGTACATCTCCTTTCTCTGTTTCCTACCATCACTTGTCTCTTCCGTTGATCTTGCCATAATCTGGCCCAGACTCTGACCCTAAAGACTCCAGTGACACCTTGGCCTGCAGTTCCCCTTACAGTGGCTTCGAGTGACTTTTCCATGTCTGAAGTTACCGCCTTGCTTATCTTTTTAACTCTTTCATACATAGGTTGTCTGTCAGTCACCCTGTATGCCAGTGTCCAACATACAGCAGACACACACGAATGGGTGAGTGGACCGCAGCTGCCATAAAGGATAACTACTCGTTATGTATTAAAAGATGTTTTGAAACAGTTCTTAGCAATCTGCTCTGAACCAGACGCTGTTTGTGCCAGGGAGAGGGCACACATTCTTCTAGACCTTCACTCACAACTGTTAGAAAATCTTAAGTTCCACCTGTACAGCTGCTCTGACCACAACTGGATGGCAGCACAAACACACCCCAAAGGACCAGCTGTCCCTTCTAGCTTATCCCCAAGAGCTTTCTGCCCCCAACAGTCAGGCGAGGAGGAAAGAAGATCTCAAGGGACTTGAGTTGAACCTTAAGTCCCACGAAAAAATCAAGAAGAAACATTAGGCTCTGCAGGACAGAGGGGCCTAGGACCCCCCGCTCCAGGAGCTGTGCCACTGAGAAGAGCAAGTCTGATCCAAGGTCCTGATAGCTTAGAAGGTCCTGATAGCTCAGGGCCCAGTGTCATAGAATCCAGGACCACAGTCATCCTGACTTTAAAAATCTCACTGAGGTTTACTCACAGCGAAACCTGAGGACAGGGATGTCACCCCCAAGACCCTGACCACAGCCCTTCCCTTAGGAGAACCTCAGTAAGATCGCAGCTGACATCAGCTATTTTCTTTCCTCCAGAATCCCATGGATAAAATACATCAGTCTGGGCTTTGCGTATGTTTGTCCCTTCTTCCTCAAAGATGATTTTTTGGAAGAGCGATAAAATGATTTATCGTAACTGTGAAAATGTGTATTTCATTTGGACGTATATGGTGTTAACAAAGCACGGATCTAACTGCCAGCTACAGAAAACAGCTAATTGAGCCTGGGAGATGGCTTAGTGGGTAAAGTGCTTGCCATGAAAGCATGAGGCCCTGAGTTCAAATCCCAGAACCCACATAAGGCTGGGAGACAGTTCTACTCATCTGTAGGACCGGTGCTCCTATGGCAAATGCGAGGTACAGAAAGAAGAATCCCAGAAGCTCACAAGCCAGCTAGCCTGGTATATGAGTGGCAAACAGCAAAAGAGACTCTGTCTCAAACAAGGCTAAAGGCAAAGAAACGCCTAAAGATCATACTGCACTGCGGCATACATCTGCTGCTCTCACAGAGACAAACATGCACGTGCATGTATGCACATACAGCACATGCACACATATATTCAATCATCAATCAATCAAAAACTAAAAACAACTGACTGAGAAGACACCCTCCTCCCCTACCAAGTGACCTCCTCTCCCCTCTGCCTTGGAGGTCACCTCTGTCCAGGACATTGTCCCACAACCTGGTTCTAAACCACTTCTTTCCAGTTTGGCATGGATGGCGATGCTTTCCATGATCTACATTTTTCATTTAGTGCCACACTCCTGAGATGTGTCCCAGACTGCAGTGGGCAATGGGCATTTCAGTGTCCCAGAACACTAGCCATCTCAGAACATGGCCTGAACTTTAGACATGTCCTCAGGTCTCTTGGGCGCAAATGTGGAGTCTGAGGGCACAGCATGTCCCTTCTCACCTTCCATAAAACCAAACTGGTTACAGCACATTCCACCCCGCCAGCAGCAAAGGGTTGAGCTACTCACATCCTCACCCACATTTTACCCATTTGAACTTTTTTTTAACTTGTGTGTGTGAATCAGAGGGTACTGTATGTCCCTGTGGAGGCTCAAGAATATTTCAGGATTCATCCTGGATCGTTTCTATCTCCTTTTTGCTTAGCTCTAGGATTTCCCAGGCTCAATCCACCAGGGCCAGAAGTGCCTGACGTTTTTACGTGGGACCTGGGACCCGAATCAGGATTTCTGCTTGGGAGGCAGAGTCTTAACCCCTGAGCCATCTCTCCAGCCTGAACTTTTTATTCCGAACCTGATAGCTATATACTGGTATCTTGTTATAGGTTTTTCTTTATTTTCCCAAAGTGACAGGCTTGGGGCTTGGGAGACAGCTCAATTGGTAAAGTACTTGCTGGCCATGCATGAGAACCTGAGTTTGATCCCAGCATCATATTAAAAGCTTTGCAAGGAGATAGAGACTGTAACCCCAGCACTGGGGAGATTGATACGGGAGGATCCCCAGAGCTGCTGGACAGCTCAACAGCTGGATCAGCAAGCGCTGGGTTCAGAGAGTTTGTCTTGAAAAATAAAGTGGAGAGTGACTGAGGAAAACATCCAGCTTCACACACCATCAATCACAAGCATGTGCGTGTGCACACACGCGCACGCGCAGTAAGACTTGATTGAAAAGACATTTTGAAACCTATAGATTTCTGTCATATCCCCATAGAGTGACTGAGTATTGACAAATACTAGCACACCATAGGTTATGAAACAAATCACAATACCAAAGAATTGGTATCATCCACACCAGTGTATACCTATGGCACAATTAAAAGACAATAACGAACAATAAAGAAACAGTGTACCTGTCAAAATATGTTTGGAGGGGCTAGAGCAATGACTCAGCAGGCAACACAAGCATGGGAACCTAAATTCAGAGTCTCAGCACTCAGGTAACAGCCGAGTGTGTGGCACATACCTGCACTTCCGGCCATGGAGAAGCAAAGGCAGGTGGGTCCTGAGAGGTCCCTGGCCAACCACGCCAGCCAAAACAGTGGTCTCCAGGGTCAGTGAGACCCTGTCTGGGAAAATAAGATTTAAAGACACTGAGGAAGACATCCAACGTTAGCCTATAGCCTCCACACACATCTGCATAGGTTAGCACACCTGTGTGCACTCACGCACGCACGCATGCACACACACACACAGACACACACACACACACACACACAACAGAAAAACAACAAGCAACTAAAATATGTTTGGAAAATTAAAAAAAAAACTTCAAATTTGACTGAAGAAGGTATGAAGAAAATCTTCAGGTGGAATGACAACGAAGATACTACACACTGAAATCCATGGGGTTCATTCAGCTAACAGAGCGCTCGGCAAGACCTCTGCAACCTTAAATGAAGACAGAAAAGAAAACTAAGATTGGATGAGCTAAATCTCCAGGAAGTTGAGGAACCCAGAACAGAGAAGGGATAAGAAGATAAGGGGAGGAACTGGACACTGGGAAGCAAAGGGCAGAGCAATGTGGCCAGAAGTAGATTCTGTCCAAACACACCAGAGAGCAGCAGACTGACTCCAGACCTGCAGAACTTTGAAATTTCTAGAAGTATTCAGAAATAGCTATTCAACAAAGTTGGATTAAGGAGACATAGAAAGCCTGAACAGTACATAAGTAATTTAAAGAGCTCAAAGGATGACATCCATCCTCTAGATGAAGAAACCATCAAGCCCTCAGCCCTTTGATATTCAGGGAATTCTCAGGTTTTATCCAAAAATCTCCTGTCAATAGAAAATAAAGGCTCCAACTTCACTTTATTATTCATGCTAATTATAAAATAACTATGACTTTAAATTCATCGAGGACACTGCTAAAGAAAAGCAGATTATAATAAGCCAACCACTCGTGAGCACAGATTTAACGGGGCAGGTCAGACAGCTGTCTCGGTGGGTAAAGGTTCCCATGTGCACACCTGAGATCTGAATTCAATCCCTGGCGCCCACATGATGGAAGGAGAGAACAGACTTCCAAAAACCGCCCACTTGTGCACCATAACACGTACCCCACACACACCCCACGTCCCTGCTTTCACTGTCTTTCCCACACCGCAAATAAATATCTTTCTTAGAAAAAGATAGGGGAGACGGCTCGGATAGTAAAATGCCTGCTATACAAACATGAGGACGTGAATTTGGACCCCCAGCACCATGTAAGAAAGTGGTATGTGTGTAGTACCAGGGCTGGGGAAGCAGAGGTAGGAGACCCCCGCAGCTCATGGGCAGGACAGCCCAACCCAAACCACAAGCTCCGGGTCACTTCGAGACACCACGTCTCGAAACCAAATGAGGTAACCAGCTCCCGAGGAACGCATCCAAGGCCGACCGCTGGCCTCCATGCGCACATTCACACAACCATGAGCGGGCACGTGTGCGTGCACACGCTCCCTCTACCACCACACCACGAAACAGGACTCCCAAATCTGAATCCCACACCAGGACCTGGCGGCACTGAAGTTACAACCAGCCCAGATGCTCGCTGGGTCGTGTCCTCTTTTCAAGGGCATCTGCACCCGCCAAGGGGAGCCCCCAAATGCTAGGGTCTACTTCTTTGGACCCGGAGTCTATGGAACATGTCCAGGCCGCCCCTCCCCTGGGAAAGCCTGTGGAAGGAGAGGCTCAGAGTGACTTCACAGGTCCAGAGCCCCCCAGGGAGTCAAGGTGAGAGGCAGCTGTGGACAGCTGTGGTCTGTGAATAGGACCAAGCTGCAAAAGGCAACACTTCACTGGCTAACCAGGGGGCTCTGCCACCCCAGGACAGACTTGATATCCCTGGAGACTAAACTCCTGGGGGACTGAGTCAGCCTGGACTTCCCCAGAGAGATACCTCTGCCCCAATTCACCCATCCCAGAGAGGCATCAGGGAAGGCTTCCTGAAGGAAGGCGCATCACCACCGTTCCGGAACAGTAAGGCAGACAAAGAGCGACATCAATCAGGTGGAAGACGGAGACCTCGCTGCCATCCTGGCTGCTCTGAGCAACTCAGCCAGGAAGGGGGGAGGAGGCAGGGGTGCCCAGCACTACAGAGGAGGGCACAGAGACCAGAGGTTGACTGAGCCTGGGGAGAAGCCAAGGGGGGAGGGTCATACAACAAAAGAAGCCAAAGGAGTGAGTCACGCCACAGCCACAGAAGCTGCTGAGAGGAGCATACTTTCTCCATCGCCTGCATGCCTGCCTACCTGTGTGCCAAAATACGGAACCAGCTCCCAGCCTCTTATCTACTTGCCCAGGCAATAATGGTCCTACCCACTATGGGTTGGGTCACCCCACATCAATTCAATAATATCTCACAGGCTTGTTCTGGGGTTGCCTGAACTACTAATTCTTCACTAATGTGCCCAAAGACTCAACCTTCAATTGTAAAATTGACATCTGTTGCTACCTGCCACAGAGATCCAAGACTGGCCTCAGTTCCAACACAGTCCCAGCAGCCTGGGTCATGGACCAGTCAGGTACCTCCTCTGCCTAGCAGTCTTCTGACCTCGGCCACCCCTTGACCCCTCAGTCACCTTTCTTCTCTGTAAAGTGGGTGAATAGAACCTACCCAGTAGATGGTTATGGTTTTACTTTTCCTTCCTTCTTTCTTTTGTAATGGTGGTGGTGATGTCTGCATATGCTTCTGTGTGTGTGTGTGTGTGTGTGTGAGAGAGAGAGAGAGAGAGAGAGAGAGAGAGAGAGAGAGAGAGAGAGGAGGCCAGAGGTGAATGTTGGATGTATTCTTCGTTCTCTCTCCACCTAATTTATTGAGACGGGGTCTCTCGCTGAACCCTCAGCTCACCAGTTCAGCAAGGCTGGCAGCTGGCGAGCCCTAGGCACCTTCCTGCCTCTGCTTCCCAACACAAGGGTTTCTGATGCACACTGCCAAGCCCCGACATTTTACATGGGTGCTGGGAATCTGAACTCAGATCCTCTGGTTTATACTATGGATACAATGTAACCAGCCACCTCCTGTTCCTGCAGCCATACTTGCTCTGCCAGGACGGGCTGCATCCTCTCCGACAGAAAGTTAAAATAAATCATTTCTTCTGTAAATTGCTTTTGTCAGGTATTGTGTTACAACAACAGGGCAAGGAACTAACACTCGGAGCAATTTGAAAGACTCGAGGCCCAAGGTTCCGTTTTAAGGAAGCGATAACGCCCAGTTTCATGAATAAATTCTGAGTCACAGCAAACCATCCCAAAGCTTTGCATCCCCATTCTACAGATTGCCAACAACCCGAAGAGGTTAGGCGCGTTATGAAGTCAGGGGTGAACTCAGCTGCACTTTCAGAAGTGCCGGCCTCTCGCTGCAGGCAGTGGAATCCCAGGTCTAGGAAGCAAGCCTGCTCTCATCTCTGCCTAGAGAGAGTTGCTGCAGGAAATGGAAAGCAGCAGGCTGGTGGGACTGTCCGGGGTGGGCACAGATCTCTATGACCGAGCCCATCCCACTGAAGCCACACGGGCAGTGTTCCACCTATACCCTCTCTGGATGCACAAGGGCGCCTGTCACAGTTCTACTGATCCCAGCCTGGGCATGGGAATAGAAGGGACAGAGACGCTGTTAGGGTTCTACTGATCCCAGCCTGGGCATGGGAATAGAAGGGACAGAGACGCTGTTAGGAGCCCATAGCACGGCCTCTGTGCACCAGACCTAGGGCTTCATTATCTGCTGGAGCTACCAGCCCACCCCACCCTGATCCCTAGCAACTCTAGAGTCCTTGGTGGTAAGAAGGCTCCTCTCAAGAGCTGGTTTCCTGCCTACGCGTCACAGCTGGGTGAAGAGCTAGAGAGACCTCATTTGTTCTGTTTGGCAGCTGAACCCCAGAGAAAGGAAGGGGTGACGGAGCTAGGTCTCAGTGGAGTTCTGCACCCATGCCGTCTGAGCCCAGGACTCACAGCCTCCCTCCTCATCCCACCACATCCAGGGAATTTGGGAGGTTGCAAACAGTCCTTTCTCACGGGAACGCCAGGGATAAGAACCAGGTCTTCCTCATCCCAAGCTGTGGAAGGGAATCAGGATGCTGCCCAGGGGCACGGAACCTGTTTTCTACTCACAACTTGGGAGCCTTGGGGAGTCCCTTACTGCCTCTGAGCCTCCATGCCCTTCCTTGTGGAAGGAGTTAGGGGAACCACTTAGTCTGGTGGTTGTGAGCAAGAAGTGAGCTACCCACACGGTGCCCAAAGTGCTGGCCACCGGCATGGTATATACCCTCCCTGCTGGGGATTCAGCTTCTGCCTATTTGGGCTCCAAAGTAGAGTGGCCTCCGGCTGTGACCTCCCCCTCTACCCCTCCCCTAAAGCTGATAATAGCCATGATGTCCCAGTTGCATTAGGACTGCACGCAGCCCTCACGCTGCCAGCCAGCATGGAGCCTTTTACACATTAACCAGTGGGAAAATAGCCAGGATGGTCTCCGGGGAGCAGAGGCGAGTCGAAAGCGATGCCCAGGTCAGCTCACTGGAAGAGGAGGCCCCGGGCCCTGGCTTTGCCCCACATCCATCCATACCCAGGGCTCCCAAAATGACTGTTGTTTGTCCCACCTTCTCTGCAATTCTGAGTAAAACCTACAGTTAGGGGAAGTTAAAGGAAGGGAGGTATTGGGGGGAGGACCTGCCTGTAGGCTGCTCAGAGGTCAAAGGTTGCCAGACTGAGGATTTGTCTGTGGACTGTAAATGACAGGTCAGTTCAACAGCATAGCAGCTTCTCCGGGGTTGGACCAGCCATTTCTCCCTATGAGCCCAGGAAGAAGCTTGGAGCATCACACCCACCTTTACCTTGATTTTGAGCCCAGGAAGAGCCATCAGCCCTAAGGATCAGATTCTCATGTTTGAGTTCTTTATTATCCCGCTTGGTCTCTACAGGGTCAACAAAGAACAAGTGCTGACCAAAATCGCAGTCAGGAGAAAATAAAGCTTAGAACTCATTTTGTTTTACCAAAGAGATGAGAGCGCGGAGGAACTAAACAACCTGCCCAAAGCCACACAGCCTGTGGGCCTGTTGCCTGCACCTGCTGGGACTAGAAACCCTCTGCTCCCTCAGATGGGCTACACACACACACACACACACACACACACACACACACACACACACACAGGTCCTGGGCAAACCCCTGTGAGCTGCAAGTCCTGCAGATCTTGGGAAATCAGCCAGTGGAAAGAGGTGCACGGAGCACCGCCCCCATCCCTGCTCCACCGCCTTACTACTTATTCATTAATAAGAGAATGCCCAGGCTATTTGGGGCACCTGTAATTTTCTACTTGAATAACCAGGGAAGTGGCTGCCTGCCCGCTCCTCTGGCCTGCTCATGGCGCCGGAATGGGGGAAACTCGATCTCACCTGGCGTAAGGGGATCTGGGCCAGGCCTCGCTGCTGATTTCCTTGCCTTTGCCCCATCCCAGAATATCCAGATGCCCACCCCCCCCAAAAAAATACCCCACACCCCTCCAAATGCCACCTCTAAGGGATGCTGCAGGTGGTAGAAACAGGCCAGGTTCAGACGCTGGGCACAAGGTGGCTCCTTCCACGCACATGAGACAAACCCAGCTTGGCCCTCGGCCAGCTGTGAGTCCTTGGGCAAATGACTCAACCTCTCTGAGCCCCAGCAATTTCCTCTGTTAAATGGGGATAATTCCTCTTCATGTCAGGAGTGACTCAGAGCAGGTGCCTGGAGGTGCCTGGCATTAGAGCGATTGTCTCCTGCTGCTGCTGCTGCTGCTGCTGCTGCTGCTGCCGCTGCAGCCGCCACCATTGCCGTTCTCAGCCATTCTGGAATGTGCCCTGGCCAGGAGACCCTGGCTCTTATGGCCTACTGCTGATCAGTCACAGGACCCAGACAAGTTGAGTCCTCCTGTTTATCTGAATGATCCATGATTATTATAGAAAAGTTATGAAAATGAATACAGAAGGCGAAACGCCATGGTGCTCTTAGCTGCTGCCACTGGTTGCACATATCATGTGATTGACATTCTTAGCTCTGATTCTCCCAAGTCTAGACCCACCGCTAGGGCTCAGAGACTTGGCACCATCACACAGCTGGGAGACCACGCAGCTGGCAAGAGGGCTGCCTCAGTTGCAGGAACCCAGTTAAAGGAAAAAAGGGAAACTTATTGGCGGCTGGCACCTAAAGTCTAGGCATGGCCCAGTCAAGGCCGGACCTAGGACCTTAAATAGAATCTTTAGGACCTGCTCCTTCTCCTGGAGGTTCCACTTTCTTCCTGGTCAGCCTCCCTCACAAAAACTTGCAAGATTACAAATAGGTACCAGTGTGGATGAGGGCACTTGGCGACATGACGTCATGGGAAATGAGATTGTCCGTGTAGGCTGAAAAATAGGACTACCATGTAGATGAAATAGCTTAACCTTGACTCTGAGGGCCATAATTTTCCAGTATGTTCCATGAGACTTCAGTAGGTATTAGATGAACCCAGAGTCTGGGGTCTCACAGACTGGCTGAGCCTAATGAAAGAGCTACTTTCCCCGTAAGCTACAGTGGTCCCTCAATGCAGACCAGACCTTAGCAGGTCCCTGGGGAACCTCTAAAGGCAGTGGAGCAAGAGATTTGGAAAGCCAAAGTGGTCTTGAATGAAGGCAATGAGGTTCCAGAGGAGGCTGGATAGCCACTCGTCAGCTATGATCTCCACCTAAAACAGGGGGCTGAGTGGCAGAAACAGAGAAGAGACGCACGAGGGGTCAGGAGAGAAGTGGGATGAAACGTGTGCATGGTAGAGAGAAGTGTAGGGAAATGTCCCGTGGACTCAGAAGATGCCGCGTGTGTAGTGAGACGGGAAAGGCTGCTTTCCATGTTAGCTTTCTTGCTGGAAGCAGAGATGCAGAGGGGAGGCCAGGACTGAGGCGACCAGCAACCTGGCTCTTGGCCCTGGCAACAGGTTACTGTGTGTCTTTGAACCTCTCAGTCTTCCACAGATGAGGATGCTCAGCTCTTTCTGCCATGGGCCATGGGAGCACATGAGACTGCATATGTGACGTCTGCTTCCAGCCCTGGGGAAGGAACTGGCACCAGATTAGCTCTGTTGCCCAGGACAACACGGAACTTGATGAAGTTAGAAGCCCCTGTTCTCAGGCACCACAGTAAGAACTGTGACCCCTGAAGGGAAGGAAACTCATGTCCTTCATCATCTCCTGAGGCAATTTCTCATCCTGGTATAGGCATCCAGCCCAGCTCAGGCGGCAGAGCCCAACTTTGGGGCAACTGAATCAGATGGAATCTATAGGACATAGGAAGAAAGTCCCCTGGAGCTGGGGTGATAGCTCAGCCAGTGAAGTGATTGTCTTTTAAGCACAAGAATCTGAGTATGATCCCAGAACCCATGTTTTAAAAAAAAGCTAGGCATGGAAGCTTGAACTTGAAACCCCAGAATTGGGGAGGTGGAGTCAAGTGGAGCTCTGAGGCTTACTGGCTTACTTGGCAATTTCTCCAGAGCAGCAAGGAACTCTGCCTCAAAAAAAGATAGTAGGGCTGGAGAGATGGCTCAGGGGTTAAGATTCTGTCTCACAAGCAGAAGGTCCTGAGTTCAGATTCCAGGTCCCACATAAAAACGCCAGGCAGATATGGCAGTGACTGCACTTCCAGCTTTGGTGGGCGGAGCCTGGGAAATTCCAGAGCAAAGCAAGAAGGAGGTAGAAGCAATCCAGGATGATTCCCAAAGTCACCCTTGGTCCTCCACAGGGACATACAGTAATATAGTATCCTCTGATACACACACATAGATGGATGGATGGATAGATAGATAGATAGATAGATAGATAGACAGACAGACAGACACACAGATAGATAGATAGATAGACAGACAGACAGACAGACAGACAGACAGACAGACAGACAGACAGATAGATAGATAGATAGATAGATAGATAGATAGATAGATAGATAGATAGATAGATAGATAGATAAAAGATAGTAGACAACACTTGAAGCACAGGACCTGACGTGCACGCACATATATGCATACATGTATGCCTGCATGCACATGAGCATGCACACTTTCCCTTCCACAAAGCCATGATTTATTCCCGCAGTTGCTTTGAAATGCAGGATTGGCAAAGGAACACCACCTCACATACTGAGTTTCTGCTGACTGCCCATGGCCCCTGGGGACCACTATGTGCAAAGACCATGCCTGTGTCGCCAACTCATTGTTGAGAGTCCCTCAGCTCTAGGCCTTTTTCATTAGGATCCTGAGTCTTTCATAGAAGCTGATTGCAGCCCAAGGTAAACTGAGCTGGTGTCTGGAAGACAGGTAGAGAAGCTAGAGAAGGAATGGGAACCATATTGGGGTTTTCTTGTTCCAGGTATAACAATACTAGACTGTGGGCAGAGCCTGAGCTCATTTTTCTAAAGCAACCTTTCTGGAGAGATGTCTCCTAGCAACCAGCTCCAACAGCAAAAGAAGCCGCAGGGACCTCTGCAGAAACAAGGCTTGTGTGGCTGGCTCCCTTCTCCAACAGCCCTCCTGGCAACCGTTTCTCGACTGAGATGCTGGCAGGAAGCAGAGAGCAAGTGTAAGGACACCTGGTGGGGCAGAGACACTGGGAAGAACTCCACCCACGCATGCCACATCTTTCCCTCCTGTATAAAATGAGAAGCCACCTAGCCTTGAGGTTGGTGGCATGATTTCAGATCTGAGCTTGAAATCCAGTTCTTACCTGATGGGTAGCTTTGAGCAAGTACTTTATCTCTGTAAGCTACAATTTTCATATTGATAGAATGGGGATGCTAATTGTAGGAGGTGGGTGACCCACCAGGATCCCAATCAGACCAGAAAATCCACCTAGCCTGATGCTGACACACTTCACAGGACAGCTGATGGGAGATACGACCCTCAGAGACTTGGACTGGACCCCCATTTAAGGGGTCTTCCCAGTATCTTGGAGCCAATAGCCAATGGGATGAAGTATAAATGCCCTCCCCCACTGTCTCAGAGTGGATCAGTACTGTGGTACCCAAAGACTGTCCATGGGGTTGGACTGAGGTTAGACTCACATGACCCCACTATTTCATCTTCTTGTCCTGCACCACCTGATTCCCTGCCTTGATTTTTTTTACTAACCATCCATGAGAACTATCTTACATTGAGTCACCTTCCCATAAAATTCCCACACCAGGCTCCTTCTGGGGGATCTAAAGACACAACAGTCCTACCTCTCCAGGCTACGGGGACAAGCCAGAGAAAGAATGTGCATCAGTGCTCGGCTGCTGCCTGGGACATGCTGGCTGCCAGGGGGGAATGGATGTCATCGTCATTGCAATCAAACATGGGTCTGGGATCAGAGAGGGCGTCACATGTGCACAGGAGCTGGACAGTCTTGGTAAGAGGGGATCACGGCGTTTAGACAGGTCATGACAGATAAAGTAGTGGTCCGTGTCCTTCACATTCCTTAAGTAATAGAAACAAAATGTGGAGATTATAAAAGCAACAAAAGTTCATTTTTGAAATCCTCAAGAAATGCAGAGACACATCGAGATAGCTTAGCAGGTAGAGGTCCTTGCTGTTCAAGCCTAATGACTACAATTCGATCCCAAGGATTCACAAAAAGGTAGAAAGAGAGAACTGACTGCATAAAAGTTGGCTTCTGACCTCCATGTGGACCCCCACACATACATCAGGCATACTCACAAATAATAATAATCTTTTTTAAAGATTCTGGGGTCCAAGCCTCTGGTCTGGATACACACACACACACACACACACACACACAAATAAATAAATATTACAAAATAAAAATTAAAAAATTAAAAATAAATATTTTAAAAGAAATTCAGAGAACTACAAAAATGAATGAATGAATGAATGAATGAAATCCCCAATCACTTGAATATAACTGAGAAAATTCTTAGTTATATATTTCAAAATGTTTTCTACATAAATCCATGTAATAATATATAAATACATCTGCACATATATCTAATTAATATAAGGAATGTATACATATAGGGTGCAGAGAGCTGGCACAGGGCTTAAAGCCTCTGCCTCGAAAGCAGAAGGACCTGAGTTCAGATCCAGATCCCACATTAAAACAGCAGATGAAAATGGTGGCAGCCCGAACTTCCAGTCCTGGAAAATGGAGCCTGGGAAACTCTGAGCAAAGTATAAAGAAGGTAGAACCATCTAAGATGATTCCTGAAGTCACCCTTGGTCCTTCACAGGGATACACAGTGCCCTCTGATACACAAAGACACACACTCACATAGACACACACACAAGTACATAATATATAAACAAACAAATACATAGTATAACATTTCAGACATCATAATATGCACAGCCAATTCTGTAACCTTGTTTCAAAAATATATGCTGGAAACATAGGTCATCATCAATTTTAGCCCAGATTGTTATTTTATGGAGGTAGCACAGTACATTGACCAGTTCTTATCTCTGGACACTCATTAGTTACTACCAATCTTCGTGTGTGTGTGTGTGTGTGTGTGTGTGTGTGTGTGTGTGTGTGTGTGACATGGAGGTCAGAGTATAACTTTCTGAGAGTCAGTTCTTTCCTTCCACCCTGGTTTTGAGGCAGCATCCTATGGTAATCTTTACCACTGCACTGCATGTGGAGCTTCTGTCTGACGCCTGTCTCTGCCTCCCCTCCGGCCTGCAGTGCTGGAATTGATGAAAGGAACCACTGCATCAGGCTTTTTTATGTGGATTACAAAGATTGCACTCGGATCATCCGGGTTGTCTGGCAAGCACTTTTACCTATTGAGCCAAATTGCCATTCCTATTTTTTGAGATAGAGTTTCTCGCTGAACCTGGAACTCCCTGGTTCAGCTGCAGCGTCTCTGATCCTAGTCCCACCCCCAAGGGCAGAAGGTACAAACATGCACTGCCACCCCCAATTTTTACATGAGTGCTTGGGATTCGAGTAGCACATACTTTTCTGACTAAGGTCTCCCCCAGCCCCAATCTTCTTACTATTATGGAAGACGCTGACTATGAGTCTCTGCGCGTACCAAGTCTTTCTTTAAGCCAAATTCTTAGAAATAGAACAGCCCTGGTATGGGGATGCATGGCTTTTGCGGCTTGGACCACGTTTCCTAGCAGCGCCACCACACATCCAACACTCCCTCCAGGAGTAGAGCAGCACAGCCTCCCACTCCCTCTCCAGCCCTGGGGATTGGTGTTTTCATCTTTGCCAATCTGATAGGTGGAAGAGAGTACTTCATTGTTGCTAGAGTTGTATTTTCCTTTGGTTTCTGGGGAGGCCAAGCATCTCTTCTTACGCTTGTGAGCTCTTTGGGGTTTGGGGTTTCGCCCGCTGAAAACTGTCCTTGTCTTGCGCTGCACAGCCCGCTTGGTTCTCTCTGTCTTCCCTCTGCTCTGCCCAGCACTGGGAGCGCTCCGTGTGTTGTTTCAAAAGCTCTCAAAGTTCTGCTTCCTCTGGCTGGGCGCCACCCTCTGTCCCTGAAGCGCCCTTGAGCCAGGATTAGTGAGAATCCAGTTCCCTGGCCTCCGGGGGCCTCTCACCAACCCCCTTCCCCTGAGTAGAAACCAGATCTGTTAAAGAAAACAATCTGTTTTCTCTCAAACTCCAGACTCACCCAGCAAATACATTCCAGGAGAGATTATTAGCATGACTTGAAAGGGGCATTTCAGAATCTACCAGCACATTCCTTTAAAGCCCAGCACTCCTAAGAGGTTTAACATAAGACTATACCCAGGTCAAGAGCTATTCACAGTTGAAAACCGCCAGCACGTTGGCCCAGGCATGACCCTGCGTAGCACTTGCCCCCTGGGTGGGTACAGTTGCCCATTTACAGAGAGGTAGATGTCAGTTCCATAACTGAGAAAGGAGCGACCAGCCAGCACCCTCCTCCCACCGAGCTAGGAGAGGAGGTCCTGAACCAAGCCTCACCTGAGGCAGCAAGAGCACTGAAGGGGGGACTCTGGGTGCTGGGGGGATCCTAGGCTGGAAAGTGTATCACCAGAGTCTGCAGAATTGCGGCAGCCTTGGTTCTCAACTCCACCTATCAGTGAAGTTAACAGCGCCAGTGGCAACTGGGAGAGGAGGCCCCAGCAGCTTGAATGCAGTGCCCCTTACACTTCCTCCAAGACGTCGCCCAGCAGAAGAGCTGCTTCTAGCTGGGTTCTCAAACTTATTAAAGGAATTGTGGAGATCTACCTTGTTTTTAAAACCTTGTTTAAAAAAAAATCATCCTGCGGCTGGAGAGATGGCTCAGGGGTTAAGACTACCTTGCAAGCAGAAGGTCCGAATGCCGGGTGCAAATGGCAGTGACCAGTCCTAGAGGGCAGAGCCTGGGAAATCCCACAGCGAAGCAAGAAGGAGGTAGAATCAGTCCAGGATGATTCGCAAAGTCACCCTTGGTCCTCCAAGAGGACACATGTGCCCACACACACACACATACACACACACTAAAACGAATGAATAAATAAAGTTGAAAAAAACTTTGTGGCTTTAAACTTTAGTGATTAAAGCCTTTGCTTCCAAGCAAAAGGACCTGAGTTCAGATCCAGATTCCCTGTAAGAATGCTGGGCAGACAAGGAAGGGCCACTTGGTCTGCCACAGAGGCCTGATCTCCCACTAAAGCAGATGATCCAGAGAGAACCCTGGATCCATAGAAGCAGACAGACAGGTGGATGGGAGGGAATAGGATGGACTGATGAAGGGAGGGGAGGAAGGGAAGGAAGGGGAGCGGGGATAACAGCTCAATATACTTGTAAAACTAGGAAAAAAATAAAAAAATTTTTTTAAATGCTGGGCAGAAATGGCAGTGACCTATATAATTCTGGCCCTGGAGGCAGAGCCTGGGAAACCCTGAACAAAGTGCTGCAGTCCCCCTGCATGTTTGCTGATACATAACCATTGAACGGCTTAAGGGAACAAGGGATTTATTGTCTCTTACAATTACCTGGTTACAGTTCTCAGTCCAGCTTGACAGGAGAGCAGGCACCAACACCAAGGCCAAGGGAACTGGCCACACCATCTCTACACAACAGCTGAGAGAGGGACAATCTTTACTTGCCAGACCAGCATATCTGGCCAAGTGAACAGAAGGATGCCAACTTTCTCAACCAACTCTCTGTATTTTATTCCAGGGCCTAATCACACCCACCATGTGCTGGGCCTTCCCCATCAGCTAGACAACCTCATGCAGGTTTGCTTTGAACTCAACTCAACTACTAATTTTCCACAAATGTGCCCAGAGCTCAAACCCTCACCTGTCAAGTTGATACCTGTGCCTAACCATGACAGAGAGTAACAGTGGATACTTGGGTGTGTCACCCTTTGCCACGATTCTGGGTGGCACTTTGTTAGCATCTGCTAAAATTATCAATACATGTACTTCTTGACCTACTGTTCCTATTTCACAATGTCTGCTCTAGAGGAATCCTGACATGTGGGCAGAAAGGCAAGCATAAGGACAAAGGAAGCAGAATTGTTCCTAATAGCAAAAAAAATGGAAACATCCTAGATGTCCGTCTGTCATAATTAGATACTTTCGTCACCTTGACAACTGAATCTCTGGGGCTCTGGGTACAGTCCTACAGAATGGACAGTTGAGTCGAGCCCTGGGCGAGCCTGCAGGAGATTGATTGACAGGAGGACTCAGCTCATGGTGGATGAGAGTGGGCCTTGGATAGGTGGATAAAATGGAGTGAGCTGATTAAGAAAGTTGATATTCTTCAGCATACTTGGTCAGACATGCTGTCTAGCAAGGGACGTTTGTCTCTCTCAGCTGTCCTGTGAATATGGTACGGCCGTCTCCCTTAGCCCTTGCTGTTCATTGGTGTGGGCTCTTCTGTCAAGCTGGATCAAGAACTGGAACCAGACAACCGTAAGCCAAGGATAAAACCTTTTGTTTCCACATAAGCCATTTGGTCATGCATTTCTTGACAACATGCAGGCTAACTGAATCGAGGGGGAAGGGAGTTCACACAGTATTACACGTCAAGTGCTGGCTGATCTAGAAATACCCCCATGATGGGTTGGGAAATGCTTCCGTCATGCTTGACATGGTGGTGTGAGGGCCTTCGTTCAATCCCCAACATCCATGTAAAAAGCTGGGCATGTTGGCACACCCTTGAAAGCAGAGACAAGAGGACTCTGAGGCTTTGTGACTGGTCAGATGAGCCTAATTACTGAGTGCTAGGCCAGGGAGAAGCAAGTGTAAAAATAAAGCAGACGGTGCCTGAGGAACAACACGAGGTCGTCCTCTGTACCCAAGCACACGCATGGCACATATACATGAAAGAACACTGTAGAATTCAAACGGCAAGCCGCAAACCTGGCATGGTGGCACACCCCTGTAATTCAAGCACTTGGGAGGCTAAGGCAGGAAGATTATAAGTTCAAGACCAGCCTAGGTTATACAGTGAGAGCCTATCTCTACTGCTCAACTCCCCTCCCCTGGGAAAAAAAAAAAAAAAAAAAGACCAAGACACACATGCAACCTCATCAACAGTAACCACAGCAAGAAAGGAGTGAGATCAAGTCATAGCTCAGACAGTAAGGGAAAGTACGACCTCTTAAAAATCTGGGCTGGAGAGGTGGCTCAAGGGTTAAGCCTCTGCCTTGCAGGTGGAAGGTCCTTAGTTCGAATCCTAGACCCCACGTATAGACACCAGGCAGAAGCGGGTGGGGGAGGCCTGTGTTTCTGGCCCTGGTAGGGCGGAGCCTGTGAATCTTGGGGCAGAATAAACAAGGAGGAGGTGGAGGCGTCCATGGTGGTTCCCGAATTCGTCCATGGTTCTACACGCACACACTCATGCACAATTGAATAAATAATAAATAATAAAAAAAATTTTAAAATCTATGTACACAGGATTGTTCTACATTCTCAACACAGGAATGGTTCTCACATTATTTGAAGGAACTATTTTGCAAGCTTTTGAGGGACCAAAATAAGCCCAGAAGTGGAGGGGAAGGCTTAATCTCTGCCTACTAACTGGGGCAGGTGGCCTCAAGCCTGGGATCCAGGAAGATTCAGGGGACCGAGGAGCAGAGAACAGACCAGAGGCAGGAAAAGTGAAACTTCTTTTCATGACGGGCAAGGCCTCAGTTGTGCACCTGTTGCAAACCCGACAACGTGTCATGGGCTAAAAGTGGAGCCCTGGGAGGTCTCAGTGAATGGCTCCTCTTGCAACAGAACCCTGTCCCCAAAGGAAGGATGGCTGCTAGGTTTGAGCCCTCCTTCCTGGGGATGTAGGAGACTGGCAGGTGTCACCCCATAGAAAGAATTTCTTTTTTTTTTTTTTTAATTTTTTTATTATTATTATTTATTCAATGTCCCGCGCAACCGTCTCGCCAGCAAGAACAACGCGGCACACGCACAGGATCCTTCTGCAGTAAAGCTTTAATGCGTCTTGAGAGGGAGAGCATAAGCTTTCAGAGTAGAAGCGGAGACCCCAACTGCCTAAACTGCCACCCTTATATAGGGATTCTGTCCCGTCTTGGATGTGGCAGCACCTGATTGGCTGTTGCTCGTCAGGCCATACTACATCAAAGGGAGAGGCGGGAAACCAAGGATGGTCAGTTACCCGGCGCCTGCGCAGTCTGCCGGAGTCGGCGCCATCTTGTAATGGAGGATGCATGTAGGGCGGCGCCCTACATCTCCCCCTTTTTTTATATATAATGATATAGCCAAGCAACTATAACCAAGCGAGTAGGTCACCCATGTGATGAGGGATAGAGGCAGAGGTTGTGCCTCCTGTTACAAACATTAAGACTGTGTCCGAGCGCTGCTACTAGGTCTTAATATGACCCGGAGTGCTCTCGACCTGTCCTCTGCCGTTTTTCCAGGAGAGGGAAACTTGGGCAGGCAACCCTCATGCTGGACAACATGCCTCCCAGAGGAGCATGTAATCCTCTGTGCGATGCTTTGCTCGACATCCCTCATGGGCTGCTCTGGCCAGACATTCTACCTCGTGCAATGGGTCCATGCCCTGGGTGTGCAAGAACTGTCTGACTGGCGGCCTACTGTTTGAGCATAGTTAGCCAAATATCAGTGGAGGTCCCGTGTTCTAGGGCCATAAGCGCTTGGGCAATAACCACCTTGTCTCTCTTTGTTCGTGCCTTGAGCCTACATACCAGCCAAAGAAGTAATACTAGTCCACAACAAAGAGCAGTTCCAAACAATCCCACCCCCACCCATTCTTTGAAGCAAGAGAAGGCTGAGGAGATCCATGTAGACAGTCCTTCAGTTAAGGACAGATCAAGGCGTGTGGAATTGACTTGAATGATGGCGACTCTTAGTTCTCGGAGGGTCTGTTCAAAGTTGGCGGTCCAATTCTGTAATATAAACTGAGAGAGGCTTTTTGACAAGTTAGCGGCCTGGGTAAAGTTCGTATATTAAACAGATGTAACGCATAGGCCTGGAAGCTTTTGTTCGCATCCTAACTGGGCCAGCTGCCATAGAATATCTATTTGTTCTTGGGCCAGATCTATGCGCTGATTAACCAGCATAAGCCCTCCCTGTATTTGGGTATTAGCCGAGACTTGTTTGTCCATGGCTGTGGACACCGAGGATGATAGTTCATTAACAACCTTAGCCATTTGGACCTGGCCGGAAAACGCCAAGGCCAAGGCCGTGAGTGAAGCGGTAACGGCCACGGTGGCAACGATGCTGACAATAGCAGCGGTGATCCCAAAATCTCTTTTGTGTCTATCTAGCAGCTTCCTCTTCTAACTCTTCTTCCACTTCAGTATTTAGAACTTCCTCCCCTGACTCTTCAGAGTCACTGGAGCTGTCTATATTTAAGGCTTCAAGCTCATGTGAAGGATATAAGTCAGCTCCTCCCTTTGATGTAGTAGCAGGGGGAGGATTTCTGTAGTCTGGCAATAACATTCCCGTGTCCTTAACTTCATCGGGAAGGCCCTTTTCGTCTTTAGGGAAGGGGTTTCTTTTTTGCGCGCCTAACCTCTCACTACGCTCAGTTTCTGACATGCTATCCTGGACTTCAAGACAGAAAAGGCATACCTCTCTGAAGCGTACTTACCCTGCAGTTCTGAATCCTCCTTGTAATCAAGGGGTCTCCGGTGGTGCTGACGATGACAAGGTCTCAAATTCCCGGGTTTCGGCACCAAATGTCCCGCGCAACCGTCTCGCCAGCAAGAACAACGCGGCACACGCACAGGATCCTTCTGCAGTAAAGCTTTAATGCGTCTTGAGAGGGAGAGCATAAGCTTTCAGAGTAGAAGCGGAGACCCCAACTGCCTAAACTGCCACCCTTATATAGGGATTCTGTCCCGTCTTGGATGTGGCAGCACCTGATTGGCTGTTGCTCGTCAGGCCATACTACATCAAAGGGAGAGGCGGGAAACCAAGGATGGTCAGTTACCCGGCGCCTGCGCAGTCTGCCGGAGTCGGCGCCATCTTGTAATGGAGGATGCATGTAGGGCGGCGCCCTACAATTCAACTGTGTGCATATGCGTGTGGTATGTGCGCGCGCGCGCACGTGTGTGTGTGTGTGTGTGTGTGTGTGTGTGTGTGTGTGTGTGTATGTGTAGAACCACAGACGAATTCGCAAACCACCATGGACGCCTCCACCTCCTTCTGCCCCGGGATTCACAGGCTCCGCCCTACCAGGACCAGAAGCGCAGGCCGCCCCTGCTTCCGCCTGGCATCTATACGTGGGATCTGGGATCCGAACTCAGGACCTTCCGCCTGCAAGGCGGAGGCTTAACCCCTGAGCCACCTCTCCAGCCCGAAAGAATTTCTTAATCACCCCAAGTCTCAGGTTTCCTCCTCTATAAAGTGGGGTAGAATCCCAACACTTACGAGGCCGAGGCAGGAATGTGGTGAGTTTTAGGCCAGCCTGAGCTACATGAGCGTTTAGCCCTGTGATCCCAGCTCCTCGGGAGGCTGAATCAGAACAATTGAAAGCTTAAGGATGACCTGCGGTAAGGAGTGACTTGAAGAACAGGCTGGACAACTGGTGTGACGCAATCTCAAATAAACAGTGAAATCAGGGCTGTGGATGTGGGTCAGTGGAAGGTGCTTGTCTGGTATGTGCAAGACCCTGGGTTTGATCCCTAAACAAAAATAAAGAAAATGAGGTGGAAGTTCTTGCCATCACACACACACACACACACACACACACACACACACAGGATTCCTTAGTCACATTGCCTTGAATCTCCTCCCAAAGTTCTCATTAGTAGCTTTGTAACCCAGCCTGTCCAAGGCCCCAGTTTCCACCTTCCAGTGTTCAACGAAGCCTGGTTCCTCCAGTAATCTCAAAGGATTCTCATAGGGCTTAGCTGAGGCCATCATGGGCTTATCACAGTGCTTGGCACCAGCGTCAGCCTCAGAAATGCTTACAATGGCTATTACACTATTTTTATTTACCACATAACTATGCAGGCCTGAGAGGCCTGAGAGATGCATCCCTACATAAGTCACAATTCTGTCCAAGGATGCTTACAGTCTAATGAGAAAGATAGGTAGGAAAAAAAAAAAGTGTATCCAGAAGCACAGTGCCTGCTCCAGGTTTCAAGGAAAAATACCTTGAAGTCTCACCATCCTTTCTAAGTTTAGAATTGAGGTCCATCTGTTTACCTAAGAGGCAATTTTGCTAACATCTTGTGCTCCCCCTGCAATCCAAAGCATTATATCCAGGAGTGATCTTAATCTATGTAGTGAAAAATCTCAAAGCACAACATATTCTAAGTGAACACACTCACCCTTGGCAGTGTCTCCTTTCCCTAGTCACCTGCTTATGGTCCCACAATTCCATGGCCACATGTATGCCCAACCAAAGTTAGCTCTCGCCTATCCATCAATTCATAGGACTTTTGCAACAGTTTTTTTCAGTAGTGACCCAAAATCGAAAAGTCATTCCCAGAAAAACTAAAAGCAACTTTACCGATAAACAGGAATGAACCAGAGATAGGCAGCACATGTCTGATTCTAAACATGCTCTAGTATGAAAGTCAAAGTGCAAAAAAGAAAATCTATTAAGTGTCTTTGTTTTTTAAGATAGAGTCTCATGTAGTCCAGGCTGGCCTCCAATTCATGATCTTGAGGTCCTCATACCCCTGCCTCCACCTCCGGAATGTTGGGATTACAGGCATGCTCTACCATGCCATGCCAGGTTTATGCAGTCCTGGGGATCAAATCCAAGGTTTTGTGCATGCTAGGCAAGCACGGTACCAACTGAACCACATCGCTAGCACTGTCATACATTTATGTGAAATTCTGAGACCACAGAATCAAGGCCACAGGGTAAAGGCAGAACTGCACATCCTCCAGCAGGCAGAAACTCTTGTCTGGGACCAGGCGCAAGGCCATGGGGACTGTTTCAAGTGTGGATCCTAAAGGAAGTTGTGGCCAAGTGTACATGAAACCACAGGTTGGACACTCGAGATTCATGTACTCTTACGGATGTGCATCGCACCTCAATTCTTCAAATGTTTAAAAGCGGGCAAAGCAATGTTCCCTTGGGGCTGCTCACTGTACTGAGACATCCGTCTCCAGAAAAAGCAGTGGGCTAAAGTGGGTAAGCAGAGGGCTTGGGGACAGGACTGTTGAGGTCACCAGCCACCAGACCCAGGAGATTCTTTTCAACCATCCGGGCATGAAAAGGAGGCAGGTGGTGGTCTCAGGAAGAATGAAAATATCTCCAGGTGCAGCCAAGATGGGGCTGTGGCCAGTGGCATTCAGATATTTTGTGTGATGCGCAAGAGTACATCCTCTGTCTCTCCCAGCTGTCACTAACCAAAAATAACAGCTAAGAGGACATCTGCCAATCCTTAACGGCACGAGCAAGCGCAAGTTGGCTGTATTTATCAGCACAGTCCTAGGAAGAGACTATCAGTTACCGCCACTACGTCAATGAGGTCCCAGGTGACTTCGGATCTGCCCAGCCTTCGCCAGTGCCTGTGATTGGAGAGCTCGCTGAGCCTGCCCACCGAAGGGCAGAGTCCCTGCTCAGTGGACACAGGTTGACCTTATTCTCATTCTTGGCCAGGCTTTGATGCCAAGGGGGTTGGCAGGCCCAGGAGCTGCGAAGCACCACGGGCCGTCTTTGCAGTCCTAACACTGAGCTTGAGGCCCAGCCTGCTTCCAGCTCAGCATAGGCAGATGCTGGGGAAGAGCTCAGTGGCCTTCAACTCTCTGAAGCAGGCCCTTTGCCTGGGTTTTGCTTTTGGACACAAGGTCTCATATGACCCAGGCTGGCCTCAAATTCGAAAGGTAAATGAGGCTGGTCTAGGGACTCCTAATCCTGCTGCCTTCACCTCCTGAGGGAAGGGATGACAGGAATCACCTCAACCTGGTTTTTAGCTGCTGTTACTTGTTTTCTAGTATAATGCTGGGACCCACCCCATGGCTTCCTATCAGCCATGCAAGCATCCTACCAACTGAGCTACAGCCTCAGCTCTGGAGCAGCTCATTTTCTATGTCTTTCCACACATGAGGTCACTGTCTATTGTGAAAAGAGACAAAAGAGGCTTGCCCAGGCCCCAAACATTGTCACACTTCTCCCCCCTTGCTGGTAGTGCTTTAAATGGGAATCCCTAAGGGAAAGGTCAGCATTCCTTCTGTTTACTCAGGTAATGTGGGAGACAGGAGGGGTCTTAGGGGGACAGGAGGGTCTCTAGGAACCTCTTCCAGTCCTGGCTCATTATAGAATTATCCACTTTCCCAGGCGTGAGCACAGTTAGAGAACACAGACCTCAATAACCTTCAAAATTATGATGGTCTGGGCTGGAAAGGTGGTTCAGAGGTTAAAAATATGCCTCAAAAGCAGAAGGACCTGAGTTCAGATCCTGGATCCCAGGTTTAAAAAAAAAAAAAATGTCAGGCAGAAATAGCAGCAGCCTGCACTTTTACAGGTGAAGGTAGAGCCTGAGAAATTCCAGAGTGAAACAAAAGGAGATAAAAGCAATCCAGGATGATCCTCAAAGTGACCCCTGGTCCTCCACAGGGACACACAATGCCCTCTGATACATACACATACACACACAGAGAAAGAGAGAGAGAGAGAGAATAAATAAATAAAAATTTAAAAAATTGTGACGGTAAAAGTCAAGGTGAGCTGGGGACATGACAACCCAAAGGACTGTGGTGTCCTAGAGGGATCCCGGAACAGAACACAGAGGGTCCTTCACTAAAAACTGAGGAAATCTGGACAGAGTATGGGCTCAGCAAAAATACCTCAGCTTGGTTCATTAACTATCAGAAAATCCCACGGTCCCCATGTGCTCGTCTGCATACACTTAAGATTAGGAGTAGGGCCGTGGGGGGGGCAAGAGGCTCTCTGTACCACCTTCCTGTTCTCTAAATCTAAAACCACCCTTGAAAGCAAAGTATAGAAGCTGACAAGAGAGCTCAGTGGGTAAGGGCCTATTTGAAAACCCGGTGAGTTTGATCCCTAGAAGCCCGCACGGTGGAAGGATAGAACTGGCTTCTGAGGATTCTCTGACCTCCACCTGTGTGCCACGGCAAGCATTCTCTCTCTCTCTCTCTCTCTCTCTCTCTCTCTCTCTCTCTCCTTCCCTCCCTCCTGTTTGTCTCAAATAAGTGAATAAAATAGTTTTTAAAAAATAATATCTATTGCTCTGGCTTGAATGTGAAATGGCCCCCTAAAAAAAACTCACATTGAAGACTTGGTCCTCAATGCAGCAGTGTCCAGAGATGGGGCGCTGGGGAAATGACAGGACCCTGAGGACTCGCTCCTAAATGATGAACTCCCAGTTCCAGGGCACTCTCGGGAGGTGGAAGGTGGAAACGGTTGGAGGAAGCAGCTCTCTGACACATGGCCTCAGATGCTGCCTTAACCGCACCTTGCTCATCTCCCTTTCCAGGCTGTCACGTGGGAGCAGCTTCGCCCTCCCGTGTTCTTCCTTCTGAGATGCTCGGTCTTAGTTTCCACCAACCACGATGGGGAAAAAAATTATGGGCTGAGTCCTTTGAAGTCCTAGACCAAAATAGACCTTTCTTCTTCTTGTCTCAGGTATTTTCTCACAGCAATAGAAAGCTAATACATCTAGCTTTTTAAGAAGCATGAATCTTGCAAAGTTCCAAACTCAACGGAAAAAAAATTTTGCTGATTCCCCATCCCCTCCCAGAGGATTTTTACCCCAACCAGTTTTGTCTGTGGTCAAAAGATTCATGAGTGTGTGTGTGGGGTGTGTGTATGTGTGTGTGTGTGTGTGTGTGTGTGTGTGCAAGTATGTGTCTGTGTGTGAGTGTGCGCACATACATGTGTGCACGCATTAGAGGCCAGAGATCAACATTGGGTTTCTTCCTCAGTTTCTTCTTTCTACCTTATTCTTTGAGTCAGGGTCTCTCACTGATTTAGAGCTCACTGTTAGACTTGCTCCCAGGTCCCATGGGTCTATTTATCTAAACACATACACACACACCCCAAAGCTGGGATTACAGATGTGAGCCTCTGCATCCAGCTTTTATGTGGGTGTTGCAGACTGGGCATTCATGCTTACATGGCAAGCACTTTGTGGACTGAACCATCTCCCCAGCCCCAGACTTAGGGACTTCCTGAAAACCCCATCACCCCCCCCTTCCCAGGAGGGAATATTCTTCTTAGATTCTATAGTGACAATGAGAAGCAGAGACTAATGGTTCGGGCAAGTCAAACCCACCTGCAATTCCCAGAGCAGGACTAGAACCATCTTTCCACAAACTCACACGCCTCAGCCACCCTTTCTCTGAGTCCCTTTCTGCTCAACCCAGGCTTGCTCTCCCCGTGACAGCAAGTCAGGGGCCTTCTGGTTTCCTGTCCCAGCCCTGCTGCTCACTAATGATGTGATCTTGAGCAAGTCTCTTGAGCCTACATTGCTCATCTCTAAGAGGGACTTAACATAACTTGATTGAAAAGGCACTGGGTAAGCCAAATGAGGTAACTCTTTTAAGTTGGCTGTAGCTTTACCGTCCGAAGCAAGGATATAACACAGTGACTAACACTCCTGATGGCTTGGGTGCCAATACCAGACATGATCAGCTGGCCAATCAATGAGGCTCCTAAAGAGCAGAGTCACTTGGAGACCCTAGGTGTGTCAGATGGAGTGTGGATTGGTATAACCAAGACCCCTCTCTCTCACTAGCTCATCTTTTCTTGGCTCACCAGACACAGCCTTGAGGTATCCCATGACCTAGACAGTTTTGTGTGGGCATTTTCGGGGGCACACAAAATTCATAAACCCAGAACTGAGGTGAGTCTTGCCCATCTGAATCTTAATGACATCATCCACATTGGGTGGGGGAGGGTAAAGGCTCACCCTTCAGGACCATTGTGAAGAGCAAGCCCAGTAGCAAAGAGGCAATGTAGAGGAGTGACCAGTACCTGGGGTCAGGTCATCTGAATTTGTATTCCAAGTCCTTACTGTGTGACTTCAGAGAAGTCACTAAGTCTCTCTGTGTTTCTGTTTCCTCGCCTCTGTAAAGTTTAGAATGCTAGTGGATCTGGTTTCACTAGGTTGGGGCGATTAAATGAAGAGGGACACGAAGTACAAATTAGCATTCTGTATATAAGGAAATTCAGCACTGCCTCCGAGAGAGTACAGCCAAGGCCGCCAGCATCTCGCATCTTCACAAGTGCATGCCTGACTTCCACCCTTCACCCTCTGGTTGGTCCTCTGTACCGGCTGTTAAAGGGACTTCACATGGCCAGGAAAAAAAAAATTGTGGGGTCCCATAAGCGTCCACCTTCAACTTCTCAGAACCCCAATAAAATCCCCACTTCTCAGGTCACCTGTCATAGGAGCTCTGGAACAGGATTGTTTGCTGTGACTGGGGGTGGGGGATGGAGGGATGGAGGCGCCATGTAAGCCGGACTGGCCTGGAACTTTCTGTGTAGCTGAGGGTGACTCTGGAACTTCTGATCCTCCAGCACCAACACAACTGTTTTTAATATGGTGCTAGGACGTCCAACCGAGAGCTTTGTATTTGCTGGACAAGCATCTACCACCTAAACTACATCCCAGACCCGTCGGGCGTGTCGAAAGTGCCAGCACACAGGTTTGCTGGGAGCCAGTCGTGTTCTAAGCACTTCTAGGTCCATCTACCGAGCCATTCATCTTACGATCCTGAGAAAAGAACTGTGACTATCCCCAGACGGGGAAACTGGGTCTTGCAAGGATGGTCTACTGTTAACAGGTGGCATCGCGCAGACCTCCACCAGCGCGAAGGGACGGATCGCAGGTATGCGCCTGGGACCTTACATCTGCTAGGAGCATTTCCCCGAGATCCGCCTGTGGTCAGGAAAAGAGAAAAAGCGCGGAGCGAGTGAGGCCAGGCTGGAAGGCGGAGGGCTGCGGTCCATGCTGGAGCTGCAGACCCCTGGTCTCTGCGCCAGCGCTCGCCGTGCCCTACCTGCTTGCTCCCTGGATGCGGGAACAGTCGTGCACGCCCCGCCCTCGGTCCCCCAGCATTCGCTGGCCAGCCCGCGCGCCCCTCCGGCCGCCGCGGTAACCAGATCCTCGGCGGGTGGGGCACGGGTCGCGTCACGGTCGCCGAGGCGCTCAGGCGCTCAGTGCCCGCTCGGCAGGGACTCTCTGCGCACGCGGCATGGCGCAGAAGCTGGGTGAGTGGCCACCAGCGCCCGCCGAGGCCACGGGGCTCTACCGGGCCGTGCTGCTCAGGTCGGGTAAGTGGGAACGCCGCCGCCCACACCTGCTGTCTCCTACGGGACGCTCTGCTGGCTTCCCTGGGCAATGTCCCTTTCCTTCTTTCGGCATGTCTCCATCATTTTTTACTTTGTCCTTCCTTGACTTCTTTTCTTCCTCCATCCTTTGATGGTTACCCGCAGATACACGGCCCTCTGCCTGAGTGTGGGAACACACGCGCACAGCACACTCGTGCGCACACTCGCTTATGGACTGTATCAGTCCCGCGAAGTCCCTGTCCCAGTTTGTCAGGGTCCCCCAAGTGTGCGCAGCGCGGTAATAGGGTTGGAATGGCCGAGCTGCAAGGCGACACTAGAGAAATGGGACCGAGGAGTCAAGCAGGGGACTTCTGATGCCCTTCTTAGCCCCAGGAGAGGGGACCATGCGCTCCACGAAACTCTGAGACCATTTCGTTAGACGTTGGCAGACAAGGATTCATTAGGAGACACGTGACAGTCTGATTTTGGAGGATGGGGTTAGATGGCAGGTGTTTGGGTTCCAAACTGTTTTTCTACTCAGGTCAAGTCAGAGATTGAGGAGGGAAAACATATGAATGGAAAATGCGTCAAGAGTTAGGGCCGTTTCCTTCTGGAACTGAGCTTAGGAAAGATGAAAATCGCGCCGGGCTGGGATACCTGCCCGAATTGGTTGGTGATTTTGAAAGTATCAAGGAACTTGGGCTTCCAGGTCAGCTACCTTCTTCTGGCAAGGAGTTTAGCTGTTCGGCAGATGCCAGGAGTGAAAAGCTCAAGACCCACCGTTGGCCAAGCATCTCGCTGCAGCCCCACCCCTTCTACCCTCCCCTCTTGAGTCCCGGTCCCTGTGGCATCGCCAGTTCTTGAGATACAGTGTCGCAGTGCCTCCACCCAACCTCCCTGGGGAAAATGGCTCTGCAAGCTACTGTTTTGGGAACATTAGAACAAGGGTTCCCTTAAGTCTCAAAGCAATAACTGGCCAAGATTTCTAGCACTTCCGGGGGAGGGTCTCCACTCTGCAGGAAGAGAGCCAGGAGTCTTCGGATCAGGATAAGATTTCACATTCACAAAGCTCTCTGGCTATGAGGCCGTCCCTATGTTAAAGTTGGGGTTGGGTCCCCCAATCTAAAGACCTTGGTTTTTTTTTTGTTTTTTTTTTTTTTTAACCAGGAACTGCTTCTATGGAATGCAATGCTAACTTTGAACCCATCCAGAACGGCTGATTATGTCATGAGTCTAGGTGCCTGGCATATCCCCTACCTATGCCCCACACAGCTATAAGCCAGGGGAAAGGCTTCTTTGAATGCCACTGATAAAGCATTTAATGTAAACATCACACATTGATTTTTCTCCTCCAACATTCACAATTCTAGGAGGATCAAGCTAATTTTCATCTTAGTTTAGTTGTAAGAGTTCCAAGGTTCTGAAGCCCAGAGAGCTAGAAAAGTTGCTACAAACTGAAAAAGGATCTTTCCCACCCAAATCAAAGGTAAAAAACAACTTCTAATCTAAGCCATTTTCTCCAAACAGTAATAACAGCAAATAATGCTAGCCACTTGCTATGGTCTCTGACTTCCTCATACTTTACACTCAACATCTTTCCAACTTTATTCATTGATATTTTCATTTGCTTAATTGCCATGGGTTGGGTTCTATGTATGGCAAAGGGATGCATTGATACATAAAACTGATGTTTCCCCTCCCAGAGAGGTAGTGACTACTCCTGTTGGAAAATTAAGAAACTGGGGTTAAGGTGTTAACATGATTTGTCTAAGTCACACAGCTAGACAGGGGTGAGACCAAAAGCCAGTCCTAAAGAAGTACTCCCGTGACTGTCTAACACAAGAAGCAAGCAGCAAGAAGGAGAAGCGAGGAGCCAGCTTGTCTCCAGGAGAGTGTAGCACCCAGCCCAAGACAACAACTGTTTGCATGTAATATTACACGGTTAGAAAAATACTGTCAAAGATCTAGAGTGGTAGTACACACCTGTAGTCCTGGTACTTGAGGTACCAGGAAGATCAATTCAAATTCAAGGTTATCCTGGGCTGTGTAATGACTTCCAGGCCAATTTTGGTGACATAACCAGATAATAACATGTGCTACCATTGATTGATATTTGGAAAAATTGAGAATCAAGAGAATGAAATCTAACCTATAATCCTATTAACCCCAGAACATCGCTGGTAACATTTGGGAATGTCTCCTTCTAGTCTTGACTATTCAGTTTGTGATTGTTTGTTTTACACTGTCAAGATTATACTAGTTCCAGAGACTTTAATCACACTTTTCCCACTTGAATGAGAATCTTTAATGCTATTACATGGGTGTTGAGATAAGAGCTGCCTTTTAGGCAGCTTGCCCAACTCTGCAGTAGGCCTTTCCATACCCTATGTCCTCTGTTTCTCAAAAAAAAAAAATCACCCTACTTTAGAGAAAATGGGTGTCAAAGGTCATCTGGCTGTCAACAGTGAAACCTTGGTTGGCATCTACTACGAATCCACATTCACAGCCACCTGGAGCAGGGGTCCACTCTGTGACATAACACATGCTCAGACATGCGTGGAAAGCTACCATCCTGTCCTGAAAGCTCACCCAGCATGCATTACTTCCATCCTTCCTCAATCTGACTAGAAGAATCATGATGGAGAGGAAGGCTTCTCTCTGCATCCTACCAAGTGCCTGCACTCCTCCTTGGCCGCTAGGGGGCCACACGACCTCCATCCATCCTGCCTCAGCCAAGGACGGCTGCATAAACTCTGCAGGGTGCAATGTGAACTTCAGATAAACAACAAAGAATGTTTTATTGCAAGAAGTTTCAAAATAAAATGGGGTATACCAAATCTGGCAACCATGCCACAGAAATTCTAGAAAGCTTGTGTGGTTCGATAAGCTATGGTTTCACACACAACACACACACACACACACACACACACACACACACACACACACAGATGCTTTGGCAGGTTGAGAGCACCCCAGGGTCCTTCTGCAGTTTAAAGACTGAATTCACCACATTAATGGCAGCTGAGTTGACAGCCAGCTTTCGGAAAAAGCCCTCAGTTCTTGCCGCCCTGCCCTGCTTCCTGTGTTCACGCTTGAAGTCCTGCCCAATTCAAACTTGTTGTAAAGGCAACTCTCGGCCGTTTTATAATCTCTCCGTCAGTCTCATGACCAGCTTTCCTGCCAGTAAGCCTCTTCCCAGGGGTCCTTTCAGCTGACGGAGCGGCGAGGGGAGGGGGAGGTGCTGGCTTAATCCTAGGGCTCTTTCATAGATGGCGTCTCAGAAACTTCATGGAGGCCGTGGAGATAGAGACGGAATACAGGTCAAGGAAAAAGTTTACAGTTGCTATGGAAATTTCTCTGATGATTGTGGGCCTGTAAAAGCTGCTTGGGTGCTTCTTAGCTGCAGAGGGGGGAGGGTGCTGAAAAGGAAAGGAAGCTGTTTGGGGGAAGGCTTTCCTGCCAGCTGCAGCCCCAGCCAGCAATAAAGCAGGAAAACTCCCCTGGTCTTTGTTGTCCTCCTTCCTTCAGACTGTACTGGGTCACGGGAATCCAGGCTTCTAAAAGTGTGGCAAAGGATGCGCCCAGTCTCCGGTGTAGAACTAAGCAGGAATTGTGGTCTGCGGGTCCTGGTACACTGGAGCCCTCTCCTCTGAAAGAGTTGAAAGGCCTCTAGGGAAAGCCACACCGACCAAGTCAAGAGACCACAGTGTCACCTTGAACCCTGAGTTTTTCTAGAATAAACTTCTGCCAGGCCAATTTGCTCCTGACCCTTCATCCCCTTTCCTCACCCATTCGTAATGAACATAACTGAACCATATGTGATTCCAAAACTGTCTGCAGTTGCTGGGAAAGGCTGATCTTTCCCAAACCTTCTCATCCTTACTGCTTTCCTTTGATAACAAAACAATACACGCATTACAGAAATACAGTGGAGGGGCTGGAGAGATGGCTCAGGGGTTGTGACTCTGTCTTACAGAAATACAGTGGAGAAGCAGAAGAGATTGTTATTTTATTCTGTAGAAGAGTAATTCTCAACCTTTAAATGGCTTTCCATGGAGATTTATGTTAAAATTTATATTTCTGGACTAGAGATGTTGCTCAATGACAGCGCACTTACCTTCTATGCACAAAGTCCTGGGTTTGATCCCCAGAAACATATACATACACATAAACATGCCCTCAAAAGTTCTGATACAGACATCTGTAAGTACGTCCCTGTGGATCTGTTCCTAATGCTCCTTTCCAATGATCCCTAGCAATGATAGTTGAGAAACATTAATCTAGAACTGACCTCCGCTAACAGATTGATTCTTATGTATGTACTCATCCTATATGTGAGTTTGCAGTTTGATTTTCCCCTGCACATGTAGGGAGCATCTTTTATAGGAAGAGATGGATAGACATGCTGGTTGACTGTGGATCTATCATGAGGTGCTTCAACATCTCATTGATGGGTGTGGCCTGGGTGGGAGTAATATCTGTCAATCTCCCACGTCTTGAGCCTGTAGAGGCAGACAGAATACACCTGCAGGGTGGGTGGGAAGACAATACCTTGAGTTTCTATAGGTCAACAATAGTTATTGAGCATGTGTTAAGTATTATGATAACCAAGGAAATTAATTTAAAAGGAAGAAAGATTTTTCTGGACTCGTTCTCTCAGAGACTTCAGGCGTATGCCACCATCCTCGGTCTTATGCTGTTTGGGGATGCTATGCTAGTACATTACCAACTGAGTTACATCCCCAGCTCCTGACAAGGCTTTAGTTGTCCTCTTCTTCCAAGAAAATTTAGTGAAATGAAGCCAGGCCTGGTTGAGAAGCTGTGGGAGGCTGACATTCCAAGGATTTCCAGAAAAGCACAACAGGAAGAACCATACGCTGCTTCCAGAACATGCTTCAGGCCTGAGAATGTGTGATTTTCAGTCCCTTCTCCAGCCCCGCCCCCATCTCACTTGCTCCCCAATAGCCACTGCGGACCTTCCTATAGGATTCCTCTCTATAGAGTCTTGCCACTCCCTACAAAGCTCTCCCAATGGCCCTTCTCAAGTTCCAGGTCACTTCCCTTCCCTCATCCAGGTTTACTTTGCACAGAGCATGTATTGAAGGTAATGTACACATACCCTAAATATTCATTCCCTGAGGATGGCCATTACTATCTGTCTCCTTCACATTGTCTCCCTACTTAGAACAGGTCAGGAATATGATCCGTACTCAATAAATGGTAGCTAAATAAACAGATTGTGTGGTCAAAGAGAACTCAAATTACATTTGCAATAGTCCTGTTTGGGTTTGACATAGGTCTGGGCCTCACCTTCTTTTAGTCAACCAAGATTCCACGAGATGATACATTGGGGCAAATTAATAGTGTTCCTCACCGGGAGATAGAGAATAGTGCCAAAAGCTAGGAGACTTTCAGGTTTTCTTTTTTTATAATTTTCTTAATATTTTTAAAAAGTTTTTTTATTTATCTATTTATTTACTTATTTATTTATTTTGTGTGAGAGAGAGAGAGAGAAAGAGAGAAGGAAGAGAGAGAGGAGAGAGAGAGAGGAGAGAGAGAATATCCTGGATTGGGAACCATCCTGGATTGCTTCCACCTCCTTCTTTCATCACTCTGGGATTTCCCAGGCTCTGACCATCAGGGCCTGAAGTGCAGGCCACTACCATTTCTTCTTGGCATTTTTAGGCGGGACCTGGGATCCAAACTCAGGACCTTCTGCTTGGGAGGTAGTCTTGGGTTTTCAAATGAAAGCTGGGGCTGGAGAGATTTAGAGGGTAAAAGCATTCGTTTTGCAAGCATAACGACCTGGGTTCAAAACCCCACATCCCATGTCAAAGCCAAGCACGGCCATCCATGCCTGCAACTCCAGGGTCAGGAGGGTGGCTGGGGCTTACTACCTGCAGCCTAGCTTCAAGTTCAGTGAGAGACACCAAGTCACGTTGCAGTTGCGCTCTCTGTTACTAAAGGACACTCATGCACAGCTTTGGGGGAGGAAGGGAGATTGATCTGGCTTACGGGTACAGAGGGGTCATACAGTCCATTGTGACAGAAAGGGCATGGCCGGAGGCAGAAGCTGGAAGCAGTTTAGGTCCCATCTGCCATGGGGGCTGAGTGGGCAAGTTGGTAACTGCGAGAGCAGACTCCTGGTGGAAGCAGGTAGGGCTAATTCTCTGTGACATGCCTTCCTCCAGCAAGGTTCCACCTCCTAAAAGTGTCACAATCTTCCCAAACACCAACATCAACTGAGATTGAAAGCACATGAGACTGTGGGGGACAATCACATTCAAGCCCGACACAAGGGAACAAGATAGAGGGCAATACAACAGGACACCCCAAGTCTTCCTCTAGACTCACTGTGTTCACACAGGTATATGCCTAACACACACACGCACGCACACACACACATGCACGCACACACACATGCATGCACGCACACACACATGCACACACACATGCACACACACATGCACGCACGCACACATGCACGCACACACGCACACATCAAGTGAAAGCTGTTTGGATGTTGGAGACCTCTATGGTATACAAGCATCTGTGTTGGCCTTGGGGATCAGCACACGCAGTTTACTCGTATTAGTGTGTCTCTTGTTGAGTCCGAGGTCTTAGTACACACTGCGACCAGGCCCCACCCCCACAGTACTCTCTGCAGGAAAAGTGCTGGGGGGTACTTTTACCAATGTCATCACATCGAGGTACTTAGCACTCTGCCACTCACAGAGCCCAGACTCCATCAACTGTCACTCTTCAAAGACACTCTCTCGTGAGTCATATCCTCCAAGCCCCTCTGCAAAGTTCTGGTCATCAATTAAATCATGTCTGTGGAGTTTCGGACTCACTGGAAGATGACTGAGAACTGACTCAGAGTTGTGCCTTTTCCTCCCTGCATGCCTCATCCCTTGCACCCCAAGAGCTGTGTTCTCCTGAAGCCTTCCTTGCAGCAGCAGGAAGCCTGGCTTCCCCCTTCCATGGGAAGTGTTGGCATCTACTCCGGCAGACCCTCCCATGGAAACAGGGGAAATTCCTTTACAGGAGCCAGAAGTCGCCTTGTTCAGAACAAAGGTCGGCATGTTTCCTATGCCTCATCGGTCTGACAAAACAGGTATTTATTTGTGCCTCTCGATCAGGGTGGCCTGGACATGCTGTTCCGTGTCGTGGACATGGCCACGCACCAAGTGAAATAACTGTTGCTATAGCAACAGTTCCCTTTTATTGATATCAGAATAAACAGGAACGCAAAGCTGCTTCCCATCGCCAGCGTTTAAGCCCGCCCTTCGGAGGCGGCCAAACCTCCCTCATCCGAGACCCGCTAAGCATTTCCCAAGTCTGGAACCTGCCAGAGAGCCCACAGACCAACGACACCGCTCCTTCTGAAGACTGACAGAGAAGTAAGAGCCCCCTCTCCCCTGTCTACTCTGCTTCACTTGCTGCTGGTCTAAGTGTGTTCCATGAGGTGGTGGAGGGTAGGACAGCATCCCAGAAGCATGAGAACAGACTGCCAGAGATGAGGTACCTGGGCTGTACCCCACATAGGTGAAAGGACATAGGAATATGATTTAAGGGTATGCCGGATTGGGGAAAGGATAGGAGGCAAAGAAGACACCCTGATGTGGCTTTGCATTGCTCTTCATCTTTTGCGTCTAGATACTGAGAGGAATCTAATGCGTGCTATGACTTCACCTGAATCCATCAGAGTGCATAGCGTGTGTGCATGGGATGGGGTTAATTTGCTGAATGACCAACCGAGAGACAAAAAGCCCAGGCACTGCAAGGTGGTGCAACGGAGGACACAGGTTTGGACATTAGACAGAGCTCAGCTCAGCTCAGCTCGTCCACCGGTTGTGTGATTGGGTGAAATCAGATGATTTCTCTAAGCTTTGGTGTCTTTTTTTCTAAAAAGAGATGAGGATTATTCCCGCCACCTCAGTCTTTTGAGGATTTTGTGGTATCAGCTGCTAGGTCCTTAGCACACTGGAACACAGTCTGTGCACTGAATGTAGGCTAACGTGGGAACATCTGCTTTACTAATGAACTTGGTACAAAGCCAGCCTGGGACTAGAGAAATCAAATGCTAGACGATTGCTTTGTCATTTTTGGAAACTGCTACCAACCCCTGGGGGGTTGATGACTTTGAGGTGTCCCCCTACGTCTCCCGTGGCTTGGATCCTGGTGACTGTCTTGGCTTAGCAGGTGGTCATGCATCTATCTTTCCTTGGAGTCATCTGCCAGGTGGAGTAGCTGGCATCAGGCCATCACAGGGTAGAAAAATGCACCATTAGCTCGCGCTGGTTCCCATTCAGTGACCTGGCATTGTCCCCAAACTTGCTGACGACCCTGGGTGCCTTACCCTTCAAATCCCCTCAAGGCAAACAGTAAATAGAGGAAGCTGGTCTGGAGTCGCTGCGTCTTGATGGACATGCAGCTCTGTCTAGGTTCCCCCGTGCTAGCCAGAGGATGCTAGGAGACCTGGAGATGGCACCAGATATGTTCTTGGGTTGGGCCAGTGAGCCACCAAGGCCGCCACCTGCTAGGAGGAGAGGGCAAGCAGAGACTGCAATGGCGTCTCTGAATTCTCTTCCTCCCCTGCTAGCCTTTCTTACAGCCTCCCTTCTGGAACTCCCTTCTGATCACCAGTCAGGCCGGGAAGACCACCAGGTCTGTGCTTCTGCTTAAGTCCAAAGCTCCTGGGAGGATTATCATGTGCGCCCAAGTGGGTCTCACTCATCCAGGCACTTGCAAAGCATATTACCTACACTATATAATTTTGCCCCCCCCAACCAATGACGTTATGACTAGATAGTGTCCTGACCGCCACAGACCAGAGACTCAGAAGATAAGCTATCTGCTCAAAGTCACATAGCCAAGGTAGGTCTGTCACCTCTGCTTTAACCACTTTGCTTTATTGGATTGTATGTCATCTGTTTTAATCTATACATCAAAGTGCACCCAGAACCACTGGGACAGAGAATATGCAGACAGAGGGCGAGAGGACAAGACCTTAGACATGGTTGTAGAGTGTATTAACTGCCTGCCAGCACGCACAAGCCCTGAGATCAGTACACAGAACCTCATAGAATGGGGCAGAGTGGCCCAGGCCTGTAATCTCAGAATTTGGGAGTTAGAAGCAGGGGATGAGAAATCAAAGGTCATCCTTGGCTACAAATTGAGTATGAGGTCGGTTCTGGGCTATATGAGACTCTGTAAGAGATCTTAGGCAGACTGGGCCCCCCAGCTGTTCTCAAGGTGAATAGGGCCATAGAACCGTGGGAGTCTAATTCCTGTCTATCTCTCTCTTTACTGTGTCCAGGAGAGGAGTAGGGTTCTGTAGCAAAGCTGCCCTTCTAGTCTAGCTAGGCGCACCAGCACCCTGAGAGGCTAATGACCCTACCGAGTCTCTAAGGAGATTCTGTGGTGCCTCTTGGGTCATCAACAGAACCAGAGAAGAAGCGGATAATGCCTTATCTCTTTCACCCCAAGAGTCATGTTCTCCTTTTAGACCCCCCCCCATCATCTTAGAGACATGCAAGACATCCATTTGGTTGTCACCTTCTGGTTCCGTGGCCTCATGGCCAGCCTGGGCACCTCAAAGTCTTCACGCTTCATGATTCTCCAGAAGCAGAGCCCCAACATTAAAGACCCAGCCTGGGTGTCAGCCACCAGAACGAGTGGGCTCAATGTGCAAAGTGCTTGCCACATACCAAGTATGACCTTAAGTGCCTTCCCCCAGTGATCAAGCCAGTCTCTCGGCACATTATTTCAACTCCTACTTTACAAAGAAGACTATTTTTCTTTTAATCTCAAAGGCCTAAGTCAATGAATCTCTGAACTGGGACTCGGGTATTTCAAAACTTCCTCTGAAGATGCCAGCCTGTGGCCAAGGTTAAGCTCTGCCAGCTGGCATTGCAGAGATGGCTCAGGCAATGAAGTGCTTGTCCCTCCAGCCTCAGGACCTGAGTGTGGATGCTGCCAGACTCCATAGACTCCACAGCAAGTGCTTGCAATCCCTGGGGCCTCCTGGCCAGCCAATGTAGCTGAGTCAGTTAGCTCCAGGTTCAGTGAGAGAGCCCCCCCACCTCCTAAAGAGGGTGGAGAAGCAAGTGAGAAAGACGGCCAATGTCACCTTTGCTTCTGTGTGCATATATGTGCCTGTGCACCGACATAGGCACATACATACGTGCATATGCATGCATATACTACATATAATAAACACATGCAATTATAGAAAGACCCGTAGACTAATGTTGCCTTTCTTTAGGAAAATGAGAAGCCATGATCCAGGACCAACAATGGGATTGATTTCATAGCAGTCGTTGATAGCAGCTAACAGGGGGTCACAGTGCAATGCCAGGGCACCTTTCCTGTTTCATATACAGAAGGTGACAGCCTTGGGGTTGTGCAGGGCACAGCCTGCCCTCCCGTCTGTGGTGGTTCTGGTAACCAGCACTGAGCCCTCAGCTGTGCAGAAGGTGTTTACCACTAGCCTTTCAAGTACCACCACCTTATTCTCCAAAACTCCAGGCTAAGATGGGGACAGAGTAAAGATTCAAATCGGGGCTGAATGGTGTTACTTTTGGATGTCTTTCAAGGGCATGAGACTAGAAACCCCTTTTCTAGCCCATTCCCTTCCCGACAGCATTTCCTATGGACTTCCATCTTTAGAAGCCCCCCACTTCACCTCTTTATCCAATCATGGCCATGTCACAGTGACGCTGGATTACTCAGGACCCATCCTGAAGTAACTATGTGAGTGACCCCAGACTCAGGAACCCCAGCTGACCCCCAGCTTAGTCTAGACTTTTCGTCTACTTAGGTGCTCCACAGCATCTGACATACACATGCAGAGTTGGGGGCTTCCTGCTGGCCACTAGGACTGTCACAATACAGCAAGGCAGGCCATGCACCTCACAAGGCTTCTTTCCAGCAGCTGCTTTTGTGGCAGGACACAACACCTGTCTGTTCTCCCTGAGAGCCTTACGTGATCAAATTCAAAGGCTGGAAAGCTCACTGCAAGTGAGCCCTAGGGGTCCTCTGCAACCCTTCCCTCCCCCTCCACATTCCTAATCTACACACACACACACACACACACACACACACACACACACACACACACACACACACACGAGGGAGGGAAGAAGAGAGAGAGAGAACTTCCTGAGTTAAACATCCTGAATGGCAAAAGCAGCACTTATCCAGCTCTAGCTGCCCCCTCAGGGCTCCCCTCACCATACCAAAGGTTTAATTTGAAGGGGGAGGGCTGGTCACCAGTGGACCCGAGGTGCAAGGTAACCTCATCATCCGAAGGGACCGGGGCAAAATAAATATGCACAGCCACATCTCCATAACCATTAGGAAGGCACTGGGAATTTTAAGACAAGGACAACTGTCCTCTCCCAGCGACCTTGGTGGCCGAGTCCTTCCAAGCAAGTGACCTGGGGGAGGAGGGACATCGTTGGCCAAGCCAAGGACAGGCTTCTCTGGCATGCAAAGGGGGACCAACCGACACAGGCTGCGCCCTGGAAGTGAAGGAAACCAGTCATGAAAAATTCCCCAAAGCTGCTGACTGTTTTCCCCACACAGCAGCCTGTTTGACCTTTTCAAAATCCAATGGGACTTGCCCTTTCCCCAGACCTGATGCGCCTGTCCACCCTCACTGCGAGCCCTCGAGCCCTGGGCTGCTGCCTCACCCCACTCTCCAGGCACACTGTGCCTTTGTGTTCTTGGAACAGACCCGGCTTGTTCAAGGTGCTGGAGCCACACAAGCTGTTCCCTAGGCCCCAAGCAACCTCCCTTTCCCTCTCAACGGTCAGACACTCAACACCATCTCCTTGAGGAGGCCCGCCCCCTGCACCTGGCTGAAGGTGGGTCCTTCATTAAGCTCTGTCTTTGCTTACTGTTTGTTTTGACTGATCTGCTGTGTGTGCCTTGGTCTCACTCAGGGGGACTTACTGGCTCTTTGAGAGCCGGGCCCCTGCTTGAAGAGTGACCCCCTTCCCTGTGTCCCCACAGTACTTGGCAAATGACAGGAGTTCATGCATTTGCAGAATATGTAACTTTCATGACGATATACTTTCTCAGTGGTCACCCCTACTGTGGGCAGGATTTCAACTCTCTGCGTTTACTTTGTGTTTGGCCACATTAATGAGTTCTTGGTTCTATGTTTTTTGTTTTTTGTTTTTTGTTTTTTTTTTTTTTTTTTGCTGGATGTGTATATAGGTTTATCTTTTAAAATATTGATTCTGTCATCTCTTTTCCTAAAGTTATACAACTTGTTTCTGTCTGTCCACTGTCTATGTTGGCAACATGCAGCTAGTTCCTTTAAAGATGGTGTAGCCAGTGAGAAATAAGCAGCTCTGGAAGATTCAGGACACAAAGGGGGTAACTAAGGACAGGGTGAGCAGTAGAGAGTCACGGAAGACATTGAAGTGTGGTGTGGTAATGGTATGGACAGATGAGCATGCATGTGGGAAGAAAGGAAGACAGCTGAGAATTAGTTACAAGATTGGAGGGGCTGGGTGACAGATAAGCCAGCAAGCACAGGGGTCCTGAAGCCCCAGAGAATTGGGGCTTCCAACACACTGATTCCCAGAAATGCTGATCCTATCAACTAAGAAAATAGCTTTCCTTGTGGGGTGGGAAGCAGGATACAGATGTCTATTTTGTCAAGTACCCATTTTTCAGTAACTACAGGGTTTGAGTCTATAGCTCAGCTGGTGGAGTTCTTGCCTCGCATGCATGAGGCCCAAGCTCTTCCCCAGCATGCATAAAACCAGGATGTGGTTTGTACCTGCAATCCCAGCACTGGAGAATCACAAGTCAAAGGTTATCCTCAGTTATATAAAAAATTCAGAGAGAGAGAGAGAGAATACAGAAACCCAGAATGTGACCGCGAGACAGGCTACCTTGGTGTCACAAGGAAGCCACCATAGGGACCAGATCTTCAAAACAGTCTTATTACCAATGGTCAACAAATATTCATTGAGTGCCTACTGTGTGCACATTAGACCAGATGCTGCCTATGACTGACATGTACAAGGACTCGACCCCACAACTCTACAGCTCTAATCCTACTGCTAGAGAAAGGGAGGCAGGAGGGCTGCAAGTTTACTGCCAACCTGGGCTACCTAACAGGACCCTATTCCAGAGGAAAGGAGCATGATGGTTAATACTGTCGACTTGGCAGGATCTAGAGTCACCTAAGAGGTGGACCTCCAAGCAGGCAGGTGAGGATTAGATAGCCTGAGAGAATGTCTGTGAAGGACCATCTTGATTGCATTGACTGATGTGGGGAGACCAGTCTTGCTTGTGGGTGAGATCATTCCCAGGGGAGCGGATCCTAGACCGTGTAAAGGGGGAGGGCAAGCTGAGCACAAGCAGGCACCACTCGCTTATGGCTCTCTGATTGTGAATGTGGTGGAGCCAGTTGCTTCAAGCACCTGCTACCCTCGATTTCCCTACCACGACGGACTGTCCCTTGAACTGTGAGCCTGAACAAGCCTTCCTTCCTTAAGCCACCTTAGTCAGAGTATTTTTTTAACTTTATTCATTCAGTGTGTGTGTGTGTGTGTGTGTGTGTGTGTGTGTGTGTGTGTGTGTCTCAGAGAGCACCTATGTCCATGTGGAGGCCCAAGGGTGACTTTGGGAATCATCCTGGATTGCTTCTTCTTCCTTCTTGCTTCGCTCTGGGATTTTCTAGGCTCTGTCCACCAGGACAGGAAGTGCAGCCATTCCTGCCTGGTGTTTTTTACGTGGGACCTGGGATCTGAACTTGGAACGGATCTGAACTCAGAACCTTCTGTTTTCAAGGCAGAGTCTTAACCCCTGAGCCATCTCTGCAGCCCTAGTCAGAGTATTTTGTCACAGTCACAGAAGAGATACTAAGACAAAGAGCTGTTCTGAAAGCTGGACTTTAGGAGTCAGAGACACATCTGCTTACTGTATAACTAATGCAAGCAGCTGTCATCCAGTACAGGCTGTCTCCCTGAAGTTTTAAAGAAGTCTCTCTCTCTCTCTCTCTCTCTCTCTCTCTCTCTCTCTCTCTCTCTCTTTCTCTCTCATTCACTCTCATTTGAAGAATAAGGAGCCATTGTAACAGAAAGAGCCCTTCTGCCTGAATTTCAAGTACACTGACAAACTTCCAGCCGCTGGGTAGAGTGAGGCCACAGTCAGACATCTGCAGGAAGAGCTAGACATCTCATTGCAGTCAGGGACACGCAGGCCCTGCCCTCTGGTGTGGACAACATGAAGAGCCGGTCGTCTCCGCCAGCGACATTGGAGTGTGTAGCTGGGAACTAGACCATAAAGAGCAACATTTTCCTTTTATCGCTGCATTCATCTAAACTCTCTTTAACAACTACCAGTCTCTCTCTCTCTCTCTCTCTCTCTCTCTCTCTCTCTCTCTCTCTCTGTCTCATGTAAATCAGAAGTCAGCCTCAGGTGTCATTCCTCAGGAACTGTCCACTTTGTTTTTCAACACAGGGTCTTTCCTAGGACCTAAGGTTCTCCAGTTAAGTTAAGCCGATTAGCCAGGGGGCTCCGAGCATCCTCAGGGCTGGAATTCCAAGTGCACACTACCATGCTTGGCTTTTTCTTTGGGTGCTAGAGATTGAACAGTAAGTGTGTCTCCCCAGTCCCCTGATTAACAGCTGTAGTTTATACCCCAGCGCCATGTTACATCCATATCTCACACACCACCTCCGATACAAGCGCCCCATACCTAGGTTTGATTGCTGCTTCTCCCAGAGGAGGAAAGTAAGGCTCGCCTGGGGGTGGGGGTCTCAAGGTCCATGCTGTGCCCCTCAGGGGTGGGTGGAGCTGTGGACAGCTTGGACAGACTCCTCTGCCTATCTCTACAGCCTCCATGTACTCAGAGATCCAGAGGGAGCGGGCAGACATCGGGGGCCTCATGGCCCGGCAGGAATACAGAGAGCGGAACCCAGAGCTTATCAAGCCAAAGAAGCTGCTCAACCCAGTGAAGGCCTCCCGGAGCCATCAGGAGCTGCACCGGGAGCTGCTCATGAACCACAGAAGGTAGGGTGGGGCTGGGGTGCCGGCCCAACAAGTCCCTGCACAGATCTGCTGGGGCTTACCGAGGGGCCCCTCCAGGGAGGCAAGCTCGGGGAGTCTCCTGGGGCTGAGGAGGGTCACTAGAAGGACACTAGAAGGACGCTGCATCCTCCCTGGTCTGCTGCTGGTCTGGAGGGCACACCCGTGTTGCTGTGAGGTGCCGGGTGGTGGTAACTCTCCCACAGCAATGCCTGGGGGAGCGAGAGATGGATGAGCCAATGAGGAATCTGCAGAGTGACAGAGCTGGGGTCAGCTGCTGTGGAGTGGGAAGTGGGGTGAAAGGAGGCTGATGATCTCCTCTGAGCCCTGGGAAATACCTTCCTGCCCATGAGGACCAGGATGATGGTGGCAATGTCCTCATTGTGCCCTCTGCTGGCCAGATCTGGTACTGAACCCAGTCTTCATTTCCATTCTGGGTTTCTGCTCATGACCAACGCCCTCTTTTTTGTACACTGGGCTGTTGAAGGTTTCCGTTTTCACTTCACATAACATTGACATTTTCCATGTTGCCTTTTGGAATAATAATTCCTTTTAATATCAAAAAGTCCGCTGGAGAGATAATTCAGGGGTTAAGACTCTGTGTTCCAAGAAGGTCCTGAGTTCAGTTTCAAGGTCCCACATTAAAAAAAAAAAAAAAAAAACCGCCAGGTGGAAACGGTGGGTAGCCTGTACATCCGCTCCTGGTGGGCAGAGCTTGGGAAATCCCAGAGTGAAGCAAAAAGGGGATAGAAGCAATCCAGGATGATTCCCGAAGTCACCCTTGGTCCTCCGTAGGGACACACAGTGCCCTCTGATACACTTGTGCACACACACACACACACACACACACACGAATAAATAAAATCAAAAAGTTGCTATAATCCAAAACAATATTTTTTACAATATAAATTACATTGAAAATATTACATTCACAGAAAAAATATTAATCTATTCATATGTCTTAATCTTCAAGGAAAAAAAGAACAAAAACAGTCACAAGAAAGGAGGGTGGCAGTCAGCTAACTGGCCCAAGAAACCCCTGTACAGACCAGCTGGGGCTTACAAGCCTGGATAGTGTCCTGGGGGCTCAGAAAAGTGACCACGAGGTCACCAGAAGAATTCATTCACCAAAGAAGAAATGCAAAACACTAGTAAAGACATCAAAGCCTGTCCCTTGTGAGTAGTAATTGAGGGAACAAATAAAACCAGATAGTATTTCTTGCCGAGCAGACTTAAGAAGATGGGCCAGCGAGAAGGGCAAGAAACAGGTGTCCTTGTAAGCTGCCAATGGCAGGATAAGTTGGCTAATCCTCCTAAGGGGTAGATGGACATAAATACACAGGAGTTTTAAAGAGAACCTGACCCACCAATTTCACCTTCCTAATACCCAACCATCAAGTAAACCTAGTATCTCTAGTCAGCAGGCCTGAGTTCAAATCTTCCCTTGGCTCACTGTCTCTCCAGCCCACTCCCAGGTCTTCTCTGTAACATGAGACAGTAAGGGTCTCCCCCCCCACCTTACCCCTTGCATCGCCCAAGCACCGCAGGAGACAGCGATGGAGAGGTTGATATCACCAGAGCTGCAACTGCAGACGGAGGAGGTGGGAAAGACAGGGTCTCCTGACAGCCCCTTCTGTTCTCCAGGGGCCTGGGTGTGGACAGCAAGCCTGAGCTGCAGAGGGTCCTGGAGCACCGGCGTCGGAACCAGCTGATCAAGAAAAAGAAGGAGGAGCTGGAGGCCAAGAGGCTGCAGTGCCCCTTCGAGCAGGAGCTGCTGAGACGGCAGCAGAGGCTGAACCAGGTGGGCAGAGGCCCCCGGTCCTAGTCTAAGACGCAGCCGAGGCCGGGCCGTGTGGGTAGCAGGCACCCAGTTCCAGTCTGAGCCCCCTCCAAGGCCCGGGGATGAGGGTCAGCAGAGAGCATGGATTAGGAATCGCCTAGTGACAGCATCTCTCAAATCTCAGCTTCACCAGCCCCGGGCCCTCCAAGCTGGTTCTGATTATCACCGCTTATGAGTCAGACAGCAGATCCTTTTCAGAAGTAGGAACCCGAGGCCAGACAGGTGAGGGATTTGAGCCGGGCTGGTCAAGGAGGACTTCGTCTCATTTTCTGTCCCCGCGTTACAGGCATGGGTCAGACTCTGGAGGGTCTGAAATATCTATATTGCTGTGTCACAGAACAAAAAAATAAAATAAAATAAAGGACCAGGGACACGTGGACAGTGGTAGAAATAGCCAAGCCTGATCCTGGAACCCACATGGTGGAAAGAAAGAACCAATCCCCTAAAGTTGTCCTCTGACCTCCCCGGTGCTCTCACATGCAGATATACAAATAAGTACATGTGTAAGAATTGAGAGAGAGAGGAAGAGGAAGAGAGTCACTGCCAAGAATGAAAGCGAGTCAGAGAACTAGCAAAAATTGGAGGCTGAGCCCCAGAATCCAACTCCGTGACCGGTCAAAGGTTGTTCACGTAGGAGGGGCTCCTTCTCAGGCAGGCTCTGATTTTGGATGGCAGCTTTCCTCTGCCATTTTGTTTCCTGTTAATCTTGGTGCCTCGCTCTCTCCCGGCCTTGCTCTTCTGCCACACTCTCCCATCATGTTAGTGGCAAAAACCTGCCCCAGGACCCTTGGTCCAACATCATAGTTTGAGAATAGGAAACCCTTCTTCACCCCTCTGTGTCTCTCTCCTTCAGCTGGAAAACCCGCCACAGAAGGAAGAGGACCACGCCCCCGAGTTCATCAAAGTCCGGGAAAATTTAAGGAGAATCGCCACACTGACCAGTGAGGAGAGAGCACTGTAGGGGTCCTGGCTGCTCCGCTTGGGCCCTTGCCATCCACCCTGGGCCAGCCAACTCCTCCAGCCCTTCTGCACCGGGCAGCAGCCTTGTCCACCAGCGATGCTTACACTGCTCCATAGCGATGTGCAGCCCAGCCCAAGAACTCGGTCATCCCTGGGAAGCTGAGAGCACACACACACACACACACACACACACACACACACACCACACACGCACACACACACACACACACACGCCCACACACGCGCGCACACACACACACACACACACACACGCACGCACGCACACGCTCCAGACACAAGAGCTATGAGCCCTGGGCTTCCCTAAGGACTTGTCCTGCTAAGCACCCAGTCCTTCTGCCCATAGAGAAAGTCACCACCACAAAAGCCCCCTCCGAGGCAGGCCCCCAGAACTGCGAAGAGGGAAGGGCTTCTCTCCATTCTGCCCCAGCATCCGACCAACCCTCCCCCCTGCCAGGTCCTGCTTCTTACAGCAGCCCAGGTCCTAGGTGTTGGGGGACAGTTTTGTCTGTGGGTTGATCTGAGACCATGTGCGGGACAGCTGAGCAGAAGTCGGTACCCAGGACAACTGTCTTGCAAGATGCGTAGCAGAGAGGGGCTCAGTGGTCCTGGCAAGGAAGGGCAACATAGGTCCATATAGACTGTTGTGCCAGGTTTGGAGTTTGCCAGCTTCTTCCCCACACCTGGGCTATAATTTCTCCTCTCCAGCTCGCCCTGTCTGGACGGCCTAACCACACCTGGCCAGGCCTCCGCTGTCCTCTCCGGCTTAGAGCAGCACTTTGCCAACATCACTGTACAGACAAAGCACAGGGATCCTGTTGAAACGCAGCTCCTGGTTCCAGAGAGTGAGACAGAGAGAGGTAGACTAAGCGGCTCCGTCTCTAAAATACTCCCCAGGGGAGGCCCGGACTGTGGTTTTGAGGACCACGCTGCGAGCAGCTAGGTTGGAGCACCCAGGGGTGATACCGCTCCCAGAGTATTTGGGCCTGGGGTTCCCAATGCCACCTCTGCAGCCCGAGGCTCCCAGGGGCTCCCACCCGGAAGACTTGGTCCTAACAGACTGAACTGCTTGCATGACCGTAATTGCCAATCTGCCTTTCTTAGTGGTCAGACCATACTATTACACAATTCTAGCCAAAAGGAAACCTAGAACCTAGGAGCCAGTGGGCTTCTGTGAGAAAAAAATGTGGTAGTTTTAAGACCCCACTGATGCACTGATTGACTGACATCTTATATCCTGCTTTTTTGGTCACTGTCATATTATACCCAACCTAGACCAGTTCCAGCAAGCCCACCCAGTCTTCATCCGCAAGATTCCTCCAAATGTTTTATCTTTTTTGCTCCTATGCCATTTCCGAAGATTCACCGAACAAGCGAGGTCTGATCTCTTTCCTCTGATTCCTTTGCCTCCTTCTGTAAGCCCTTCACTGACGAGGAGGAGGATGCTGGGAAAGCATGTGTCCTTACTCTGTAAACCCCAAGCTCTGCCACTGGGTGTGGGGGTGCTCCATTTCCTGCAAATGACTGTGGGAGGAACAGCAGGATGGGGTTCTGGGTCTCATTCCTAACCATGTGGCTTGGGGGTGACTGGAGATGTCACCTCCTTTCCTGTGCACGCTGCCAGCATAGAGGTGTGAACAGACATATCCAATGTGTATGTGTGTGAATGTGCATATGTGAAGCCAAGCCCTAAGGGCCTCTGAGTGACGGTCTTGGTGAGAACGTGGTGAAGCTGTCTTTAGTGTCTGCTAGGTGAGGTTATGCTGAAGATGTGTGATTTCTAAATAAAGACCACCAGATCCCCTAACGAGCCACCCTCACAGGTGTCTAGGCCATGCAGACATGTGAGGAGTGGCTGGACAGAGCATGCTGGATGGAACAGGACCACCCAACAGTGTTTGCAGTTCCACCCAAGTGGTCCCCAGCAGAGCTCCGTGGTAATAGCAAGTCACATCCCAAAAGCACAGGGATGTGAAGGGCAGCCATGGTAGACACCCCGGATGCTCTACACAGTGGTCTGTCCCAACACCACCTCTCTAGCATCCCCCACTAGAGACTCTACATACCCACATCCTGACTCTACCAGCCTCTCTCGGGTGACTCTGTGACCAGGCATGGCCAATGACATTGAACTGGAAGTCTACAGGGGCTATGCAGAAACTTACGTTTCCTAATTTAAAAAAAAAAAAAATGGCATGACTAACAGCCTCCCTCTGCCTCTCCCATCTTCTTGCCCGTGAAAGAGATGATACCTGGAACCTTAGCCACCATTTTTGCTTCTTGAGAAAAAGGCCAAGAAAATCAAACCCTGTCATGTGACCAAGCTAATGCCAGCAGCTCCTCAGCTCCAGAACTCTTGTAAAGGAAAATAAATTCCTCTTTGTTCAAGCCACCGTGAGTCTCTCTGCTCCTTGCATTGCTAACTGACACACAAGAGGAACCCCAGGCCACCTGCCCAGAAAATCCTACAAGCCACAATTAAAAAAAAAAAAAAAAAAAAAGTTGAGTTTCTCTTTCCCAGCAGAAACCTGTTGGGTCAGGATCCAGGGCCTGGGTCCTTTTCACATGGTGCCCATCTGGTACCAGTCTTGGAGCCAGAACTTGGTCATCACTGGTTCTGTTCCTCTGTGCCAGAAGGCATGCTGTGGGCTGGCTCTTCCCTTGATTATTTCAGGGCCGCCTTCTCACTGGACACCCTGCCTCCTTTGCACCCGCTACCGCCTCCTCGCAGCTGTTAGCAGTTTTAAGTAGATCTTACCGCCCTGCATGCGGCCCTCCGCTGGCTCCCACAGGAGTCCTTCCTGCCATCTGGAAGGTTCCGCATGCCCAGTCCCCACCTTGACCTCTGACCTCCCGCTGCTCTCCTTCTCTCTCACTGCCCGCAGCTGTTTGACCTCCAGGGACTCTGTGGCACGACCCAGCTCAATACCTTCTTCACCAGCTGCTCCTTGCCAGGAGCGCCCTTCCCTCCAGAGCCGCCGCCCCAGCTCCCCCACTTTCCTCAGGCCTTTTCTGCTCTCTTTCTAATCAAGCTCTGGTCTAAGATGCCAGCGACTAGAGACTTCCAGCGACTAGAGACTTCCCATGGAAGGAGCTGAGAACAGGCCATCTCAAAATGTACCGGAATGGCGTGCTGACCAATTTCAACCCATAGCTCTGTGTCCCAGGACCACTATACATGCACACCAACACAAAGGCATAAACTTACAACACGAGGTGATTTTTTTTAAAACTTACTGGCATGGCTCTTGAGCATGAACTGCGCAGATGGCAACATCATGTGTCATGGCAAAAGGTCGCAGGCCCCTGAAAGCTTCAGAAAGGGCCATTTGGCTGGTTTGTCTTTTCCTGCATGTGGCAAGCCATAAAAATTCTAGGGGGAGGGGCATCTTCCCCACACAACACCAAATGTCCTTGTCACCAGACACCAGTCATTGCATTGCCCTGAGCTTGAATAAATACCTTCTCTCCCTGTGGCTTTTACATGTCCCCATTTATCTCTTAGTGACATCCCTAGAACTTTAACTTCCCTAATCCAAAGATCCATCTGTCCCATCATGTCTGGTACAAAATTAATTGCCCTTTGTTTATGAAGCATAAAAGCATCATGCTTTGATCATTTCTTTACACTTCTGTCTTCTAAAGATCCTTGTGTACAAGTAAATGTGATAAATTACATGAAAATTACATGATTTCCTCTTCTTAATCAGTCTGGTATTAATTCAGTTCCTAGACCCAGTCAAACAGCCTACACAGAGCTAAGAGGTGATGAAGTATTCTCTCCCTCCCCACACAATCTCTGGCCTCCCTGCCTGACTTTTCTACTTTGTATTTCTTATCATTGAGCATATCACATATTTTTTCTTATTTATTATGTCTCTCTCCTAACTGTATAGCCAACTCCACAAAGGTGAGGTTTTTCTTTTAAGAGTCTTTTTATTATTATTTATTATTTATTCAATTGTGCGTGTATGCGTGTGTGTGTGTGTGTGTGTGTGTGTGTGTGTGTCTGTGTGTGTAGAACCACAGACGGATTTGGGACACCTCCACCACCTCCTTGTTTACTCTGTCCCGGGATTCACAGGCTCCTCCTTACCAGGACCAGAAACGCAGGCCGCCCCCGCTTCCGCCCGGCGTCTATACGTGGGGTTTAGGATCCAAACTCAAGACCTTCCGCCTGCAAGGCAGAGGCTTAACCCCTGGGTCACCTCTCCAGCCCCACACAAAGGTGAGGTTTTCATCTGCCTTGTTAATGCTGAGAACCTAGAATACAAGACACATAGAAGACACTGGATACATGTTTATGGGATAGATGAATGAAAACTCATTCTCTCCCTGTGCACCAAGACTCCCATCCTCCTCCTAGGTTCAGCCCACAGCAGTTGAGGAAGACCCTCACTCTGTATTCCCGGACCTTCACCAGCACATTGGCATGGTGTTATATGATTCACCTCAGAGCTTTGTGGGCCACAGGTATGTCCAGAGTAGGTTGGCTCCTGAAGGTGAAGGTCGGCTATCACCCAGTCCTGGAGTCTTTAGCTGATGTCTAACTTCAGACCTGTGCTAAGTGGGAACCAAGATGGAAACTCCATTCTCCTTGAGCCTATACTCCCTTCCATGTACCCGCCCACAAGTCTGCCCTGGTCGTAACAGGCCAGGGAAGAACACAAAATCCAGGGAAAGATCAGACTTCAGGAGTTATGCCTTCTGCAAAGTGGGCACCAGGCAGGTCTCCAAACCCATTCACCTGAGATTACAATGATCTAAGCCCCAAGGGGACAGGGGGCCTCTGGTTGTCCTTATCCTGTATCTCAGGCCCAGGGCCTGAGAACGGTGAAGTAGTCTAACACTTATGAATGGGTTTTTTTGTCTAGTTTCTTTTCCTGTGGCTGTGATGACAGTAACTTAAGGGAGAACACTTAAGTGGCTCCAGGTGGCAGTCCATCGTGGCGCAGAAGTCACAGAAGTCACAGCAGCAGGAACCCAAGAGAACTGGCCTCTCACATCCACAGTGGAGAACAGAGAACAACGAGCTAATGCTCTGCAGTGCTAGCTAGCCGCCTCCTTTCTCTTCAGCCCAGGACCCCTGCCCGAAGAAGGGAGCCCACAGTGAGCAGCTCTTCCTGCCTCAATCAATGTGATCAGGACAATCCTTCACGGACATCCTCAGAGGCTAACTTTCATCTAGAGAATCCTTACAGGGGTGCCCCAAGGGATATAGGTGTCAAGTTGATAATTCACAGTAGCCATCATCCCAATTGTGAAAGGCCAGCGGCATAGCAACCCATGACAATCCAGTGCCATTCCTCCCATGTTTATGAAGAGACCAAGTCCCAGGTAAGCTAAGGAACCTGCAAAAAGACACATAGCAAATCCGGGGAGAAATGGAGTCCACGCCCAGAGCCATTGGCCTGCAGACCTGGCTTGTTGCAGTTTGCCTGGCTTGTTGCCGATAAATTCATGATCAAGTAATTTTTAGGGGAGCAAAGGGTTTTATTCTGGCTTACGATTGTTCAGTTCCAATTCTTACTCCAGCCTCACAGGAGAGTTCACATCAATACCAGGGTTGGAGGGAAGTGACCACACCATATCCATATATCCACAGGACTGTCGAGAGGAGGACAACCCTTACTTCCAGACCGGCATGTCTGGTCAAGTACACAAAGGATGTCAACTTCCTTGACCAGTGCCCTCCATCTTCTTCATCTGCCCAGGAACTAGCCCCTCCCACCATGGGCTGGGCTTCCCCATCAACTAGACAAACTCCTGCAGGCTTGCTTGGGATCTCACTCAACCACTACTGCCTTACAAATGTGCCCAGAGCTCAAACCCTCAACTGTCAACTTGACACCTGTGCCTAACTACATCATGGTTCCTTCCACTACAGCCAGTCCTTGCTCCCGATAGAGACCAGCAGGTTAGGAGGCTGTAACAGCAGCCTGAATATTTGCCATGGGATTTAAGGATCTGCTTCACCTTTTGTCTGTCCAGCTAAACTGAAGGGGTTTAGCCTCCATCTATAAAAATAGGCTCAGGCACTTCGAGACGGAGTACCAGCTCCAACCGCCACTTGTATGAGAGGGCAGCATGCAGAAATACCTGACCTTACCCACAAGATGTAGAGGAGGAGGCAGACGAGGAGAAGCCAGCAGAATGGATGGAGAAAGCAGCTCTCACCCAGGCCTCTGCAGCCAAAGAGCAGGGCTCAAGCTCTGGAAGCCACAGGCACTGGGCTCAGATCCTCCCACTTCAGAGCCACGAGGACTTTTTGCACAATGCCTTGCAGTCGCCTTCTATGAAAGTATCTTTCCCGCTGTTCTGTGCACTGTAATGTACAAAATAACTTAGTTTGATTATCAGGGTCTTGGCTGTTTGCCATATACACTGAAAAAAGGGGAATGTCTACATGGTCTTATAAATGTGTCAGTGAATGTCACTGCCGCCAAGTTTCTTCTATGATTGTCTGAATTTTGCCTCTGAGTTAATGTGCTAAATATTTTCAGCAACTGACAATCATTTTTTTAGCAATGTTTGTGTATAAGCTAATCCACTCTGATGCATTGTATCCCTCCTAGTAGATTAATACTCTTTGGGAAATTAAATAGAAGTCAAAACCTCTTCCTCCAAGGGGAAAAACAAACAAACAAACAAAAACTATATTGGCTCAGGCCAATATAGACCTATGTCAGTCCTGGGGTAAAGAATATCTTCTACATCCTGCTGTGATCTCAGCCCCAGATGTCACTCATGCCCTACCCCCAAATCCAACCAGTCTCTGGAATCAACCAACAGGCCAGAATCTACTACCATGGTGAGATTCCTATTCCCTTGCAGGATGAGATCCGTGACTGAATTTTCAATTTCACTAATCACAATCACAATTTTCCTTCCAGGACATTACCTTAAAGTGACTCACACCGTCAGGCCACATCTTTCTCAATATTAATTATCCTAATCTCATTTTTTATGCATGTGCGTGTGCATGCACACATATACACACACACACACACACACACACACACACACACAGTGTCAGAGGGCACTTGGGAGCACGCGCTTATGGGGGCCCCAGGGTAACTTTGGGAATCATCCTGGATTGTTCCACTTCCTTATTGCTTTGCTCTAGGTTTCCCCAAGCTCCACCTTCCAGAGCCAGAATTACAGACTAAGACATATCTGCCCAGCATTTTAACATGGGATCTGGGATTAGAACTCAAGTCTGGTGCTTTCAAGACAAATGCTTTAATCACAGAGCCATCTGCTCAGCCTTTAATCTCGCCTTCTTAAAATGTTTTAATCTGCTCAGTCTATCCATTACAGAATAGTTGATTTTAGCTTCAAAAACAGAAATTAATTTTCTCATACTTCTGGAGGCTGAAAGTTCAAAATCAAGATCAACATGGTCACTTTAGGGTGAATGCTCTCCTCACGGCTTGTAAACAGTCACCTGCTTCCTGACTTGTAATCAGTTCTCATATGAAGGTAAGGGGAGAACGAGCTTTCTAATACCTCTTCTGACAAGACCACTAGTCCCATTATGAAGGCTCCACCCTCATGACCTCATCTAATTGCTTCTCAAACACGCCATTACCAAAGAACATCACATAGGAGATCAGGACTTCAACATGTGAATGTTAGAGAGGTACAAGCATTCAGTCTTTATTTCAAATTATTTAGGTTGACCTAAAGATGGGGAGGAGCAACGATATGCAAGATACTCCATACAAGTTAAGGCCGAAGTAATCAAAATAGGACTTTATATGGCCTGCGCAATGACCAACATATCATTGAACCCCCAAAGTCTAGCATGGATCACAGGCACTAGGATCCTTAGAGGCAAGGGATTAACAGTCACAATAGTGTTCCTATACTAAAGGGGAACACAAAAAAGAGCTCTAGACAATGCTACTGAGTCCTTACACCTCATCAGAGAGGAGGACCCAGAGGGAAGTTTGACAGACACACTAAAGGATGCTCCAGAAATGGGGGGGGAGTAGCATACTGGGAGAATAGGAGGGAGGGGGGAAAGGGAGGAAAGAAAGGGGGGATCTAGGGAAGGGAGGAGGGAGGAAGGGGAATAGGCTACTTATCAACTTTGTATAAGTGGAAAAAAATAATAAAAGAATTTTAAAAATAAAAAAACAAATTATTTAAGTTGATAACTAGCCAAAATTGATCTAGAAAAGATGTAAAACTACTTACTGTCCAAAACCAGCCTTCTCATTGAGAGAACCCATGTGATTGTGGAAAGGACCTTATAGAGAGGTGGTAAACAGAACTACCTAATAAGGGGCCCCAATAATACTCCTGAGTAGCCTGGCAATGGCTTAGGAATCAGGACTCCCCTTCCAAGGAAGCCCCACCCTCAGGACCGGGAAATGTAGGTTTACTATTCTTCATGTTTGACCCTGTTATGGTTGCATTTTGCTGTCAACTTGACAGTTGCGACTGTTTGGGGCACAGTTGTGGAAGGTTAATGTTAGGAATGGCCCCTGAACAAGTCTGCAAGTACTTGATTGAGTGCTGTGGAGAACCCAGCCCATAGTGGGTGGTACTCTCCAGTGGTGGACCAGATAACAGGAGGTGCAAGGAAGAGGGACTTGCACCTTAGCCGGTGTCGACTTGCTATGCAGTCCTGTTCTATGTGCATAGTTCGCTTTTAGAGCGTCTGGCCTTCTTCGTTGCTGCTGTTGCTGCCTCCATTCTTGGCTGACTCGGAGCTTCATCTTTTCCACCATGTTGTTGTTGTTCTCACTGCCTTTGGAGCCTGGTCTCTAGGCCTTGCTGCTGTTCACTGTTCATAGCTGACGTCAGAGCCCAGCTGTTCTTCACCAATGTCAGAACCCAGCGCCTTCAACCCTCCAGAGAAGTAAAGGCTTGAGATCTTCTCGGGACCTTTTGGCTTTGTGGAACATCCCAGTCAAGAATGAGGCGGCCATGGGTGGCTACTTTGAAGGACACTATTTTTATTGTGAGTTATTTTAATAAACATATGTATATTGCATTCTACATTCTCTGTTTCTTCAGAGAACCCTGACAAATACAGACTCCTACAAAATTAATGTCAGGCTTCCCTATAAGGAGCTAGAGTTACAGAGTCCTGCCTTCTTCTAGAGCACAAAACGGATACCAAGAGCATCCCCCAATACTTGAGAGCCTCAATGTCAGGAGAAGTTGCTTGTGTTAGTCACACCATTATACAACTGCAAAATCAGAATGTTCGTTCAACCTTCCAGATTAAAGTATGATCATACAATGAGAGAAGGCTTTGGGGTGGAAAGACGGTGAACGTACAATTATCCCAGAACCTCAGCTGGGAACAGTTTCACAGCTGATTAGAAGTGAGCTGTGAGCATCCCCAAAGCCAAGGCAGATGAAATCCGTCATCTTGTACAATTTAAAATATGTATTGAGAGATTGACAAGAGAGCTCACTGGATAAGGCGACTGCTCACAAATCTGGTGACCTGAGTTCAATTTCCAGAAGCCCAAGCAATGAAAGGAGAGATCTGACTTTTAAAGTTGTCCTCCAACTTCCCCCGTGCACCATGGCATGCGTGTGTATATTCCTGCTCTCCCACTTCCTCCCTCTCTCTAATTAATTAATTAAATGTTCTAAAAATTGGTATTAAATACCTGTTATTATACCCATAGATTTGAAGAGCACTCAGCACTCAGCCAAGAAGTCTTCTTCTCCAACAGAGGTAGAGGATCTCAGCACCTGACAGGATGCAGCTTAGAGCGGTAGAAGACCATGACGTGGACGACAATGACCCCCAGAATGCAAGAGTACCGGCTACCCTGCAATGCGCACCCAGAACAAGGCCGACCTAATCTCTCCCTATCCTAAGGCTCAGAGAGACTTACAGAAGAGGGGATGGCAAGATTTTAAGAGCCTAAAGATGGGAAGACAAGACAATCCATTCAAGGCAGGGCTGCTGCATCCAGGAATCACTGCAGTGAGACTTGTCCTTACCAGACCTACATAAAGACTGACATACCAACATGCCCCCAAAGACTAGCAAGAATCTCAGGAGAGATAATTACATGCAGTGGAAACCTCGAGGACAAGGGCTGGGTGAGTGAAGAGGAATGCCCCTATCAGTGGGGCAGCTGAGGGACCGCTTGGGGTACAGAGGCCTGAACAAGCCAGAGGGAGCCCTGGATCCCCTAGAAATGAACAGGCAGGAGGGTGGGAGGGAGTGGAATGAACTGATGAAGGGAGGGGAGGGGGATGAGAAGGAGGAGGGAAAGAGGGAAGCAGGGATAAGTACTCAATATGCTTGTAAAACTAGGAAAAAAATAAATTATTAAATAAAAAACACATACTAAAATTTTAAAGGAACATTCCATCCATGTCTGAAAATGTAGAAAGAGCAAGAGGAAACAGTACAGAACAAGTGAGTAGTTTTCAAACTGTGCTTCAGAGCTGAAGGAAGTGTCACATACAAAGACAGCTAGTCAGATCCAGTGGACACTGGCAGGGATTTCCAGGTTCTTGTTCCCAGAACAAGGATGTAGTCAGAAATCTGTGGTAGCAACAGAAGCACAGTTAGCTTATTAAAGGGAAAAAAGCGCTTCTGAAGGTAGAAACAGGCTGGAGCTGGAGAAAGGTCAAAAGCTCTGTGGCCAGGAGGTCAAAGCATTACAGGTCTTCTCTGGGGTTTGCATACCCCTGTTGTGTTAACCTTGCTGGAGAAGGGGTGCTAGTCTTTCTCTCTGCCGCCTGACTTCCTTCACATGCTGCCATGAATGCCTCCTTTACCCACTGCTCTCCTGCCCCAGGAGAAGGGGTTTGTTCATTCTTGCCATTTCTCACCCTTGAAGCTTAGCACTTACAGCCCATGCCAGCTTCCGCTTTGCATAGGCTACATAGCAAGACATGGCTTTATCTAACTCCACCCGCTAACAATTATAATTTTAGGGAAAGCGGTGCCTTGGTATGTTACTTTGTGAAACATGTCTAACCACCTGTTTTACAGGGTATCTTTCTTCTTCCAGATTTGACATTTTTTCTAATAAAATAAGCTATAATAATTGTTGAAGTACATTCCCTCTGGGGCTAGAGAGATGGCTGAGTGGGTAAAGTACCTGCTTACAAACCTGACCGTTTGAGTTCCATCCCCAGAAGCCAACGTGGTGGAAGGGGAGAAGTGACTTTCAAAAGTTGTCTTCTGACTTCTGCCCATGCACCATGGCATATGTGCTCATTGTGATAGTTAATCCTGGGTGTCCATTTGACATACCTGGTATTAACTAAAATCAACTGAAACTACCTGAAGGTATTATATGCGCCCTAGATCTCATAGGAACCTCCCAGTAATGGACCATATAAAAGGGACCATAGACTATAGAAGGAGAGACGTTCCAGGAATGTTCAAGTCACGTGGAGATCTGCTGTGACTTAGCCTGTCTGCCAGTCTCAGCCAGCCAGCCATGCCATCTCCGCCGTGAAAGACTGTATCTATTCCCCTCTGGAACTGTAAGTTGAATAAATTTCCTTTCTCACATAAGTTGTTTGACTTTGGGTGCTTTCTCACAGCAACAGTAAAGAGTAACTATTATACACATGCTTCCTCTCCCTTCCCCCTCTTTCTTTCCCTCCTCTCTTCTTCTCCCCCTCTCTCGATTTCCTCATGTTCTTTCTTCTACTCCCTCTTTCTAATCTCTCTAAAATAAGTTAATTAAATATTTTGTATTTTTTATATTTATTTTTAATATTTTTCCTAGTTTTACAAACATAATGAGTACTTATTCCTACCTCCTTCTTTCCCCCTCTTTCTCATCCCCCTCCCCTCGATCTCTCCTCTCCCTTCATCAATCCATCTCATTCCCTCCCACCCTCCTGCCTGTTTGCTTCTATGGACCCCAGGGTTCCCTCTGGATTATTTACTCTTGTAGGAGGTTCAGGCCTCTGTGGCAAACCAGTGGCCCCTCCTCCGGCCACCCCACTGATAGGAGCATTCCCTTTCACTCACCCAAACCCTAGTTCCCAAGGTTTCCACTGCATGTAATTATCTCTCTTGAGATCCTCACTAGTCTATGGGGGCATGTTGGCATGTCAGTATTTATGTAGGTCTGGTAAGGACAAGTCTCACTGCACTGAGTTTCTGGATACAGCAGTCCTGCCTTGAGTGAAATGTTTTGTCCAACAGTGGACCTTCCCATCTTTAGGCTCTTACAATCTTATTGCCCCCTCTTCTGCAAGTTTCCCTGAGCCTTACGGATGGGGAGAGATTAGCTTGACCTAATTCCAAGTGAGCATTGCAAGGTTACCCATACTCCGCATTCTAGAGGCCATTGTTATCCACTTCACTACTCTTTAACTGCCATAAAATATTTTTAAATAAAAAAGTTCATCACCTCTAAATACAACTCTTTGGCATAAAAATTTTTTTGAGCTAGGCAGGTTGGCAGTCACCTGTAAACCGAACACTCAGGCAGAAGGGACAGTAGTGTTAACAGAGGTATTAGCGTCAGGGCTGGGCCCTGGCAACCCTAACAAACCACCTCAGTCGCCCATCTTCAGTCAGCCAATTAAAGACACGGTTAATCGTGAGAAGTAAAAAAAGAACATTTATCCAATGTGACCACATCAGGAGGAATAACAAAGGTGTCCAATGTCCTCCCCTCCAAGTCCCCTCTTCAAGGTTCTGACATATGATTCAGTTTTACATTGAAGCAGGAGGTTTTCATAGCTACGCATCCCTTGTCCAGGTGGGTGCCACCCATCACCTCTGTACAGACTCCAGTCTCTCACACAAGGACCTCCGATCGGTTGTCAGAACTCTGTGAACCCTCTTGCTAGAACACAAGACCTTCCTCTGGCTGGCACCCACTCCAGCCTTCTCCTTCTCCCAGCATGAGACAATGGGGGAAATGTCAGTTTTGGAAAAGGACCATTGTTTCAGTAGTCCGAGAGTCAACAGAAGGGACACTTCATTCTTGCAAGGATGGTCAAGGCTATCCTGAGCTATGGTGCAAGACCTTATCCTAAAAGTAATTGCTACTTTGAGTCAAAGAAAATTAAGAGCCAACAAAGACAAGAAAAAACTCTCTCCATCTTCTCTATGCCCCCCACTCCAAAAGATAGGCTGTGTTATAAATTCTCTTTTGGAGAAACTCTAGACTTTGAGACTAGAGACAATATTAGAATAGCCCTACAAGCCAACCTTATTCTCATGTCATCCTAACATATATTTACTTCTCTATCCTACCATATATTTACCTTTCCCACCCCAAGAAACCTAACATACTTTCCTTTAAAAAATACCATTTATTAAGCTTTACCCCCCCAAAAAAAGTCACGTAAGATAATTTACTGTTTTTACCCTTCAATTACAACTTATGCATGGTCACAGTAAGGGCTGTAAATATGAGATAGGGATGCTATGGTGCAGGGACACTGTCTGGGAAGGAGCGAAGATGGGTACCAGGTGGGACCTCAGATGGCACTGTCAGAATAGAAGACAGACAAGAAACCAACTCTTTCTTTTGTCCTGCTGTTTCTACACAAATTCATTGATTGCCCTTGAAGACCCCATGTGATCCAGAGTTCTAAAACACTGCTGAGAGTTGCTTTTCCTTGTGGATTCTTCAGATGACAGGAGCTGCATGTGTCAAGAAACTTGTTTTCCTCTTGTTAACCTGTTTTTTGTTACAGGGATCTAGCCCAATGGAAAGAAAATTTTAAGGTGGGAGGAAATGAAGAGAAAGAGTATGGAAGGAAGTAGAGAGCAGAAATTAACACTAAAGATTTAAGATATAATCAGAAAGAAACCTTCTACTTCAACTCTAGCAAAAAAAAAAGATGCTTTAAAATAAAAGTATAAACCAATACCCTGTACAGGGGAACACAGAGAGGGTAAGGAAGGAGAAAACAGAAATTGTCCTGAGATGCTCCTACCAGAAGCCATGGCAATTAAATAAATTCCCAGTATGAGACATGTGATATCTCCTAATGAAGTATTGGTCAGAGAGACCTCAAAGGCCCCCAAAACAGTATAAGCACTTACCATTGTTCTTGGTTGCCCTCCAGAACCTGACGGTAAGACCCTATTGGTAAAGACACAAGACCCAGGAATCATAGGACATTGGGAAAGAGAAATATATGGTAGGATGGAGAGGTAAATATATGTTAGGATGACATGTGAATAAGGTTGGCTTGTAGGGCTATTCTAATATTGTCTCTAGTCTCAAAGTCTAGAGTTTCTCCAAAAGAGAATTTATAACACAGCCTATCTTTTGGAGTGGGGGGGCATAGAGAAGATGGAGAGAGTTTTTTCCTGTCTTTGTTGGCTCTCATGGAGAACATAAGCTGGAATGAACATGGAATCTTCTTCCTTGCTGATAGCCTCACAGTGAAAAAGGTAGGATGCAGGCTCCCAGGGGAGAAAAGCGGTCAATGGCCTTAGCTAGCAGTGAAAGATGCAAGCTACAGTTACAGCTGCTCTAGCCAGCGGCAACCATTGGTTGCAATAGTGGCATGTAAGATGTGGCGGTAACCAACTGCTTTTTGACTGGATTTAAGGTCTGCTTTTTAGCAGAGAATACATGCCTAGTACTATAAACCTAGCTAAATGTCTGTGGAAGGGAGGCCACAATCTAGGTAGTAACAAACTACTTAGTGTGAACCATAAGTACCTGATAGTAAACTACCATCTAAACACTTCTCAGTATACCCATTGATTGGAGAAGCTCTCAGAACTGGACAAGAAGCATCCTATCTGTAATGGAAGATGCATAATACAGAGAACCACGACTGGCCAAAGTGCAGAGAATAAGTGACTGTGGAGTGCTCAGCCCTAAACAGGACGTCGAATCACTCCTCCATCCCAAGACTCAGATAACCTTGTTACCACCTTGATGAGGTGGTGAAAATATAAGAGCCTGATGGTAGTGCCAGTCCCCTCTAGTCATGACAGGGCTGTGGCACCCAAGAGCTCACTACAGATACGTCCACTTTCATTAGACTTCAATTATTGCACAAAAATTGGCCTATCAGCATTTCACCACGGATGAGGGAAGCTCTCAAGAAATGATACACCTCTGTATTAGTCGGGGTTCTCTGAAGAACAGAATCTCTAGAATGTAATATATATGTTTATTAAATTAATTCACAATAAAAATAGTGTCCTTCAGCACTAGATCCTTGGAGGCTAGCGACTGACAGTCACAGTAGTGTTCCTAAGCTTAAGGGGAGCACAGGAAAGGGTTCTGCATCTCATCAGAGAGGAGGACCCTAGAGGAGAGTTTGGCATGCACATGAAAGGATGCTCCAGGGATTGGGGGGGCAGCTAGGGGTAGGCACTGGGGGATGGAGAGGGAAGGGGGAGGGGAGGGGGAGCAGGGGGTCGGAAGGGAGGTGGAGGGAGGGAGGGGACTGGTGTACCTGTTAAGTTTGTATGAGCAGAAATAATAATAATAAAAAAAATAGTGTCCTTCAAAGTAGCCACCTGCAGCTACTTCATTCTTGACCAGAATGTCTCACAAAGCCGAAAGATCCCAGAGGGTCTCAAGCCTCTACTTCGCTGGAGAGTGGAAGACTCTGGGCTCCAACGCTGGTGAACAGCAGCTGGGCTCTGACATAAGTGATGAACAGGAACAACGGCAAGGCCTAGAGACCAGGCTCCAAAGGCCGCGGGGACAGCGGCAAGGTGGAAAGGATGGAGCCCTGCTTCAGCCAAGGATGCAGGCGGCAGCAGCAACAAAGAGGGCCACGATGCTCCGATAGGTCAACAAGCTTGTAGAGTGAACCCACCAGCAAGTCCACACAGGATGAGGGAAGACCAAGTCCTTCCTCCTTGCACTTCTCATTATCCAGTGCACCGCTGGAAAGCACCACCCACCATACGCTGGGTTTTCCACATCAATTAGTCAAGTACCTGCAGACTTGTTCAGGGGCCTGCTCCAGGCACAGACTCTCGACAACTGTGCCCCAACAGTCTGCAAACATCAAGTTGATACTAAAATGTAACCATAACACTTCCCTAAGAGAGTATTTTAGGCTAAGGCCAGACAGGAGAAGGAGAACTTCTTTATGTAACTATTTACCCACTAATAAATCATCTATGACCCAGCAAATACTCAGACGCTTGCTAAAACAGACATATCCCAGATAAAACCCAGTGGGCTACAAACACAGAGACATGAAAGTAACACGGAGGCTGGCTGGAAAGGAGAAAATATGAAATGGGACAGGAGTGGGAGATTAGAATTGGTAGTAAGGGGTGAAGACACGTAAGTTCATTGTATTTTTGTATGAAAGTGTCAAGAAGTCAAAAAATTAAAGAACTTAAAGAATTTTAAAAAAAGAACTCATGACAGTTGGGAATGTAGCCATCAGCAGAATGCTTGCCTAGCATGGATGGGGCCCCGCGCTTCATCCTGGAAGATGGGGGTGGACGTGCACGCAAGGACATTGCACTCATGATGGTTGAGAGAAAAGATAACAGATGTCCTTTCCTTGAAGTGTTATTAGCAACCATACCAGTTTCCAGGAGAGAGAAGCTTTTTAAACACAATTTTTAAGCACAAATTTCTGAGCAGATTCAAACCTTAGATAGGCCTAAAGAAGGAGTATTGAGTACACAATGTTCTTCATTCAAATGAGCATTTTAATATAAAAAATAGGTGTGCTTTTCTTGTGAGTCTGAGGTGAAAAAATTTCAGATGAACTGTTCAGCCGTTGCCCTCACACGGTCCAGGGAAGCAGGAGTTAATTGTGCAACTCAGACTTGGATTCAAGTCCCAGTTCTGCCACTTGTTATTTGTGACAGGTCTGGGTGATTGGCTGGATCTTCCATTTTCACATCTGTGGCAAGGGTAACCGGAGAGCTAAACACTTGAACATCTCATATCTATGCCAGGGGCTTTGCTCAACACTTTATTGGAATTATTTCAAATAATCTCAAGACAGGCAAGTGTAGGCATGTCTTAGCAACACCTGCTTGGTTTGAGCTACCCCTTATGAAGGCAATGAAAACTCAATGTTTACCTTAGTGGCCACCTAGCAAGAGACACTGGCCCTCAAGACAATGATGGGTCAGTGACGGACAGGATCGCACCCGACCAGGACTGTTGGCTTAATCCGTGTCTTCTGTCCTGCATTTAAACCTAAACCCATGTCAGAACCTTGAAAACATACTTGTGGGGGTCACTGTGAGATGGGCAAAAAGACAAAGAGAATAATGAGGACACAGGAGGGGAGAGGAGACCCTCACTTCTGAATCTGACTGAAGCTTTTCATCTGTTGAGAATCAAGAGTCCCAGGACAATGAACGCTTATGGTGAAGGTTGACAATATAGAGAAAACATTGCGTTTCTGAAGAGAAAAATGTTAAATAGCAGCAAACCAAGCCTAAAACCTGAGTGCATATGACCTTAAGTAGCACCTCACTTCTCTCCCAAAGAATTTCCAAGAATCTCACAAACCAGACTATTAGCTTTGTTACAGAAAATACATCCTACCTTCCAGTGTCTTTGCTATCTAGCTTTATCTTATCAGTTATAATCCTGTCGGGAACATCTCCAGAAACCCCTGCGAGTTCAGTTAAATTCCTTTGCAAACCTTGAAGATCATAACTTTCAAAGCCCATCAGACAGGTACATATTACTGTTATAAAGACCATAGTATGTGACCCTTTGAGAAGCCCATGCTGTGGAGTTCCTTTCCAGGCATCTCTGCTTCTCTTAATCCTTGTGCTGAGCATCCACATTAGGAATACCTTTTAATAAACTCCAACTCTGCTTTAGAGTGGCTGGTCCTGAAATCCTTTTCTGTAATGAAGCCAGGGAGCTGGTTTGATCTAAGATCCCTAAAAGTTCAAAGGAGCCCCTCAGACATCTCAGGCCACACAGCGTGGAGCCGTGTGTCTCCATCCCAGCCTCCACTGATACGTTGACCTCTCTATTTCTCTTCCCAGTGTGGCTTCATTAAATAAAATCTTTTCTGCTTCTCACTGTCTTTTTCAATCAATCAATGGAGAATGGGTGACCAAACTTCACTCACAAGGACTTTTGACCCCAATGACGTTGGTAACACAAGATTCTTTTGTAAACCACCCACATTCCAACTTTCCCATCTGTCACCAGAAACATCCTGAGAGCCGGCTGAGGTCTCGTAGCCTTCTCTCCTTGACAGAAGGCGTTCTGGAACAAAAATGCCAGCCCATCACACTCTTGATCCACATTCTTTCCCCCAGCTTAGGAAACTCAGGAAGGAAACAGAGGGAGAAAGATGAGTCAATGCCTACAAATCCTGGGTATTAAAAAAAAAACAAAACAAAAAAACCCACCAGAATAAACAATATTCCTTTTGTTGTATCTTAAATTTCGAGGATTTTTTCCCTTCTATCATATGCTACTCCTCCCTTTCTTCCTCCTCCTCTTCTTTCTCTTCCTCCTCTACCTTCTCGCTCTCTCTCTCTCACTGTATCTCTCTTCCTAGTGTTATAGGCACACATGTGACACTTAAATCTGTTTATTTTTCTTAGCATGATTCTCTCTAGTTTCATTCACACTACAGTAAATGGTATAAAGGATTTCCATTTTTAATGTTGAATAAAATTCTATCTATGCCACAAAAAAGTAAAGACAAAATTCCCAGCCCTGAGCCAGCATAGTTCAACAAGTAGACGTTTCCTATTACTTTCTCTATCCCCCCTTTTAGGATATCTTAAGAGATGGCAAGTGTGACTGTTAAGAGTCAGGCAGGCTTCGGGCTCTGAGCCCAGATTGTGACAAAGCTAAAGAGACATTAACAGATTTGGAGGCCCTTGGGGTTGAACCACTCTCTCATCATTAGCTTTGGACTTCCACCACATTTCCATGTCATGTCAGGAAGAACACCACGGTGACTTTTCCTTGAGATTTCAAATAGCATATGAAAGAGAGGAGTGTGGAGATATGGGGGCTTTGTTGAGACCTGGGGAAAAGGAAAGCCATTCCTCTTGGTAAAGCATGGCTATTTTATAGACATCCCACTGTACCCTCCCCTAAGAGCTGATCAAACTAGACTCATCAATCACCTAGCAAGGACACCCTCAGATAAGATGATGTACCTCAAAACATGCTAAGATGTGAGGAATAACTACCCTCTTAATGGGATAGGTATTTACAGACCCCGGGAGCCCCTGCCTCAACGCAGTTGTTCACAGATCTTCCCCCACTAAGCCTGCTTTTCTGAGTTTTAAAAAGCATAACTTTTCATTTCCTTCTTTATGTCTTTTTCTGACACCAGCCCAAAAAACCCTAAGCCTGCCCCACCCCGTCATTCTCCGAGTTCCATTTTCTTTCTCTCTGGAGACCCCCCACAAGGCAACTGCTCAGACATTTATCTGTAACTCATAAAGCATGACTTTCTCTCTTCCTCTCCCAGGCGGATCTAACCTTTTGACACTGACATGATGCTGTTATATACAATGCTCACCATGTGATTGAATTACCAAAAAAAAAAAAAAAAAGCCTCAGGCAGCCAGATGACTCAGAGGCTACGGCACCTGCAACACAAAGCTGGTGAACCCAGTTGGACCCCCGGAGCCCCATGTGGTAGAAGAAAAAATCAATTTCTTCCAAAAGTCATCCTCTGACCTCCACATACATGCGTGGCATGTGTGCCTGCTCTCTTTTGCTTTCTCAAATAAATATCAAAAGGTTCAGGCAAAAAAAAAAAATATTGTTTTAAGTCTTATTTTGCACTGGGTTGCATGCACTCAGTTTCACTGAGCACCTGTTCCATTCCCGTCACATCTCCCTCCTTCCGCAGCTGCTGGGATTCAGAGCTTGCCCACCTTGTTGTTTTCCTCTCAGACTTTAATAAAATAAACCTCAAGCTTTCTTCTGAGTCCATTTTTAAGTTCTTTGGTCAAGGAAACTACAACGCCATAAAAGGCAACCACAATCCCCTGGTAACAAGAGGAACTTCAGATTTTGAGGAGAGATCAGAGACCCGACTTTCTCAACCCTTTGCTGGGGGATACCCTGAACAAGCTCTTAATTTACTGAATTATATTTACAAAGTATTTAGCGATCACCAGACACATGGTCAGTACCCAGTAAAAGTTGACTATTATGACCTGCCATGGTTTTCCATGTAAGTTGTTCCCCACGAGATCATGTGTTAGAACACTCTAAACTCTGCTGGCGATGCCTGAAAAGTTATGGAACTATCGGTGGAGCTTTGCTGGAGGAAGTGTGTCATGGGAGTGGAGCTTTGCTGGAGGAAGTGGGTCATGGGGGTGGAGCTTTGCTGGAGGAAGTGGGTCATGGGGGTGGAGCTTTGCTGGAGGAAGTGTGTCATGGGGGTGGAGCTTTGCTGGAGGAAGTGGGTCATGGGGGTGGGGCTTTGCTGGAGGAAGTGGGTCATGGGGGTGGGGCTTTGCTGGAGGAAGTGGGTCATGGGGGTGGACCTTGAGATTGGATAACTGGGCTCCACTTCCTTTGCATAATCGCTCTCTGCTACTGTGTCTGCTCCCATACCTTCTCTACCGTAATGTATTCTCTTCCCTCTGGAACCCTAATCTCAAAAATAAACCCTTTCTCCCTTAAGTTGCTAGGATCTAAAGTATTCGATGACAGTAACATCCAGAAACTTCCGTTCCTCATACTTCTTGTTGACGCAACCCTTCTAAGGCAAACAGAAGATGGAAGATGACAAGGATCGGGGAAGGACCTTTGCTCCAGGTCTGGTTGAAGCCTCTTGCCAGTTGAGAAGCAAGAATCTAGTGCAAGCGACATTTGTGATGAAGGTGGCCAAGACGGAGCTATTTTCTTTTCATGTATAGATATTATACATTAACAACGTAGCAATGAACCAGACTTAAAGACTGAACATCTATGACCTTGTCCCAAATAAGATTAGCTGTGTCCCACCTGTCTGCTCCCCTGAAGTCTACAGTCTTTTTTTTATTTCAGCTCATACAAACTTATTAGGTACACCAGTTCCCTCCCTTCCTCCTCCTCCCCCCGTACCCCCTGCTCCCCCTCCTCACCCCTCTCCCTCCCCACCCCCAGTGCCTCCCGCCCCAATTCCCAGAGAGTCCTTTCTTGTGCATTTTCCTCTGGGCCCTCCTCTCCGATGACGTACAAGGACCCAGTGGCCTTTCCCTGAACCCTTTCCCGTGTTCCCCTTAGGTATAGGAACACTGCTGTGGCTGCCAATCCTTTACCTCCAAGGCTCTTGGTGCCTTTAGCAGATGCTAGACTTTGTGAGGTCCACAGTGGGTTGGACAATGCGCAGGGCATGCAAAGTCCAATTATGATTGCTTCAGCCCTAACTAGTATAGAGTATTTTATATATCATTGCTCCTCCCATCCTTTTGCTCTTACACTCTTACCGCCCCCTCTTCCGCAAATTTCCCTGAGCTTCAAGATGGGGAGAGACTAAGCTGGCCTAGTTCTAGGTGGTTGAAAGTCTACAGTCTTATCTTAGCAACTCTCATTCTGTCAGGCGTCCCTCAGGATCTACCCCAAGATCTCACTAATCAGACATACTTTGGAAATAATAGCTTCAAAATCCTGTATGTGATTATTGTAATGACAGTGAATCACAGTTGTCTTGCAGTCCACACCAGGGCTCAGGCATGACTTCCTTTCATATAGTAGGTGGAAGACTAGGAAAGAAAGGATACATAGAGGACAGTTGATTCTCCAATATCTTACAGAAGTTGACTGTTTTGTAAGCAATCATTATTTCATAATATATCACACATTATTCATTATGGGTAATAAGGGACTGTTTTTTTAACACTTGGTCAAGAAAGACTCTAGAAAGCCAGAGGTAGGTTTTCCTGTTAGCATTCAAAGAGAAATGTTCAGAAGAGAAGACCTTCAGATGCAGTACTAAAAATAAAACTACCGTGACAAGAGTATGTTCAAGGGAGATCCATACTCAAAGTACACTGCAGCAATGTTCAAAATGGCCAATATATGAAATCAACCTGAGTGTTCATTAGTGGAAAGAGAGAGAGACTGAGAGAGAAATATCAGGTTTTTAACAACATGGATGGACATACTAGATGTTAAGTGAAATAAGCCAGACACAAAAAAAGAGCAAGTAGTGTGGGATCTCACTTGCTTCTGAAACCTGATGAAGCTGAACTCATGGAAGCATAATGGAATGGTGGTTATCAGAGCATGCCAGTTAATCTCAGTTATGGATTTGACCCTGGGCAGTGAGCATCTGGACAAACCTGTAGGCAGGCATTCCGTAGTTAAGCCAGGCTTCTGGGCAAGCCTACGGGGGACTGTCTGAATCACTTAAAGTGAAGAGGAAGGTTTGCCCATTGCAAAAGGAACCATTCCCTAGGCAGGCGGCATGTGTGTAGATGTGGCCTGTGTGCAGATGGAGGGACACATCAGTTCTTCCCTCACATCTTCCCTTGACTTCGGATGTGGTGTGGACAGTTCCCTCAGCTCCTGTCCCTGTGGCTTCTCCTGCCCTAGTGAACTATAACCTGGAACTGTGCGCTAATAAAATCCCCGGTTTCTCTAAACTGTTTCAGTCAGGTATTTATTGTATCAACAAAGTTGGGAAATTTAAAACAAAGATTGGTACCAAGGAAAAAATGTTGCTGTGAAGAAACTAAAGCACAGGGCATGGGAGAGTTTTGGTCAGACAATTTGCAGTTAGATGAATAAATTCAAGAGATCTACCATACAATATGGTGGCTGTAACAATGGACTATCTTCTCCAATTGCTGAGACAGCCTATTTTAATTGCTCTTACCACCAAAGTAGAAATATAAAGATACATATATGTTAATTAGCTTGATTTAGTCATTCCATCATATAGTATTTCAAAATATCATGTTGTACACCATAAAATATGTAATTTTAATTTAAAATATAATAGTTAATTCTTTTATAATACAATAAGAAACACAAACTCACATATTTGATTCTGTCTATGAGAAACTGAACTTTTAGCACCTACACAAAGTATCACCAAGTGATGACATGAACAGACAAAAAAAAAACTTTATGTACCTAAGTTATGGAAAACAAGTATTAAAAAAACTCAAACTCAATCAAATCCTGGAAAAAAAAATGGGGCTGGAGAGATGGCTCAGGGGTTAAGACTTTGTCTCTTAAGCAGAAAGTTCTGAGTTCAGATCCCAGGTCCCATACAAAACCATTAGGTGGAAATGGCGGCGGCCTGCATTTCCGGCCCTGGTGAGTGGAGCCTGGGAAATCCCAGAGAGAAGCAAGAAGGAAGTAGAAGTAATACAAGATGATTCCTGAAGTCACCCTTGGGCCTCCAGGGACACACAGTGCCCTGTGATGCACACACACACACACACACACACACACAAATAAAATATTAAAAGAACAACAACAATAAACAAAACCACACTCAAGGTCATTTACAAACCCCTCATCAAGTATCATGATCATAAAGACCAGGAAAGACTGGGGAACTCAATCTAGAGAGCCAAATGTGATATGGGCTCATGGATCAGATCCTGAAGAAAATCAGTGCTTATGGGGCTGCTGGGAAAACTCAGTGAGCAATAAAAGGTTAATTCAGACAAAGAAGGATTGGCCCTTGACAACTGGCCAAACTTTGGTTAAACTCAGCCAAAGAAGGATTGACCTAAAGACACCCTCTGGTTCTTGATAAACTCTGCTGGGAAAGAGGCTCTCTACCTGGACTGCTGGCCAGTCAGGCAGTTTATAATCCTGATGTCCTCTGTACAGAGTCCTGGTCCACACTGGAGGGGCTACATACTGAGGCAAGTCCATACGTGTGACCGACCACAGTAACCCTGGAAATCAAGCTTCAGGGCTCGGGTGATCATCTCGGGTGAACACCTCCTGTGTGTAGCCACACGTCAAGAAGTACCTGTTGTGTGCGCGGGGGAGAGGGCAGCTGGAGGCTCCTGCTCTCTTCTGGCCCTATGCCACTCACACTTTGCCCTTGCAAATTATAATCTGTACCCTTTCACTGTAATTCATACTTGCTTTAGTGGAATAGATCTAAAGGTGTGTGAAGTCTTCCTGGCATGACTTTGCTCCTGGGTTTACATAAAGAACCCTCTGATGCACAGAGTTCTGAAGACGGGTTATATATGGGGGGGGAGACTGAGGCCGGCTAGCCTGGGTTTCTTGAGGTATTGTTTCAAAACACACACAATAAAAACTGGAATTAAACAACAATGACAACAAAGAAAAACATTTTAAACTCAGTATGGTGACATGTGATTGTAAACCCAACACTTCAAAAATCATCTTAGGCTACCTAGTGAGTTTGAGGCCAAATTGGAATACGTGAGCACTCCTGTCTAAAATACAATTTTTTAACCCTAGAAATGAATGAAAATGATCAAGTCCACAACATACAACAACGCCAGCCCCAAAGCTGATGAGGAAATAATTTTAAAGCTAAGAGTTTATTAAGATAAACCTCTGGCATAGGGGCACGTGCCTGTAATCACAGGGGGCTGGGAAGAAGTGGGCAGAAGCAGGAAGGTTGCTACAAGTTCAGAACCAATCTGTTCTACATAACACATCCCAGACCAGTCAGGACTTCACAGAGACCCTATCTCAAAACACAACCAACAACAACAACAACAACAACAACAAAAAAAAAATGGAGAGTCTAACAGAGATAAATTAAGTGATTGCCTATGGTCAGGGAAAAATTGCTTAGCAGAGGCTGGTGACCCCTTCCTAACAGTGGAGTCAAGGATAACTAACCTGCAGTCGCTACCAGCAACAATGAGGCAGCCAAGGGGTCCAGGCCCCACAATTCCAGTAGGATCTGCTAGGTGGCAGGTCCCTGTGACCCTGGGTCACCAGAACTGCCTGTTACTGCAGAAACACACTGGATATCACCTTGGGGATAAAGCAGGGAGTTGTGAGGCAGGCTCTTAGTACAGAAACACTCCACAGCCACAGATTGACAAGGTCAGAGACTGTCCAGAGTCACCAAACCTCAGAAGTCCAGCCAAGAGCCGTGGTTTTCCTTACTTCTTTCCCAATATTGTACAAAGAGTCTAAGAGCTAATCTTTGTCCTCTGTAACCGGGTCAAACTCCAGTTCTCTAAGTTTACTTATTGGGCAATGTGAGTCAGACACATGGAGCTACCTATTTCATTACCTGAAGCATGAGGAGGGGCAAACTGCCTCCCAGGGGGAAGGATGGAGGTGAAGGACGTTCTCACCTTGATGAGGGGACACCAATACTGATCCAGGGAACACTAACAATAAGCATGAGACATGTCCAAGTCTAGCAAAAGCCCAGGGAAAGGAAACCAGTCACCTTTCAGAGCAATCCCTTCCCACAAGACCACCTGCAGGAAGCCTGTACTGTGACCATCTTGCATCCCAGAGGTAGCAGGGACTATGGGGATGGGTTCCTGGATGTCACTGTGGAAACACACGGCTGGGGACACCTCAAAAAGATCCTTAGTTTTGAGACTAGAAGGCTGGGTACTCAGCAAACGTGCTAGGCGGCAGGGTACCCCATATAAAACAACACACCCCACTGTCAGGGAGTCCAGGAAGGAAGGAAAAGATTCAACCAGCCTGGCTGTGTGTTCTGTCCCAGCCTCTAGGGGAGGAGAAAGGGGCGGAGCCACCAGCCTAAAGGTCAGGCTTGTAGGAAAGCGACCATCCCAGGCCTCCGGTGCGGTGCCCAAGACAGAGGTGAGTCAGGGGTCCAGACCAGGTTAAATCAGGCTACCGCGGGACGGGGAGACCCCTCTGGGGAGTGCATAGACAGTCACGAGCCTCAGCACCGGTCATGGCTCGGAGTACTTCCTGCTGTCCTAAAGGACTCTTGTTTGGAGGCACCCCCTGCAGGCAAACAGCATGAACTCCACAAAAGTTCCTGGACCGTTCAGTTTATGTTTTGGTGGGGGGGGGCATGGGAAGATTGACCGCGATAAAAATGCAACAAGTTCACTGTTTCACACATTTCAGGGTGCTAAGGAAAGACAAATTGTAGGAGAGGGAAAGGCTCGGCAGCATAGGAGGTTGGCTTGGAATGTAAAAGAGGGTGGCCCCCAGCCTTGCCATGGTGACCTATGGGAAGGGAATCTGCCAGGGGTACAGTCTTGGCAAAGGTTGGCAGTGGAGAGAGGTCCGGAGAGTTTGGGAACAATGCCTGGTTAGGAGGCAGCGGCAGCTGAGCCAAGGGAGCAAGGGGCAGGAAGAGAGCTAGGCAGCCTTGCAGGAGCACGGACAGCCCCTGCAGCTCCTCGCATGTGCCGGAACACAGGTCCCCTTTGGGAGCCTGTCCGTGAATCTCACTTGCCACCTGCGGCTGTGACCTTTCTTCCCACACTCCACTCTGTGTGTGAAGTGGCAGGAATGGCAGTGCATCCTTGGGTCGAGAGGAGGAAGTGGCTGGGAGAGGACAGCCAGCAGCTCCCAGGAGACTTTCATTCAAGTACTCCCCACCCAGGTCCATGCACTGCTGTCTCCCCAGTGCCTTGGGGGCACCAGGGTTCCCAGTCCTCCCAGGGATGCTGTCATCATCCAGAGGAGATCCCTGGGGACAGAGCTCATCAGGACACAGAAGCTGAGCCAGAGGGAACAGCAGGTGCAGGGCTCAGGAGGGGAACAGGGAAAGTGATGTAAGATGAAGACTACCCGGGTAGGAAAGGGGCAGCCATGGCAGGGACTCCTTTGCTAATGTGCATTCTTTTAGGACCATTGTACATGAATATAACGAATCCGTCACTTCTTATTACCCAATGCCAGTCCCCCACTTTTTCCTACTATCAACTTTCTCCTTCCCACCAGTCTCCCGTTCCCATGTCCTTTCATGTGTGCAGCCCGCTAAGTCTGATCTAGGTTGCTGTTAATGATGCTTATCTAGATTCTTGCTGAAACAAGCATAATACTGCCGTGGGCGTACCATGGGGGAAAGTGACTACCCTTGTCCCTCACCCAGCATTAACCCTCATTAGTCTCTGAGGGAGGTATGGTGCCTCCTGAGATCTTTCCAGGGGTTCCTTTCTACAATCAGTGGGCAGGGAAGGAACAGGGGACCAGAGAGACGCTAAGGCCAAGTGAGAAACGAAGGCTGCTGGCTGGTAGTCAAAGGCTGGCAAGGAGTGGATGGATTTGAGGGCACGGCAGATCAGACGGATGTAGCTAGTGGTTCTTCCATTTGCGGAGGAACACGGACTTCTAAGAGAACAAGAGGCGTGAAGGAGGCAAGACTCACCCTGGCTGTGGGGATCACACAGGGAGTCCAGAGAAACGGGTAGAGAGCAAGTTCCTTTTCTCCCCCTCTTCCTTTTCCTCCTCCCCCTCCTCACTTTTACCCTTCTTTTTGTAGTGCTAGGATTTGAACCCAGGGCCTATGCATTCCAGGCAAGCATGGAACTACCTCCCTAGCCCTATATTATTATCACACGACAGGGCCTACTAGTTTCCCACGCTGGCTTTGAACTCAGGCAGGCCTTGAGTCTGTGATCCTCCTGCCCTCGGCCTTCTGCGTAGGTGGGTTACAGGCCTGGGTTACCAGCTGTGGTCTGCAGTGTGCTTTAGTCTTGCAGACCTAGAGCTGAGTAAGCCCTGAGCCTGGGAACAGGCACATGGGACCCTGAGGTTCTCACAGTGAGCCAGCCCGGCCACCTGCAGTGCCTGCTCCCTCTCTCCCACGTGGCCTTCACTGACTTCATGAGGATTGCCCAAGCAGTGCCAAGACACAAACTGCAGAGGATAGAGAGGAAGCTTTGGGGTCAGACCCTGTCCTACTACAGCCACCATGGACAGAAACAACACAGACCGAGCAGTGACTATGTATGTGCGGACATTGCCTCGCACACGGCCAAGGCCGATGGGGAGAGAAAGGTCTCCCACCCTCCACCAGGCAGCCCCCCGCTGGCTCCCAGCCCTGAGCATGCCTCTTGAACCAGGTCTTTGGCACTTCGCTGTGCTCAGAGCTGACCCTCAACGCAGCCACACCCTCTTCAGACACCAGGCAGATCAAGAACAGGATGGGGAGTTCGGCGCACCGAGTGTCACTGGGGGACACCTGGAGCAGGCACGTGCACCCCGACATAGACGGTGAGAGGCGCATGCAGTCTTTCAATGTGGAACGGCTTACCAACATCCTCGACGGAGGTGTCCAGAACACTGTGCTGCGAAGGAAAGTTGGTAAGAGTTGACTAGCAACAGAGAGCTTGCTTTTCTAGAATGCTCCTTTACTAGCTGTCTTAGTTTCGTAACTTCATTGCTGCAATAAATACTGACCCAAACAACTCAGGGGAACAAGACATTTGCATTGGCTTACCATTCCAGGTTGCAGGTCATTGGGATGGGAAAAGTATACCTGAAGAAGTTAAGGAAACATGCCACATCTTATCTAAGTCTAGAGCAGAGAACAAGAGCCAATGAGTATCAACACACCAGTTTGCCAAATGCCAGCCCCCCATTCTTAGTCAACTGCCCATGGAATAGTCCCACCCACCGTGGTCTGGGTCTTCCCACATCGGTTATGTATTTAATTACATATCTAATCTCCTGGGGGATGCCTTCGTCTTTTTACATTTGGTTTTTTGAAACGGGGGGGAGGGGGTCTCGTGTAGCCCAGGCTAGCCTCACACTCACTGTGTAGCTACGGATGATCTTATTCTGACCCTCCTGATTCCATGTCCTGAGTGCTGGGATTAGTGCTGTGCGGTGCCATCCTAGTTTATATGGTGCTGGAGGACCAGTGCTGGGATCGAACCCAGCGCTCCTTGCACACTAGTCAGGCACTCTACCAACTGAGCTACGTCCCAACCCCTGGACCTCTCTCAGATAACAGACTTGCCTTTAAATGCCACCACAGTCCCCAGGCATCAGGCCGCCTCGATGCTGGCCCTGAGTCTAGTTTGGGAGACGAAGTTGCCTCATCTGTTCAACGACAACTGACGTCTTTCTGAAGTCCATGGGGCAAGCAGGTGGGAAAATCTGAAGGTGCCAGAAACCCTACATTTCCAAGCCCTTTGTCCTCTTTTCGGCAGAAAGCATCATCCAAAGCGACCCGGTGTTTAAAAATCGGAATGACAATTACTTCATGACCCAGAGTGAGTCCTATGAAGCTGGCGTGCGAAAGAAAATGCACCTAGAGATGATCGCGCGGCGCCTAGGCTGGCCAGAAGATGGCCTTGAACTTCAGTATGCGCAAAGGTGCTTGCTCCAGGATAGCCCCACAGAGAGGACGCCACCTGGGACTTCCCCCCACCCCCGGAAAAGACAGGATTTATTGGGAAACCAGAGTGCCAGGTGCCCCTGCTCAGACTGTAGGTATACTGGACCCCTGTATTCCACAGGCTACTCGACCATGATATCTCTCCCACAGCACCATTTCTGGAGACTTGAGTTTAGGCTTACATGAGGTCTTCAAAAATGCCCTCAAGAGCCTGGGCTCAGATGAGCAGATTGCTAAGTGGGGACAACTCTGCCAACACTTCCAGATCATCACAACATATGCCCAGACAGAACTGGGACATGGTGAGTCAGCGCATGCAGTGTGGTGGGCACCAGTCGAGAATAGGGAGGGGGGCAACACTGCTGGACTCCAAAGGGCCGGTCTGGATCTCATAGATTAATGTGCTGATTTGAAAACATCCCAGTAGATGGCAGTCAAGAGTCTCAAGGAAGAGGGGCCTTTTTCAGTTTGTACAAATATATTTTCTGAGCAATCAGAGGGGCAAGCCATTCCTTCTACAAGTATCTGTATGCATCCCCCATGTCCTCAATAGAAAGAGAAATGCCTGTGAACATAGCACAGGCTCACACGGGGCCCAGGCTGTCCTAAAAGCTGCTCTCCAGGTTTGGAGCTCACCTTACTTAATGTCTAATTCCCATCCTTGATCCCAAGGGACATACCTGCAGGGCCTGGAGACCGAAGCCACCTATGATGCATCCACCCAGGAGTTTGTAATACACAGCCCCACGATGACTGCCACCAAGTGGTGGCCTGGGGACCGTGAGTATCCTTCCTTCTTCCCTGTCTCTCCAATGAAAACAAAGGGGCAGAACAAAGCAGCAGACCTCAGATACATCCAACAGACCTCAGATACACCCAACACACCTCAGATACACCCAACACACCTCAGATACACCCAACACACCTCAGATACACCCAACACACCTCAGATACATCCAACACACCTCAGATACATCCAACACACCTCAGATACACCCAACACACCTCAGATACACCCAACACACCTCAGATACACCCAACACACCTCAGATACACCCAACACACCTCAGATACATCCAACACACCTCAGATACACCCAACAGACCTCAGATTGATTTTTTGCTCTAGGCAGGTCAGTTCACCTTCCTTGAAATGGGCAGGTTGTTAAGAATTGCCTTAGTAAAGTGGCTAGGAGGGAACTTTAAATAGACGAGGAGGAAATCCACCTAACCATTGGAGAAGAGGCACAAGGACACACAAACATGCACGTGTGCATATACACAATGCACACAAATACTGCTCCCAGAAAAATATACATGTACACAACACACACTGTCAAACGCAGATATGCACATGCTTAGACACAACACACATAGAGACACAAGTGTGCATGTATACCACACGCAAACGCTGCCCATTTACAAGTATGCAACAAGCACCTTCCTCCCATAGACACATGCATGTATGGACACAACACATACAGAGACACAAGTGTGTACATATACAACACACACACACATGAATAGTACCCTCAGACACATGTATGTATATATATAATGCATACTGTCCAAACACAGATACACACTTGTATGAACAAGGCACTCACATGCTGTCTTCACACATGATATACACAAACACTGTCCTGAGACACATATACATGTACACAGCACACACACTGCCCCCACAGATACAAATGTGTACATGCACAACACACGGAGAATATTACTCTCGGACACATGTACATAACATGCCCTCACAAACACGGTGCACATGCACACAACTCACACTACCCACACACAAGTATGGATACATGGACACAACACACACACAAGAAAAAAAAAATTAGTTTTGTTCCAAGGACTCCCACAATCGCAGATACTCTCAGCTACCAAGCTTGTCACCAACCAGAATATAGACCTGCAATTAGTTAGTGGCTAAACACTCTCCTTGCTCCTTCTCTCCCTTTCCCATCTCTCCCTACCCTCCCTTGGCCTGCTCCACATCAGACGGGCTCCTACACATGGGCAGTAGGCGACAGCTACAAGAAGCATCTCCAGGGATCAGTGCCTGGCCAAACCAGCACAGACCTGGTCAGGGAATGACTGGTGTGAAGATTAAAATAAATAAAAAGATGTAAATGTGAGGAAACCCGACCAAAGCAAGGGGTGATCAGTGAAAGAGACAAACAGGAGAGGGGAGAGCGCAAAAAAAGGAGTGTGAGGAGGGAAAGGGGAGAAAGATGAATGATGGTCACTTTCAAAATGTCAGGAAAAGGCAACCTATCTTTAAGATAAGGTCAACCAGGGCTCAAATTCTAGCTCTGCCCCTGCAGGCCAGTGACCCTCTGTGTGTCCCTCGGTTTCTCGGTCTGGAAAATAAGACTCATCTATCCACCCTACAAGCCTAGCCCGGGGCTGTGTGGCAGTGTGGTGACTGTGCTCGCTACCCGTTGGTGGCACCGAGATTCCTTCATCATGGTGGTGGGGACAAAAGTTTTTTGTCACAGCTTCCAAGTCCTCCGCCAAGCCACTACTACTTGCTTCCAGTTGGGTTCTTTGGGGGCAGTTTCTTCCTGTCATCACTGACTTTCCAAGACTTCGAAGGGACCCATCAGCAACTCTGGCCCCAGGAGGCGGGATGCAGTCGAGGGTGGTCAGATCTCCTGTGATCGGCCTTTCATCTTTCTGCCTCAGTGGGAATGTCAGCCACCCATGCCCTGGTCCTGGCCCAGCTGATCTGTTCAGGAGCCCGGCAGGGCATGCATGCCTTTGTCGTGCCCATCCGGAGCCTCAAGGACCACACCCCACTGCCAGGTAAGCCTTGCTGCTCCAGGTCGACCTTTTCAAAAGTAGGTCCTACCCACTTGCCCGGTCCAGAGACCCCAAGAGGTTCATGGGAGAAGCTGGTGGGTGATTTGCACCAGATCTGCATGTCTGATATCAGCTTGCACACCTGCAACACGCATACCATGTATGTGCCTGGCACGCTGAGAGCACTTGACTGACAGGAATTCCCATTTCCGCTCACCCTCAGGAATCACAGTTGGGAACATAGGGCCCAAGATGGACCTGAACCACATAGACAACGGCTTCCTGAAACTGAACCATGTGCGGATCCCCAGAGAGAACATGCTGAGTCGCTTTGCACAGGTCAGAGGCCTTGGGAAAATATGAATCTGTACTGGCTTGAGAGAAGGCCTGCATTTTTTCATGGTTGCCACCAGCTCCCCGTGAACGTCTGCAAAACCAAGTTAGGTTCTGGGCTCCCACAGAACAGGATAAAATCCAGCCTAGGAATACTGTGGTCTGGGATTGAGGATGAACCACAACTAGTCACTGAACAGCACCCACCAAGTACTGGCAGAAGACTTGGGAGTCCCCTGCCCACCAGCTGTTCCCTAGCTAGGTGAAGGTGATGGGGCAGGTTGGGGGGCCTGGTGGAAGACCTGTGAACCAGGCTATGGAGCTAACAGGGAAGCATTTCCTGTGTGTCAATGATTGCTGTGGCTGTACCAAGGCCTGCAGGAATGGGGGCCTGTGGTTATGGGGGTGCCTGCAGGCTGGAGGGCCTTGGCTCGGATCCAGCACCTCTCTTTGTTTCACACAGGTCTTGCCAGATGGCACCTACAAGAGAGTAGGGACGGCGCAGAGCAATTATCTGGGCATGGTGGTAACACGGGTGCAAGTGCTGCTGATCGCCATCCTACCCGCCCTGAAAAAAGCTTGTGTCATCGCTGTGCGCTACTCAGTCATCCGCCGCCAGTCACCTCTCCGGCCCAGGCAAGGAACCCCAGAGGCTGAGCGAGGCAAATGTGACTGCTATTCAGTTTCACAAGGCATCCAACAATCCCTCTAACTGGGCCAGGATCCTGGGGCAGATCACACCAATGCACAATACCCGCACGCGTACACACACACACACACACACATTCTATTCAAACCTAACTCCATCTAACTGGGTAGGTAGAGTCTCTGGCTCCCTCTGTCCCTGCCACGCTGACTGGCTGGATCATCTTATCTCTAATCGGTATCTTCCCCCATGGGGCTCAGTGCAAGCACGTCTTTCATCCCACACCACATGATCTGGCTTGGGCTATGTCACAGTTTATTTATATGTTACCGATGTGACTAAGAACCCAAACAACTGAGAGGAACAAGGGGATTTATCTTTGCTTACAATTAACCTTTACAGTTCATAGTCCAACTTGGTGGGAGAGTTCATACAAACACCGGGAGCTGAGGGAACTAATCACACCACATCCACAAGAATTGCTGAGAGAGAGGCAAATTTCCTCACTTGCCAGATTGCAAGTCTACCAATGTGTTCCAAAGTATGCCAAAGTATGCCGAACTCCTGAACTAGCTCTATTCTACCTACCCTGGGGCTGGGTTTCCTTTCATCAGTTAGACAACCCCGTAAGGCTTGCCTTAGAGCCTCAACTATTAATTCTCCACACGTGCTCAGAGCTCAGTCTTCAGTTGTCAAGTTGACACCTATATCTAACTAGCACACATTGTTGGTTAAGGTCCAGTATGTCTATATGGCTGTGATCAGCCAGCGAGTCTAAGTCTCTTGCCAAGGCTAACTGTTATTGGGTTGTGTCTGGAAAAGCATAACTACCTTAGACTAAACCCTTCTGTCTGACTGTAGCTGTCAGTGCCTGGCTGTGGTAAGGCTACATCTCGATCCCTTTCATTATGCCTCCTCACATCTTTCTTCATAGTTTCCTTCTATGTTGTGGCGCAGAATGATAAGGCTCTTCCATGCTGTGTGCACCCACATACATGCACTTGTACACATGGGGACACCAGTTAAATCTCACATTTGGATATGTCCCAAGTGGACACACCCCTCCAGCAGATTGGAGAACAGAAAACAGAGCAGTGCGGGTCAAAGCACGTGACTTGCAGTACTGAAGGCGGGTTTCCTCTCAGCCCTGCTGCCTGATAAGATTCCCCGGAGTCTTATGTTCCACCTGTGCATAGTGACATCACTTGGATCGAGCTTGAGCTTACTCGACCCCTAAACCTGGTGTTGTCTAATCCCAAGAGTCCTAGGGTTTGTGACAGTCTGGCAGAAAATAGGCTGCGGACAATGCGAGGCACCCCCTTCCATATCTATGTATCTACATAGAAGTAACAAGAGCAGAGTTTGAGAAATGCAATTAGCATGCCAGGCCTGTAGCCCAGGGCCTTATGGCAAACTCATAACAGCCTCAGTATGGGAGCTGGACTCCTGGATCCCAGGCTGAGGGCATTTCCTTAGAGGGTAGAATGGGGGGGGGAGTGGCAGTGGTGGCAGTAATAAAGCAGTGGTTGCCAAGGGCCGGTAGCCTCCAGTCTGGGCTGCAGAAGTGTCCTGAGGATGATTCTGAATACAGGTTGGTTGAGGAGGAGCTGCTGCCTAGCAACACTCTGGCTTCCCATCAAAGTCACCCCCTGTCTCAGCCCTCGCTCACTCAGGTCTCTACACACAAGACTAGAAGACAGAAAACAGTCATAGGCTCATGTCAGTCTTGCAGACCATTCCTCTGGTCCCAAGTTCACAACCTAAGAACTGTTTTTTGGTATTTTTTTTCCTTTCATCATTCTTGATACTTTATTTGTATAAACTCATTAATTTTAGCCACTATTAAGCAAACGGAGGTATAAAGAAGTCTAGTAAGTTGGTATCACCTAGCCTTGAAGGAACGTGGTAGGAATTCAAACTCATTCAACATATGCCCTTGGTATTCACTATACTCTTAGCCGCTCTTTAAGAACAACAATAAGGGCTGGAGAGATGGATCAGGAGCTAATACTCTGCCTTCCAAGCAAAAGGCCCTGAGTTTAGTCCTCAGGTCCCTGTCGGTGGCCTGAACTTTTGGCCTTGGTGGGTAGAGTCTGGGAAATCCCAGAGTGAGGCAAAAAGGAAATAGAAGCAATTCAAGATGATTCCCAGAGTCATCTTTGGTCCTCCACAGACGCAGACACACACGAACACAAAAATAGATCGATTAGATAGATGATAAATAGAGATGGATAGATAGATGATAGATAGATAGATAGATAGATAGATAGATAGATAGATAGATAGAATAAAACTTTCAAAAAGAAGAGCAATAGCACAAGCAATATGATCAGTAGCATCAGAGATACAGACTTGATACTGGAAAGATGTTAGGGAGTGATAGAGAATCTAAATTACAATTCTCATTTTTAGAAATAACAGCTAGGTAATTCTTTTTCTCTTGGAATAACCAGACATTAAGCCTCCCCCCCCCCTTAAATTAAGTATCCAGTTAAGATTTCATTTTTTAATTTATTAACTTTATTTATTCTTCAAATTACATTAAAGATGGATTTATGTGTTTTCATCCCCCATTACCTATCCCCACCCCACATATCCCCTCGCCCTTTCCATTCTCCCCTACCAATCATTTTCCTGCTCCCATATCTCCCTAACTGTTTTTCTGAGTTCAACACATGTTCCAGGACCCAACAAATATGTATAGGCAGCAAAAGGTCATGAGTTCAAATCATCAACACTCCCACCTGATCCTTGGTTTGTGGATCATATTTTTTCAGGTTTTAGGATAACATAGTTGATTGATATGATAGGGTGCAATTTTGTAAGCATACCTTCAGGAGGCTGAACCCCAGAAGTGCGTCAGTATTTCTGCAGTGAAATGTGTGGATGTTCATGTTAGGCAAGACTAGAACACAGAAGACAGTCATAGACTCAGGTCAGTCTTACAGGAAAAGGCACTTGCCCTTTCTTAAGACCTTCATGGTGACGGGAATATGGGAAATCACATATGTCTTGGAGAGACCTTCCAAACTGTCTATGTCCTTTCCCCTCAGTGAGCCAGAGGCAAAGATTCTGGATTTCCAGACACAGCAACAGAAGCTCTTTCCTCCGCTCGCCATGTGTTACGCCTTCCATTTCCTGGCCATCAGCCTCTTGGAATTCTTTCACAGTTCCTACAGTGCCATTCTGAACAGAGACTTCAGCCTCCTACCTGAGGTACCTGCTGGCTCCTGGGGAGCAGCTGCCAGGGGCGGGGGTTAAGACTGTCCCAGGTATTGGAAGTAGCCAGCTCCCCTGGGCCCTCACTCACCACTTTCCCCAGTCTCCCAACACCCTCGGGCATCAGGGTGAACATAAGTCCACACACATGTGGTCCTAGAAAGTCTGATATCCAACCACCATGCAACAGAAATCCCAAAAGTTCCAAAGCCAAGTCACATGGAACTCGCTTGATGAGAGTTGGACCTGAACTGAACCAATTTATTCCCCAGCCACAATTGCAGCAGAAATATTAATGTGCTCAAATCACCAAGGTCCCCAGAGCCCAGTGTGGGAATCATGTAAACACGCCTCCCGTGCTCTGCTTTGCCTTTCTAAAATCCAAAACACGATCCCAATTCTGGGACACAGTAGGGCCCAGATATAGCTCTGTCTACAACTTGCAGAGCCTCAGAGAAGACACTGTGGCTTACATGCATTTTTGGTTAGTCTACCTGAGAACTGTGCTTTTTTTTAACTTATTTATCCTTTCATAATTTCACACACACATAAATGTACTTCGATCTTAATCTCTTCCCAAACCAGCATTTTCAATGCATTGCTTCCTTCTTTTCCTTTTTGGCAGTACTAGGAATTGAACATAGGATCTCATCTCTGCTAGGCAAGTGCTCAACCACTGAGCTACAAGCCCAGCCCTCGCAATGCAAAGCATTGCTTCCTTATCCTTCCAATAGCATCCACCACTTATATCCTAAGTTTGTAGATGAGGAAACAGAAGCACGTGTAAAGGGACGTGACCTAGATGAATAGTGGCTTCAAGAAGCAGAACCTCAAGCCAGGCTCGCCGCCTGGTAACTTCTCTGTCATAATCGCTCCGGCTGCTATAACACACATTTATAACTAGTGGCTTCACAGGACAAAAATTTATTTCTCCAGTTCTGGAGATGTCCGGCCTCATCACAGTACCACCGTTCGGCAAGGGTCTTCTTGCGGGTGGTGATGACAATTGCTGTTTCAACACAGGTTTTGGAGAGGACATGCCAACCAGGCAGCCTACCATTCTTCATGAAGTCCTACCTCCTATCACCATCACCCTTGAGGGCTCAGATTTCAACATGCGAGCTCTGAGTGAACACCCATGACACCCTCCTACAACCCAAGCAGTGACTGATGGTGGGCACACGTCCTTTAGCCCAGTCCTCCAAGTCACTGCTTCTAGCAAGCTCCCCAACTCCTGTGGGGCGATAGGGCCAATCTAGGCAGCCCCCATGTCTGGAGACACAGGTTTTTCTTCATTCCTATTGCCCCTCACTGCCTGACAAGATGGGCCTATGAGACTGTGCCACAGAGACTATGAGTCTGGGTGGGCCACAACTGCAGAGTCTCAGCCTTCTGTCTCGTGAAGCAGTGAACCAAGGAAACCTTTCACCTGAACTGCGTGCTCCCTAAGTAGCAAGCCCGCTTAGTACCACAGGGCGCTGACATCTCCTGCCCCCCACCCCTTGTTCTCACAGCTCCACGTGTTGAGCACAGGTACAAAGGCCATGATGTCAGACTTCTGTACAGAAGGAACCGAGATATGCCGCAGGGCCTGCGGGGGCCACGGCTACTCACAGCTGAGCGGTCTGCCGACACTGGTCACCCAAGTGACAGCCTCCTGCACCTACGAGGGCGAGAACACGGTGCTCTACTTGCAAGTGGCCAGGTAAAAGCCAGACCCGCACCTCACCTCTGGGAACCCCTCTAAACTTGTGTTTGCATCTCTTGGATACCCATGAAGGGGGCAGGCTTCGGGATGTGTGGAGAATGTCCAAATCCCACAGTGGGTCCCCCATCTTCCTTAGACAATAGCCTCACTCTTCTCCCTGGGCTCCAGCTTCTCCCAACCCTACTTCTCCATGAACACTCGGAGGGAACGCTCAACATCTAGATCTTTCTCTTGTGTAGCAATGTCCCCTGGCTTCCCACTGCCTGAGGAAAACGTGACCAGCCCACACTGTGGCATTATGGCTGTTCCGACCCAGCCGCTGCCTCGCACCTGGTACCCACCCTGCTCTCCCAACATCCTGCCTCTGCCAGCTTCACACTTGCTTCTCCACAGGGCCTTGCCCTGCTCCTGTCGCCCAATATCGACTCTTTTCTGTAGCTATCTACGATTTTTTATTTAACTTTTTAGCCGTTTCCTAGTTAGTCCAGGAATTCCTTGAGGGCAGGCACTTTCCTAACTTGAGCACTACGGTATCCCAGGCTCATCACAGAGCACACACAAAAGAGGCTCCATCCTTAGAGGAAGGAGACAAAGCCAACATCCTCCAAGCAGGCAGTTTGGTGTCAACTGTCTCTGAGGATTTAATTCTCTCATACTCATTCATCTGTATGCAGAGAGAGATGAATTCACTGGTATATATGGTATGTATCATTTACTGGTAAAACGTCATGTTTTTAAATGATAAAAAGATGTAATGGTGAGCATTAGTCACTCTGTGTCCTCCTGCATGGCACCTAGCAGATCAAAAATATCTCATTCAGGGCTGGAGAGATTGCTCAGGGGTTAAGATTCTGCCTCACAAGCAGAAGGTCCTGAGTTCTGATCCCAGATTCCACGTTGAAAACATCAGGTTGAGATGGTGGCAGCAGCATTTTCGGCTGGTGGAGCCTGGGAAATCCCAAAGCAAAGCAAGAAGGAGGTAGAAACAATCCAGGATGAGTCCTGAAGTCATCCTTGGTCCTCCACAGGGACACATGCCCCACAGGCTAAATAAATAAGGTTTAAAAAAATCTCATTCAGCCCCACATACTAGAGCAGCAGGACCATCCTCATTAAGAGGTGGAGAAACCGAAGCTTAGGCAGGCCCAGCCACCTATGGAGGTCCACCCACCTATGGAGGTCCACACTGGTCTCCGCAGAGCTGGTGGGAGCCCAGGGTCATCCGTGTACGGCATCTCTAACCAACCCCTGGATTGTCACACAGAGGCAGCTCGGAGCCACCTATGGCTCTCCCCCTCGAGTCAGCACTATTACATGAAGCTTCCTTTTTCTACTAAGAACATGTAAATGTCACACTCACTGTGCAAGCCACCCAAATCCCCAAGTCAGATCCCGGCAGATAGGATGCTGTTTGCGTAAGCCTCACAAAGGTTTGTGTTCCGGATCTAAGATGTCTGGCCCAACTCCACAGCCTTGTCTAACCTGTTAAAGAAACTGGGATCTTAGCTATGCCTCATCGAGGGCAGGGAGATTGGCAGTGGAGAGTGGCCATCAGGAAGAGACTGGGCAAAAGCCCCCATTTCCTCACCTGTCTCCACCCTCACCCCCTAGGTTTCTGATGAAGAGCTACCTACAGATTCAGGTGTCTCCAGGCTCCACGCCAAAGTCCCTTCCTCAGTCTGTCATGTATCTCGCCACGCCTGATCTGACCAGGTGCCCAGCCCAGACACCAGCTGACTTCCTCTGCCCAGAGATCTACACCACAGCTTGGGCACATGTAGCAGCCAGGTGAGCCCACACTGGAGGTCAACGTCCTGGCCAGGGGTGAACCTCCTCCCACAATGGGGCCTTTGAGGTTAGCTGGGTAGACATTTAGTGGACACTCCTGTAAACTGTTCCCATCCCCAGCCTCCTCCTGGCCAGCTCAGCTCCTGGCACCACCAGAGAGGCGGGGTGGGGGAGTAGCATGGGGGTGGGGGGCATCCCTTCAGTCATCAGTCATGATCATTTCTTTGTCCTGATCACAGTGGTAGTAGGACATTACCTCTCTGACCAGTGAGAGGAATTTTTTTAAATCTTTAGGTTCCTGTGATGATTTCTAATACAACAAATGTACCCATTGTAAGTACTATAAATATTGATATGCAAGCCAATACCATCAAGTAAATCAACATTGGAGATTTAAAATATCAGATTATAGATAGATATTCAAAATTTCGACTATACTTGGGATAGAATGGAGTCTCATAGGGTCCAGAGAATATATTCAAAACCAAGGATTCAGGCATTCTGTCATTCAACAAATATCTTCAACTATGTATAAGAAATGACCAAAAGCTGGGCTGGAGAGATGGCTCATGGGTTAAGCCGCTGCCTCAGAAGGAGAAGGTCCCGAGTTCAGATTCCAGATCCTACGTAAAAATGCCAGGCAGAAATGGCAGCCGTCTGTATTTCCAGTCCTGGAAGGTGGAACCTGGGAAACTCCATAGCAAAGCAAAGAGGAGGTAGAAGCAATCCAGGTTGATTCCCGAGGTCACCCTTGGGTGTCTACGGACATACACAGTACTCTCTGATACACACAGACATACACAGATGTACTCATGAGTGCATATGCACGTGGATTTATGCACACACACAAGATTTAACTATCTATAAAGGAACCATCTAATGCTTGCTTAAACTGAAGTCCCGAAAATTGGAGAAACCATTTTCAGCATGCATGAAGGTTGAGTTTTTGCTTGTTTTATATTAAGAAGTTAGTAATTATGATCACAAGTGACTTGGGTCATCTATTTATTTATTCTACCAACATCTTTAAGTGCCTACAATATGCCAAGCACTGCCCTACAAAGTAGAAATCTATCAAGGAGTCAGTCTAATAAGAACCCTGAGTTCACAGAGCTAACATTTCACTTGGGGGACCTGAGGACGGGCAAGTAAGACAGCTGGGGAGTTAAAATGCCACCACGCACCTCCTTGCCTGGAACTCAATGTGCCATCTTCCTCTAGTCCCTGACAAAGCAAAATAAATGTTGCTTAATAAGCAGTTTGCTTTGCAATCAGATTCCAAGGGTCAGGCGGAATAGAAACAGGAATAAAGGTTAATTTCATGGCAAATGACTAACTCAGTGTTTGGGAGGACAAGAAGATTTTGTTTTTAGGTCCCTTAAGTAAACCTGAAGTGGGCTGATTTTGACTGATGGACCTCATTAGCCTTTGAAGAAAAGCTCCCTGCTCAACCCACAGAAAACCAGTGGTTTATAGAATGGTTTATAGAATGGTCTGAAACGTCTAGTATAGGGATGCTCCTGGCCCCTGAGTTCCTAAGGCTTAACATGTGGTTATTTAAGCTGGGTGTGGTGGCTGAGATAAGAAGACCCAGCGTTCTAGGCTACTCTGGACTACACAACAGGAACCCATCTCAAAAGAAAAGAGAAACCCTGGCCCCGTTCCTTACAAGACATGTGACCCTGAACAAGTTATTTAACCTCCCTTAGACTCAGTTTTTCTCACTGGAAGCCAGAAATACCTGTTCTTGAAGAGATGTTTATGAGGCATTTTAGCTTTATGACATGTACGAGGTCAACAAATGATTTCTCAGGGACCCCTGCAGCCCCTCCATTTTCTTTCCCTCTCAGTTGGGATGTTGAACTTCTTTCTCTGGCTTCCAGGCTCATAAAGGACGCAGTGCACCACATGCAGACTCTCACGCGGTCAGGGGCTAACCAACACGATGCCTGGAACCAGACCACTGTCAGACACCTGCAGGCTGCTAAGGTGAGTGGTGGTTCACCAGCTGGGGCTCTTGGTTCTGCTTCCCCAGGCAGACTGCATAGCCCCGGCTTACATAGCTCCCCAACCCTGGTGCACGGTGACTGCCCTCATTTCACATCCAAGGCTTTAGTCCAGAGTATTTTAATTAAAGGACTTAACTCCCAACAATCTTGCTGGCAGCTCTTGTGTTGAGGGTGGAGGCAGTGCCATTGGATTTGCTTCGGGTTGTTCCAATATTTCCTCCCAGACAGAAAAACAGGTCAAGTCTCCCCTGAGCCCCACAAGCAAAGCTTGGATGTCTGATTCAATTTCCATTGTTGTGTTGGTGCATAATTCACCGTCAGTCAGCAAATATTTGAGCGCACTCTATGCCAGCACTGGGTGTTCAACAACAGACACACACACATCTTATACACCGAGCTACAATCAAGGAGGTGCCCGGATGGGAACTGTCTGTTGTGGGGCATCTGGGCAGGGCGTGTGGCTGGCTATGCCCCACAGGGAGTCAGAAGGAATTCCCCAGAAGAAAGCACAAGTGGGCTAGGACTTCAAGGACACACTGAGGATAGCCTGGTGAAGACAGGCCATAGGGTTTGGAGAGGTTTCCCGGCAAAGGGAGCAGCAGGAACCAAAGAGAAACCAAGAAAAAACCAGATGCTGGATGCAGTACAGTAGAGGGGAGTAGAGAGGAAGACTGAACCAAGGTGAGGGAGGCAGGTAGGGGGCTAGAGAGAAAAGAGAGGGGAGACCCGGAGACTGCCGTGTCACTATCAGATCTTCTTTAGATCTTCTTCTGTCTGCCACGGGAAAGTGTGTACCAGGAGAGTGAGTGGGGCTTCATACTAGAAGAGTCATGCAAGCTTGCAGGAGGAAGAAAGGCTGAAGGATGCACTGGCAGTCGCCGTGCCCCAGGGTGAGATCCCATCATGAGCATAGGAGAGGGTATGGGAAGAACTCAGGAGACGCAGAGCTATTGCAGTGACAGGAAGAGAGACAGGCCCAGAGTCATGAGGGAATGAGGTAGAATGCTTCCGAACCTTGAGCAACTAGGATGTGCTGACAATTTGGAAGAGTCAAGGCCTTGGCCTTGGAAAATGGCAGCCACAGAGCAAGGCAATGGTGTCTGCAGAGGACAGGACTGGTCAGGTATGGGTGCCAGGTGACCCAAACCTGCCACCACATTTTCCAGGCTGGCGTGAACCCTGTAGCCAGTCCTCAGTTCCTGGCTGTGCTAAGTGCACCGCCTGCTGTGCTAAGAGCCCTGTCTACCCAGGTCGCACATTCTCATCAGACCTCAAGAAAGAGACCACATTTACCATTGTTCATTTGCCCATTTTCCAGCCTTCTGTTTCCTGTCTTCAGAGCACCAGCCGCTGCTTGCCAGGGCTCCGTCATTCATCAGCACACGAAAGCCCATGAGGGAAGCTAGCAGAATCTCCTGAGGGGGAGGGCACACAGCTCAGAGGGGTGAAGCCCCCGAGGTAGAAAATGGCCGAGTCAAGATGCCTTCCCATTCCACTCACCACAAAGTTCAGTTGTGTCTTCAGAAAGCCTTGGTGTGCTCAGTGAGTCTCTTACAGGGGGCATTAAGGGCAGGAAACTCAGTCAGCCTGAGGGAGAAGAACAAGTTCTCCTGACTGGCATCCTGGAGAGGTAGCCCTCAAACTGAGTCTCTAGGGTCACAGGAGTAAAGGCATTCTGCACTTTCTGTGCTTGGTGGGGTCGGCTGCTCTACAGAAACCCCAAGCCTCCAGGTCCCATCCAGAAGCCATGTATGAGCAAACACACGATGACTGCAACTTGATTGGGGAGGGGGTGTAGGGCAGTATTAGAGGGGACAAGATGTGGGCTAAGTTTTGGTCCCAGCTCTGGATGTAACATGCTGATGTGACCTCAGTCACTCTCTTCCCTCTGTGTCTGACCTTCTCAGACTGTAAAACAAGGGGCACGGAAGAGCCTGTCGGGTGGCTCTGGTCCTCTAATCTCAGGCCCAGGACCACCGGAGCAAAGGCTGGTCTCCACGCAATCCCCAGCCGCTTCGGCAGCTGTGACAGTAACCGTAACAGACGAGATAACAAGCCTGGTATGGAGTTTATGGCCCCACGTGCTGGACATATAACTTTGGACAAGAAACTTAGTACCTTAGATAGCATTATTATGAAGGGTGAACAGAGAGAGAGAGAGAGGAGAGAGAGAGAGAGGAGAGAGGTGCCCAGCACATGGCCTTCTCCCACCTCCAGGCCTGTATTGAGACCATATGTTCCCTCTGGTACTCACCCTTCTTTCCTGTGCAGATACTTAGAGTTCTGAGAACCTGCAGAGATGGCCCCTGGATTAGAAAGGGCAAGCAGGGTCCTCAAAACAGAAGTGCAGGACCCCAGTTTTGCCGACCCAGATGCAGTCGGCTGCCCTGTGCACTGCTGGTCTCCCATCTCCAACAGCAACGGCCAACCCAGCACAACTGCGGGGCACCAGAGCTAACTGCTAAGTGAACTTCTTAGCACCTGGGCGTGGCCTGTCTGTTCCCTCACTCCGCCCTATCGAAGACTGCATGACTCCGTATCCCTCTCAATGCCTCGGTGACCTGCACCTCAGACTCCCACGGTTCTCCAGCACCTCAGCCTCAGGAAAGCACGGCCTGGCATTTGAAGCTATCCCCGTCCCCCTCTCTTGCCCTCCTGGATGAGCTCTTCTGAACCCAAAGCACACTTTGGCCTCTTAAGTCTCGGCCAGGAGCTTGGGCATTGCAGGGGACTGTTAGAAGTACAGTCTCGGGCCTGCCCAGGACCTGCACTCCAAGGTGCCTAAGGGAACCCTGAGAAGTGCTGCCTCAGCCCCCCCCCCTTCCTTGCAGAACTCACAAAGCTACCTGATGAAATAATCTCTACCTGCACCGGCCCTTGGTAAAGAAAGAACATTCAAAATGTTTAACGGTACTGGAAACTAGAACAAGAACCTAAAAAAAGGGGGGGGGGGAAGGAAAAGATCAATAAGGAAGACATCCAATAAACCTATAGGTAGGAAGACAGTACATTAAACTGCTCTGTAGGCAGCTGTTATTATACCCATAGAATGGGCACTTAACGGTGGAAACATTTGTGTCTAAAACTGGATGAGTGAAGGGAAATGCACAAATCAGTGGAGTGGCCTGAAGAGAGGTAGCTTGAGGTAACTTGATATACCAGGAGGCCTGAGCACCCACAGGAGTAGACAAGCCAGATTGTACCCTGGGGTCCATAAAAGAAAGAACACAGGCAGAACACAGGGAAGGAGTAGGAGGGAACGGTGAAGGGAAGGGAGGAGATGGAAGGGAGGGGTGAGGGAGGGAAACTGGGATGAATACTCAATATGCTTGTAAAAGCAGAAAAAATAATTTAAAGAAAACAGGGCAGGAGAAGTAGGGTCCTGAAGGCCTCCCACAGAGTCAGGCTTTCACTGTCTAGTTGTTGCGCTGAGGAGAGTGGGGGGACTCCTCCAAGAAGGAGACGATCCGGCTGAGGGACCCTCACTGAGTGGGTGGCAGTGGTCACTTGCCCACTGGAACACAGTGAGTGATTAACACAGTCCATAGAGCTAGATGGTTGCACACGGACTAGAACAGCACTCTCGTCCCAAAGGGGCTATTCTCTGGCTAGAACAGATCTCACACATTTGTCAAGCCTTTACTTTCTCACCCACGATGCACAGCAAAGCCTGACAGCCTTTTCTTGAGAAAACTGAAGCTGCCCTCCACATCCCCCAGGCTAGCTTCCAACATTCCAACATGCTCTCTCTCCACTTTTGAATATTCTAGAAGCTGCCCCAAGAGACTAGTTTCATATCCCACCAGCTCCCAACACACACACACACACACACACACACACACACACACACACACACACACACACGTACAGTAGTCACACCACAGAAAAGACTCCTCAGACCAAGAGCCAACAGGAGAAAAGGCGGCCGTCAGCCCTCCGGGAAGCACATTTCCTCCTGCGATCTTGCCAAGCCTCCAGGGTGACTCATGGAGCTGGAGATCTGAACTCGGGGGCTAGCACATCTTGTGTCTTTGCAGGCGCACTGCTACTACATCATGGTGAAGAGTTTCAAGGAAGCGCTGGAGAAGCTGGACAACGAGCCGGCCATTCAGCAGGTGCTCCAACGCCTCTGCGACCTCTCCGCCTTACACGGCCTCTTGACGAACTCCGGTGACTTTCTGCATGACGGCTTCCTGTCTGGGGCCCAAGTGGATATGGCGAGAACAGCCTACCTAGACCTGCTCCCTCTGATCCGGTGAGTGGCTGGGCCTTTAGACCATGTCAGCCTTCAGGGTAACCCTAGGGCCTGGTTCACAGGTCAACTTCAAACTCCAAGACTTTGCTAACTTTGGAGTCTGGAAAGATTGGTACCCTAGCAAGATTACATCAACATTAAAGTAAAAGAAAAATATGGAGAAAATCAGAAATTAAAAGTTAGGTACCTCAACTCTTTGATCCTGTCAAGAACTATCTAATAAATAGAATAAAAATAGAGGGTGCTACATGTAGGTATGATTAGTAACAGTCGTGATCTTAACTAATGTTCAATGAGCACCCGTGTTCCAAGTGCCATACCAAAAGCCTTATACATATCATTTCATTTAACCCATACAGCCTTTGACTTGGAATTTATTTTACTGGGAAGGAAATTCAGGTCTACAGGAGGTAACATATCTAGTGTTGCACAAGCAGGTGAAGGAGGCAAGAATACTCCCAGGCCACTCTGAACACTGAGCATGTACCCTTTAACCTGTGTGTTAAGGTCAGGGCACTGTTACTTCATACACATCCCTATCTTTATTGAACATGCTTTAAGCAAATTCTTATCAAGTAGTTAACCTACTTCAATACTTCTTTAGATTTAAGATATTTTCATTGTTGGTCAATAACTCATATGGATTCATAAGGCAAGAGGACAAATACTTTTGATGCAAATAAATGGATATAATAACAATCAAAGGTCATGAAATGCTTTAAGAATTGCTTAAGAACATGTCAAAACCAAAGTCTGGCCTGACCACAGTGGATGAAGAAACAGATACTAAAGTCTTATGTACCATCGTCAGGGAAATAAAAAATGCCTAAGCTTAAGAACACAATCTTTCTGAGACTTCACTGGGCAGAAAGTATGATGCCTACTATGATGTGTGGTGTGACTTTTCTCCTGGTGCCCCTAGTTCTCATTAATAACAATATATGATATTGCAAGCCATTCATGATTCTCACAGACAGTGATGGCTAATAAATTGTTTGTTCAATTAAACCATTAATGGTCAAAAATATATGCAATATAATTGTACTCCAGCCACTAAACTTACCCTGCTCTAGAAGGGCCCATTGGGGGATATCATCAAAAACATAATTATATACCACACAGGTCAAGCCAGATGTGTCTAACCTTCTGAAATGTTTGGCATTTCAAAAGCACATGAAGAAAAAGTGACCCAGCTACCTTAGCAGTTGATAAGACACAAGAGATCACCTTAATAGCTCATAAACATGGTTTGGATTTTTTTGTGTGTTGATCTTTTAATACACAGACTGCATCTCTAAGTGTTTTCCTGGCTCCAGAGACCTAAAGTTCAAGACAAACAGCACTGATGCAAGCTGCCCCCCCCATACATACACCCCAAACCCACAAATTGATTTACTTACATCATGGTTCCTAAGTTTGCTCCATGACCACATGATAATTGGGTTTCTAGCAGACTTCATGCTTTTAGCGGTTGAGTTACCTGCCTTCATTAGTTGTTATCTCCACCAGATTTTAGATGACAAATGAAGGGCGAGCACACTATTCTAAGTGACATCAAGAAGCAGCTTTCTGTGTGATGCTAATGGATGAATCCAAATGATTTTTAGTGATTTAAGTGATGCTAAAAACATCTACTGAGAATCTCTGGGTAAAATAAACACAGTAAACATATTCATTCACTTTTGTTCCTTCTTGGAATCCTACAGTAAAAAGATAAATAAATAAATAAATAAACAAACAAACAAACAAACAAACAAACAAATAAATAAATAGTTTCATGTAGCCCAGGATGTCCTCAAACCTGGTATGTAGCTGAGGATGACCTTGGATTTTTGACCATCGTGCCCTACCTCCCAGAACTGGGATTACAGGCTCACATCACCACACCCAGTTTTTAAGCACCCTGGGGGATTCAAGCATTCCAGGGTTCAATGGGTTAAGCAAATGCTCTGCTGACTGAGCTGCATCTCCAGTTCCTCAAGGGCTGGAATTTTTAAAGGCATCAACCTACAAGGAGGATAGGACACAAAATGAAGGTCAGAGGGGCACATGGACACAGTGAGTGGGAGACAGTTCAGCAAGAAACATGGGCAGGACAGTACTCTGGTAATGGCCAGCAGACAGGGGGCACAGGATACTCACCCCTGCCCCCAGTTCTGGTACAAGGGTAAACTTGGGGCACAGCTAAGGATGAAGATACCGGACAGAGACCAGGGACTCTGCAGGCCAACACTAACATCTCTCCGGCACTCTTCCTACTGATCCTAGGCTAGCAGCCAGCCTTGCACCCTGTACGCTGAAGGACAACAAAATGGTCCCACAGGGAGCCAAGAGAAAAGGAGCTAAAGGAAGCCAGAGTCTTATAATGATCTACCCACCTCACCTCACAAGGAGTCCCCACAAACAAGAGATTCTCCAAGTTTCTACTAGTGGGACTTGCTAATGCCCCTCTCTCAGCTATATGATCAGACACTTGGGAATCAGCAGGCACCAAAAGTATAAAAGTCAGAGACCAAAACTAGGAAGAACAGGCAACCTGAAAGACATAAGTGAACTTGCAGGAAAGACGGCTAAAAATGAAATTGAAAAAAGTAGTATCTTTGAAGAGTTATGAGAACATATTGCAAGCCATTATAAAAATGTCATTTAAGAATATTCGGTAATTTACATGTACTTGGTTTGGGAAGATGCCATAAAATTTTAAGTTAACCTCCATGCTGTAAATGTGTTTCATGTTTAAATAAAGGAAAAAAAATTTTGAAAGAAAAAGAAAAGAATATTCAGTGAGGACTGGAGAGATGGCTCAGGGGTTAAGACTCTGCCTTACAAGCAGAAGGTCCTAAATTAAAATCCCAGATCCCATGTAAAAAAAAAAAAAAAAAAAGCTCCAAGTAGAAGGGAGGCAGCCTGCACTTCCAGCCCTGGTGGGCGGAGCCTGGGAAATTCAGAGATGATTCCTGAAGAGAAGCAATTCAGGATGATTCCTGAAGTCACCCTTGGTCCTCCACAGGGACACACAATGCCCTATGATACACACACACACACACACACACACACACACACACACACAAATAAATAAATAAAGTTTAAAAAATAAACTTTTAAACAAGAATATTCAGAGAACAAAAAAGATGATTTTTGAAATTAAAAAATAGTAGTATAAATGAAAATGGATTGGAAGGTAAAATTGTAGAAACCTCACAGAAAATGAAGACAAAAATGTAAGAGAGATGTTTAAGGAGGACTGATGTTATCTGTTCATCACATGAAAAACAGATGCAGAAAGAGAAGACAAAGAAAAAACAGAAAGAGGGGAAATCAGTAGTAAAAATAATTCAAGAAAATACAGCTTGAATGAAAGTTAAGTGTTGAACTGGAAAGATCTGCAATGAATGCTGAGACGTAGGAAGAAGGGAACCTCAAATGTTATCTCAGTTTTCATGTGGTATTGAGGATCGAACTCAGGGCCTGGCATGTGCTAGTCACAGGTTCCACTACAGAGCTATACCTCCAGATCTCTACATGAGTCAAAGGACAAAGAAAGCCTCTTTAGGAGGATGAAGGTTAATAACACCTGAGATTGGAAAGGTTGGATTTGCAGACAGATTAGACATGGGAAGGGGGGGGATGAAGAGCATCGCCTACACTTAAGAAAAACTGGCAGGATGGACAGGAAAAGATCAAGAGTTTGTTTATGGATATAGTTCCTTTGACGAGTCTGTTAGAAATGTAGCACAGAAGGCAGGTAGGTGACACAGAAGGAATTAATTTGGAAGTGGCTCACATATGGTAGGTATTTAAAGCCATGAGAGATGATATCACAAGGAGTGAATGAATGAGAAGTCCTAGGACCCTCCAAAGATAGTAAGAAGACCTTGACAGGTATTTCAGTGGAGCAGTGGAAAGAAAAACCTGAATAAATACAGAGACAGAGACAGAGAGAGAGAGAGAACTGGAGATATGTAAGCATATACAGGAAAACCCTAACAAGTTCTGTCAAAACAGAAAGCAGGGTCTGTAGCCAGCGAGGCACAGCAGGCCAAAGCTTGCTTTGAGCTGTGAGAGAGGACAAGGAGTTTCCACACTGGTGAGAAAGACAGAACATTGTTGCCCAATCTGCGAGGGCAGAAAGCATCCAGTACACAAGGGACCGGCTGACTTGAGCCAGGAACCTGAAGAACCGATCTGTACTAAAGACAGGGCACCGTGTTTTATACTCAGAGCAGGAACTCACAGACATACCCTTACCGCTTCCCTCTATCACTGAAACAGGATGCAAAATCACCCGGGTAAGGCAGGCAAGTGGTGCAGACTTGAAGATGGAAGAGAACATATGAAATGATCACCTAGGAGAAGGAAAGTCAGGGAACCAGGGCAGTATGATTGGGAGGCAGCAGGTGGGCCCGCATGACTCTTAGGACACTAGTTTTAGGCTCATATTTCCTAAATAATCGAAAAAGTGGTGGCGTGACATCAGAGGCAAACAAGATAACTAGGGGTGAGTGAGCTTGACTACAGACGCATGACAAGGAAGAAAAAAGCTGCGTGTACTTTCAAGAAGAAGAATCCAGCGGAGCTTGGGATTGCAGTTGGGTATGAAAGGAAGGGAGACCACAAGGGGCACCAGAGATATCCAAAAGGAAGGACTGACAAGGAAGATGGGTGGTCTAAACAGGATTAAACAGGCACATGGCTCACGCCTTTAATCCCAGCATTGAGCAGCCAGAGGCAAGAGGATCACCACAAATGAGAAGCCAGCCTGGTCTACGCAGCAGGCTTCAAGCCACCCAGAGCTACAGAACAAGCCCCTGTTACAAAACAACAGAACCCAGAACTAGCCAACCACACTGAATGTCAACGACTTTGATGACATACAGTCATCATGATGTCAACACTAAATATTGCTCTTCAAAAGTGCAATTACATAATGAAGCAGGAAAGCCAAGGACTTGACGCATTGGGGGGAGACAGGAGTGAAGATAAGAGCTGCTAAAAGTAAATCCAGTCAGGTGTGGTGGTGCATGCCTGTAATCCCAGTCCCCAGCGGGCAGAGGCAGAAGGATTGCAAATTCTAGGTCAGCCTTGGCTGCTTGGTAAAACCCCGTCTCAAATAATAAAAAGAGAAAAGGGAAGGAAAGGAAAGAGAAGGGAAGAAATCCTTACTTTTGTAAAGGGGAATCAACAGACAATATCTCAACCAGGGGCCTCAGAAGTTGCTGCTGGCTTCACAAACAAGTACTTGGGAAATATTTGCATAAACATCAAAATATTAGTTAAAACGCTAAAACTGCCTCTGGGGCGAAGGGATGGAGAGACACTTGAAGACATGCTGGCTTCATATATGTACTTTCATGCATGCAAGCCCAGATTCTTCAAACTGCACATACAAAACTGGTTAAAAATTAAAACCAAACTAAAAGCTGACTGTTGGAAAGTGAATAATGATGTAACTTCTAATTACTCATCATGTGGGCTAATTAGATTCCTGCGAGTGATCTACAATACTCACACACTTGTTTCCTCTCCCAGGAAGGATGCTGTCTTGTTAACGGATGCTTTTGACTTCACGGATCAGTGTTTAAATTCAGCCCTCGGCTGTTACGATGGAAATGTCTACGAACGTCTGTTCGAGTGGGCTCAGAGGTCGCCAGCCAATACTCAGGTAGTTGAGTGAAAACACATTATAAATTATGTAGGAGAGCAGAGAGCAAGCAGTAAATACACATCCGTGTTTTTCCATTTTAATTGATTTCCCTTGGGCTGTAAAATGACTTGGCATAGCACATCTGTTTAAAATATTTTCAGACAATACATAAAAGAAACCAGGGGTGTGGCCTGGCAGGAGCTGAAATCAACAAGATGCCAGGCTAAGAAGTTGCAAAGAGATTTAGAAGGAAGGCCCTAAATCATGGTTTGACATACCCAAGGGCAGGTACACACAGAGGCAAACTGGCTTTTACCTTAATAGAAATAAGACAAATCACAGCAGTGGTTAAAACATCTTCTCTTCAGCCCTTTAGTTCATTAAAGTGAACATTCAGAGGTGACAGAAAGCTTCTGATCTGGGGCTGGAGAAGTGGCTCAGGGGTTAAGCCTCTGCCTTGCAGGAGGAAGGTTCTGAGTTCGGATCCTAGACCCCACGTATAGACGCCAGGCAGAAAGGGGGGGGCCTGCGTTTCTGGTCCTGGTAGGGCGGAGCCTGTCAATCCCAGGGCAAAGTAAACAAGTAAACAAGGAGGAGGTGGTTCCGGAATTTGCCCGTGGTTCTACACACACACACACACACACACAATTGAATAAATAAAAATAAAAAAAAAAGAAAGCAAGCTTCTGCCAGGAAAGCCATGTAAATGGGAATTACAAGGGCTAAGGGACAGGATCTCTAGCTGTTCTAGGAAGACACACCAGAACTCCCAACTATCTGCAGCGAGAAGAGAGGGAAGACTCACAAAAACTCAACTGTTTGTAGCTAGGGAACCAAACTCCACCCAACCACAGAGAAGGGTTAGGAGTGTCAATGGATAAACTGTATTTAGATTTTAGGAAGTAAATATTGAATGGCATATTTGATACACATGATGCAAAGTATCTATAGATCTATAAGTACACCAATTTTTTTTCAGTACAATGTATTTTAGTGAAACTTACTTTTCTATCTTCTTTAGTCCAATTTCAGAAAGGGTGTCTTAACAGCTCATTGAGTTGGCAACTTCCGGGCTTTCATTCACACTTAGCATGGTGTCAGACTTGCTCTAACAGTTAATATTCTGTCACCCCTTGGAGCTTAATTTAACACGATTATCTAAAGTTATAACAACCGGTTACCCTCGGGATGGTTGCCAGGTAGAGGCCAATCCAATTTAGCCAAACCCCACATAGAGAAAGCATCCTTTTAACTCAACAAAGAAATGTAAACAACTTACCTAAATGTGTTTTCTTGCTTGGTACAATTAGCCTACCTCTGGTGTGTTATTTTTCCCAATGTTTAGACCTTTCTTTTTGCAAATGTTTAAATCCTGGCATAAAATACAGCCATCTTTCCCAGGACTGCCTTTATACCATAATCAAAAGATAAACGTCTGCCTTTTGGTGCTCCAGAGAACCAACCTCCCATGTACACCTGTCAGCTAAATGCTGACATAGGGCTCAGACCTGTTCTGCTGGCAACTGAGGAAACATTCCAGCCCCCCAGATTCCTCATGGCTACAAAAGAACGCAGGGAGCAATCTTGTTTTCGTTTCCTTATTTTTTAAAGACTTCAATCTGTATAGCAGAACAGGCCTGTCCAAATGAAGGATGCCTGACCCATAGCATCAAGAGACTTGGTGAAATGTTGATGCACTTCCTCCCATTCACTGTTCTGGCTCCTCCCACGTGATCAAGGAAGGAGTCTCCACCTTCCTAACTCTGGCTCGAGATGTGATGCTTATGGAATAAACGAACATGGTTTTATGACAAAACACAGACACCACAGGCATTCATCACCCTGTCTTATGTCACTGTGCTTACACGTGACAGGTGCATTTCTTTCATGCAAGGTGGTTTAGTAACATGAGGAAACAGATGACTTCATTCCAGTCAATCAAAGAGACCCTTGGTCGACTGCCAGCACAGTCCCTGGCTCCCTTAGAAGTCATCAAAGCTTTCAGAATGTATTTTTTGACCTGTCATCATTTTGTAGCCACAATACACATTAGAAAAAGGCACATCACAGGTATTCAAAATAAGGTAAAGAGTAACCATATTGAAACATGCCCCGCAGACACCAAAGTATAAATGGGAATATTATTTCACTGATGTCTCTACTATAAGTCCTTGGCTGCATTGCATATCTTAGATTGACAGAGCCTCTTCCGTCTGGGGCAGGAATAATGTGCTCCCTTGGTTACTCTGTGATGTCTGCCCAACCTAGATGTTATTTCAAGTTAGTCTTTCCAAAGAAAACTGCCGAAGGCAGTTCCCGTCCCCATACAAAATAACATCTAAGTGATTCCCTGTGGAAGCAAGAAGGAACTGCTGGGGATAATTTCATATCAAGAATCTTTTAAGAGAGTGTGTCTCATGCACCCCAGGCTGGCTCCAAACTCACAGATGTACAAGAGATTAGCTTTGAACTGGTCTTCCAGCCTCTATCTCCCAAGGGTCAGGATTACAGATGTGCCCTTCTCACCTAGCAAGAATTCTATTCTCTCAGTCTTTCAGTTGTTCTATTGTAAAACTGCCCAAGGAGCAGTGGGAAGTATTAACCACGTATCCTGATTCATTCATTGTTATTTGGGGAATAGCTAACTGAATCCAGGCTGGTGTGGCAGGACCTGTTCTAGGGACTGAAGACACGAGAACCAAGGGTGTTGACCTTATGTTAAAGAACTTATAGTTTCATTGTAGATGAACAAAATGGAAATAAATATTATAAAAGATTTGGCCTCTGCGGTGAAGAATTCAGACACTGCATTAGAGAACAACAAGGAAAATCTATTCTGAATAGAAGTCTCTTACCTGACTCTACTTTCTGATTCCTTGCTTTGTGGTTCATGTTCGTTTCAAAGACCCTCAAAGAGTCATGGCATTTATCTGCATTAAGTTCCAAAAGTAAAGAGAAGCTGTGCTGTTTATTTTTTTTTTCATCAGCCACCTGCATGTACAATTTAGAATCTGCATAAGAAAAGAATGTCTTGTGGGGAAAAAAAAGTTGCACCATATGTTCACACAAGATGAATCTTAAAATTAAGAATCTTATATAATGTACATTTTGAAGTACTTAATTGGAAAGTAAAAGTCATTAATTCTAGCAGAAATATTATCTTAATAATGCATTTCTTTCTAAAAATAGGAGAACCCTGCCTATAAGAAATATATCCGACCACTGCTACAAAGTTGGAGCTCCAGGCTGTGAAACAACCAACTGTACCCCAGAAGCACGAAGCAACATACTATGGCATACGTATATACTTAAAACTTTTAAAGATATATTTTTTTTCTTTTGGACACGGTGTCTCAAATGCTGTATCTGTGGTTTAATTCACAAAAATCAAAACAGAGAGTGGCCAGTAGTTGCATTTGGTCTATGGAAGTTGGTCTGTGAATGTTCATTGCCATTAGACTACTTTTGAATATGTCTGAAATTCCCCACTGTTCATTTGTAGCACAGATTTGTTTAAATACTAGATTGTTGCTTTAGATACATCAAGAGTCAATAAACTCATTAGTTAACACTTGGGTCTTTATTATCTAAGGGATGCTCAGATCAAACTCAAAATCTGGTAAAATGTTAGCAGGTAGGTGTTTTAGCACTGAGCTAAACCTCTAGCCCACCAATTCCTTCAATGTTTGCCTTCAGGGTTAGGAGGGCGCGCGTGTACCCATATGCATAGTCCTCCAAAGGCATCTGAATGTGCTGTGATCTAAATAAAACAGAGTCCTAAGAATCCAACTATATATCAGTTTTTACAAGTCAACTCTTCTGTAGTAAAAAATTATAGGAAACCTCATAAAAAGACAGGACTATCTCAATTTATCCAAGTGTAACCAAGCTACATTTTTTCATAGCATTTCCAATTACTCAACACATATAAACCACTCAAAAATCAAAGGTGGAGGATATAACATGCTCAGTGATAAGAGCACATGCTTACATGCTTAATGTGCGTATGTTCAGTCCCCAACACTGAAGGGAAGAGGAACCTCAAAGTTAAATGCTATTTGACAAATTAAATTGAAAAAAAAATCTCTGCTACTTTTACTCATAAACAATGAGTAAACAATTACTCATTGTTAATAATTAGTAAAACAAAATTTACCAAAAGCAAGGTTACCTCCAACAAGGATGAGAAGAAGAAACTCCTAAGTTTTTCTTTTGCACAAACTTGGAAGAGGATCATTCCTCTTTCCACAATTGTTTGCAACCCAGATCATTTCACTTCATGGTGACTTCTTCTAGTTCTACAAGCACAGAACTGCTTTGGTTTTTTTAGGGAATCACCCATTAATTTGAAATAGGAGCCAATTTTCTAAATGGTGATGTCTTACTAGTTCACTGACTTAATGAAACCACAGCAACCTGTCACTGACATTGAGACATCCTAGTTCAAGATGGGGTAATTATAGGTTTCTGCACACATGTAATCTGTCAAATCTTAAAACGAATTTTCAGAGACATAGGCAAGAGTCAACATAAATAAATGTTCTCATCTTGAGAGAGAGAAAATTTTGGAATATTCTCATAAGAACAGAAAAAAAGAGTGACTTGCGTGCCACAGAGCCCAAAACTCAAGAGTCCCGCTATTCCTTCAGAAAACAAGGAATTATAAGACTTCCTTTTATATGCTGTTTAGCAAACTAGAAAGTCTCACCATAATTAACATAATCCTTCCTGTGAGTTACTTTCAAGACATAGATTCAAATGAACTACAGGCAGGGAGACTACAGTAAAATAAATAAAAGTGCATACATTTCCCTGAGTGTTTCAGAGTCTTCATTCACCCCAGAAATAAACTTAACCTTGATAATGACATACATTTATGGGCTACCACAATATATGAGAAGAAAATGGCTGGAGTCATTATGTCTCTGTGCTTACGATGAGCACATGAAATAATGAACTATATTTGGAGCTAACTACTGAAAATCTGTAATACCCATTAGAGCCCTGTTTAAAAATATTGGTAGAATTATGTTTACCACCCTTAGACAAAATTCGAATGACCCAACTTTGACAACACAACAGTTCTCATGAACTACAACCTAAGGTTCTGTCAGATCTATTACAAATGTGCCATGGGCAGGGTAACGGAGACATAAATAACACAGATTTTCAATGAAGAATATGATTTTTCTCCCTTACATAATAACCAATAAATACAACCTTAATTTCCATATTTCATTTTTTATTAAGTTTTTCTTTCCTGGTAAATAGCATACTTGGGAATTATACCGTACCAGGCATAAGATGTAAGATTTCTACCACAGGGACATTTTGTATTCAGAATCCAATATAAATATTTCTAGTCAGATATTTCCATGGCTACAGATATTTGGTTGCTTGATTTATATGCATAGAAAGAAACAGTTGTCATAACTGTAAAAAGCAGTACTTAACAAGTACCTTTAAATGATTGGAACAGTTTTCCTTTAACATTACAATACTGCTTACAGGTCTGGAAACTAGGTCACCCTACATGATATTTCAATTTTTCTCAAAGGCATCTTGAGTACTCTGCTTACTCTTTCACTCCCATATTTTTAGCCTTCTAGTTGAGTTAGGGACCATTTTATCAGAAACCATTTAGCATTGTAATAATAATAAAAAGCTCTGTTAAGGATAGATTTATACATCATAATGATTCTCAGATTTCTTTTTATAAAAAAGGTTTCTGGAGACTGAACAGGCACATGCATACTCGGGAATGAAACATGGAGTAGGCTGCTAACCACAATACTTCCTCCTGGTCCTCAATGCCTTCAAATAAATACAAATATTAAAAAAAAAAAAAAAGACCCACACTGTGATTTAAAAAACAAAACAAAACAAAACAAAAAACCAGCAGTCTCTTTCATTTCCTGAAGAGTCAGTTTCCAGGAACTTCTCTGGGGCTGGAATCAGTCATCCGTCTTCCGGGCCAGTCTACAGAAAGTCCAGTTGTGTTCCACTGTGTTCTCATTGGCCCGCTCACTCATGTGGTGCACCCGAGTGTTGCGGATCGTGAAGCCTTGCTTAGTGATGTACTCCATCAGGTGGACTCGGAGAGAGACCTCCTGGTGGTAATCACAGGGTCCAAAAGTAAAGGAGACCTGGCAGTCTCTAGTGTCCATCATGTGCTTGTTCCACTTGGTAAAATAGTTTGAGATGCCTTCTAGTAAGGAGTGGACCTTGGTGGTGATGGTCAGCTGGGTGATGATGACAGCCACGGGGTTGGAATACTTAGAGAGCTTCCGAGTGCTGGAAAGCTCTACGACCTCCTCGAAAGTATCCACAGGATACAAGGGCTTGGGGTCATTGAGACACTGGATCAAGGGCTCAATTTGGTAAAAATCTGCCTCTTTGCGCAGGAGATCGAATTCCTTAAAGTCCAGGGGTAAGGTCAACTCTGAAGTTCTCAAGAAGTTCAGGACGTAGCGGAAAAGAGGTCCGTCTCGATCAATGAAGTAATTGCCTTGAGGATCTCGGGCTGTGGGGAAGTCCCCCCCAAACATAGCTCCAAGCATGGAATCTGGGTACCGTGTCAACGTGGTGAGAGACGTTGTGTATAAGTGTCCACCTACATTTAACGTGACTGGGTCAGTCATCTGAAATTAAAAAAAAAATCAGCCACAATAAAGCTTTAAAAATATTTATCTCCTCAAATATTAAAATCTTAATTTTAACAAATTAAGAAAATAAATATTAATGAGAAAAGCTTTAGATCCCTTCCAGCTGTGATGTATTTGGTAAACCTGTAACACAAAATTTCAAAGATAGGCCTGCCCAGAAGAGGGGAACCAAGTGAGCTCTTAGCAGAAAGGATAAATCCAATCCTCTAAATCGGCCAGATATGACTTTCAGAGTCCAGAGCCAGGCCCAAGATCTACAGAGTTTTCAAAAGAGTATATATTGCAAAGAGAAAGGCTACACTGAAACATACTCAGTTTAGCTGAGTTTTTTATTTTCTGATTTTTAAAAAAAGACCTTTGGTTATCTTAATTTAACATAAGCTGGAATAACAATGATCTGATAGGAGTTAAGACTCTCCCTTGAAAGCAGAAGGTCCTGAGTTCAGACCCCAGCTCCCATATAAAAACATCAAGCAGAAACAACAGCGGCCTCTACTTCCGGTCCTGGTGGGCTCAGCCTGGGAAATCCCAGAACAAAGCAAAAAAGAAGTAGAAGCAATCCAGGATGATTCCTTAAATCATCCTTGGTCCTCCACAGGGACACACAGTACCCTTTAACATACAAACAAACATACACACACAATAAATAATAAAGTTTTAAAAAGTGATCTGACAGTGTAAGTAATCTGATAATGTAATAAAATATATTCAGTATTTCTTTGGGTTTCTCCCTCTCCTTCAAAAAAGAACAAGTCAGGAAATTTATTTTAAGTTTGTTTTTCTGAGATAGAGTCTCATGCAGACTAGTTTGACTTCACACTCAACTACATATCAAAGAATGACCTAGAATTCCTCAGCTCCCTGCCACTCTCTCCTGAGTGCTGAGATTATAGGTATAGGTCATAACATCCAGCTAGGAAATGTATTTGAAAAATAAAAAATTCAGGGCTGGGGGTCAGTACTGGGACATTTGCTTCATGTGCGTGACCATAGATTAAATTCCCTATACTGCCAAGATAAATAAAACTCTACATAAACTCAATCCTGGCAATTTTTTCATGGAAGTGATGGTTTCTTTTTTCTGTTCTTTTCTCTTCTGTGTTTCTGAAAGAGGATCAAGAAGTCCTTGAACTCAATTCTCCTACCTCCACCGCTCATGTGCTGAAATAACAGGCCAGTGCCACCTCATCAATGGAAATTACCGTTTCAAGCACCCAGCTAAAACACTCCATTTGATCAACACAATCTAGCTCCACAATCTAAACCCAAACCATCACCTACCGGAGAACTAAGGCAGCTTTAAAATTTCATTATCTGATGTAGTCTGACCTTCTCACAATAATACATACCTTCAGCTTTAGAAGAAAAAAAAGTCTTCAGATATTAGGAAGTAAAAACTTCTTACCCAATGAAGGAAGAACAGTAGACATACAAAAGTCACAATTTAGAAGTAACACCTTTTTAAATTATTTTTTATACTTCGACACTCATATCTACATACAATGGATTTAATGAATCTGTGTTTTCATTTAGGCAGTAGCCCAACCCCACTCCTCCAGTTCCATTTCATACTTTCTCTTTTCAGCCAATCCTCTCCTACTTTCTCATTTGTGTGTGTGTGTGTGTGTGTGTGTGTGTAGAGTTCACTGAGAAGTAGCCCCTTCTGACCATTAATCACCATAACTACAAGAAAGTGTCCTCCATTCCATTACCCACCAGGCTCTTTGGATGTCACCATTGCATCCATGGGGAGTTTAAAGAGCAACACTAAAAAACAAAAGAACATGTGTATCTGAAATAAGTGATTATAAAGAGTCACCTGGAGAATATGTATTGAGTCACCATGCAATAAAACACCAAACCAAATAAAATTGGCCCCCAAATGCCTCTACATAAATTCATAATCTCCAACTGCCTAAGAATGCCTAAGACATGCCTAAGAATGCGTAAGGAGAACAAGATGCGAGAAGTATCTGCTGGCCTTGAGGAACAGCTGCGAGAAGCACTCACCATACAGCCCCAGTCTCCATTATCCATCTGCTCCAGCGCTGCGTCGTCAGGAGCCCAGGAGCCAGGAACACTCTGGGAAGAGGAAAAGAACACGTACCCATGAAAACAGAGAATGAGCACTGCTCATCCCAATAGAATAGGCCAAATGTCAGAACTACTGCACATCCATATGTAGCTAGAACATTCCCCAGGGCAAAGATTAGGGGAAGAAAGTCTACCCACTTCATGCTCTGCTCTGTCCTTATCTAAGAAGCCCACCTTCAGCTGGGCCACTTTATACTTGGAGAAGCGGTCATTCCAAGTGTGTCACTCTTCCTTGAAAATACAATTTTTAGATTTTTTACAAAAGAAAGTTATAATCCTACAAACTTTATATAGTCATTCAAATCTACAGTGGTGTTTGTACAAAAGGTGATGATTGTTAATCTCCATTATCCATGTGATGGTTAGCTGAGGTTAGCAGTTGTTTTCTTTTTTTAAAGTGTTTTTCAAAGGCTAAAATAGCAACAGGAAAGTTAATAAAATAGTCATTTAAGAGAAAAGGGGGGAAACTCCTTTTTAATCAGCATTTCAACTATATAAACTAAGATCAGGAAAAGCATTAAAATCATGAATTTCTAAGATAACAATACACTTATCAATAAAAATTTATCAGAATATTTTTCTTGTAATATAAAAAAGCCATACTTTCAGTAATGAAGTATTTCTCTTTGTGCATTAACCAAAACAAAATAAAACCAATTTAAATGACACACTGTTAGAGCATAATTTGACACAAAAAGAACTGCACAGGCCTCGTGGAGTGTCAGCCGCCAGCACTCACAGAGGGCCTGTTTTAGGTCACTGACAAATGCCCATGGACTAAGATGCCAGTTTGCATTTGTTTTCATCTGCAACTCAAGAGCACTTGAGCAGTTTCCCAGCTACTGAACTGCCTCAGTCAGTTCCCACTCACACACTTTGCTCCCCCCACCAACCTGCAAAGCAAACTGTGGAGCACATTTTGAAAGTGCTGGCAAAAGATGGTAAGAAACATGCACTTGTCGGTATTCTTCCAGGAAAAGCTCCGATTTTTCTATAGTCTCTGAACAGATCCACTTTTCCCACTTTTAGAAGAATCTGGCACGCGATTCCCAGAACAAGCCCTGACTACAGAGGATCACAAAGGCTCTTTCTCAAAAGGTCACTCAGGCATGTAGAGAACATTTGCATCGCACAGCAGGGGCTGAAATCAGAGCCCCAAACATCTTTCTCCACCTTACCAATTCTTCAAAGCAAACAAGCTAAACCACAGCCCAGAAGAGGTACAGGTCAGTTTTATTCTTTACACTCAACAGCTAGATATAGGTCAGCCTCTACATACTAGAGTGAGAGATAGGACAAATGCCAAATTCAGGTCTCGGTGGCACCTTTTCAGGCTTTTGGCTTACTTCACAACCCCCATCTGAAGTAAGCAAGCAAGAAGTGAGCTCTATCGGTATGTCTTTCAGCATCTGGCCCGTTACCAATTTCTTGTTATCAATAACTAAGGGATCTGAAAGGCATTTTTCCCAGCACTCGAAGTACTCTATCTTGACACCCCAAAAACACCCAATCAAGATTTATTCTAGGTCAACTAAGGCAGGGGGGCCAGTAATACATGGAACCAAGAAAGGTGCCGGCCTTACCCTCATGGAGCTTTCAATCTGTGAAGGAAGGGAGCACACAACAACTGAAGTATAGAATGGAATTCCAAAGATATATATATATGACAGATCATATATATATATATGACAGATCAATGGGCAGAGTCTGCAGGAAGAAAAGAGACAAGGATTCCCAATGGGAAAATGGAGGATATCAAGGAAGAGCTCACCTGGCTGAACACTGAAAGAGATTTTTACAATCTGAGAAAGGATTCTAGAAGAAACAATTTAAATAGAAGAGTCTTTTCCCCACTCCATAACACTGCTGATACCATAAGCTCCCAACGCTGTGTAGAGCAAAGCTGTCCAGTAAGCTGGCAAGTAAGTGAACAAGAACTTGGGTTTTCTGACTTCTAGATTTTTCTGTAAGTCCTCCCCTAGGCTAGAAACTGAAAGAACATAATACAAGAAAACAAGAAACTGAAAAGGATCAACCTTAGATTCTCTGTGTCCACATGTCAACGCTATCCTTCTAGAAGGGTTTGTTCACAATTTTACAGTAACTCAGCTTAATTAAACAGACCCAGGAGTCCATACGGTCCAGGTTAGATTAAAAAAAAAAAAAAAAGGGCAGGAGCCTACTCACAAGTGTGAACAGTAACTGTTGACTTGTCCCTTAATAACAGACAGAACTTCAACCTAAGAACAATCAATGGCGAATGAGAAATGGAAGATCAAAGATAAGGAAAAGACAGACAGAAATGACAATTATGCAAGCTGCATCCAGGTCAATACTTATGTTTATGTTATGATTACTTCTAAGTCAAAACAAGATAATTCACTACACAAGTTATCATTAAAACAAACAAATCATTAGATGACACTCTTGAATCTCTTCCACAGCAAAAGCCAAGGTCCATGTAAACATAATGAAACTAAGTTTATAATTACAGCAATTTTCATGTTTCTTAAAAAGTGCCTCAAGGTTTTACTACACCTGTCTGTAAGACATATCAAAATAACACAATCCTACTAGTCCCCCTATCTTTAAAAAAAAAAAAAGCAAACTGTTCATTGAAAAACTCTAAGGAAAAAAATAGTACTGGTTCATTGAAACTTTGTTTCTGCATATTGCTTGTAAACATCTGTAAAGGTACTTAGATTCAAAATGGAGCTAATAAAAAGGGGGAGAGAGGAGCAAGAGGCCCCCTGCTGATCTAATAGCTGGATTCTGAATGGATGACTATTAGACACAGTTCAGAGATGAATGAAATAAAACATGATCCAAAAGACGGTCCAGAATAGCATCATGCTCCTCCACTAAATCACTTTCCATATCTGCTAACAGTTAGAAAGCCATTCATTTGCTTTTCATCTTTTCTCCCTTCTGGAACAGTCTCCAGTGAGGGGCTTAATGAGAAGTTTAAATGGCCACAAGACAGGCCACATAAGAAAGACCTTCAAATGGGCATCAAACGGGCCCCTTTCACTGGACAAAGGTAAAGAAATAACCTAATATTTCATAAAATACATGAAGCATTTCTCACAAAATCATTAAAGGAATTTCCTTTAAGGCAACTTTCCTTATTAAAGATCATTTGAAAAGTCAGCAAATGCAAGCCAGCATGAGCAATCTCAAAGTTCAAAGCCAGGCTTTCCGACCTTGTAAAATCAGTTCAGCTGAAGCGATTCAACCTTTGATGCAAATAAAATTCTTCCCCTAAAGTCTGTAAGGCAGCACTAAGTTCACCCAATGGTTAAACTTCAAAGGTCACTGTGACCAATGCAAAAATTCTGATGGAATGTTAGCAGGTAATTAAGAAAGACACACACTGAAAAATTCATAGAAGCCTAAAAAGAAATCTTAACTTCTCTGAAGAAGGTACAACCCAGTAAGGCAATTACCTAAGAACCCCGAACGCCATCCTCCTTACCACAACTTGACAGCACTTCAGGGTTGGGATGAACTAATGCAACACAAATACCAACATTTATTTTTGATACAGCCCAGAATCCCCCAGGTCAAATGTCCCAATCCCATGACACGATCTAGGTACTATAATATAAACCTCCAAATTTGAGCAAGTAATCATAAAAACTGTAATTGCTTCCTTCCCAGGATTCCTGGGCAGCTTTTAAATGCTTTTCTATTGAAACCTTTGCGGCTGACAGTCCAAAAGGAAGACTCCATAAATTCTCTCCACCTATACTTACCTTCCAAACTGCCTTTGTACTGAGTTTCTCTATTCTTGAAACCGTGGGAGTTTGAAAGTGAAATACTTTTTTATAGTAACTGGTTCAGTGACATCTAAAGGAGTCTTTTGGGTTAATGCCCACATACAGGCCAGTACAAGTAGTAAAGCGCAAAAGGGTAATGGGGTTGAAACATTAGATTACTGTTAACTAAATCAGAAATTTAGCCTTTTTACTTTTTTTTCCTCTCTCTCCTTTTAACCATGTGGTCTAGAAGAAAAGAGATACAGGGAGAAAAGCGAAAAAATCTTTTTAAAAAATTATTAATTTTCCAAAGTAGCAAGTGAGAAAAATATATGACCTCTAGCTAAAGGACTGTCAGAATCAAAAATCCCTCTTCCCCTCAGTTTTGATTACAATGGGCTATTACCACCTTCTCAAAGAATCACACCATTTAGATGCAACTTGAAGGTAAAACCAGCCTACAGGAGACCAGATAGCAGGGGTTCTGAAGGAAAGAGAACTGGCTACCAGAGAGAGGGACCAGTTAGTTGTGAGAATCCAGGTGAAGCACTATTAATGCCCAACTTCTTTGGAGAAATGGCTAAAATAAACAGGACCGTAAAAACAGGTATTTTATGAATGTGAAAATACCCATGGCAGAAGCATACACAAAATTCCAGTAGTAAAGTGAGAAACAGGGCAAACACAAAGTAGAAGGCCTTCCTGCGTTTCTGATCTCCCCAGGCCTCTTCCCCAAGAGCTCCAGCACAAAGTAAAGGTAAAGGGACACCCTGTGCTTGCACACCACAGGCATGTGAGTCCTGACTCTCAGAAGAATGTTCTCTAAAGCATGACTCAGGGCTGTTTCCAAGGTAAAGACGTACCCAAACATGTGTCCCCTTTGAAACAGACCCAAGCATCAAAATCCCAGATATGCAGATAGACTCAAAAGAGTAGCCCTAGGATTCCTTTATGTGACGATGTTTTGATTAAAATGATTTCTGAAAATTTAAAGAAAACTCAGGGACGGCATCTATGACTATCTATGACTATCTATCTAAGGTATCAAGTAACCATATGGGCTCATGATTTTCCTCTGAAGAGCAAGTTCTCCCAATGTTTTGTATTAACCTGTCCAAAAACATTAGCTTCCAAGCTACCCCTTTGCTCTTTTGAAAACATATCAATCTTGAGCTCAAGCCTGTGTCACCCCAGGATTACTCACCTACTAGGACGTTTGCAAGAGTGGGGGGGATGATGATAATGCCCAGGGGGGTTATGAAGAACACAGGTACTCAGACTACCAAAAACATTCTTAGCTAAACCAGATCTCCCCAACATCTATTTGCCAATCAAACCTCTCCCAGCACAAAAATCCTACAACTGGACCTATCAACTTGTCCCAGAGCTGGTGTACTTGAACAGAAACATGACAACTTCAGCAGAGCATCCAGACAGGATCTGTCACGTTTCATTCCCCTGTCCCACCCCCAGGCAGCTTCCACTACCGTCAGCCCAGCAGGCGCTGCAGGGGATCCCCATCACCACGCCACCTACCCTGACACCCAGCATTCGAACGGCCAGGACCTACTAAATGTGAGCACAGAGAACTCAGCGGCAGCCTCGGTGCAGGAAACCCCAAAGGCTCTCAACTAGGGCAAGTGGTGGCTTAAACACGCCACATCCTAAAATAATAATGTTTTTTAGCAAAGCCCGAGTGTCCCCGTGCGGGTCCAGGAACCCCAGCCGGCCCAGCCAGGGCGCGCGCACCGACCCGACCCCGACCCTGACCCCAGACCGCGGGTCCCCCCACCCGACGCGCCCCGGAACCCCCGCCCAGGCCCGGCCGCGGGCAGCTCCACCGCGGGCTCGTGCCAGCCCCGGGGCGCGCGGCCCGCCACCGCCCGGCTCTGGCCGCCCTGCTCCCGGTCCTCCCGACCCCGGCCGCCCAGGCCCCCGCGTCCGCCCCACTCACCGCGCGACGGCGGCGGCGGCCGAGCCGGGAGACGCCGGCGGCCCGAGAGCGCGAGCGCGGGGACGAGCGAGCCCGCGCCGGCGGCGGCGGCAGCGGCGGCGGCGGCAGAGCGGACGACTGAGCGGGCGCCCGGAGTTGCGGCTCCAGCTGCCCGGCGCGGGCGGCGCCTTCCCAGCAGAGTCGCGGCGCCGTGAACACAGACGCCCCCTGTCGGCGGCGCGGGCAGGAGGCCAGGAAGCCAGACGCCCGCGGGAACTCTGGGCGCAGCCTGAACCAGAGCGGGCAGGCCGGCTCTGCAGCCCCGAAGCCCCGCCCCGAGCCCCGCCCCAGGCCCCGCCCCCGACCCCGTTCCGAGCCCCACCCAGCGCTCGTCCTTAAGCTCCACCCAACCCCTAAGCTCCTCCCCCAGGCCCCGCCCTTACGCCTGCGGTCTGGGGCGCTCCTAGCCGGGGGCAATCTCTTCACAGGATGCTCGCGAGGTGCCAGTGTCTCTCTGCAGCTGTTTCTCCACATTTCGTCTGGAAAACTTCTATAGATTCTAGCGTATGCTCATCCTGCAGCCACCAACACCAAGAGGATGGGGGGGGTCCCAAGACTCAAAGAAAATTCTAGTAGTTAAAATAACTAGTTAAAATCGTTTGAGGAGGGGCTTGATTAGAATAAGGGAGAAGGTTCCTACTTCACTGTAGTCAGAGTCCCTCCAGGCCTTGCTCTTAGGGAGATCCTACAAAATTGGCTTTGGGGGACCACTTATCCCAGTTGATGGGCAGAGCAGCGAAGGACAACCAGGTAGAGGATAGAGCCAATATCAGCAGCCAAAAAGCTCCAAGGAGCTCGGCCTAGATGAGGTTGGCAAGAGGGCCGTCCCCACTTTCAGGAAAGAGGCCAAGGCTGCAGAGCTAGTAGATTTCTGGGCACAAACCGGTTCCAAATGCCGTTTGCTTCTAGATAGCCAGATTGATGTCCACTTTGCGGTGTGTGGAAAAGCACTGGCCTTAGAAGCACACCTGGACATCTTGTCTGCCCCTGTGTAACGGTTCTGGGGTTGAACTTTTAGAGATGTGATCACCATGGTCATAGCTAATATTCAGTTTGTTCTCTGAAACCTCAAACTGATAGATGAAATAAATCGTCAACACAACAGTGGTACATTAACATGTCTACAAAAACTGGGTGAGGATACTGGGAAACTATACACACAAAATAATACTTGTATTATCTTAATTTTGATTTTTTAATGTAAATCTACACAGACAAAAAAAATGGAGGATTAAAAAAACATTGATTGTGATGTTATGAGGTAATAGGATGCAAATGTTGCTGACTTACAACTTAATATTCTTCTGGATTTTATTCATTATATGGATATTGGATTTATAACCAGAGAAATACAATGAGTTGGGGAAAGTAATTTGGTTTTGCAATGTCAGAAACTGAACTCAGGACCATCAATCTTTGCTCAAGATTCAAACTTTTAGGCTTTGATGTCACTAAAAATCCAGAATTGCTTTTCATTTACTAGCACCCTTCAAAAAAATCACCTCTCTTCAAAGACTTATAGTAACTAACCTTGTTAGTGGTTCTTTCTTCTAGGTTTTACAGACACAGAAAATAGAATTTTCAAATTTATAATTACTGAAGTACAGTTAATTTGTGTAATGTCTCTTACTCAGCAAACTTAACTGGTGCTTTTGAATTTTCTGCATAAATAACCATATAAGCAGTGACAGTTTGTGTCTCCTATTGTGTTAGCTAATCTTGGTTGTCAATGTGACTACCTGGAATTAACTAACAGATTAGCTGTCAAACCACCAGATGTTTTTTCTGGATTAAGATATTTGTAACACAAAAACTAGATGGAACCTCCCAGCAGCAGATGAGATTGAAAGGAATCATAGGAGAACTCACTGACTCTCTTGTCCTATGCTGGAAAATTCATCTTCAACCCTCCAATGTAACTTAAATCCAGAGATTTTCCTGAATCCTCTGGCCTTCAGCGACAGCCTGGGACAGCTGAATATTCAGTTTCTGGACTGAGCAGCTATGGGCAACTATTTGTTGGATATCTAGACCTATCTCATAAGTCAATCCAATCAATTCCTTTTTTATATATTTATTCTGATGGTTCTATCCCTGTAGAGAACCCTGACTAATATACCTATGCAGTCTTTATTTCTTTTGTCTTCCTTTGCTGTACTTATTAAATTCTCCCCCACTGTGCCGAATGGCAGCAGTAACAGTATGAATCAATACCTCACTCTTCAGCATGCTTTTCTCATGTCTATGTTAAGTATGATATTTGCTATTTGATAGAGAATCTTTTAAATTATTTATGTAAGAGAAGTGAATACATGGACCCATGTATGCTCTATCCACTGTATCATGCATGTGGAAATCAGAAGACAACTTTCAGAAGTTGGTTCTCTTCTTCCACCAAGTGTGTGGACTCCAGAGATGGAACTCAGGTCACTAGGTTTCCATGCAGGCACCTTTACCCACTGAGACCAGCCCTGATAGAGAACCTTTGTCAGCGCAAAGAAATGCTATTCTGCTTTCCTGTGAATGGGTGCTAACATGAGCTCCATTTTTTACTTTTGTTAAACTATCCTTGCATTCTTTGTGATTTTTTTTCCTTTTTTCATTTTATTGCTGGATATTTCATTTAGTAGTTTTGCTTCCATACTTTTGAAAACCATAGGCCTGTTTTCTATAGTATTATCTCTTGGTGTGTTTTCATTATGAAAGTTACCCAAGCCTTTTAATGTATGTTAAGAAATGAGTGTGTTCACTAGAGTGCCTTCTCTTAGGAATAAGGGTTTTCTGTGGGTTTAATTCTCCTGTAAACTAATTAGAAATCTTGGTTCAATGCAAATATTACCCTGGAACTATTTTATCCTATAGAACTCAGGATTGCACAGCCCAAAGGGGAAGGCCAACTTCTGACTTGTAAACACCCACCTATATTCCTCACAATTGACTCCCAGTTCCAGGATTCCTGGACCTGTGTTTTCCAAGTAGCCTCCAACATCCAAAGGTATGGCCTAGAGGATGCTATTTCTATGGCCTCTGTAGATGCTACAAGAAGGACTCTGGCCCAAAAAGGTACTGGCAGGACAAAGGGAAGATGGAGCCATGGTTGACAAAACTGACCAGTGGGTGAACCTCAAGTTCTGAGTTGTCCCCCAGCCCACTGCAGGTTGATGGATCTCACCTCCCAGGTATGGGGAATGTTGTTACATATTCAGTGGGAGCTTCCTGGCTCCTTCCTCTCCTTGCTTGGGAGTTACCTGTCTCAGGCTGTCTTCTCCACAGATGAAGGCTGTGGGACTATGTTTCCTCCAAGGCATTAGACATCCCAGGCTCTAGGTCCATCCGTGTTACAGCCCTTCAGCCTCTCCAGGACTGAGATCTTCCCCCTCACTCATCCACCCTCTCCAGATAAACGCACAAAGACTCCACCTGACACTGACCAGTGCTCAGACCTTTAACCTTTAACCCAGTTCTGTTTTTGCTGTGCACTCCCCAGCATACCCCAGCCCACAATACTCAACTAGTCTCAGGTCCAGCACCCCATCTAAATAGTTCTTTCTAGGACCTGCACCTTTGGTACAGAAGTGCCTCAGACCTCCCTGCCCCGAGTCTGTATGGGGGTGCAGGTACCCACACTCTCTTGCCTTGCCTTGGGGCTTCCAGGATGGCATGCTCGATAGTTTTCCTTCCTCCACAGTTTTTTCCTGTCTTTTTTGCCTGAGTTTCTGTCTGAAGGCAGTCTTTCCTGTCTGTCCACCCCACCCTACCCCCACCTCCATGGACTGGTTCAGTTGCTTTCAAGGAGTCTGCAGTTGTCTCTAAACCAAAGATTCCCACTTCCATCCCCCTAGCCAATCTCCTCTCCTGACCTCCAGCCTATAGATCCTGTGTCTACTGGGTCCCCGACTAATGCCAGGCACTGTGTGCTTTCTCCTTGTAACAGCTATCTCTTCCTGGTGACAAAGCATATGTCATAAAATGTAGGGGGTTGCAGCTTTTGTTATCCACAGTCACTGCGGGTTGAGGATCTGAACACAGCTCTCAATCATTCACGGATTTGCAGTTCAGCTGTCATCTAAGAGCAGGAGAATTCATCTCCATGCTCACGTGGCTTTTAGCACGAGGCCTTGGCGCCTCGTCCCATGAGCCTCTCCTGACAAATGGCAGCCCACATTCTCAGGGCAAGTGATCTAACAGAGAGAAAGAATCTGTAACAGTTACTCTTAACTATTGTTGTGAGACAGCATTCAAAGTCAAATAATGTAAGAGAGAAAAGGAAATTTAATCACCTTAGGGTTCCAGAGGGAAGATACAGTTTTTTCATGACAGAGATAGCATGGCTGGCTGGCCAAAGCTGAAGACAGGCTAAGTCACACCCGTCCAAGAGGCTTAGAGCTGCAAGACCGGAGAATCTCTCCTTCTGTTCTGTGGTTCCTTTTATGTGATCCACTACTGGGAGGTTCCAGTGGGATCTAGGGCTGATCTTTGTATTATCCAGCTAATCTTTTCAGGTGATCTCAGCTGATCTTGCCAGGTGTGGTCTCAGTTGATCTTAGTTAATGCCAGGTGCGTCAAATTGACACCCAGGATTAACTATCACATAATCCAACTTTGAAAGTGACCTGTGCATATGGTGTTGGCTGCCCAGAGCAATCCCTCCCCAGCATGGGACAGCAGGAATGGAGGTTGTTAGGGTTTGCCCTGCAGGGCTAACTAACCTCACCATCTCAGGGTACACCTGAGAAAGCTATGCAGGAGGGCCAAAGGGACTCACAAAGGCCACCATCTGAGAGCGGGCAAGGGAGTCCACACCCAGCTCTGCCTAGCTCCACATGGCTCCTCTTCACTCCCCGTCCACCACCAGCCTCATCCTCTGTAACTGTAAACCAAACTCTTCCACCACCCCCAATCTCCCCAGCCCCCAGCTCAGCTCAGCAAATGGCAGCACTGTCCTGCCATCTGTCCAAACCAGCAGCTTTGAGTCATGTCTGCTCCTCCCTCCTCCTCACTCCCCAGTGCCAAGAAGCCCAGGCTGCCAAATCTCCTGGTAAGTGCAGCCGGGATCCAGCTCTCTTCCTCCCTTCCTCTGCACCGCCATCATGCGAGGCCACGCCACCGATTTGTCCATTCTGGACATCCACAGGGACACCCTTCATTCTCTGTCTCACGCCACCATCTGTCCTCCTCCTCTAATGCTAATCACCCACACAAACCTGCCTGCTTTAGACTCCTGAGTGGGTCTCCAGTCCAAACTCCCTGCAATGTGATCTGGTTCCCACGGCTCAACTCTTCCTTTTCACTGTCCCCCGCCTCTCAGACCACATTTCAGCCTCTGTGAGGCCTACTGTCCATTTCTCCACTTTGGGGCCTTGCACCATGGTGTTCCTATTCTAGAACACTCTCTCCCCATCCTTGCATCCTCCTTACTTCAGCACACCATCACATCCTCAGGGAGACTTTTCGCTCTCAGCTGTAATTTGTAAAGGGCCCGTCTTTCCCGCTCCCTACCTCTCTGCTCTCCAGTTGCACTGAGCTTTCCGAAGGCCAAAGCTAGAATAAAAATAGACTACATAGGTTCCTAGCATTTAGGACCACTTGACAGCTATGAGAAATGGGGACATTCTTTCCACTTCCCCTTTCCCTTCAGACACCTCATATTCCAACCTAACTGCTGTTCATTCATCTGCAAAGTGGGTTGCCAGATTAGGAAATAAAGACAGCACACTCAGGTCAATAACTTTTTAATAGAAGTATGTCCCAAATACTGTCCTGTATAAATATATTGTCTTTTATCTAGTGTCCACATTGGGACCCAGCGCCATGTCTCTCTTTGAGCCTTGAAGTGGGTGATTTTGCCAATACAGTGGTGGTAGAGATGAAGACAGAGGAGGAAAAACAGATTTGAGCCTTCCTTTTCCCTTTCTGGAGCTCCCAAACCAGCCCCCCTATTTGTCCCAGGTCAACATGAGCTCTGAATGTGGTAGTTAGTTGTCTGTTGTCAATGACAGAGGATGGGGGCGTCATTAGAGGATTCAGGGTACCCAGGAGCTAGTCAGGTCTAAGAGTGAAGACATGAAAAAGCAGTGAAGCGAAAGAAGAAAATGAGATGCGGGAGAGAACACAGCGAAGGAAGTAAAAGGAAAGAAAGGATGGAATTCACAGGCTCCAGATGTGGAGGGCCATGAGGGGCAGGCGCCCTGGAGAACTCATGGACTCCAGGCATGGAATCCATGAGCAGGCAGCTAGAAAAGAACTCATGGATTTCACATGCAGAGTGCCTTGAGGGGCAGGCGCCAAAGATGGCTGCCAAGGTCAGGTATATTTATACACTTAAATAAGCCCCGGGGGGGGGGGGAGGATGGCTTTTCCGCATTGGTTAGCTCACAACCCAGTTGATCTTGAGCCCAAGGGGGCTGGAAGTCAAGTTGCTTCTCTGATGGGTTTAGCTTGTTTGATAAGGAGAGCTCTTCTCCACGTGCTTTCATAGGGAAGTTGGCCATCTTATCTCTGTGAAGGATTGGAGTCAGTTCCTCAGCAGGGATGTTCCTTCGGGATGATCTTAGTAGAGGGGCATGGCCTTCAGGAATTTCAAAGACCTTCAAAGACCGTATGGCTACTCTAATCCTGCCTTACTAGGAAGGGACAACTCTGAGTGTCCTGAGTGACTGCTCACAGCTTTGCTTCTGTCCCTGAGCCCAACCCCCATTTAGTCTCCCCCTTTACCGCGGAGCTTCAAGGTCCCTGAGGAGCAGAAAAAGGGGTGGGAGGATCCTAGAGGTGGCGATAGGTGTGTACTCAACAGCTGAAAGAAATCCAAGTAGGTCCCCTGGAATCTAACCTACACTCAGCTCCATTCATGGCAACTCACACTACTTTCCATCGCCCTTCCCAAGCTGAAGGTGGTCCTGTAGGTAGTGAGGGGCCTTAAGGCAGCCAGATGCATGGATTATCTGCATCCGAAACATTCTTTCTTCCTCTCAATCCCCCCTTGTTCCTGGAGCTCTGGTTTTCCCCGGGGAGGTTTTCTTGGGGTCGATGAGTGGGCTCCCCTAACATTTTACTCACTGGCTGCCACAGCAACTCAGAAATAAAGTCCTCTCTTCTTCCCTGTTCTGGAGAGTTGGGCCTAGTCCCTCTCTAACCTGTCCAAGCCTCCAGGCCCCCCCCCCCCCCCCCCCGGCAGAAGGAACCTCACCCAGCAGTTTCCAGCACCTCCCCCACTTCTAGCCATGGAGACGCTTAGGTAAGTTTGACAAGAGTGTTTTTCCTTTTTATAAGATTTCTAATTGCCTGCTGTGTCTGGTCTTCTCTTTAATCAGTTTCCAGGACTCTGCTGGGAGCTACAGAACCAGGGAAAGGAATCTGGTTCTCACCGGGCGAGAGAAAGGCCCGTAGGTGTTCTCGGATCTCATCATCCCTTTAGCTATTATGATGTTCTGTAATTACAGACATAGGGCCTTGCATGGGCCCAGGACTTAGAAGCTCCGGCTCCTGTCACCAGTCCTCTCGAGTGTCTCCATGGGTCCCTTTGAAAAGCGTGGTGGTCCTGAGAGGCCTTCGATGTCACCAGGGAAGGAAGCCACCTGCATCACAGCACCGTTGTTGGCCTGCACAAGGCTACAGATTCTGAGTCGAATCCTCCCTGACTGTTCCAGAATCCACACACGTGTCAGGTCCGAGTTTCCAGCCTCAGTTTGCCTTCTCCCCCCCTTCCTAAGCCCAGAGCTTCCCCTGCTGATTCAGCAGGAATGTTCACCTGCAGGTATGCTTTCCAGCCCTCCCCAGGAAGCGTCTCTCCAGGTCCAGAAGTCCCCCCTTTTCGCACGTCTTCCTGCCGGCATGCCCACTCCCTCCCCCAACCCAGTCAGAGGCATCCATACATTGAAAACTCCTTGAATACACGACTCTGCCAGGAGTTCTACATGACAGTTGTGTCGTGATGGGGTTCAAAGACATGTTGCCCCCAAACACGGCACCTTGGCTGAAGGAATTCATTTTGTTTCATTTTTCCAGACAGTGTCACCACAGTCTAGGTTAGCCTCAAACTCACTACGTAGCTGAGGCTGGCCTTGAACTCCTGATCCTCCTTGCACCTCCTGAGTGCTAGGGTTACAGATGTATACTACCACACCATACCTGTATACCTGTATACACTGCTTTCAAGCTGAAGGAATTTAAGACAGAGCCAGGGGTAGGACAGACTCTCCCACCTCCCCTAAGCAGTTCCTAAGACCCTCTTCTATGTCCAGAGAAATAGCTCGTCCACATCTCAAACATAGGTAGGGCACTGAGAAACCTGAAGAGCAGACCTTGGTTGGTCCCTTCGTTCATTTCTCTTTTCCTGCCACATATTCCATAACTGCCCATATAGTATAAAAAATATTGAAGTTTAACCTTTTCTTACAGTCATCTCTTAACAGAGGCTCCCTGGTCAAGAAAATGTCCTTGAAATCAGTCTGTATATTTTCCCCTTGTTGATCTGCCTTTTGCTACACAAGGGCAGTTACCTTACAGAGTGCCTCTGTTTGTGCACGATGTGCAATTGAGAACTGCCATCCTACAGGATCTGTGAGTATTCCAGAAGCTTCTAAAATAAAAGGTAAGTGACAAGATGAGAAGGCTGTTTGGCACCTATTGAAATGTCCCTGAGGATTCGTGGTGGTGATGGGGGCTGGGCACCTCAATGGTTAACGGAGGATCCATTGTCATCTCAGCAAAAACCAAGAACATCGTGAGGTGCGGTAACTATAGTAACCGCATGAAGATTCATGTCACTAACTTCTTACTGACATCCAGTCCAAGATGACTGCGTAAGATGCCGGCTTACTCAGAGGCTCTGTCACTGTCTCGGCAAACTTGGACTCTGAGAAGCCACAGTTTCCTCAACTGTAGAACAGAAAAAAACAATTTCTTTTCAGCATTGTTGTGACAGTCGCATAAGACAATTAAGGTATGGAAAACTCTGATAATGCAGCGCCTGGCATGAAGCTGGCACACAGCAAATTGGTAGCTCTTATTATAATAACTAATTGCTGCACTGCTGATTCGAATAGATAAATATAGAATCGGAACTTTGGCAGGCAGCGGGAGAACTGGGCTGAGAGAGAGAAGACTTCTGCAGACTGATGATTTGATTGTTCTGACAAGACCTCTTGAAACCTCCATTCCTTTTGGTCGCACCCTGCATGTTGTCCATGTTGATAATTCCTATGAATAATTAAGGAACAATAACTTCCACTGACCTTTTTGAGGCACTTCTGTGATTAGCTAAATGTATCTTTTTATAACCCTTTCTGCATTAAGCCACACAAGACCTAAACTCTTAACATCATAAAACTAACTTGGCAGAATGATGTAATTACCCAAAGTAACAAACAGGAAAAAATGATAGCTTTCAGTGTCACTAAATAAGTAATAGCTGGGAGAAATGGCACCTTCCTCTTGCCTGAAATTTTTTTTTTTTTACTATGCTTTGCCATGGGAGTGTAAATTTATGTAGAAAAACATACAAAACATAAGTTAACAGCTTAATGAAATTTCACAAAGTAAACACAACATTGTAAGCACACAGATCAAGAAACAAAGTATCAAGAATTAGAAACATGGCCCAAGGGTTAAAACTTTGCTTCAAAAGCATAAGAACTTGAGTTTGGATCCCACTTTAAAGATCCCAGGTGGAAATGGCAGTGGCTTATACTTCTTGCCCTTGAAGGTAGAACTTGGGAAATCCCAGAATAGTGCAAAAAAGGAGTTAGAACAATCCAAGATGATTCCTGAAGTCACCTTTGGGCCTCCACAGGCACATAGTGTCCTTTCATACACACAGAGATACATACACACACACACACACACACACAACACAAAGAAAATATCACTAATGTCCCCTCATGCCCTTTCTTAGCAATTTTTCTCCTCTTTTCTCTCCTTTTTTTTTAAAATTTCGGGGTGTTTTGTTTTGTTTTTATGGGCCAGGCTCTCCTAATGACCAGGCTGTCCCCAGCCCTCTATATAACCATGATCCTCCTGCCGCCACCTCTTGAGGGCTAGTATACAAGCTGCCGCACCACACCCACTTTCCCTTTCCTTTCTCTTCCTTTCCTTTCCTGTTCCTCCTCCTCCTTCCTTGAGATACAATTCAGAAGCCATGAAAGGCGTCCATTGCAGATATACATGCTATGGTTTAAATAGTGAATGCATTTTCAGCGCCGTATGTTAAAGGCATGACATGATTGGGAAGAGGCGGAACCTCTCTGAGGTCTTCAGGTCACTGGAGCTACACCCTCTGAAGGAACACCAGGATCCCTGGGCCTTTCCTCATCTTCTCTTCTCCAATACTGGCCTGAAAGTTGGCCATGGGATGTGCAGTTTTGTCCAACCAGCTGTTCCCACCATAGTAGGCTGCCTCTTCATAGGTCCAAAAACAACAAGGCCAAACAATTATAGACTGAAACCTCCAAAATCTTGGGCCAAAATAAATCTTTTCTTCATTGATTGATTATCTTGGATATATATGTATCTGATTTAGTCAGGGTTCTTAGAGCCACAGAATCAACAGAACGAATATATAAACACGAAATCTATTGAATCAGCTGATATGCCAGTAGTTGCTCAATCCAGTGGTCTAGTTGGTGGTGGCTGAAGGCTGAAGGATTCCTGGAGAGTCTTTAATCACTTTGAAGACTTGGAGGGCTGGAGGGTCCAAGAAACTGGATAGCAGTTGAGAAGAGAGTTTCCAGCACAGCTTCAGAGAGTCTTTTTTCAAACTCTTCTGTTTTATGAATCCTTTTATCTGGTCTACTACTGAGAGGTTCCAATAGATTTAGGGCTGGTCTTTGTATTATAAATATATCGATCCAGGTAATCTCTTCCGGTGGTCAGAGAGCTGATCTGAGTTAATGCCAGGTGTGGTCAAGTTGATACCCAGAATTAATTATCATCATATCATAGTGATGGAAGGCTAACAATACAGTTTGATGAGTGTAGTCTAAAAAGTTCCCATGTTCAAAGTTATCCTTGCTGAAGAATAGGTTGTCTTTATTCTCAGAAACCACTAACCTGCTTTCTCTCCCCAGAGTTTTATCATTGTTAAGATTATTTTTGATATTTTATTTGAAAGAGAGAAGATGAGGAGAAAGAGAGAAAGAAAGGCGAGAGGACAACTATAGGAAGTCATTTCTCTCTTTCCACCTTGTGGGCTTCTGGGGATCAAACCTAGGTTGCCAGGCTTGCAAGAAGGTCCTTTACTTGCTGAGCCCTGTCATTAGTAAAATTTTTATTCAGCAAAAGAATACAAAAATAATCCTTTGGGCAGAACTGGGTTGTTAATTGCAAATATATAAATGTTAGTATAACCAGATTTTCATTTCCCAAGTATGTTATGCATATGGCATAACTTAGGTAGTAAACAAACAACTACTTGATATCCTGATGTGTGTTTTTAATAAAAGGTGAAAATTTATATGCTCTAAAAAGAAGTCAGAGTATATTGAGTATTTCTAATAAGATACAAGACAATTACTAGTAGATCAAGTTCATAGTGTCACAGATTCTACTATATAAATATGTTTAAAATTCATCAACCTAAAGAAACATGAATAATAACAGAGGTAACAAAAAAGTACAAGGATGTGTGGAAAATCGAAACCAGAGTCAGAGAGCAAGAAAGGAAATAGTTTTTTGAGTTGTTAAACTGCACATTCATTAGTATATAATCTTTTAAGAAAAAAACAGAAATTCCAATTTCATTGAGGAATTTTATTGACTATGTCAACATTTTTCACTGAGTCCTTTCTGTGTACTAGATGCTTCTCAAACTTCTCTTTGAATTTACATTATAAATGGTTCTTAAAAGGATTTGATGAGTCACATTAGCTGGTGATTCAGGCCTGAAATCCCAGCACTCGGAGGTTGAGACAAGAGGATTGTTATAAGTTTAAGGGCAGGGTATGTAGTGTGACATCCTATGTCAAACATGTGTGCATCTGTGTGTGCAAACGTGTGTGCATGTGTGTACGCATGTGTGTGTGCGCACGTATGTGTACACACACACACACGTTGAGGAAACATTACGAACATAATGAAGTGTTGGGTTGTACCTTCCCCAGCCCATGCAGTGAAGCTGGAGAAGCAGTCCCAGGAGATGCTGTGACAAGAGGGAGGAATGGCTATGCTCACCTGTGAGTGCCTGCCACAAAGAAGCAAAAGGTGGGGGGGGAGACAAGATAAAATGGGTTTGGATGATGAGGGACTTGGATTAAGCAGGGATAGAATTTAGTCAGACACAGAAGGGGAAGAGGGGGGCTGGAGAGGTGGCTCAGGGGTTAAGCCTCTGCCTTGCAGGCAGAAGGTCCTGAGTTCAGATCCTAGACCCCCACTTATAGATGCCAGGCCAGGTGGAGGCGGGGCGGCCTGCGTTTCTGGTCCTGGTAGGGCAGAGCCTGTGAATCCCGGGGCAGAGTAAACAAGGAGGAGGTGGAGGTGTCCATGGTGGTTCCCGAATTCATCCGTGGTTCTAAACACACACACACACACACACACACACACACACACACTTGAATAAATAATAAAAAAAATTTTAAAAAAAAGAAGGGGAAGAGGGTTGAGCAACATCAGAACAGAAGAGAGAAAAGCATGTTCCGGGACTTTTATCTACTACCCAGTGCAGAAGAGACAGGGATAGAGCAGCACTGGAAGGACTGATTTCACTGCTGCATCCACAGACAACTGTGAACCAGATACCATAATGAACAGCCTGGCTGAGCATGCTGGTACACACATCCAGGTCCAGTACTCAGGGGGCCGAGGCATAGGCTCTCAAGTTCAATGACTGCTAGGGCTATGTAGAGAGACCTGTCTCAATTAAAAAAAAAAAAAAAAAAAAAAAGGGAGAAAGTAAAAGAGAAAAATAATGAGAGAAAGAGAGTCAGGGACAGAGGTGGTCAGAACGTTTAGGCTAACTCCATCCTTTATGAAATATATAAAGAATAGATTAGAAGGATGAATAGACAGATAGATGGATAGAAAACATAGTTGGTTATAGTGTATGCCCCACACCCATCCCTATTGTATAAGTAGGCCTCAATTAAAGTTGAAAGTTTACTATTACGTGGTCTTGATATCTGTAAATTAAGAGAACATCAAATGTCTTATTACAAGATCTTGTCCTCTGCATCCTCACATAAAGTCCCTCGCCAGCCTTCTTTTCATATGTGACAGACAGTGTTCTACTTATATCCCTGAGTAGTCTCTTCTCCTGAGAAACAAATCCCAGAGAATTGTTCCAATACGCAAGTCATTTCCTAGGACAAGAACTGACAGTTACGTCACCCTCCTGATGCTCCAAAGCCTGTCTTCTGTACACCCTGGCCATTCACTCCATTCCTTGGTATAACCCCCATGTGATATGAGTACCTATCACAAATGAAAATCTATTGGTCTCGCGCATTCACGTGCTGTGCATTCGGTCATTCTATAACCTTGAGTAGTAACCCTTCCACTAACAGAGTAGAGGAGAACCAAAACAATCTTATTGTCTGTGCTAAACAGAGCCAGCATGACCCAGGAAACAGGTCCTGTCTCCTTGGCTCAGAGATAAATCCTAATCGGTCTAACTGCATCTTACTGATCGAATTAGGCTGCAGCATGTGCCTCGGTTCTGCTGATTAGAATGTGAGGACAGATCCGACGGTAGGTTTCTGGAAATATTTCTTGTTTCCTAAGAGGAGATACTGAAATAAAAGAGCCTTGTTCTCTCTATATAAAGTAGGCCCTGTGAGTTTCATAAGTAACCAACCCAAACATCTTAAACTATAGCCATTGTAAGCGGTGTAATGAAATTTGGATCTGTCTGGGTCACAAATCAACCCATTGTCCATCAGTCATTGAGTAGCCATCTTGGTTACCACACGGCAGGGTTCCTCTGTATTTGTATTCAAGTTAACCTTATTTTAAAACTTAATAATGGCCCCAAATCACACACAAGGAGTGACATGGGCAATTTAGACAGACGGGCAATTTTTCTGTAAAAGTGCTTCCATCAAGTAAAAAGGCATAAATGTTCAACTTAACAAAAGAAGATAATCACGTTGGAGTTACTAAAATCTATGGCTCAATAATTATTTTGCAGAAAATAGGAAGAAGACTTGCGAAATGCCATCTGCTGGGCCTGACGCAGCTATTACAGTCACCGGCTGACAGCGGCTGCGGTCACCTGCGCTGGTCTGCTGAGCCTGTCCACAGTCACGCACGGGTGGGAGAGGGGCTCATGGGGTAGATTCAGGGAGAAGACAGTTGTTGCCTTTGGTTGTACTCCAGTGGCTATTCCCAAACTCAGGGTCACACGGATGGTGGGACTAAACTCAGTGGGTCACAAAGCAAAATGCAAAGACATGATTGTAGCAAAGGGACTTGCGGGAGCCAGTGAGTGATAGCAGCTGGTGTTAGTAATCAGAATGTATTGTTTTTGTGTTTAAAGTAGTCAAAGAACAAATTTAAATAGTAAGAACAAAACAAAAGATCTTTTGAAAGAGCGACCACATTCATGTAATTCTTAACTCGGATACATTGTTAGGATGTCTATGTGTCTAATCTCTTGCTATGCCTGCTTTATAAGTTAGATTCGTCATAGGCATATGTGTAAGAGAAACAAGTAGGGTTCAGTACCAACTGTGGTTTCAGGAACCCATTGGGAAGTCTTAGACCATAACTCCATGGAGATATGCTCCGCTTGGTCACGATACTTTCAGCTGCTGTTCCAGTTAACTGACAGCCATGAGCGGACATAGCTGAGACAAGAGATGGGAAAATCAGGGTCTTCATTGGTATCACTGAGTCACTCACCAAACCAACCCTCAAGCCTTTGGATAATGAATTCTTATTGTTTGTATCGACTGGGTCCCTTTGTGACTGAAAACATCTAATTGCTATATTAGTTTTAAACCTTATCAACAATCATGAATTCTTTCAAAAGGAGTTTAAAGTTCAAATGGGTAAAATATCCTAAGGAGCGCATCAACAGAATGGAGCACAGGGCACCGAGGGTCTGCTGTGTACATTGGCAACACCCCCAAGGTAGGTTCTGTTATTGCTCCCTTTATACAGAGGAAGAAATGGCCGCTTAGAGAGCTAAGTGGTGAAGGCCACACAGACGCCAAGCATAGAGCTGAGATTTGCACCCAGAGAGTTTTGCAAAATAACTTCAGAGGTATAATTAATAAGCATTTATTGAGTTGTGGCACAAGTCTAATAGCCAGGGTAACTGCTGGGTCGTGTGCTTGGCAGTCCACTGAGAGACTATGCACAACTCCCAAGACAAGATGAGAAGAACCGAGTAATTTAAAATTTCTCCAGCAGGCCCACAGCTCCAGAATCTTTCAAGTGTCTAAAATGCAGTAAGCACTGCTTATAAGCGAGGACCTGGACTGTAGTCTCAGGAAGCCTGGGATTCAGATCCCATATCACACCATTTGCTATACGACTGTTTTTTTAATGTTGCATAAGTGAATATGGTGAATTTATAATGTTTTCACCCTTCGTCCCTCCTTTTCCCCTAACAACCCTTCATCTCCCTGCCTGACTCCTTCCTATTTTCAAATCTTTTCACTTGTGTGGCTTACTGTATTTCATCTAGCTGTCTTTAATGACATATGCCTGACATGATTCACGTTCCAGCAAACATCTTAGAACAATGTATACCATGGAGGAAAACATCCTCTTTTTCTTCTTTGAGTGAGTTCTTTCTTATTGAACCAATTTTCTAATGTAAAATAGAAATAATAATAGTATTTCATTCAAAATGCTATAGAGCCAGGACCAGTTTGGACTCAACAGATACTGAAGGATATGACTTTTTTTTTAAGTATTTTTTTATTATTTATTTAATTGTGTTTGTGTGTGTATGTATGTGCGCGTGCATGTGTGTATGTGTGTGTGTAGAACCACGGACGAATTCGGGAACCACCATGGACGCCTCCACCTCCTTCTGCCCCGGGATTCACAGGCTCCGCCCTACCAGGACCAGAAGCGCAGGCCGCCCCCCGCTTCTGCCCAGCGTCTATACGTGGGATCTGGGATCCGAACTCAGGACCCTCTGCCTGCCAGGCAGAGGCTTAACCCCTGAGCCACCTCTCCAGCCCGGATATGACTTTTTATCATTTGTATGTATATGGTTTCTGTGTCTGCACAGGTACTTGTGTGTGTTGTCTTCAGGCACCAACCACCTTGTTTTTTGAGACAGGGTTTCTGCTATCTGGAATTCCTTTAGCAGACTAAGCTGGTTGGCCAGTGAGCCTCAAGAATTCACCTGTCTCCACCTCTCCAGCACTGAGATTACAAGTGTACACTGCCATGCCCTGCTTTTTTTTTCCTCTTTTTTTCTCATATGTATGTGGGAGATACATATATAAGTATATATAAGTGTGTGTGTGTGTGTGCGTGTGTGTGTGTGTGTGTGTGTGTGTGTATAAGTGCTTGTACATATTAGAGCGAGTACATGTAGAGGCCCAAAGATGATAATGGGAATCACCCTTGTTCATTCTTCTACGTCACTATTTTGAGGCTGAGTCTCTAAACTCAGAAATTGTGCCAATAGGTCTAGTCTGACCAGCCAAGTTGTTATGGAGATTCCCAGCATTTTACATAGGATTTAGGAATCCAAACTGGTCCTTTTGCTTGCTCGGAAAGTACTTTTAACTGCTGAGCCGTCCATCTCCCCAGCCCCATGACTTCATTTTACATGAGTGATGGAGATCAGACTCAGATCTTTATGCTTTAAAGGTAAGCGATTTACCAGCTGAACTATCCCTAGCCTGCTTTTTATCATATTATTATTCCCTTTGAAAGAGTCGATAACCACGGTGCCCCATCTAGAACCACAGAGCTGGCATCAAAGGCAGAGCTGGCACAGATTTAGACCGTGCTGGAAAGTGTTAACCCACACTGCTGGTCGAGGGTTCTCCTTTCTCCCTTCCTCCCAATCAAGAAAAGAGCTGTGCCAAGTACAGCAGCCCTGCACATGGGAGACAAACCAAGGAGGATCATGTGAATTCAAGGTCAGTACATGGGCTACACATCAAGGAAGAAGCCATCCCAGGCTACATAGAAAGACCCAGTCTCAAAAAAAAAAAAAAAAAACCCCACACAAAAACATAAGACAAGGGAGATGGGGCTGGAGAGGTGGCTCAGAGGTTAAGCCTCTGCCTTGCAGGCGGAAGGTCCTGAGTTTGGATCCTAGACCCCACGTACAAACGCTGGGCGGAAACGGGGGCGGCCTGTGTTTCTGGTCCTGGTAGGGCGGAGCCTGTGAATCCCGGGGCAGAGTAAACAAAGAGGAGGTGGAGGCGTCCATGGTGGTTCCCGAATTCGTCCGTGGTTCTACACACACATACACACATACATGCACACATACACGCACACATACACATACACGCGCACAATTGAATAAATAATAAAAAAAATTAAAAAAAAAAAAGACAAGGGAGATGACTCTAGCACATGGACACATACGAAAGATGTTACAACCAGCATTTGAGGGACATGAGAAGGAGTCCCAGAACATCAGAGATGCAGGTAAAAGGCTCAGACAGCAGGACCTAGAGATCCTTTAACCAGCTACATGGACTGATGACCCCAAAACGATTCCTTGCCATCCCTTACTTTGGCCTCACCTCAGCCCTTAGGACTATGGGAAACCTGTGTGTGTTGTTCAGGAGGACACGTGCCCAGGGAAGCCTGCAGTTAGTGCTTTCATACCAGGCTAGCACAGTAGGGTTCTCTAGAAGAAAATGCTTCATTTTTAATCCATCCAAGTAGTGGACTGAGCTTCAAAGCCAGCACGAAGAATTCTGAGTTGCTTGTTCCCAGGAGAGGGGATGGATAACAAAGACTCTCAGATCCACAGGGAAAGCAAAGTAGGAACACTTGCAAGTTGGTCACCAGGAGAGAGATCATACAGCCTGGCCCAGGAAGCCTCTGATGTGGGCTCGAGAACAAACAAGGAAGTGAGAGAGCCCGGGAATTTCCAAGAAACCCACCACCACCGTTCATAGCAGTTCACACCCATCTCCTCTTAAAATGCTGAGATTTGGGTTTGCAGCTCTGGTTTAGCAACCAAATCTGTCAGGCAGCTACACCGTCCCCAGGAAGGCACAAGGCGTGTGAAGCTGTGGATTTGACACCGCAGCCTTTTATGCCAACATCTGATTCGATCTGCAGGGTTGGGGGGCACCATTAACCCTCAACCCTGCTGTGAATGCTTCTCAGAAGAAGCAAATGGAACAAAGCAAATAATCTCTCTGAAGCGGCACCGACAGCTTGTAAGCCTCACTTTATGAAGGCTGGGGGCCCCAGAGGAGGCCCTGCGCTTTAGTGGTGCACCGCGAGGGGGGCGCCCAGTTCTCACAGGAATCAGAACCTAGGCTTCGCTATGTCCATCGCTGTGACATTTACACTCTGAGAGCCCAGGGAAATGGATCTTGGGCATGAGAGAACATTAACCTTTTTGTAGAGCAAAATCTGGGCCATCTTTAAGGATAGAACAAAATGAAAAATGGTACTGCTTATCTCCAGCTTAATCTCCCACTTAGCTTCCCGTCTGTCTGAAAGGTCAAGGTAAGGGAAGAGCTCTGGCTATGTCATAGGCGTGGAACGTGGATTGTCTCCTACAGGCTCATGTGTTTGGACACCTGATCCCCAGCTGGTAGCACTGTGTGTGAAGGGTAAGAGAACCCTTAGGAGGTGGAACCTTGTAGGAAGAAGTATGTCACTGGAGGCAGCCCCTAAGACTGGAAAACGTCCCTCCCCTCTCCCACTTCCTCACGGTTCCTACAACATTCCTCCTGCTTCTGCTGCCGTGCCTGTCACCATGCATTACCTTGTAACCATCAGCCAAAATAATAAATCCTTTCTCCCTTAAGTGGCTTGGGTCAGAATGCTTTATCACAGCAATAGGTGGCTCACATAGACAGTAGCTCCCATCTCTGCCCACAACGGCATCTTTACAAATTGGAAAAACTCAGACTGAGGGGAATTAGGAAATTATAGTTGTGATAGTCTCAACTGTCCATCTTGATACTTGGAAGTCGGATCTCTGGGAATATCAGTAAGGAATTACCTCGCTAAGGCAGGCCAATGGACAAGCCTGTAGATTGCCTTGTTTGCATAATTGATGTGGGAATTCATTCTGTGGGCAGGAGGAAGGAGATACCTGAACACTGGCAGGCTGGCATGTACTGATTCTTTCCCTCTGGTCTTGACTTTGGATGTGATGTGGCCAGTTCCTTGGCTGTCACTCATATACTCTCCCTGCCATGATGGACTATAAACTGAAATTGTGAGCTAAATAATTTCTTCCTCTAAGCTTTTTTGGGTCAGATATTTTTGCAGCAGCAAGTTATGAAACTGAAACACTTGCCAAGTCACGTTGCAGAGTGACCAATGAGCTACGCTTGTGGTCCTCACTCAGGACTCTTCATTCACTGGAATGAACATCCGTGAATTACCATCTGGAGGTCTCTGTGGCTGTGTGGGTCTTGCTGGGAATATCAGTCACTCTGAACTCTGAACTCCCTCTCACCTCTCCTTGCGACAGGCAATTGATCAATAGAACAATCCCATCAAGCCCTACTGCAATGTCTGTAGTGGACCAGAATGTCACCCTGAAATGCTTTTTTGGCATAAGAGTAGATTCTGAAAGCAGGCAGTTTTGCAAAGGCAAAAGGTATCCCATCCCCTCTATCTACTAGGGAGTACAAAGGCAACTACTCAAGACAACTTTAGATCCTTACTGGCCTGGTTAAAGTAATGGAGAAATCTTCACAAACAAGCTCATCTTTCACCTGCCCCCAGAGATTCAGAGCCCTCATCCTTTGTCTTGTCATGACTCTAAAAGGCCAAAAATAGATGATGACAATGATAACCTGAGTTCAATCCCTAGAACACACTCAAAAACCTTGGCTTGTGGCTTACATCTGTAATTCCAGAATTCCGTAGTGATATGAGAGGCAGGAGCAGGATTGGTTGGAGCTCAGAGACACAGCATAGCTTCAAAATGAGAAGAGGGATTCGGCCTCAAAAACAAGGTGGAAGGAACAAATCCATTCCTGAAAAAGTTCTCCTCTGGCCTCCATGTATGCACCATGGCACCTCCCCGTCCCCCTCTCCTTCCTCCTCTTTCCCTCCCTCCCCCCCCACACAAAGGCCAAAATGAGAGCAGAAATTCCTTCACTTTATTAGACCCTATTTAGAGACTGAAGCCGAACTTGTGAATTTTTTAAAATTTTCATTTTATTTATATGTATGTGTGTGTGTGTGTATGTGTGTGTGTGTGTATCAGACCTCACTGTGTGTCCTTGTGAAGAGCCAAGAGTGACTTTGGGATTCATCCTGGATTGCTTCTGCTTCCTTCTTGCTTTGTTCTGAGATTTTCCAGGCTCCGCCCACCAAGAACAGAAGTGTGGGCAGTTGCCGTTTCCCCCTGGCATTTGTACGTAAGACCTGGGATCCGAAATCAGGACCTTCTGCTTGTAAGGCAGAGTCTTAATCCCTGAGCCATCCCTCCAACTGTTGGATTGTTTTTTTTCTTCATATAGTTTTGTTCTAGGGTTTCCTGGTTCTACTTTCTAGGGCCAGAAGTACTAGCCACCGCTATTTCTACCCAGCATTTTTCCCTGGGATCTGAGATCCAAACTCAGGTCCTTTTGCTTTCGAGACAAGGACTTTAACCCCCCGGGCCATCTTTCCAGTCCACATACATTTGCTTTAATAAACCTTGCCTACATCTGTTGTAGCCTGGCAATACTTTTACCTTTACACCTTCCGTTTATCACCATTCCTTGCAGCACTAAAGAGCTAGAACAATATATAATAATGTATAAGCTCCCTCCAAAAACTGCTACTCCTCTGAGTCGCTCCCATGTGTATATGAAATATCTATGTGAATAAAATTGTGTTTGCTTTTCTGTTACTGATATCTTTTTGTTTCTTCTCCAACGAGAATTTAAGAAAGTTGAGGAAACAATACTTTCTCTCCCTGGATGCTCAATCTGCCCCAGGAACAGATTATTCCAATCAGAGTCATGAGTCCTAATGACCAGTTTGCCTGGAGGCCGGTCTACTCATGACCAATTTGCATAATGAAGTCGCCTTCAATTTCAGGCTCTTCAATATATTTTTTTTTCCAATCACTTAACCCTACCCCTAGGTTTATGTTTGTTTGCTTACGTCCTTGGGTTTTGTTGCTGCTATTGTCGTTTTGAGACAGAGTCTCAGGCTGTCTGCAAATGTGAGCTTCCCACCTCCTGATCTGATTTAGATCATAATGCACCACCGTATCTGGCTTGCGGCTAAGATTTTTATTTACTTATTACTGGATGTTTTGGGGGTTCTCTGACTGTCTTTCTTGGCATTTTTTAAGGATTTATTTCTAATGGAACTACAATTTTTTACTCGTTTTTTTTTTCTTTCCATTCTTTTTTTCTACTTTAACAAGCATATTGAGACTCATCCCTGCTTCCCTCCATCCCCCCCCTCTTCCCTTCATAAATCCCTCCCACTCCCTCCCACCCTCCTGCCTGTCTGCTTCTATGGACTCTAGGGTTCCCTCTGGCTTATCTATTCTTGTGGGAGTTCAGGCCTCTGTGGCATACCAAGTTGCCTCTCTCGGGCCACTCCACTAATTGGGGCTTTCCCTTCACTGGAACCAGATTTTTGTGGTCATGTTAATACTATAATTTATTCCAAATACACTAGTGATTAATAAGGAGAAAGGCAAAGAGGCTTCAGAAAACCAGCGAAGCATCCAGAAGGGTCTAGGAAGAAGGACTGCATCTTGCATTGCCACACATACAAAGCTGCTCAGGTTTCCATGTCATCACATGTTCGAGATTCGTGATAACAAGTGCTGCAGCGGCACCTGTGTGGGTCTCCACTCGGCAGTTCCCATCACTGTGGCCTTGGTAAATGCTTCGGCCACGCAGCATGTGGCCTCCGAGGTGATATTCTTAGGAACCAACATTGTCTTCTTAGACCTTGCTGGAGTGGGGTATATGCTCTGGAGAAGCAGCACCCCATGCGCTGATAAACGGGAGTGCCTAACCTGGAGAATTATTTATTTCCCTTTAGTTGGCATTCTGGACAGACTTGCATTGCAAACTCCCCATCAGGAAGGGACTGGAGAATATGCAGAAATACAATGTGACCAGAATGACAGCTCCTCGTTGGAGGCTCTGAACATGGTTCATTGTCCTGTAGCAGGGCTGTCCCTCCTCTCTGTTGATAGCTTTCTAAACCTGGGAATGATTAGTCCAGTCCGGATGCCGTCCACTTAAGGGTCTTCAAGGGGGTCAGGATGACTAGATGGGGACCTTTCTGTCAGGGCTCTTGAGCTTCAATTTAGTGTCCCTTGATCCAAACTTTGGGTCTGGCTGGTAGGGATGAGGCTGTATGAGAAGGGACTGGACAGTTGCTTTTATAAGGAAGCTGTAGCCTCCTGAATTTGCTGTCAAGCCTTGAAAAATGACAGGGTCTTTATGTAAAAATTCAAAAGGGCTGTTCTTGGAATTGTTACGGGTTCCCTCTGAGGTCTTTATGTGTCCAGGTTCTTGTGTTTGAGAATTGAGTAGAGGCTTAAGGCAAAGTTTACTAGAGGAGAGAAAGAACGGAACTCCCAGACTTGAATCCATGAGGGGCAAGAGAGTCGCCAAGAACTTATAGACTCCAGGCATGGAATCCATGAGGGTGAAGGAAAGACAGAAAATGAACTCTCAGACTCCAGACGTGGAGTACCATGAAAGGCAAGGGGCCCTTTTTGGCATTTTTTAAGGATTTAAAATTTTATTTTCTGGGGCTGGAGAGGTGGCTCAGGAGTTAAGCCTCTGCCTAGCAGGCGGAGGGTCCTGAGTTCGGATTCTAGACCCCATGTATAGACGCCGGGCAGAAGCGGGGGCTGTCTGTGTTTCTGGTCCTGGTAGGGCAGAGCCTGTGAATCCTGGGGCAGAGTAAACAAGGAGAAGGTGGAGGTGTCCATGGTGGCTCCCGAATTCGCCCGTGGTTCTACACACACACACATACATACACACACGCGCGCACACACATACATACACGCACAATTGAATAAATAATAAATAAAAAAATTTTAAATTTTATTTTCTGTAAAGTTCCTCCCTGCTAAATGTTGTATTTCTGATTAAGTATGAACTACACTGTCTCTTACAGAGTGAATTGCTCTTAATTGTTTTGTGAGTCTTCTGATGATAACTTACCTTCAAATACTGTAAAGGAGTTTTTGGTGACTACATATCAAAAATTTTTTTTCAAAATTGTGTGTTGCAAATTTTTCATGTGTCTTATATTTAATATATAAAATTTGGAAATTAATCCTGAGTTTCAAGAACAAAATCGTCCCTTTGGCAAGCAACTGATTTGACTTTAGTGATGGAAGGAGATCAACATAGCTCTCAACAATTAACTGCAATTAGTGTATTGGATGCAACAGATAAGAATATACAATGCCAGGGTTGAGGGTATAACTCAGTGACAGAATGCTCAACTAGCATTTGTGGGTTCCATCCCTAGAATCACACAAAAAGAATATACTAAAGACCAAATGTGGAATTCCGACTTCTTTATTCTGCATTCAAGCCCATAAACAAGAACGGAGCTAGACCATGATCAAAGAAACACATGCTGAAGACTGGGCTGAATGGAATCTGTTTCTCTTCTCACGGTGCTTCTTCAGGGAAGGCTTACTTTGGCCCAGCCCACAGTAAGGGCTATTTGCCAACTGACTGACTGACCCTGTTGGCTGGTGTTGTTGGCATCCAGAACCTCAATGTACAGAAAAGGATAAAGCTCAGGAGTTATCAGCTCATGAACACTGGGAGGGGAATGACTCAGACCCTGTACTCTTACAGGCAAGTGTGACCTCAGCCCTGTGTTCTGTGGAGAAAACCTAGTCAGAGGATGAATAGGAAAATTCAAAGACCATTTGAACCTGAGGCCCAGTGTTGGGGAGCTGGCAGCAGATTATGTAAGTACAGTGGTCCCTCAATGAGCTGGTTCTGAAATGACTAAGACCCTTATGTGATTCTGTTATTGAGAATTTAGGGGGAGGAACTTCAGAGTAGGCCAAAGTTTCACAGGAAGCCTTGGGATAGACTGTAAGCCTGGGTCAGAGGTCAAGGTCACAGCCAGGTAGCCTGTGCAGTGCATTGCTTATTGAGGCTTTCCAACAAAAGCTTAGCTTGACATTAAGAAGGGAATCATTCTGAGAACACAAGAACTTGGATATGAGACCCTCTGGGCCAGTGAAGAGACTCTCTCTCTCTCTCTCCTTGCTCTCTCCATCTAATGCATATTAAATTTATTTTCTTTAGAAGATAAAAGTGTCTCAGATTCTCATGTGCCTTTGGCCTAATGCCATCGTTCACAGTAGTCAATAACATTTTGTATAAAAAGAAAACTGTGGTTGGGGATGTAAAATGGTGCAGACTCTGGGAAGCAATTTGGCAGTTTCTCAAACAACGAAGCATAAACTCATCCTACAACCTAGCAAGTGTACTCTTGGGCATTTATCCCAGAGAAATGGAAACATGTTCACAAGAAGCCTGTACATGATTGTTCATAGCAGCTGTTTTTGGGGAATCGTTATTGGAAAGAGCACAAGAGTTCTATAACACGTAAATGATTAAATGAACTGTGGTACATCCACATCGGAAAATACTCACTAGTCAACAATAACAAGAAACAATTATGGATACAAACAACAACTAGCAGGGAGAGCAATGATATTGTGCTCAGTGAGAAACAGCAAACCCATAATCTATTACATGTATACATAGTCTCAAAATGACTAATAGTGAAGGAGAACTGACCAGGGATAGTGGGGGAAATGGCCTGTGTAATTATAAAGAGGCAGGCATAAGGGAAATGTTTGTGATGATTAAGAACTTCTGTATCTTCACTGTGGTTGTTATTATCCAATCCCAATACTTCCCATGTAACAAAACACACACACACACACGCACACGTGTGCACACACACATACCAATGTTATATTTTTGGCTTCTACTATAGTCACATGAATTGTGACCACTGAGGAATACAAGTGATGGAAGCTGTAGATTTCTCCATTATCTTTGTAAACTCTTGTGAATAATTACTTTAAATTTATTTGAAATGAAAATCATAGCTGAAAGTATCACCTAAATTTTCCAATTTCTTTTTACAAACACTTAGTGGAAATTCTGGTAAGAGAAAAGAGGGAGATGACTTTCATGCTCAGAAAGCTTCCTGACTCTCTTTCATTGTCATAATTTTTCATTTACATTTTTAACCCAAACCCTGTCATGAATACTCAAGTTATTTTCTTTTTTTAAAATAGAATTACAAGGTGAGTTTTTTATTCCTTCTCTATTTAATGTTGCATACGTGCATATAGTGACTTTGTAATATTTTCGACTCTTAATTCCAAATCCTATCCCACTTCCCTTTCTCCTTAAAACCCTTCATCTCCCCTGCCAAACTCCCTCCTATTTTCAAATCTTTTTGCTTGTGTGGCCCACTGTGTTTCATGTCATCTGTGATAACTGATGGCTGAGCCATTGTTATTTTCACTTTTTGATATTATAAATATTATTAGAGTAGTCATGAATTATCTTGTATGTAAACCATTTCAGCCAGTTTTTGGTGAAAATTCCTGAAAGTGGTACAAATTGGTTTTCTTCACAGCTATGGTAGATTGCCAATTTATGCGGCATCTTAAGTAAACATATAAAGTTTTAAGAGTCTCAAAAATCCTGAAAATAAATACTCATACACACATTGTCAGTGGGAAAAAATTTTTTTTAGTCTACTTCAAGATACTGTATACATTTAACACTAGCAAAACAACTCTTCTCTTTGGTTAAATTAGTCATTTATGTTTTGATCTTGCTGGAGATATGTTTTAAAGGAATAGGTTTACTATTTTAATACCATTTATTTTTACACAGACCTGAGACAAGGTGGTGAAGGCTTAACTCCCTGAGTCTATAAACTGTACACAGGAAAAGCCTTGTATTTGTGTCAGCTCAGGGAGCCAGCTTATAACCTAAATATCTAGCCAAGTAAACGAACATCAAATGTTGGAGATGTTAAGAAATGTCTGTTTAAAAAAAAAAAAAAAAGAAATGTCTGTTTTGTGCCTGCAAAGGAGACATTTTATTCATCCTCAAAAAGTTCACAGTCCACGTGGGCGAAACTTTCTGGACACACTTTTCCTCTTTCAGCCTTAGCTGATCCAAATCCAAAATGTTGGCTTGGCATCTGAGATTCGCAACCCACAAAAAATGTGGCTAAGGCCAGAGAACATAAGTGTTAATGTTTTTGGAAGGCCACACATCTCATCCCTCACACAGCAGCGGCCTCAGCAGGTTTCCCCACTTTCTGCTGTTTCACCGGCTGCCTGGCCAGAAGGGCGCCCTCTGTGGGTGCCTCTGAGCAGCAGCGCAGAGGTGTGCTTCCCAAAGCATTGCAGAAGCACAAAACTTTTGAGCACTGATGAATGAATGAAGTGTCCTCTTTGTAGGAACAAGTGGAGAATCTATGCTGGACTTCACGTGATTTGTCTCAGTCAAAACACAAAGGACCTAAAAACATTGCATAAAATTACTTTCTTTTTTTTTTTATTATTATTTATTCAACTGTGTGCATATGCGTGTGTATGTGCACGCGCGTGTGTCTGTGTGTCTGTGTATGTGTAGAACCACAGACGAATTCGCGGAACCACCATGAACGCCTCCACCTCCTTCTGCCCCGGGATTCACAGGCTCCGCCCTACCAGGACAGAAGCGCAGGCCGCCCCCGCTTCTGCCTGGCTTCTATACGTGGGATCTGGGATCCGAACTCAGGACCTTCCGCCTGCAAGGCGGAGGCTTAACCCCTGAGCCACCTCTCCAGCCCCGCATAAAATTACTTTCAGGCTATGAATATCATCAGTATATGAAATAAGGTTTGGACTTGGGTCCTCTGGCCAAGATGTCTCATTATGCGTGTTTTGCCCTCGCCATACATTGCTACAACAAAATATCTGACCTGAGCAACTTGCGGGAAAAGGGTTTTAACTGGCTCACAACTTCTGGTTACTCTGCATCGCGAGGGAAAAGTCACAGCGGCAGGAGCTTGAGGCTGCTGATCGCATCACATCCACAGCAAGCACACGAGCCATGAGTCGATGGACACATATGTGCCAGTTACTCTTCTCTGTTGCTGTGGGAAGACATCCAAAGTCAAGCAACTTAAGGGAGATTTATTCATCTTATGGCTCCGGAGGGCAGATACAGTCTTTCATGGCAGAAGCGGCCTGGCTGGCTGGCTAAAGCTGGAGACAGGCTAAGTCACTGCAGACATCTTGGAGACTGAAAAGTGCCTGACTCCTGCTGCCTGAATCTACGGCAAGGCCACTTCCTACGACTGCTTTCCTCCGGCAAGTCTCCACCTCTCGAGGTGCCATGACTTTCCAAAACACATGAGACTGTGGGGGACTCATTGCAAACCATGACAACATGCTTGCTAATGCGCAACTCCTTCACTTGCATGTGGCTCTGGAGTAGCCTGTGTAGGAAATGTGGGTCTTCCCACGTCAATTAGAACAACCAAGAAAGACAATCCCCTGCAGGCCTGCCTTAATCTAATGACTCTCTTCCAGGTGTGCACAAAGATCTGCCTCCTATGCATCAGGACAACAATACTATTCATCATAATATGTAGGCAAATATTCCACACTCTAGAAAAATTTGAAATTGATTCACATACTTCAGGTCAAGAACACTTCTACAGTCACCTTCTCATGCCTGAGAAAAAGTATGTGGGAACTGGTCTTGGCAACTTTCCTAAAAGCAGTAATTCTACAGCTTTCTAGACAACTTTGATATGATGCTGACTTAGTTACTTTTCTCACTGCTATGACCGATTATGCCACAGAAACAATTTAAGTGAGAAAGGCCACATCGGCTCCTGATTTGAGAGGGTTCAGTCGGTTATGGTGAGAGAAGATATGGGGCAGGCAGCAGCTGCTCACTCACATCTCTGCGGCAAGACTCTCACAGTCTGGTGGGAAGAGGGTTGAGCTATATCTATCAAAGCCTGCTCCCCAGAAATCCCATCTTTCATCTGAGTTCCAACCTGCTGAAACAACATCAACAGCTGGGACCAAATATTTAATGAAGTGACTGCCCCCTCTGTAGACTCCAAAGGCAAGTCTTAGATTTTTATTTGCACTTCTAACTAGCTATATAGCTGTTTCCATAATTCTGTTCTCAAGCTTGTTAGAATAACTCATGGAATTCAGGAAAACACTATGTTCAACAGTTTACTGAAAAGAATACACATGAACAACCAGATGACATGGGTCAGAAAGCAAAGTATGGGGGAAATGCGTCCTGGCTTCCAGATCTTCTCTCAGCACCTCCTTTCCAGTGTTCAACAACCGGGAAGCTCTCCAAACCCATAGTTTAAGGATTTTTTTTTTTAATTTTTTTTATTATTATTTATTCAACTGTGTGCATGTGCGTGTGTATGTGCGCGCGCGCGTGTGTGTATCTGTGTGTGCGTGTATCTGTGTATGTGTAGAACCACGGACGAATTCGCGAACCACCATGGACTCCTCCATCTCCTTCTGCCCCGGGATTCACAGGCTCCGCCCTACCAAGACCAGAAGCGCAGACCGCCCCCGCTTCTGCCTGGCGTCTATACGTGGGATCTGGGATCCGAACTCGGGACCTTCCGCCTGCAAGGCGGAGGCTTAACCCCTGAGCCACCTCTCCAGCCCAGTTTAAGGATTTTTTTTAAGAGCGGTTTCATAACATAGGTAAGATCAGTTATGAACCCAGCCGGATGATGGGCAGGAGAGAACAAAAAGGGAAAGTTCCAAACGTCTAATTGTGGCTTTGTCTTTCCCGTGACCATCCCTGCCCAGAAGCCCACCAACATCACTTTATTAAACAAAAGCTGTTTTTATTGCCAAAGGAACAAGAGCTTTCTGCTAGGAACTGGTAGCAAAGACCAATGTCAGGGAAAAAGAAAAAAAAAAAAAAAAAAAAACAGGCGGAGGGCTTTAGGAGTTCAGTGCCGGTGACTGGGAACAGTATAAGTGTTTCTGTTGGTTGCTTAAGACAAGGTTTATGTAGTAGCCCAGGTTAACTTTGAATTCACTATGTAGCTAAAGCTGCCCCTAAACTCCTAATCCTCCTGTCTCTAACACCAAATGCTGGGATTATAAGCACATACTACCATGTCAAGCTTGATATATTTTATTATTAGTCACAGTACTACAATATAGTCATTCCTTCATATCCATGAGAAATTAATGCCAAGATATCCTCTGGATACAAAAGTATATGGCTACTCAAATCCCTTACATAAAATGTTGTCAAGTCTAAAATCCATGTACATCCTCCTGTGTGTTTTAAATCATCTCCATACTACTTAATACCTAACACAGTGTAAATGCTATGTAAGAAATTCTTATACCGCATTATTTAGGGAGTAATGGCAAGAAAAAAAAAATAGATTGTGCTATTCAGCACGGACATCATTTTGCTTTGAATATTTTTTATCTGAGATTGCATAGATATGAAGGGTAAGGCTGCACGTTATTAATATATTAATTATTAATTAATTAATATATTAATCTTGGTTCATCTTCTGTTGCTGTAACAGATTATGTGAAGCCAGGTGATTTATAAAGAATAAAGTTTTATTTTAGCTCACGGTTGCTGTGATCCTGGAATTCTGCTGCTTCTGGTCAGTTGGACAGACGAAGAGGGAGCAGGTATGTACAGAAGAGAGAGAAACTCCCAGACACAGAAAGTTAGGCACCATATATGCTCTCTAATAAGTGGATCCTAGTTCCAAACCCACATAAAGACATATTCAAAGGTAAATCTCTGTAATACACACTGTAATCACAAAGGATTGTAAACAGGAGGGAAGGGGAAAGGAGACCTCAAAAGAAAGGAGACAAAGAACACGCTCAACAGAGAGACGAGGCCATGGCCATGTGCTGCATGCAATAGGGAGACATCCGAGGCAGCTCGCTCTCCCTTCCCTTCCTGGTCACCAGGTTTATCTCCCCAGCCAGGGAGGTGCAGGGACTGGCAGTGAGATGGTAACCAACCAGCAACAGGAGACTGACCCCTCTCACTGCTGTGTCCTGCTCCTATTCTTCCATCTACCTTTGAGTCTCTTCTTATATTAAGATCTTCGTTTAAACACTTTTATTTTTGGGCAGGAGGTGACCTCAGCAGTCAATGAGGATGCAGCCAAGGACAGTGCAGGAACAGCAAAACTGAAAACAACAACAAACCATAATTCAGAACACCAAAGACCCTACAGTATTCACCTGGAACCAGACCAGCCAAATCTCTCCCCATCCTAAAACTCAGGGAACCTCAAGGAAGAGGGGACAAGATTGTAAGAGCCTAAAGATGGGGAGGACCAATGATATGCAAGATACTCCACACAAGTCAGGGCTGCAGCAGCCAAAATACAGCCACATGACTGGACCTTGCCTAACCTGCACAATGGCTGACATGTCAATAACCCCCCAAAATCTAGCACGGATCACAGGGGAGAAGACTTCAGGCAGTAGGATCCTGAGAGGCAAGGGATCAAACAGTTTATAATAGAGTTCCCATGCTAACAGAGAGCCCAAGGAGGGGCCCCAAGCTATGCCACTGAGTCCTGAACCCTCACTAGTATAGAGGACTCAGAGGGAAATTCAGCGCCCTCATAAATAGATGTCCTGAAGGATGGGAGAGAGAAAGCAGGAATCACCAAGAGAAGAGGAGGAAAAGAAAGGGGTGAAGGGGGAGAGTGTAATGGGGGATGACAAGAGAAGGGAGGGGGAGGGAGAAGAAGGGGGGTACCTATTGAGCTTGTATAACTTGGCAAGAAATGTAATAAAAAATTAAAAAGAGAGAGAAGCTGAAAGACAAACTTACCTTATTAGTTACTGGTATCTAATGCATTTCCAATAGAGAACTCACTTCTGGAGGTGGCATACGCCCATTCAGAACTCCACCAGCAAAAATCCTCCCATGAGACCTCATCTTACCACACAGATATATTGAGAATCAAGGTTCCAAAGTATCAATTTGTACAGGACACATCAAACCACAGAAAAATACATGCACACAATAACAGATACATAACATAGCACATATATCCTGAGATTTACACAGATACATTAAGAGACCTAATACTTTTTTGTTTTTACAACATATTGTATTATGGTCTGAGTAATCCTTTACCCCCTCAAGGGCTACATCTCTTATTTTGCTACTAATCCAGTTGATTCACCACCTGCTAATCCTACCACATCTGATGTGAGTCTGAGACCTTACATCTTCCTGTCTGCTGCTCATAAAGACAGACTTCCTCCCTGTCCTTCAGAGACAGAACCAGGAATCTCACCTGCCCCTCAAAGCCCAGGATCTGCTGCTGCTACCCGCGCGCCAGTGAGAACATGTCTCTAAAAGTCAAGCATGCCTCCTGGGAAGACTGCTCTGTCAGACTTGATCCTGTCCAAGTATGACTTCTCCTAGATAAATGAGAGAGAATTACTGGCACTGATTTGCCAAGTTCTCCAAGATGTATTTCTAACAAAAAGTAAAGAGCATTGGTGTCCTAAAAAACTAATATATGAGCCAAAGTCCAAGGTTCTGGTTCTGAAGAATATAAACGACCCCTCCCCCCCCACACCCACCACTGTATGAACATGGTGACGTTGATCCCATTCTGGGGAGATGCAACTGAACCTACAGGAACGCTGTACTTTCCTCACATTGGTGTGTGTACTTCCCTCCGCTGTGCCTAGGACTCAGCCCAAGGCACACAAAAGATAACAGACAACAGGAGTTCCCTCCAGATCTTGGAACCACAGCTCCTGTGTTTACAGACTGATGTCCCCACCCTCCTCAGGTACCAAAGCCAGGACCTGCCTGCAGGCTGCGGCAGGGCAGACCAGAAAAAACAGAGGGAGGAGCTGCCTTGCCATACTCCCCAACACATGCTTTCTCCTCCTCGCCTTCTCCTTTTCCCTCTTCCTCACTCTCCCCCACAGAGCAGAAGAGAATTTTTCTAATACTTTAGGGCTTCTCTATCTAAAAGTGCTCACTACTCAAACCCTGTGTCCCGAGTTCGATTCTTGGTGCTTCAGCAAGGACATACAAACTAAACACATTTTTGAAAAAATATTTTTAAGAGCATTTTTGGTAGAATCTTGAATTCTGGCCTCTTTCCTCTATCCATCTGCTACTACTTGCTTAGAGAACCAGTCCATGCTTTCTGAAAGCATGCAGTTGAGGTTAGTAGCATCATAAGGTTTAGGATAGATAAAGATGGTGAGGGAGATCAAGAGACTAATTCTGGGGTGTCAACTTGACCACACCTGGCATTAACTGAGATCAGATGAGTCCACCTGAAGAGATTATCCAGATCAACACATTTACAATACAAAGACCAGCCTTAGATCCAATTGGAACCTCCCTAGATCTGATTGGAATCTCCCAATAGCAGACCAGATAAAAGGAACCATAGAACATAGAAGACTCAGAAGAAGAAGTCTAGAGACTCTCCAGGAATCCTCCAGCCTTCAACCATCACCCACTAACCTACTGGATGTCTGTAGTGACTTAGCCTAACTCCATCTTCAGCCACCAGCCATGTCGCCTCTGCCACGAAGATTGTTTCTCCCCTCTGCAACCGTAAGCTGAATAAATTTCCTTAAGTTGTTTGACTTTGGGTGTTCTCTCACAGCAAGAGTTAAGAGTAACCATTACAGAGATATTAAAGAAAGATGTGAACTCCTTCCTGGGCTCCCCCCAGAACTTGCTTGTCCGCATCTCATCCCTAAGGAGGGAGGGGTACCACAGTTTGTGAATTGAGCTACAAAATAGCCTTCTGTCCAGGCCTTAACTGACCACTAGGGGGCGCACAGCGACACTGCTCTAAATGACATTGCAAATAGTTTTAAAATGACTTAACTTTGGAGTCCCAGCCCAACAAAAGATTAGTAGAAACTTGTGATCTTGAGGTGCACTTTTGGAAAAGCTAAAAATATGAATATTTGCTAGCCAAAATGGAAAAAAAAAAGAGAAAAGGATGTAGACTATTGTGATAGCTAATATTGTCAACTTGACAGATCAAACTGGGATCACCTAAAATACAAACCTCCCAGGCCTGCAAGAGATTGTCTAGATTAGGTTAGCCTCTGGGCATGCATGAACCACAGTAATTTTGCCTCTTCTCTGTAGCATATTTAGAGAAAGTTCATCTGTAATTAAGTGCGTGGGGGTTATCAACTTGACAGGGTTTACAATGACCTAGGAGAGACGGACTTGAGATAGATTATCTAGATTAGTTTAATCGATGTGGGAAGACACCCCTTAACTGTGGATGGTATCAGTCCCTGGGCTCCCGTTCTGGATTAAATAAGAGGAAGCAAGCTGAGCACAGCATTTCTACTTCCTGATCGTGATCAGCTGTGTCAAGCTCCTGGCGCTATGACTTCCCCGGCATGATGGACCATAAACCCAAATTGTGAACCCTTCCTTCCTTTAATTGATGGCTCAGGGGTTAAGACTCTGCTTTGCAAGCAGAAGGTCCTGAGTTCGGATCTCAGGTCCCACATAAAAATGCCAAGTGGAAACGCCTGGTGGGCAGAGCCTGGGAAATCCCAAAGTGAAGCAAGAAGGAGGTAGAAGCAATCCAAATGATTCCCAAGGTCATCCTAGATCCTCCACAGGGATACACAGTGCCCTCTGATACACACACATAAATACATAAAATAATTAATGACATGAGGTATTTTTCACAGTGACAAAAAAGTAATTAATACGGTTGCTAAATTCAGAAACCAAGGGCACGATCACTGCAGACTTCCAGACTTTAAAAGGCTTATAAGTGAACACTATGAATAAACCAACACACACAAACAAAATTAATTAAAAATTAAAAACAAAATTAATTTCATAAATTAAATAAATACTTAAAAAATAACTTTCCCAAGATCAAAGAGATAACAATAGTCCATTAAGGAAATTGAATTTTTATTTAAAATTCTACTCTCCAAAAAAATCCCATTATGGCTTCACTTGCAAATTCATATTTAATTTATGGCAAATATTTAAAAAAGAAAAATCACTCTTATGCCACCTCTTTTAGAAAACAGGAGACAGCATTGCACAATCCATTTCATGAAGTCAACATTATTCATGAACTCAGACAAGAAAACTGTAAGCCAATTATCTTTCAAGATAATAGACATCAGCAAATCCTGGCACTAGGGCGATAACCCAGTGGCTAAAGCACTTGCTGCATGAGCTTGAGGACCAGAGTTCAGATCTCTGGCACACTTGAAAATGCTGGTTAAGCAAAGCACCCACCTTCCAGCACTTGGAAGGCAGAGAAAGGGGATTCCTGGGACAAAGTAGCTAGCAAGACTAACTGCATTAGCAGGTAAACTCTGGATTCAGTTAAGTGACCTCTCAACAAATAAGACGGAAAGCAATGGAGGAAGATTCCTAAATACAGAAACATGCACACACACATGCACATGCACGCCCACTCACATGAATAAATATTAGCAAATTAAATCCAGCAGTGTGTGTGTCTGTGCAAGCATGTGTGTACTTATGTGCAAGTACATAATATCTCACCATACGTCAATGTTAGCTACCAGATTAGCAGACTAAAGAAGGGGGAAATCACACGATCAATGAATTGATGAAGAAATCACTTGACCAATTTTAATGTCCATTCATGATTAAAAAAATAATAAAAGGACTCAGCAAACTAGGAACTTCCTAGTCCTGAGAAAGAGAATCTACATAAAATCCTAAATGAACAGCACACAGACAGCCTTTCCTCTGAGATGAGGGTGAGGTGAGGATGTCCGTGTTCCTCACCCCTGCTCAGTACTGTTCTAGAAAGCTGGCAATTGGGCAAGAAAAGCAAAGACATTCATGCTACAAAAGAAAGTAATCGTTCAAACACAAATTAATTGTTATGCAGATAATCCCATGCAATTGACAAAAATGTTCCTAGAGTTAATAAATGAGTTTGCCAAGGTTGCAGGACTCACAATCAACACATGAAGATCAATTTTATGTCTATATACTGACAGTAAATGATTGGGAATTAAATTTTTTTAATTTTATTTTTATATTGTGTGTGTGTGTGCACATGCCTGTGGAGACCAGGGTGACTTCGGGAATCACCCTGGATTGCTTCTACCTCCTATTTGTTTTGCTCTGGAGTTTCCCAGGCTCTTTCTTCCAGGATGATAAGTACAGGCTGCTGATATTTCCATCTGGCCTTTTTTTTTTTTACATGGGATTTGGGATCAGAACTCAGGACTTTCTGCTTGTGAGGCAAAAGCTTAACCCCTGAGCCATCTCTCTGGCCCTTAAATTTTTTTTTAAATAGCACTGACGATAACTCAGAAAACAGGAACCCTTAATCACAAATCTAATAAGATGTATGGAAAACATGTATCTTGAAAACTATAAGATACCGCTGAAAGAAATCAAAAAGGTAAATGGAGAAAAACTGTCCTCATGGATCAGAAAATTCAACATAGTTAAGGATGCAATGATTTCCCTCAAATGCCATAGAGATTTATACCATTTTAGTTGAAATTCCATCTTTTTTTTTAGAGCAGATAAGCTGACACAAATAATCTTGTAGAGAAGAGCAATGCTGGAAGGCTGCCTGCTATAAAAAAGTTCCATACAGCTTTGTAGGCACACAGCTCAATGGTGGTGAATAGAGTCCCAAATAGTTCCTCTCAAAACAAATGATTTTTTTTTTTTTTACTTAGTGTGTATGTGTGTGTGTGTGTGTGTACATGTGTGTGCGCGCGCGTGTACATGTGTGTATGTGTATGTGCGCGCACATGTGTGCGTGTGTGTGCGCATGTGTGTATGTGTCAGAGGGCACTGTGTGTCCCTGTGGAGGACCAAGGGTGATTTCGGGAATCATCCTGGATTGCTTCTACCTCCTTTTCACATCAGTCCAGGATTTCCCAGACTCCACCCACACTGGAGCCGGAAGTGCAGGATGCCAAAAACAAATGATTTTGATGATATGTAGTATTTTATATGTAATGTCAATAATAAAAAGATGCTCAGCATCATTACACCATTTACCCATGAGGGAAGGCTTGGGGGTAGGAACAAGGTGGCTACTAATATGTGTATGCGGGAAATGGAAGCAGTGAATGCTGGTGCTCAGTCAGTTCTCCTTTCTAAAGTCTAGGAAGCCACCCCATGGGATGGACACCCACATTTAGGGTGCATCTTCTGACTTCAGTTAACTCAATCTAGAACATGCCCGTCACGGACATGCCCAGAGGTTTGTCTCTTAAACGGTTCTAAATTTTATCAGGTTGACAGTATCAACCATTACAATATTTAAATACATATATCCCTTTGTTACAAATAGAAAAATTAGTTACTGAGGTTCAGGGATGGAAAGGGCAGGGATAGTTACTTTTAAATGTCATCTTGACTGGATTAAGGGATAGCTCAATGGCTAGTAAAACTCTATTTCTGGGTACGTCTGTGAGGCTCTGCTCAGGAGAGACTGGCATTTGAATCAACTTACAAGAACCACCTTCACCCAGTTTTGGATGATATGAACGAAGCTCCCAGAAAAGAAAAAAGCCATGTCTCTGTTAAAAGATTCTTCAGGCTGACTGATCAGAACTTTGAGACCCTGGAGGTTTTGAACGTTGTAGATCCAGAGTCCAAATGACCTTGGGCCCCTCACAGGCATTCACTACCCACCTGTCAGATAACATCTTTCCAACTATCAGGAAAAATCTCTGGAATGTATTAATTTAGCAGACCATTAGCTTCCACCAATCAAAAGCTAGAATGTCGGATGGCATCTGAAACCCCCAGCAGAGTTTACTCTGCTTTGCTGTTATCTAGTTTCTTGGTGCCTCTATCCATGTATTTGAAAATGCTTTGATATTTCTTTCTTTTGTTCCATGATCATAGAAGTTCACGTGACTGTTTTCACATTGGAACAATTCAGGGCAATCTCAGTCTGTGCTCCAAGGCAATAGTCACTCATAACTTAGCCCAGGAGAAACTGTTACGCTCTTTCCCTTGAGATCTGTGCACTGCGTCTGCATTCAAAGAAGGTACCTTCTAGTAGGCAGAAGAACCAGACAGAACAAAAAGAGAGTGGGGCCCATGAGATGGCCCAGCCTGTAAAAGCTCCTGTACACAAACATGGTCACCTGAGTTCAATCCCCGAGTCTCCATGGTGGAAGGAAAAGAACCAACTCCATGAATGTACCTGTGCCTTCTCTCTCTCTCTCTCTCTCTCTCCCTTCTACTCCCCCCAAAAATATTTTTCTTAAAAGGAGAGGAAAGGCAACCTCCCCCCCCCACCTCCTGCACCCGAAACACTGATCTACCTTCAGGCATCCTCAGAAATCCAGTTTCTCTGGCTTTCAGATTCTGGAGTTTGCACCACCCACGTTCCCAGAGAGGCCTGGGCTGAGCCACATTAGCAGAGGCCCTGGCTCCACTTTGCAGATTACTGGGGGCTTCTCAGCTGCCTTAGTCCTCCCTCACACATTGGTATCTGACCTAAATCTGTATCTCTCTACATTAAAGGCTCTGTTTCTCTGGAGAACCCCCGCTACCCCCACAGCTTACGTTGCAGCTTTAGTAACTACTAGAACTTTTTTCCTGAAATGAGATAAATTTACTATTCAAAAACGTTTTAGTTCATTGTGTATTGCGAGCCAAGGTCTCGATAGGTATCCCAGGCTGGCTTCGAACTGTAAACTCTAATGCCTCTGCCTCGTGTGGCTGGGCTTATAAACATGTGCTGCCACGTTTATTTTTTTCTGAAAGAACGTTATTTTTCAACAGGTCTTTCCAAGTGCCTGTTAAGCACTTAAGCAGTTAAGTGGTCACATTTACAAACAGGTAGACTGAGGCTCTGGCACTGCAAAGGGCAGGACTTAAGAGCCATGGGCTCCTGTCTACTTATCTACCACCCCGTGCTCATGAAATCTGCACGGAGAGAGACCACAGGAACTCGGGATATCCATCGTATCACTCGGCTGCTCTGCCGCTTCGCCTGGCACACCAGATCCTCCCCATCATCCATAGCGGGCGGTGTCTCCAGCAGGGTCTGCACCATGGATGGAAGCGGAGAGCATCTCCGACTCTCTCAGCCTTCAAAACCCATCTTAAAAACTAAAAATATCGAAATGGCCATAAGAAAATCTGCTACTTTGTAAGCTTTAAAAAAAAAACACACTTAAGAAAAAATGCTGAAAGTATAGTAAAAAGAAAATAAGGATCTTAAGAGTCAAGGAAGAAAAAAATTTTAAAAATTAAAGTATAAAACATATGTGCATATGGATATATTGGAAAGGAACATATAAAAGTTATACAAAATGAGATACACATCTTAGGCTAAAATACAAAGACCGGCCAGGTGTGGTGGCACATTCCTTCAGTTCCAGCACTCAAAATGTGAAGTAGGCCTGAGGTCTGAAGCCAGTCTGGCTCTTGTGTGTAGCAAGACCCTGTTTCAAAAACCAAAATCTAAGACTGCTATTGCCAAGTGTTGGCAAGCATCTGGAGCAACCTAACAGTGGAGATAACTAACAGTCCCTCTAAAAAAGCAGCTTACCACACAATCACATTCGGGGTATTTACGTAGGGGGAATAAAAAGTCACACACACAGGCCTGCGAGTTAAAGGCTGTAACAGCTTTATTGGTAATAATGAAAAACTGGATACAATCCCAATGTTCTTCAGTGAGGGATGGGTACACTGATTCCTATCATGAAAGGGAAGGAGGTGCTGGAGAGACGACGGTTCAGTGGGGAAAGCGCTTGCCAACAAGGCTGACAAGGTTCCATCTCTGGAGCTCACAATGAAGAGAACCAATGCCCACAAACTGTCCTCTGACCTCGGCATATGCGCCATAACGTGGATGCAGCACACACATTGATAGATTAAAAATATATATATACATTATATATATATATATATATAATAAAAGGGAAGGAATGTGATAATTCACATAAGTTGAATGGATCTAAACGCATTAGGCCCCTAGACAAGAGCCAGCCCCTAGAATTATGAACGGCGTGCGAGTGTGCACGCCTATGTACTCGAGTGTGCGTGCTTGCGTGCATGTTGCTGAATGCCAGGCTAAGGGCCTCACACACACTAAATATGTCCTCCTTCTGAGCTATATCCCCAGAATATCTAATGTTCTTCAGGTAGTAAATTGTATTGAGAACAGATCCGTGGTTGCCAGGAGTTAGGTACTATGAGGTAACAGCAAGTTTCTTTACAGTGATCTGTATTTCAATTAGGTTCGTGGTTACACGAGTTTGTGTGTGTGGGGGTTATGAATATAATATACTCACATATTTTAGTGTCAGCATCATTTTATTAACAGCATCATCACTAGGCAAAACTGATCAGAAACCCTGCTAGTTTTGCAAGTTTTTTTGTTTTTTAAAAAAATCTCCCTCAACGGTCCATGGTGGTTCTCCCGAATTCATCCGTTGTTCTACACACACATACAAACACACACACACATACATACACACATGCGCACACACGCATTCATGCACAATTGAATAAATAATAATAAAAAAAGAAAAAATCCCCCTCAAAAGTATATTACTGATACATGTAAAAAGAAAAAGATGAACTCCAAAAACATTTTGCTGAGCAAAAGGATCCAAATCAAGAGCACACATTGTATAATCTTTTTATTTCTAGTTTTAAAACCAGGTACACTCTGCGTGTTATTTCAAAAGAAAATTCTCCTCCAAGGCCCCGAGAAGCCTATTCACTGCCTTCCAGACTTGAGCACTGACTGCCACTGGTCTTTCTGGTTTCTTGTGTAAAAATCCCAACAGCCGCCATTCAGATTTCTTGGGGGCATTGTCTCCTTGCAATTTGGATCCTAAAATCCTTTAGTGCTGAGTGGTAGGAAGCAAGAAGAGAGACTCAGGTTTTAATTCTGGATAGGAGTCCCTGGGGATCTTGATAGAATTAGAGGTGGAACAAAGGCAATCACTCTGGAGACCCTTCTTGCCCTTGAGGTCGGGTGGTCGGTCATGTTTGTGCTTCTCCCTTTACTCGGGCTGCTTGGGTTCAAGTACTTGAAATGCTGAGTCAGGTTAGTTCTGGTGCTATTAGCTTGGTACCTTCCTCCAGAGGTATTTGGACTGGGAGGGACAGTTAATTCAGGACAATCCATTAACAGCATGTGAGTTCTAAGCTATTAATAACATTTATGTGCAGATCCCTTTCTACAAAGATGGGAGTTATGAGTGTGTCCCTATGAAACACTCTGTTCCTCTGTTCCCTAGCAAAAGGGATTGGAACTAGATAAAACTGGAAGTCTTACATTGCTAGAAGCTGAAGGACCAGATGAGCGTAGTAGTGAGGGAGATCTGAAAGGTACTGACTCCATCTTAGTGTCCACCTGTCCACTTTACAGGAGATGGAAACTGAGAAAGCAAAGGCCTCATTCTAGGCAACTGTCCCCAGATTTCTACCTCTGGCTTTGCCAAGCCTCTAGGCTTCAAGTTCCTACTCCAGCCCGGGGTATGTCATCTGACCCAGCCTCATCAGAACCATATCCCTCCTCTGCCTGCCTGAAAGGTTCCTGCCCCCCCCCCCCACTATAACAAACAATCCTAACTGATGCCATTCACAAATAGATCTGTCTGGAGCCCTCACCCTTAGCTGCCTCCTAGTCCAGCTATGTTTCTGGTCCCAGCTGCTCCCAGCTCCTCAATTCTCACTTAGTAGGATCCTTTAAACACAACCTCTTCCTTACAACTCACAAAAGTCCTTAATAGAGGTGGCAGAGACAGTCTGCCGCTAAGATCCACAGGAGGGAGTTGGAATGTCTTGAGGCTGGGTGGGGACTTTGACCCCACACTCAGGCAAGCTCCCTCCCCAAGGAGGTACTTAGACCAGTGAACTTCAAGAGGCTGTCCCTAGGGTCAGGTGTTCGGCGCCTTCCCGTAAGGCTCTACAAGCAAGAGACCCCAACTTCTTTGAAGCAGCAGCGGATCAACTTTCCAGACCCCCTGAACCCACCTCTCCTGCGGTTGGTTCATCGGTGCGAAATACAGATAATACTAAGAGGAGCTGCCTACGCGGGTTCCCGTCAGAGATGAACCATCAAGCGTCACAACCCTTGGCACACGGTGGGCGCTGGGTGCAGCCGCGAGGGCCGCGCGCAGCGTTCGCTCACAGCGTGGGAGGACCCCGGCCTTGCAGCGTGGGCCGGGCAACTGCAAGCATTCCAGTGCCCGCGCAGGGGGGGCCTAACGGTCAAGGTCGCTCCGGGCGCGCGATGCGCCTCCTCGCAGCACGCAGCGCGACAGCAGGCGAGGACGTGTGCAAGGCGTGGACGCCGCGTGTCTCGACCGCACCGCGCTGGGCAGAGTCGAGACCCGACGCAGGGACGGAGGGAAAGGCCGCCGGCCGCGCCGCTTCGGCCTGACGCAGGGCCCCGAAGCGGGTGGGCGGGGCGCGTGACGTAGAGCCCTACCATTGGCTGCGCCGGCAAAGGCCGGGCCCGTCCCTGTGCGGCGCCTCTGTGTTGTCATTAGGCCGCCGCTAGAGGACACGGGCAAGATGGCGGCGGCGGCGGGGCTGGTACGGGGACCCCTGCGGCAGGTAGGATGCGGCCCCCGCCTCGCCTCGCGCGCCCAGCCCTCCGCGCCGGCCTCCCTCAGTCTCCTCCTCTCTCCTCCGCAGGTTTCCGGGCTGCTGAGGAGGCGTTTTCACCGCTCGGCGCCGGCGGCGGTGCAGGTAACCGGCGCGGCCCCGCGCAGGGCGGGGGAGCCCCTGGTCCAGGCCGAGGCGGGCGCGGCGCGATCGCCCCTGCCCGGGGCCGCGCGGCGGGTGGGCCCAGGAGTCTGTCCGCGCCCGAGTCCTGCGCGGGATTCGCGCTGCCTCGCACGCCGCGGCTCGTATCCCCGCGAGGCTGATTGCAATCGATAAGCAGCAGTCTGCTGACTCTCTGGCTTTAATTTCTTTCTGGTAATTGTGGCGAAGTACAGCTTAAGGTGAAGGTGTAGCCTAAAGTGACATCGGGCGCATTCTGCACGAGTGCAAACGTCCCCGCTCTCGGTTTCCAGCTTTTTCTCACTATCCAAACTACCCATTACACGCTCTCAGTAACCCCCATTCATTATACTTTCCTGTCTCCGAGAGTTTACCTGCAGAATCGTGTGTGAATTGCTTCATTTGCCCTCTTGTGTCTGGCTTATGTCACTCATCCCAGTGTCTTCAGAGTTTATCCATGTACATCAGAATTTGTTTCCTTGAGAAGGATGAATGATGCCCCTTGTATGTATGTGCTGCATCTTGTCTACCCGTTCATCCAAGAATAGACAGTAGTCTTGTTTCCACCAAGGATTTGTGAGTGGTGTTGCTGTAAGCAGTGGTGTTCAGATACATGAGTCACGGCTTTCACTTCTTTGTCAGAAGTGGAATTGCTGGATTTCTGCCCCTCCTTTTTTCTACTGGAGGATTTTTACCATTCTTCGAATTAAAGTAACACATTGTGATTGCAGAGCATTTGGCAGCATCTGCAGTGAGTGCTCAAAACTTTCTTAGGTATCCATGATGTGTTTTGTAAAATAAGCAAGTAATTTTCTACTTGGGAAACTGCCTGTAAGTTTTCTTAAGCCTGGGTGCATCAGGAAAGTGTTCAGTGAATTTATTAACTCAATCAGCCAGAGGCTACATTGTGGCATGTTACTGTTACATGTTAAAATTCTTGGAATTTTAAAGAAAACTATTGTTTTTAGTGTTAGTTGTTATATTCCATGCTCTGGGCATCCTAGGTAGGTGAGTATATTCTAAATAATACTGTAGCATACTTACTTTTTAAATGCCTGTGACAGCTGACGGTTCGTGAAGCTATTAATCAAGGCATGGATGAAGAATTAGAAAGAGATGAGAAGGTGTTTCTACTTGGGGAAGAAGTTGCCCAGTATGATGGTGCATACAAGGTAACAAAAATGGGTAAAAGTTACACAAAATTAAGACTGCCATTTGTCCTGACATACACTTAAAAGTAACGGATCTAAATCTTACCTGTAGGTTAGCCGAGGCCTGTGGAAGAAATATGGGGACAAGAGGATCATAGACACTCCCATATCAGAGGTGAGCCTTCCCAAACCAGCTCTAAGCCACTAGTCAAGGTTCATGGGCCGTGAATTTATGGGTTTTCACTTATGCTTGTGTTTCACTTCACAGATGGGTTTTGCTGGCATTGCTGTAGGTGCAGCTATGGTATGTTACACTATTGCTAAAGCTCATCATCAGACAACAGTCTTTTAAAAACACTTGAATATTGCAGAAATGGAGTGGCATTCTGTCACTCTTTGATGTTTTTAGTCTCTTTGACATGCATTCTTTATTTGACAGGCTGGATTGCGACCCATCTGTGAATTTATGACCTTCAATTTCTCTATGCAAGCTATCGACCAAGTCATCAACTCAGCTGCCAAGACTTACTACATGTCTGCTGGCTTCCAGCCTGTGCCCATAGTATTTAGAGGGCCCAATGGCGCCTCAGCAGGTGTAGCTGCTCAGCACTCACAGTGCTTTGCTGCATGGTATGGGCACTGCCCAGGCTTAAAAGTAGTCAGTCCCTGGAATTCTGAGGATGCAAAGGGACTCATTAAATCAGCCATTCGTGATAACAATCCAGGTCAGCAGTGACCCCTGGGTCTCTTTAAATTTTTATTAGTGTGTGTGTGTGTGTGTGTGTGTGTGTGTGTGTATGTGTATGTGTACAGGTACCCCCTTGCATACATGCAGGCGCACATACGGAGTTTAAAGAAGAACTTGGAGAGTCAATTCTCTCCATGTACGTTACATGGGTTCCAGGGATTGAACTTTGGTTGTCAGTCTTGCATGACCAAGTGCTTTTTACCTGCTGAGTCATCTTGCTATTCCTTTGGGAGTCTTTTTGGAAAAACTTTATTTTGTGTGTGTATGTGTATCAGAAGGCACTGTGTGTACCAGAGGAGACCTGTGGAGTCCCAAGGGTGACTTTGGGAATCATCTTGGATTGCTTCTACCTCCTTTTGCTTCGCTCTGGGATTTTCCAGGCTCCGCCCACCAAGGCCTGAAATGTGTGGGACCTGGGATCTTAATTCATGACCTTCTGCTTGTGAGGCAGAGTCTTAACCCCTGAGCCATCTCGCCAGGCCTTTGGGACTCTTTTTGAACATTAAAAAACTGAAATGAACTTTTCACATAGGCATAACATATATAAAATGCTAATGGTTTATAGATACAGTACAGGATGTAGTTTTCATTTAACTATAACGGGGCCAGTAAGGTAGAGGTGATTTTCCTGCACACCCACAGCACTGGCTGGATCTCATCAAATGAAATTACTCTGGCCAAACTATAGATGGAAGCAGACAAACTACTCTTAAGTTCCTGGACATGATAAGACAGTCTTTGCAATAAAAATATCTAGCTTTTCACAAGAATGGTTTTTTGTCTGTGGTGTCTTAGTCATTTTATATGCACTTGTTTTTTGCTTAAACAGTTGTAATATTTTGCAGTGGTAATGCTAGAGAACGAGCTGATGTATGGAGTTGCATTTGAATTTCCTGTAGAAGCTCAGTCAAAAGACTTTTTGATTCCTATTGGAAAAGCCAAGATAGAAAGGCCAGGTAAGACTTTAGTATACATGTAATCATTACTTTTATTCTAGCCCTCTTTATGTGAGTCAAAGTTACTGCCATCAGTTTGACTTAACTCCCGGATGAACTCAAGATAAAGATGTGTGTACAGCTGGGCTTGTCCACTGTCTGATGAGCTTTGTCATTGTTTCTGGAAATTGGCTGGCAGACAGCTAAAGATTTGATAAGTGGATCAGACCACAGCTGGCTGCAGAATCACCACCACTGACCTTCAGTTCTACACTGTCCTCTAATCTGTAGCCATTTTGTTTCAGGGACACATATAACTGTAGTTGCCCATTCAAGACCTGTGGGCCACTGTTTAGAAGCAGCTACCGTGCTATCTAAAGAGGGAATTGAATGTGAGGTGAGTGGACATTTACTTGTTCTTATAATTAGGCTCCTTTTAAATTAAGACCCAGGGGCTGGAGAGATGGCTCAGGGGTTAAGACAAGTAGAAGGTCCCGAGTTTGGATTCCATGTCCCATATAAAAACACCAGATGGAAATGGTGGTGGCCTGCACTTCAAGCCCTGGTGGGCAGAGCCTGGGAAATCCCAAAGTGAAGCAAGGAGGAGGTAGAAGTAATCCAGAATGATTCCATAAGTCATCTTTGGTCCTCCACAGGGACACATGTGTCCTCAGATACACTAGAATGAATGAATAAATGAATGAATTTTTAAGACCCAGAAGCTATGTATGACTCATGACTGTAATTTCAGCACTCGGGCAGTGGGGGTAGGAGGATCACAATTTTCAAGCCAGTTTGAGTTACATAGCAAGATTATGTCTCATAAAAGGGAATGGGGGAAGGGGCATCTCTAGCTGCCCTCAAACTTCTGGTAAGTCTCAAGATTATCAAAAAAGGGACCAAGAAGTTCATCCAGCACCAGTCATACCAGTAAGTCAGAATTAAGCACAATTGGTGAAAACAGACCTCAGGGTGCTGTGAAGGTTTAGAACAAAATCCTGATGTCCAGCATGTGTTATAGGAATAAGAAAACACAGTGTCGGGGAGCCAGAAGTGCCCCTGGTGTGCAGCAATCTCAACTGTGCTGAGATTCTCACAGAGTTTTCTCCAATAACACCAAAACTGTTCCTCAGAGTTACCATTCCCAGTGACAGGCTTTGCAGCAAAGAAAATACCTTTTATTTTGTACGTAATAAAACTATAAAAACAGCCTTCCATTGATAGACCCAGAAATAGTCTGATCTCTGTGACAGGTTAGCAGATATAAAACTGTGAACAATCATGTCTGTTTAAAATCAGTGACAGTTTCATTAGGCTCTGGACAAGTTACAATCCAGTGTGGGACTGGCAAGATGGATCAGCAGGTCAAGGTGTCTATGCATTAACCTGGCAACCTGAGTTTAATGCTGGGAGCTTGTCTCTGCTGCCACATTTGTACCAAGGCTAGTAAGTGCACATGAAACTTTTTCTGCTTTCTTTCCCCTTCTCTCCCTCCCTTCACTCTTCCTCTTTTGAAAAACAAAAGATCCCATTTTGCTAGGCTGGTGAGATGGCTCAATCAGTGAAGTAGTTTCATGCAAATGTGAGGACCTGAGTTTAGATCCCTAGCATTCATTTAAAAAAAAAAAAAAGCTATCGTATTAAATATATATATTCACTATCCAAAAAAAAAAAAAAAAGAAAGAAAGAGCTAAGTGTAGCAAAAGCATGCCTGTAATGTCAGTTCTGGGGACGCAGAAGGCAGAAGGATCCTTGCTTGCTGACCTGGCTGTCCAATCTGTCCCGTCAGTGATTAGGTTCAGTGAAAGCCTCCCGTAAAAAATAAAGGGGAGATTGGAGAAGGCACCTGAAGTCTGCCTCTGCCACAGAATAAAGCCTGGTACATACTAAGCACTTACCTAGTAGCTGTTTATTAAGAGGGGCATTAAAACCAAAAAGAATAAGCAAATCCTATAAAAAGCTGCCTATAATAGGGCACAGATTTTGTTTTCTTTATAATTTCTCCTTTTGTTGAGATGAGATCTCACTATGTAGCCCAGGTTGACTTCAAACCTGTGGTGCTCCTGCCTCAGCTGCTGAGAGCCGGGGTTATAGGTGCGTACCATCATGCCTGCCTTCCCTTTCCTACATTCATGTACTTGTTGCTAGGTAAATTCAACTTTTCTAGGGTCAAAGAGTTAAAAAGCTAAATGATATTTTGAGACCCCAGTTACACTAGCTTCCAGTTCTGTAAAGCCCATTTACTATATTATTTCCTTAGGTGATAAATTTGCGGACCATCAGACCCATGGACATTGAAGCCATAGAAGCTAGCGTAATGAAGACAAATCATCTCGTGACAGTGGAAGGAGGCTGGCCACAGTTTGGAGTAGGAGCTGAGATTTGTGCCAAGATCATGGAAGGTATTCAAAAGAAACTGTTTCCTAGGGGCTGGAGAGGTGGCTCAGGGGTTAAGCCTCTGCCTTGCAGGCAGAAGGTCCTGAGTTCAGATCCACTTATAGACACTGGGCGGAAGTGGGGGCGGCCTGCGTTTCTGGTCCTGGTAGGTGGAGCCTATGAATCCTCGGGCAGAATAAACAAGGAGGTGGAGGCGTCCATGGTGGTTCTCGAATTCGCTCGTGGTTCTACACACACCTACATACACACACATATATAAACACATGCGCACACACACAATTGAATAAATAATATTAAAAAAAAACTGATTAGAATACAATCAAGCTGTAGTAAATATTGTATACTGAAAAGAACAGCTAAGGTGACCAAGTAACTTGCAACTTATCAGGCTGGGGTTTGGTACTCTGGGTTTAGTGTTTTAAAAAGAAAAGTGAAAACCAATTCCCTGTACCTAGGATTTCATTACCTTGTCTCGGGCAGCCCATACCTCTGCCTCTCAGGTGAGCCTTCTCTCTCCCTCTCTCTCCTCTCCCCTCCCCCTAGGCCCTGCATTCAATTTCCTTGATGCTCCTGTTGTTCGCGTCACTGGTGCCGATGTCCCTATGCCTTACGCAAAGATTCTAGAAGACAACTCTGTACCTCAAGTCAAAGACATCATATTTGCAGTAAAGAAGACATTAAATATTTAATCGGGACTTGAATATCATCAAGTCATTGAAATTTATTTAAAATACTTGCTGGACTTCACCTGAATTGTACTACAAGATCTTACTGTTCATAAAGTAAAGTTATCTCTAAGGCAACACAGGTGTTTTTGTACTGGTAAGATGTTAAATGTGCTGGGTAGAAAACTCTGCTCCCTGCCCTGTACTCCGTGCTTTCTCTGTCTGTTACGGTTACCCTATTCTTTGAATAAGGTTAATGTAAAAATGTACTCTATCACTAGGAGAAAATATGAATATGGCAGAGTCCTGATGAAAGATATATCCAAAAAAGGTAATTTACATATAAAAGTCTATAATCTTGATTTACTGTTAGCTTTGATAAGGAATAAAGGGATTCCTAACTGAATAATTGTATTTTTATATTCATGAAATAGTAAATGTGCTTAGAAATCTTAAAATTCTGTTAAGAAATAGTAATCAAATGAAAAATAACTTCATATTATATAAAACAATTATGGCTTTATTTGCAGTGCTGAGGATCAAATCCAAGCCACGTGCATATTAACTAAGTACTCTACAGCCTCAGACCACACTTTTTTATTCATGTATCTGAAATTTTATGCAGAGTAGTAAAGCTGAATTTGGAAGAACTCAGATCTCACTAGCTGCTCCAAAAACTGATCAATCACTAAGTTACATCATACTTTAAAACAGGAACTCACCTGCAGACTTTTTATTTTCTACCTTTACTTCCCCGGTGCTAGGTGCACCACCACTGCCAGTTTATGTGGTGGTGGGGATGGAACCTGGAGTTCTTGTGTGCTAGCAAGCACTCTTCCGCTGAGATTCATAGCAATCTGTAGATTCTTAATGCCCAATCCAAAAGTATCCCCTTCAAAACAAAAGCAGGATTATGTCAGGCCCCAACCCTTTCCCTAACGGCTCTGTTACATACCAGCCTCTTCAGAATTTGAAATGGAAGTGGCCAGTGTAAATGAGTTATAGAAATTATCTAATTTAAAGGAAGATAGGATTGTTCATCCTGCACATGACATGACACAAAAGGAAGTAGAGGTGATAGAGAGGACACCTGAAATAAACTCTGTGAATCTCTTTGTTCACAAAAGGTGCTACAAAAAGCTCATTTGAAATATTTACCCAAGTTGCTAAAGACTATACATTTTCTTTGACATGGTTTATTTTAATAAAAAATACAGCTGAACATTTTTCACAGATTACATGTGACTATACACAATGACATTCTTTCTGCATAGTAACCAACACTGATGTGTGTACTTGAATTTAAAATGGATTATTCATAATCCCTTAAAGTGCAATTTATTTAAAGGTTGAAGCAAATCATAAGATGAAAGATTTCTAATAACTGAATAACACTTAAAAAGATGATGAACTTGGATAAATAAAAAGTAAGATTTCTATAAATGCCAAATTTACTTGTAATAATGACCTCTCTACCCCAAACTAATTTCATCGGTGAAGACAAAGATTCTTGGATTGGCAAGAGCTTTTTCTGATGTTAATTTTTTTGTCTTTTCCAGTAAATTCTTACTAAAAACTACAGGTCCAGAGTAGTTGTTCCGTCAGTCTGGAGTTTATAGCCACGATGAGTTCCCACCAGAACATGACTAAGGAATTCTTTCTGTTCTGTGTGAGGAGAAAATAAAGATCTCTATTGCTTCTTTTGACTCAGCAACGTAGTCAGCAACTTGACTATACCTTGGTTTCAGTGTTAACTGCAGTGAAGTAAAGGTAGCACGATGGGGTTTACCTAAGAAAAAATCAGAAGATGCTCCAGAGAATCAGTTGAGAACATTTCTGAAGGGCAAGAGAAGCTGTAAGGAAGGCCATTCATTACTGTGACAGATGCTGTCATTGCCTTTATTTTTCTGTCCATTTCCTTTAGTTGGTGAGAATATTGATTCCAATATGTTGCTGATCCCCAAAGGTGCCCATTACAGGATGGCCAAGACCCCCTTCCTGTAGTCACAAGGAGCAAAACATTTCTTAAGGCAGCAATGCTGGCCCACTGTATTTTACTTGGAGGGCATTTTGCTCTTGAAAAGCCTCTTTCTGGCACGTGTCTGAAGGCAGCGTGCAGCCATCCTGGCTCTACAAGGACTCGCCCAGGAAGAGGGAGCTGTGGTCGGGCTCTGCAAAGACTCACCCAGGATACCAGTACTGCGGGAAAGGGCAGTGGGGAGGGAACTTTCCCTCCCAGTGTAAACATGAAGCATCAGCCAATCTTAGGAGCACTGTGGTCACAGGTTTTGGCTTTTCTCAAAGTTCCCTTTTGGAAATTCTGGATGGAGCTGAGCAGGGCCCCACGGCTCACACCATTCACAGCCTGGGGAAGAGGTGGGGCAGGCACCTCTGTGTCCAAAGTTGGCAAGGGACCCGCTGGTGGTGGAGGCGGAGGCGGAGGCGGAGGTGGAGGTAATGCAGATGATGGCCCTGGGAAGGAAGAGAGAGACAGTCCAGTCAGTGCTGCACCTTTCCACCTGCCCTGCTACTCAGGCTGTGGCCAAGTGAACTGAGAGCACATTAACTGATCACAGAGGGACAAAGATATGCCCTATGATTTTTTTAAACACTGACCCAAAAGGCTACAAGCATCAAAGGGAAATTAAAGGTTGTCTTTTTCAAATAATATCTAGGAGAACAGACTAAAATAAGCATGAAACCAACAGTGACATTCTCTCTAATTTAGAGAAGGATCTCACTACCATTTCCTACTTTTTACTAATGGTGTCCAAATGAAGAGTCCCATCAGTTGTGTAGCATAAGTCAGGCACTCTACCTGTTGTGAATTATTCTCTCAGGATGAAGTGATTACTGTGTTCAGAAACAGCCCTTCCCCCTAGTGATTGCTATCATGTCATAGCTACTGCCCTGTCTCTTGTGAACACCATGAGCCTTTGAGCCCCTATTTATCTTACAAGCCCTAATATCACTTCTTCCTTGGGTCACTCCAGTGATTCCCCACACTGCTATGAGCTGTGGTAATATCAGGCAGACACCTACAACCACTAAGTTAGCAGGGATAAGTGGCTCAGGACACCAACAAAATAAAAGTGATCCCTTTCCAAGTGACAGGTCAGTCTGGCAATCTACTTACCTTCCTTTACATCTTTTACCTCAACCTAAGGCAGCTGAAATTAAAGAATCACACAAAATGCAGATAACTCATGCTCTGCAACCCTAGAATTCTCAAAATAATATAAATAAATACAGACAAATGAACAAAATGTAACTTTCACTGGTTTTACTCCGTAACAATGAATGAAGTTTAAAGACAAAAGGGACTTTAAACTTGAAGTGACTTCAGGTGAGAAATTCAGGTGCATGAGGGTGTAAGCTTCCAATGGAAGAGAGCTTTTGGGTAATGATTGGTGAAATGTTGAGGGAAAGGAACTGTGTTGAAATTTTTTCTGGGAACTGAGCCTTATGACTACAGCACTCAGGCGGCCAGAGGAGAAGGCTCTGCCTACTTGAGGTGAGTGGATGCCAATGCCTCCTCTTTCTCGGTCCTCCCGAGAAATATACAGAAATATACAGAAAAGAACAGCAGAATATGAACTTAAGTGTACCAGGAGCACTGGAGTTACGCTCTCCTAGCTTTGTGCTCTGACTCTCAACAGAAAAATACTGCAAGGGCTAAGGAGAAAAAGGTACTTGGGAGGGCCTACTATGTGCATGCAACTGGCTATCCAAAGACTGGTTGCTCCTCCAGTCTACAGTTCTGGGAAGCTAGAGACCTGGACCCGGGTATGGGAGACCATCTTGACAGAGAACCAACCCTCAACTTTGGACTCTATTAGGGTGATAGATATGACCTAGGCTTTCTCCAGCTTCTGCCTCCAGCCAGGCCTTTTCCACCTTGAAGGACTGTATCTCCCCTCTGGAACTATAAACTGAATAAATCTCTCTTTTCTCCCTTAAGTTATCTGAGCCTCAGTGGTGACTTGCAGCAGCAACACAAAGAGTAACCAGTACACACTCAAAAAGAAGCCCTTCAAACTGAAGGTTGGGGATACTGTTCAGTAAATGGATTTTAATTTTTCTAAGTGAAGCTAAAACTTGCCACCTACAAGAAATCTCTAAAGAAGTGGGAAGTGCTGTGGGATAAACTGTGCCTATAGAGCAGCAAAAGGATGCTAAGGGCTATGTGAAAAGCAGCTCACAGGGAAATGGACCAACCAGTCCCCCAAAGCCCTCGTATACTATGAGGCACATTTCCTTTCCTGGCCTGTTAGAATTATGGTGGATCTTAATATGTACAATAAGGCACAGAAGGCTAAAACCCAACCTCCAAAGTACACCAAAAACTGAGAGGAGGTCCTGGAACCAGAAAGGTAACGAAAGATGCAGGAACACACTGGGGACTAAATCTCTGAGGGACAAACTCCATCTACTGCGGCGGATCCTTTCTTACTGCCTTTTTAAAGGCCTGCAAACTTCTTTTAAAGGCCATTGGGGTATAAGACAGGACATAGTAACAAGACATAAGAGGAAGGAAAAAGGTAAGAAGACAAATGAAAGTTGTCTGTTTGGCTTATGACAAACCTAATGACAACTGATTGATGCATGCATATAAACCTATATATAAACCTAAAAGTTAAAAGGCCTCCTGCTAAGAGGCATTCAGTAGCCCTAATGCCAGGACAAAAGTAAGAACAGATAGATTCCATGTCAGACTGCTGGTTATCTGAGATCACAACCAGGATTACAGCATACTCCTAAAAGTATCAACATTTACAATCAGGTCATTCCTGATCTCTCTCAATCATGTCCTTTTATACAAAAATCCTAAGATCAGATACTCCAGCCTCAGAATCCTTCTGCTGGACCCAGTGGGAACTTGACCACCCAGTGAAGGCCTTGGAAGAGGACACATTCTATGGAGAATACCAAGCCAGGTGCATACTAACTGAGAAATTTGAAAGTTTCTGCAGCTGAGTGGGGAGGCCAAGTGGCTACTAAGCCACAAAAAAGAGATGGTGATACACCTTTACTCTGGCCTCAGGTAGATGAGGAAACTATACACACACCTCAAGAATTAAGGATATTTTGAAAAGAACTATTTTTTTTTCTGTACATCAGTTGTAAAAAGTCAGCTGAATAAAATGTGGGAGAAAAAAATGTTGAAAATAAAAAAGTCAGTTAGCTGTTTAGTTGTTTCCCTATAACCAAGAACTCAATTACTTAATGCCATTTCCTCTTTACTAAATTAACATTTTTTGCAGCACATGATTTTGAGTCATGGTTTCCAAAATTAAAATACACTAAAATGCCATGCCATGGATTTGCACGTTTTAAAGCTTTATTTCCAAACTAAAATCTGAGTGAAAATGAAGACTTTTTTGAAGGTCATGATGGAAACGAAATGAATACAGATGAGATCACTTGGGTGCCTTTTAAAGATGCTGTATTTCATTTAAATGTTCCAACAAGGAAACAGTCTCAAATCTGCTTTCCCGCATGTTCATCACCTCAGTGATATAAATGCATTGGGTCCAATTCCACATACAGAAACAGAGCATCTTTAAAGTTTTAGAGAAACCAGTATAGCTTACTTTACCGAAAATTCACGTTCAAAATGGTGCATGCTCTATTGAAAAACAGCAAAGAGAGAAAGAAAGGGACACATTATTCAGAGCTTAGTATCATTTTAATCAAATAGTAAAAGATAGCAAAATATTAGCCTGATTCACATGCTAATTATTCTCACTTGTAAAACTAGGATACACTAACTACTAAATGCCTTGGTTAACAAAAATATGTATGACTCATTTAGGACATGGCAATATGGACTAGTCATTTTCTTCACATTCTTTTCTAAGCCAGTTAGGTGCTATACTTATTTATTTACAAGCTTTAACACTCACTTTGAAAAAGCCATGGGAACTTCCCCTAAAGAACAGAAGAGATAACAATGGTCTGATATGCATATATTATAAACCAAGGACAGTTTATCAAAAGAAAAAGATGGAAAACTTGCTACTTTTCCAAGTAAATCTGTCTAAAATAGAGATTTAGGTTTTTAAAAGTCAAAAAGAGCAAAATAGGAATAATAGGAAAGGTGTAACATAGAGCAGAGTTAAGGAATGCCATCCCCAGGCCACCACAGATTCATGAGACTTACAGAAAGTCACTTGTAAAGAAAAAGGGAAGGAAAGCTTTCTCTTCCACTGTCCTTGTATCTAGAAGGAACTCAGGAGGATTAAAAGAAAGAAAAACTGGGTGTGGTGGCTCAAGCCTGCAATTTTCAGCATCTCAGAGATAGGGACAGGAGAATCAGGAATTCAAGGTCACCCTGAGCTGACACATCAAATTTGAAGCTAGCCTAAGCTACATTAGACCCTGTCTCAAAAGGGGGGAAAAATCAAGGCAGCAGGCCTATCTACTATCAAAGTGAGACGGGAGTGAATATTTGTAGATATGTAAAGCAGGACTTTTCAAACCATTCAGCTCTAAGAATTCAGAGCATAAAAACTCATTTCATGATAAATGTCACCGAAAGTCAGGATAGAAGAATTTTGAAGTTCTTGAAAAAGTTGACTTTCCTAAATCTTAAAAAGTAACACTAGAAAAGGGGATTAGGAATATTCTCATTGAAGGGGGAAAAAAAGGTCTAAATAAAGCATATGAGACAATGCCATTCTACCAGACAGAACTGCCATCAGACTTGGGGAAACGGCATTATTTCTATCAATTTAGTACAGACGTCAGTAAGTCCCAAAGAGACAGCTGCATAAAAGGTTCCAACTGCTATAAAGGACTTACAGGGATAATATCTCTTTATTTAGAAACATCTGCTACTTCTGCCCAATCCTAAAAGTAGCTGAGAATAACACCACATTTAGCTGCCATAGATCACTTTAAATGCAGGCTTTCTGGGAAAAAAAGCTGCTGCTGCCCAACCTGCTAGAATTCTGTTTTGCTACAGTTCTATTGCTGAGCAGACTGCCACCCTGTGTTTAGCTTGAGGTCATATGGTCTCTAACTGCTCAGCTCTTTGGTTGCCCTTCACAGAGGTGGTAACAAAAACCTTGCCAGGGACAATGGTTAACTCGAGATCCAGGTAACTAACATTATATCAAGTGTTTATTGTACACTAGGCACTTAACACATGGATCCTACAGTGCTAAACTTGCTCTAACATAGAGCAGTCAGTGCCTTGCCCAAATTCCAGGAAACTGGCCTCAAGCTCGGGTTTCTAGATTGCTGGATCAGTTTTCATGGGTTCCAGGACGAATTATGATCCGAGATATCTTTTGCAAGAATTCACTTGAAAACAAAGTGTCCCTCATTTGTGAAAACTTCGTTACATCATAAGCTGAAAGATACCATTCTTGTTATAAAGTCATAAACTTTGTCTAAAACCAAGGGCACAAATTGGGGTAAATATACCTCCAGCACTGTGACAGGCAGCATGCAGAGGCAAAGGAAAACACAGGCCAATGGAAGCCTTCTTCCTCTCTTGCCCACAGAAATCACTTAAGTGTGGCTGACTAGCCCGCGCTGCTCTGTAGGCCAAGAGTCTGGCCTCTCAACCCAGCGGAAGCTCTGAAAGCAGGGCAAGCTTGTGCAAATGAAGGAACCGTCTTTTACAACATTTCTCTTGATGGACAGTATCATAATACTGATATTCATGTATATTCTCCTGATGCCTTCAATAGAACAAAGCTCAAGATGTTTGCTGATGGACTAATTTTTGATTTAAAAAAAAACTTTTATTTAAGGCAAATTATTGGGAGAAAATACCACCTAGGCTTGCATTCTGAGGAAAACATTTGCCTGACTTTATCTGTCATCATGTAGCAACCAAGGCACTGGAAATGAGCTAAGTTCTGTCTGTCAATCTCTGTCACCCAGGAACACATCCATCTCCTAGAAAACCACAGGTTCCCTCTAAGTGCATGCTGAGTACATCTTCAGTTGAATGTACCATGAGTGCCTGATCTAGAGCCTCAAGTGCTAGGCTGATAGGCAAACACCAAGTATTAGTTGTTAAGATGCACTACAAGAAACAGCCAGCAGAGGTCAGAACATGGCATTTGAGTCCCATAATTATCTCAATAATTTCATCAGCAAAAACATTAAAAGAAATAAAGAAAAATCAGTGTTTGCTGGGAACATCTCCTGACAGTCACTGTGATTGGGCTTCAAGATATCTTCTTCCCTCTAATTCCTCATGGATGCCTGTCAGGGCAGGTAACATCACTTCAAAATATCCCCCCTACCATTCCAACTCTATTAGAAGAAACTTTTCCAATACTTAATTTTGAAAGTTACCTCATTTTATGTAACCCTGCTACTGTGTGAGAAAGTTCCCATTTAAAGCAGTGGTAAACGAAGGAATTGTTGCCCCCAAAGACTTACTAGACTGTAAATATCATAAGGTGTTCAAATGGGAACTAGCAATAACTTGCTCAGAACCACATCCAATGCAGAGTGAGGTGCTCTGTATGCTAAATAGACACCTCCTTATTATGAGGGTGAAGATTCTCATGATTTTCTCTAATTCCTTAATATGTTCAAGTAAATTTAAAAGCACACCATATCATTTAGAAAAGGGTTCAAAACAGTCTGAACTTCAGAGATTTCTGATTAGATTAAACAGCTAAGCTCTACAAAATACCAATCTATCTTAGATATTATTTAGGCATTTCTTATAAAATCTGTTGACAAAATCAGAGAGACAAAAATATCGTCCTCATGATCTAGGAGTTTTACTACATAAAATTTGCCCTAAAATTGTCTACAGTCAGCCATCAGTAACCACACTCAAACAGCAAATAGAAACTCAACAGTTAGAAGTACAGGTTTAGCTAGCTTTGTATTTGGTTGATGCTGTTTTCTCAGGAAGGTCAGCTAGAGGTATTTAAAAGCAGCTGCCCTGAGTAACAGAACTAGCTCTTTAGAGATCTATAACTTGTCAATTCAAGAAGTAAAAGGAGATAAACTAATCCAGTGTTTATCCTGAAATTGTAAAATGCTTAGAAGAAACATTTTAGTTCAGAGAGAAAGAGGGAAGTAAGACAGTATTATCAGACTATTCCACAGAATTAGAGGTTATTTTTATAAGTAATTTAAAATTATTTTTCAATTTTTCAAAGAAAACTCAATGTATATTATTCATAGCTTCATTCATGAAGATGAACAAAGGTTAATGATAAATTCTTAGACAAGTAAGTCCTTGACGTCTGAGTAGCGTGCAAGTAGTTGTCAAGAATCAGAATGCAGAAGTACTTCCACTCTGTACTTGGGCATCTTGCCAGCTCTGCTGGGACAAAGCCACAACACGTAAAGGTCTGGAGGGGAAACTCTACAGGACAAGGCCTAAGGCAACAGAATATTTGTCTTGCCTGAGAAGTTCTGATCCAAGACCCTGCAACAAGAATTTTCAGCACATAGCAAGCTGGAGCCACAGAAATTAGTGGTCCTGAAACTAGCCCATTCCCCTGTGAATGCTGAGCTTGGAAACCAGCCTCTCAGTGCATCTAGCTAACAGTTAATGTGCATCCACACTAGTCCCACTGGAGAAAGCTGGCGCAATAGTCTAACCGCTGAAATGTTTGGGCCAAGGCAGCAGGAGATTGTGGTCAGTTCTCTCTGCTGATAGAGAGGAGGGAGTCACGTCACCTTACCCCATTACTAACCTGCTGTAGAAGGTGGAGTTGGAGACGACGGGGATGTGAGAGGTGAGCTGGCTCCTGATCCTGCTAAGATAAAACAAAGAGATCTGGAGGCTGTCATGCTCATCCTCATTCCAGTGACTAAGCAGTTTCATCTTCTAATTTTTCCAGTCCCAACTCTGCCCCACAACCTGCATTCTCCAGCAGTGATTAGTCCATCCTTCAGGGATAGAGTGAACTCAGTGTTTCCTCTCACCCAAACATATATCTTCCTGGCTGATTTGTTCATGGAAAATGAAGTATATGGCTTGTGAACAACTTAGTCATTCTGTGAACACCTTCAACTTCCTTCTTTCCATAATTTATCTTATTATTATCTATATATAATCTTGACAAAATGCTCAACTCCTGGGTTCAAACAATATGCTCAACCACAGCACCTGCCCCTTCACTGTCAACACTTCTTCCTCTCACCTGCCCTCCTCACTTGTAAGGCCTCCACAGCTGACACTAATAGTGGGGCTCTCAATGCTAACTGTCACAGTTACTTCGCATGTTGCAAATCAAACAGCTTAAGGAGGAGGAAGAGGGTTTTATTCTCTCTTATGATTCTTGGTTGGCAAGCTTGTCCAGCTTGGCAAGAAAGCTCATATCAACATCAGGACCCAAGGGAACTAAACGCACCATATCCATTTCTGAGACAGGGAGAAATCTTACTTGCTAGACTAGCATGTCTGGCCAAGTACACTGAAAAATGTCAACTTCCCTAACCAGCTCTATCCATCTTATCCACCTGCCCAGAAACTACTCTTGCCCACCATGGGTTAGGTCTTCCCCATCAATTAGCCAATTTCTTGCAAGTTTGTGCAGGGCTTAACTCAACTACTAATCTTTACACATGTGCCCAGAGTCAAACCTTCAATTGTCAAGCTGATCCCTGTATCTAACTATGACACTGATTTCTTGGCCTTCTAGTTCTTCATTCTCTCCTTGTATCTTTAGCCTCTTCCTTTCTAGTTAGTAGGTTGATAATCCTCTTAAAGTATACTCAGCTAACCCTCAATCTCTCCCTGAGGTATGGTGAAACCTCTCTTTCTGTATGATAAATTCCATTTCGCAGGCTCATAATCTAGAAGCACTGCAGAATGCTCAGGACCACTCAGTCTAGCCCTGATGTACAGAGATGAGTATGTGTAAGGCCTCCAGCCAGCAGGGCAGGGGAGTGGCAGCCCGGAAAGGCCATGAGGACCATCAATTCAGGACAGGGTCTCTGCACCACACTTGCCTTTTGGAACAATGTTTCCTGCCAAGCTCCACGGTGCTGAGTCTTTCCCTTAGTTAACTCAGGTAACACATCCTCCTGTCATGTGGGATCCACAATAGAAGACAGAATTTGGCCTCATTTCAGCACATATATAGGTGAATCTGTTTTCCTTCTATGGAAAATGCTCCTATGTCTTAGGCTGATCATGGTAGACCATCAGTGGAAAGAGAGAAGTACCCAATAACTAACATCCTCCCAGCATTTGAGTCCTAAGCCTATGACTGCAGTCACAATCTTTCATTAGGGACAAAGTTCTTGTAAACTCTGCATTCATTACTATAATGCCAGCCCCTGTCCCACCCTCTTGCCAGAATCTAAAAATCTCCAGATGAGTAATAAATTAACTACTGACCCCCATCTCTGTATCTCGGGCCCATCACTCCCCATTAGCAGTTACCTGAATTATTGGAGTTGCTATACTTTGCTGAATGGTCTTCATTATTTTCAATTGCAGATCGTTTTGACTTCTTTAAAAAAAAACACAAGAGTGGATGGTAAGCAAAGAATAAACACACTGAAGCTGAAAGTTAAAATGAGAAAAAAATCCAGGCATGAATTTAAACTAGTCACAGAGAAGGGTGTGTGTGTGTGTGTGCATGTGCGTGTGTGTGTGTGTGTGTGCTCATAGCTTAATGCATCAAAAAAGCCAAAAAACCAGAGGGGATAATAAACCCAAGAATGTTGACTTTATTATTTCAAGCTGATCATTTTCTCCAATTACATTATGCCATAATGGGCCCTGTAAGCTAGGAAACTATATGGTCAATGTGCTACTAATATTGTGTAAGTTTTGGTTTTGTTTTGTTTTTAAGCTGAAAACAAGTTATCTGGAAATACTTGTAGCGTTCAAGGTCCTAAATGTGTCCTAAAATGTGTACCATTAGTCTAGAACTTTCTTTACAAGTAGTCAAGAACTTGAGAGAAAATACAAAGACAATAAGTTACCTTCCGTGCTAAGATTTTTCTCTTTTTTTTTTCTTCCTCAGATCCATGGTGTGACTGAGCTCTCGTCAGTCTTCGATGCTGGTGAATCTTTAAGAGATCATAACCCCCCACAAATGTAAGCAAGTCTTATCTAAGGCAGTTTCCTAATAAAATTCTTCTCTACCATGTTTGGTCACATCGAATTGTTTTTGGCCATTATGTCTTGGCTCAGATCTTGAAGTATAGGAAAAGAATATGCTAAAAAATAAAAATCCTTCTCATTTTCCCAATTCTTCCTTGACTCTCTACAGAGGAAGGTGGTCCGTGGCATCATTACAGTACAGACCATATGTGTATCAATCATCTCCACCCAGCAGACCCTGATCATTTAGGATGATCACCTGTGTGCATGTGTTTGTTTTCCTATAGACTGAACAACCTGAGGGCAGCTCTCTATCACAGGTCAAATCAAGTTGAAAGCAAGTATTTACAAAATGTTTATGGAGTAAATAGTTGGTTAAAAGGCAACATGTGTGAAACCCAAAGCACAGGACAGGGACACTAAAAGATCCAAGGGCAATGAGGAACTATTACCAACCTACCTGCTTCTGTTCTTCAATTAGTCTCTTTTCTATACATTCTTTGGCAATTCTCAATGCCTCTTTTAACTTGGTAGGAATCTGAAAGGAAAGAAGTACAGGAGCTACTGAATGAAGTGGCTAGAGATCTCCTGAGTCCTGCAGACAGTGAGGAGCAGCTGGTTCTCAAGAAGGTTCTCTGACATAAAAACGGATAAAGGATATACCCTAGCCACACTCACCTCTGGTGCTTTCAAGCAACAATGCATAAAATTAAAACATAAGCACAATTATGTGTTTCAAGTAATTTCAGTAGTTCCAAAACTGCCCAAATATTACTGGAGAACAACAAAGTTATAAACCTCACATAACCAGATTTTAAAGCCTATTACATAGCTACAGTAATCAACCAATTCCACCAATAGGTACCTGACTTAAAGTCTAGGTACCTAGACTAGTAGAACAGAACAGACACCCCAGAAATAGCACTTAAGTACATAGCCAATGATCTTTGACAATGGTATTATCAACATATAATGATGAAAGGACAATCTTTAATAAACAGCATCAGTAAAATTGGGTATTATTCACAAAGTAATGAAGTTAGACCATTGTCTTATACATACACAAAATTAATTCATGGGCCAGTAAGATGGTTTGGCAAGTAAAGGTACCTACACACAAACCCGAGTTCAGTCCCAGAACCCACATACTGGAAGAAAGAACTGACTTCCAAAACTTGTCCTCTGATCTCCATATATGTACTATGGTACTGACATGTGCAAACCTGCTGTCTGTCTCTATCTCTGTCTCTCTCTCTCTCTTTTTCTCTAATAAGTAAACTTTTTAAATTGAGTTATTTTTTAATTTTATTTTTATTTACTGTGTGTGTATGTGTATATGTAAGCATGTGTGCAAGCTCATATCAGAGGGCACTGTGTGTCCCTGTGGAGGATCAATAATAACTTCGGGAATCATCGTGGATCGTTTCTACTTCCTCCTTGCTTCACACTGGGATTTCCCAGGCTCGGCCCACCAAGGCCAGAAGTGCAGGCTGCTGCCATTTCCACCTGGCTTTTTCTTTTTAATGTGGGACCTGAGATCTGAACTCAGGGCCTTCTGCTTGCAAGGCAGAGTCTTAACCTCTCAGCCATCTCTCCAGCCCAAGTAAAATATTTTTTAAACTAATTGAAAATGAATTCAAGACTTAAATGCAAGACCTAAAATTTAAAAACCCCTACAAGAAAATACAGAAAAAAGGTATCATGGCACTGGATATAGCGGGGTTTTTTTCGTTTTACTTCTTAAATTTTTTAATTAACTAATTTTTGAGATAGCATCTTACTAAGTTGCCCAAACAGTCTTAACCTATGATCCTCCTACTTCAACCTCCCAGTTGAGTTACTTTCCTGCATCACCAAGTTGATAGCCTGACTTTTTTTTCTTAAGGAATGGTCTTGATGTATGCATCAAGTTATTGACCTATTGAGATTATAGGCACTTACAATCATATCCAGCTGATAATTATTTCTTGGATATGACACAAAACAAAGGCAATAAAAGAAAACAATAAATAACTTGCATTCATCGAAATTAAAACTTTTGTTCAACAAAGGATGCTATCACCATGCGAAAGAAAATATTTAAATATCTATCGACTTAAGGTTTACTGTCCAGAATATACAAAGGTACTTCTGCAACCCAATAACAAAACTATGTTACCCAACTTGAAAGTGGGAAAAGGACTTAGACATTTCTCCAAAGAAAAAAAACACTGATAGTAAAAAATATACTTTATTAAAATGTCTTTTCATATGCTAAAAAGATGCTCAACACTGAAGAAATATAAATCAAAACCACAATTAGATCATATCCATTAGGATGATTGCTATTAAAATAACAACAACAACAACAATAGCTGAGGAGAAGGCTCAGCAGTTAAAGCACTTGCAGTGCAAAGAAGAAGGGAAACTCATCTCCAAGTTCTCATGTAAAATGCTGGAAGGTGGTGGCCCATCTGTAATTCTAGCTCCGGAAGGCCAGAGCAAGCTTGGCAGTCAAACTAGCTCTATTCATGACCTCTGAGTTTAATTGGAGACCCTGCCAAGAAGAAAGAAAAAGAGAGAGAGAGAGAGAGAGAAAGACAGAGACAGAGACAGAGAGAGAAAGAAAGAAGAAAGAAAGGAGAGAGAAAGAAAAAGAAAGAGAAACAGAGGAGAGAGAGGAAGAGAGAGAGAGAGAGAAATAATGAAGAATGATTCCCAATATCTAAGATCTCTGTCCTCTATATACACAAGGTATTTGTAGCTGAGCATGGTGGAACATGTCTTTAATTTTAGAGGCTGAGGCAAGAAAATTGTAGCCTAGCCTTACCAGCAAGACACTGTCTCAAAGAACAGTTTTGGAAGGTATTTGTACACTAATGTTCATTGCATCTGAGAGGCTGAAGCACCCCACATGTCCATCAATTAGCACATGTACACATGAACGTTTTATCAGTTAATAAAAATGAAACCCTGTTATATATCATAATGTGGGTTAACTTTAAATACATTTTGCTGAGTGAAATGAGCCAGTCACAAAAATATCAATATTTAATATCTCTTCCAGTTTTGTGGGAATTTTTAAAAATATTGATTGATTGATTGATTGATTGATTGATTGCATATGTGTATATCAGAGGACCAAGGGTGACTCAGGAATCATCCTGGATTGCTTCTATCTCCTTCTTGCTTCAAGCTGGGATTTCCCAGGCTCCACCCACCAGGGCTGAAAATGCAAACCACTGGTTTCCACTTGGTGTTTTTATGTAGGACTTGGGACCCAAACTCAGGACCTTCTGCTTGTGAGGCAGAGTCTTAACCCCTGAGCCATCTCTCTCCAGCCCTTTTGTGGGAATTTGAAAGAAGACAAAATATATAAACTACTGAATAAAGTGGTTAGAGATGTTCCTGTGTTAGTGTAGAACAGGTGATTGCTGATAAGAGAAAGAAAATTTTATATATATATATGTATATATATATATAAATAATTTGGCTAATAGTCAAAATCATGGAAACATGAACCAGACAGTGGCTGTCAAGAACTAGAAGTAGAAAGGAGAAGTGGTTCTCTAGGTAAAGATTTTGAATTTCTAAGTCTGTTACACAATGTCACTAAACTTCTCACTTAAAATGGCAGGAGGCATATTTTATACTGTATGCTTTTTAATCTGGAACACATACAAACTTATGTTTGAACTCCAGAGAGAAGTTCTGTGAGAGGCGTACGTTATAGATAATGGCTAGCACCCAAACAGCAATACAGGCATGACTCTGGTTCCTCAGTTCCAAAGTCAGTGCTCTCCACATCTTGCTTCCCTTGAAACTTTATTCCAGATTTTTCTTTAGATACAGATGTGTGGTTTTGCATATTATAATTTATATCCTGATATTTTTAACCTTACTCCAAATCATAATTTTCTACAACATTACAATGACTTTATGTATTTCACTTTAATTAGATAGAAATACATTTTTAAAAACACACATAGCTGGGAATGGTGGCACATATCCATAATCCCAATACTGGAAGGGCAGAGCCAGGAGGGTTGCCTTAAATTTGAGACTAGCATGCGGTCTGGTCTGCACAGCAAGTTCAAGTCAGCAAACTACATAGTAAGACCTTATTGTAACCTCCCTGCCTGCCTACCAGAAAAAATTCTATAAATTATAGCACAGTTCCTGACTGTAGGGTATTTAGATGATTTCGAATTCTCCCATTGTACATTTTTTTGGTTACTCTTTTTAAAAAGTTACAAACCCAAAAATTACATAATTTTTTTTTACCTTAAACTGTGGCTTTTCAGAAGTTGTCAGTAAAACATCACTGAATAATCTGTTAAGAAAAGAAACAAATGCATAAAGCTCCAGGTTCAATCCCAAGAACACCAAAAAAAATTTTTTTGCAAAAAATATTGAAAACAACATATGACGTAGTCATTTCTATACATAGTAACTGTTTTCCCTTTTTGTTTCTTGCCTCAGAAAAGGTAAATTTTATTCTAAAACTCAGTAAATTCAAAATGTTTAAATAAGTGGGAAGGAATTACCCTGACTGGAATCTAAGAGAAAGATGATTTTCATCTGAGTATTTCTTAAACTTCATTTTCAAAACAGCAATTCTGCAGCTGGAGAGATGGCTCAGGGGTTAAGACTCTGTTTCAAAAACAGCAACTCTGGAACATATCAGTTCCTCCTCAAAGGCATGTTAAAAATAAACAATAGCATGAAGAATTCTGTGCTTCAGTACAGTGGTTGCTTAGACAGTTCCCAAGTGGCTATGGTAATCTTGATTCTTCTCCATTTTATAAGATAGGAAATGAGGAGTCCTAGAATCCTGGCCCTCTTCTGCTGCTCAGTCATTTTCTTCTAGACCTCACCTATTCACTGAACATAGGTTACACCTATTCGCCAAACACAGGCCACACCTATTTCAATGTTCCTTTCAAGATGACACCCATGGGGGTAAAGAGAAAAAAAAATGTCTGAGTCATGTTGGAAAGGGAAAATGGAAGAGCTCTGCAGAAGGGAGCACAAGTGCAGACTCAACAGCATGGGCCCCAGACACGCTGTTCCCTGACTACTAATGCATTTAGATGCAAAGTATGTGTGGAAACTGTTTTGCTTTTCACAGTGGATCTGTTGGTTTGGAGACAGTTGGCTGCAGTGTTTGTGGAACATTAGAATGTCACATCCACGGTGCAGGGGCAGAACAGTACCAGCCTAGACTATTGTAAGCCCTCTCTAAACATGCAGAAAGAAAGAGCAAGAAAGCTGAAATTACCCACATCCTCTTACTTCTTGTGGTCCCCTGTCTTTGTTTGCAGCTGTTACTATTTTCCATTTACCTCTTCCACACAGCAAGCTCATATAAACAAAAAAAACAGGATTCAGGAACCTGCTCACAGGGGTGAGGAAACTTACCCAAGGTCTCCAGGTAGAAGTGATAAAGTGGATATCTACTCACAGATCTATCTAACTTTAGTCGCATACTCCTTAACCACTAAACTCCTCTCCATGAAGGAATAATTAAAACAATATCTAAAAGAAAGGCTCTAAAGTACACTGGCAGCCTCAATTAACTCTTCACAACTCTTTACAAAGCAATCTAAATTCAAAGTCTCTCGTAGAAGGTCTGTCTGGTACATGAAGTTTAAGACATCAGCCAGTGAGAAATGAACCAACACATTGCTTCCTCTTGGAGGGTCAGCTTGCCAAAGCCTTGATATTTGCTGACTATCCACAGCTGGGAACCAGCTGGAGACCGGAGCAGGGTCAGCAGAGAGGCACTGGAGAAGGGCCTCTTTCATGCTTCCTAAACTGGCACCTCCACAAGTACACACGCAAAATGCTAACGTCGATGAAGGCAGAACACAAGTGGAAGGGACAATGGGATCCTAGCAGAGCGATCAGACAAAAGCAGAGAAACCATAGCATGTGACTGTTGATAAGTTAGTCACTTCAATTCTGCAGGGACCTCAGCTTAGTCTTTACTATGGTACCAGGCCCTATAGCACAATGGTACAAGATTCAACAGTTATCAAAATTACAACAAATGCATATGATTGACTTACGGCATCTGTAAGAGCCGGGAGACGGTAGGCATGCCATTTTTACAGGCTTCACAAGACAGCGTAGACTCCAACACGGTCACTTGAAATGAACAGATACACATTTTAGTTCCACAAAACACTGGCAGATCCACTTGGTGATGAAAAGTTTGACACGACTTTGCACAACTTTCTGCAGACTGATCAGGACAGTGTCAAAACTCTTCACATACAGACAAATGGCATACATGGGGGGTGGGGAAAACTGGCAGTGCTGGTGTTACCAGCAACTCAGAAGAATCCTATGAAACCACATGCTGACAGAAAATTAACTATATTTCAAAGATAAATGGAGAAAGGAGTCCAACCATTCATAAAATTGTTTTTCTTTTTACAGAGAAGAAAACACTATATAGAAGCAAAACTTGAAAGCTTTTTTGCCACTTGCCTGCCTGTAAAAGAAACCAGCACACCAAACCAGCTATTGACACCTCATCATCCCACACCTAGGAATTCTATAAACAAGAGCAGCCAAACTTTTCTACTCAGGTCTCTTTAGTTTCAGCAAATCAAGCTCAGCACAAACTCAGCACAAGGCCTGAGTTCTCTTGAACTGCCTCATGTGACACAGTGAAACTTGTGGGGTGTTGATTTCCATATCTTCATCATAATGGTCCCAAAACAGCCCTGCTTTCCTTTCTTGTCCAACCTTGACCTCTGAGTGTTTGTACAAAAGATAATCCGGGGATGAGTGTGCATCAACTCCTATGCCTCCCCTTCTTCAGGTATCTCCCACCTGTTCTCTGGCCCTCCTCAGCATCCTTGGGTAATGCTGAAAGAGCTCCTGGATCTACCTGTTTGGGAGTTTGGTGCCTGACTGATCTTACTTGAGAGCTTATTTTCCGGGCTCTAGTGCGGGCTCTTGAGTTACTTCCAAGTCCCACTTCATCCTTGGTCTGACTCCTAACATGTGCATAGCTCCTCAGACCAGTTTCAAGTTATCTGGTTCTGCTTCTGCTTGCTTGAAACATAGGCTGGCCATAGTTCTTTATATCCTCCTGCTTCCAGAATTATAATGCATTTTACAGAAAGTTCCTGGAAGTTTTCAGACGGCTCAACAAATGGACAAGCATCTGATTGTTCACTGCAGTGTGCTTCTAACTTATGGAGGACGGCTGCCACCTCTGGGGCTTTCTTGGACTTTGTGAAGAGGCATCTCTATGGCTTAAGATGTTTACATCAAAGCCTGGCAATCTGAGTTCAAGCCCCAAAGCCCACAGGTTCAACAGAGAACAACTTTAAAAAGTTGCTCTCTAACCTCCACAGGCCCATGCTCTTTCTCCCCTTCTCTCTTTCTTTCTCTCTCAAATAAACAAACAAAACATTAAGATTCACTGGAAAATGCCTTTAGAAAAAAAAAAAAAGACAAAACCCTATAAACCCTATACTGACCCACAGCCATGGAGGGTGCAGGCGGAAAGGAATCCACAGGCACCGAATCTGGAGGTCGTCCATAAGTCATTTCATATAGTAAATGCCCAAAGCAGTGGACATCCACACTTTCCAATGTCTGTGGAAGAAAATCAATGCCATGTTCAACCTTAGTTTGGCTTTGTAAGCCCGCCTCCCCACCTCTCCTGCCCAGGCTTCCATTCAAATAAAGCCAAGAGACAGTCCCATTCCCAGGGCAACTCCAAAGCCTTTTGAAAAGTTCACAGAACACTATTCTAACTTACGTTGTGGGTCTTTTTCAATCAATGATCCTACTCCTTTCTTTGCCCCACCCACCATTTTGACTTAGCCCCCTGAATTAGCTTCATAGTCAAGGGACACCCCAACTCTATCTTCATTGCTTAGTGCATGGGAAAATTTGGACATTCTGCTTTACTACTGTCACAACTTACATTGATTTTCCTAAACTGTGTGAAGTAGGATCGGTAGAAAGAAGGCAGGCCCAATAAGGAATTCTCGAGGTCCAGCAACCGGCAAGTGTCCCCATCGAGCATCACGTTTGCAGCATGAAGGTGGCCATAAGGGAATCCCTTGTCATGTAAAAACTTCAGTACCTATTAAAAAATGTGTGAGCTACATTGTTCCCCATCTCACTTAAATATAGATTAAATTTCATTTAAAAAAATGTGGGTGGTATGAAGCTCAATAGTAGAGTATGTGTTGAACATGCTAGAAAAGCCCAGTTAATTACCCAGCAAAAGGAAATACATTCTGAAACAAATCCAACAGGTCAATGGAGACATTCTTAAAGAAAAGAGCTACCTCCACCTATTCTTTGAAAAAGGGAGTGATGAAGAACACCTACCAGCTATGAGATTATCATACACATCAGCAAGTTCCCTTTCCCAAGAAAAAGAAAAGCAGCCAGCAGAGAATGTTCTGAGGCCACGGCTCTGCCTTGAGATCAGAAAAGCTTTCTGATCCTAGCAGCCCAGCTCTCTTTCATGCACCCTTGATCTCCCAGGATGGATGTTTGAAGCTCTATCAACGCTTCTGCAGATCACTCAGGAAAAGATCTCTAGTCCAATCTCTGCTTAGAATATATTTGTTTATTTATTATTAAAAAATATGTTCCCAGAAAAAGTCAAACTTCTCAGCTGTCATTTAAATACGGTGGCTCAGTCAGCTACAAAGATGCCTTGACACAGCCCAATGGATGCCTGAATCAGGTCAGTTTGTCTATGGATTCTGATCAAGCCTGGAAGGAAATTTCAGAACTTCTCTTTCCAGTTTCTGGCTTCAAAAATCTTACTCTTTTTTAAACTTATAGTGTAAGAAGTCTACTAGTAGTGGTATGTGTAGGTAAATTTGTAATGAACTATATACATAACATGGGGTGGGATGAAGATGACTCAGTGGGTCAAGTGGCTGCTGTGCAAGCAGAAGATCCTAAATTCAGATTCCCAGCACCCAGAGTAAAAGCTATGCACAGGCAATATGGCAAATGTGTGCAACCATGTGAGCATGTATGTGTGTGCAACTCTAGCTATGAAGATGGAAGACAGGTGGATCCTGGAGTTCACTGGCCAGCAGCCTAGTTAATCAGTGAGCTCTAACTCAATGAGAGATTGAGTCTTCAAAAAAAAAAAAAGTGAAGAGCAATAGAAGGACTTCTATTCTCTACATGAATACAATGGGTAAGCACATCCACATACATGTGCACACACACAAACGTACAAATACATGTATCACTATAACTCACACATATCATGGGGGGAGGCTAATACTTAAATCTTTAGGAATAGGTATCATGGCTTGAATATGTTTTGATATTTGGTCCCCAAATGTTGGTGCTGTTTGGGAAGGTAATGGGGCCATCAGAAGTGGAGTTGGCTGTAGGAAATTTGCCACTGGGGACTGGTCTTGAGGTTTTGCTAGCTCAGCCCCAATTCTTCTCTATGGCTCTCTCTGACCCCTGATTGCTGCAGTAATGTGAATAGCTTCCTTCTTGGGCTACCATGCCTTCTGCTATGCATTCTCCTAACATAGTAGCGTATATTGGACTATATCCTCTCCAGAACCATAAGACAAGTAATAAATCATTTTTCCCTGAAGCTACTTGAACAGAGTTTTTACTCATAACTAAACAATAGACCTCATAATTAAAAAAAAAAACCCTGGAGAATAATTAGAAGGATGACCTGGGCAAAGCTGATTCATTTATATTCCCCCCCACACACACCATCAAAAGTAGGCCCTTGTGAGAGCATACATTGTACCACAGAGTCCCATGGGAAAGGCTTTTATTATTTGTTAAACTTCAGTGAAAAAGCCAATTGGGGGAATACACATGTGTGATTGTGTGTGTATGGCATATATATGACATTAAAAATTTTAGCATAGTCCCACGTAAAAATGCCACGCGGAAACAGTGGCAGCTGCACTTCCAACCCTGGTGAGCAAAGCCTAAGAAATCCCAGAGCGAAGCAAGAAGGAAGAAGAATCCAGGATGATTCCTGCAGTCACCCTTGGTCCTCCAGAGACACACAGTGCCCTCTGACACACACACAATAAATAAATGAATGAATGAATGAATAAAACAATTTAAAAAATTTGGCATACAAATAAAAATCAAATAAAGATAATACAAAAGATGGCACCCAGATAGAAGTTTTTAAAAGTCAGACACTAAATTTTGGTAGCTAAAGCTTTTAGAACTTTACAGTCAAAAGCACTGCCAGGGCTGGAGAGATGGCTCAGGAGTTAATACTCTGCCTCACAAGTAGGTCTTGAGTTTGGATCCCAGGCCCTACCTGGAAACGGTGGTGGCCTACACTTTCAGCCCTGGTGGGTGAAGCCTGAGAAATCCCAGAGTGAAATAAAAAGAAAGAAGCAGCAATGGAGGGAGAAGCAATCCAAATTTTAAAAAATTCAAAATATGTAAAAGCACTATTATATCCTTTGACTCAAATATTTGCTTATTGGGGAAAAAATACAACAATGCTATCCATTTATAGGTAATCATACAATGTTGCTGGACTGTGTATATTGCCCCAAAAATTTCCCTATAAACAAATATAATTCTGGATGAAACACTTGTGTAACTTAAATAAAAATTAACTATGTCATACCTCTAATATCTGCCGTCCATATGTTTTTATTTGCTGGAGTTCAAGGCCCTGAATCTTCTTAGGGTTGCAGTACTTCTTTAGAAATGGGTCTTTTGGTTTTGCCTTCAGAGAAGAATGAAGATCACATAAGAATATCTGCCAATATCTGTACTTAAGCTTCCTAAAAGGCAAGATTTCATACAGTCTAGGGGCCAGAACTTACAGGATGGAGGTTATTAAAATACAGTATCTATAGCTGAGAAAAAGAGGCTGACCTGGCTTCTATCCCTTCTGTATCCCAGGGACAAATGTCTGGTTTTGACCTTGACAGTTTCTCAAGTCTTCAACTATTTGAATTCTCCAGAAATGCTTTGCCAAATGAAGCACAGACTTCAAAACTGAATAACAGGGCAGTCTAAGATGTCATGAGCATACTCATTAAGTGGCCTATCTTCCCTCATGGAGAAAGGAATGTTTTTTTAATAAAAATGAGTAGCGTTTTCCCAAATAAAGTTTAAAATTGTGCTTATTTGTTACTTTTTGAGAGAGGGCCTCACTGCAGCCCAGGCTGGCCTGGGACTTGCAGTCCTCCTGCCTCAGCCTCTGAGAGAACTGCGATTCCTGGTGTGCCCCACCAGGCTCTGCTTAAAATCAAAAATCAATGTAAAATTCTTAGGGCCTAGCTTCTGAAATTTTACATATTAAAGGTGAGTAACAGATTTTAAACAGCATAAAGAACTTCATGACCATGAGCTTAATTCATAAATAGTACCTTGTAGATCAGATCCTTCAAAGTTCCTTTTTCATTAAATGTCCTAATTAGCAATGCTGAGGATTCATTAGCTGTGGCAAAGGTAATTCGATAGATATATGGATGCTGCCAAAACAAAAGAAGAAGTCCGTGTTGGATGTAATAGTCATGATTTGGTTTTATAGAGTCAAACACCACATCAGCAGTATAGTTGAATACAAGTGCTGTGACATTCCCTGAACGCATGGTGTCATGGTTTGCAATGTGAGTTGTCCTCCACAGGCTCATATGCTTTAATCTTAAATTGTTTGGGAAGATCATGGTACCTCTGGGAGGTGTGAAACTTTGCTGGAGAAAGGCATGTGGAGGGGGCGTTGTCTTGAGGTTAGTTAGCCCTACCTAGCTGCAGTTATTTTAGTTTGCTCTTTTTTTTCCTTTAACATTTTTTATTATTATTTCCGCTCATACAAACTTAATAGGTACACCGGTTCCCTCCCTCCTCCTCCCCCTCCCCTCACCCCTCCCTCCCCATTCCCCAGTACCCTCCCCCAATCCGCGGAGAATCCTTTAATGTGCATGCCAAACTCTCCTCTAGGTCCTCCTCTCCGATGACGTACAAGGACCCAGTGGCATTTCCTTGAACCTGTGTTCCCCTTAAGCATAGGAACACTACTATGGCTGTCAATTCTTGCCTCCAAGGATCTTGGTGCCTTTAGTAAATGCTAGACTTTGTGGGGTCAATAGTGTGTGGGACATTTATTTTAGTCTGCTCTTGAGCTGACAGTTTTGCAACAGCTCTCAGCCTCTTTGATGGACGTGACTCAGGCCACCTCCAACTTTTGCCACCAGACATGCCTTTTCTGCCATAAAGGACTATATCTCCCCTCTGGAACCCTAAGCTGAATAAATCTCCATTTCTCCCTTAAGTTACTTGAGTTTTGAGTGTGTCTAACAGCAACAGAGAATAACTGGTACACATGGCACTTTTAAGTTATTAGACAATAAGCCAGTTCCTATTCCTGCAGATGGGGGAAGGGACATAAACAAAAGCTAATGACAAAAGAAGGCTTTCTGCCTGTGAGACAGAGTCTTAACCCCTGAGCCATCTGTCCAGCCCTGCCACCATACTTTTGCCTGAGCTTTGAGAATGGACAAAACCAAGCACATACTTTCCATGAACAACTTACCATGTCAGTTCTTCTTTTGTCATTAGCTTTTGTTTATGTCCCTTTTAAGAGAGGCATAACTGAGGTGGCGAGACCCACTTGAATGTATATGGCACCATTCCATAAACTGGGGTCCTGACCGAATGAAAAGGAGAAAAGTGGACTAACAACATTCATCTCTCTTCTTCCTAACAGACGCAACTTGACCAGCTGCCTCAAGCTCCTGCCATCACAGTCAAGAGTCACCATCACGAAGCCTCTGCCACTAGGAAGGTTTTTTCCTCATATCATGAGCCAAACTAAAACTTTCCAAGTTGTTTTTGGCAAGTGTTTTGTTACAGCAGTAAGAAAAGTAACTAATACAGCATAAGAAAAAAAGAATGAGGAGAAGGAGAAGGAGAGAGGCTGTTCTTTATGGTAGAATGCTAACTAGTAAATAAAGAAGAAATAATGCAGTTGGCTAAAGCTGGTACATCTGATAAAAACAGGAAATTCTTCTAGTCTCAAAATATCAACATTTTTATAATATTAAAATGATTTTTAAAATTATGTACATATTATTTAGAATCATGATATTTTTTCATCAATGGTGCATTAGGGTCATCATTAGTTGACAATGAATATAGGTGAACATAGTACAGTCACTAATACTAGAATTATAATAGAATTATCACTACTTGTACCTTTGTTTATGCAGCTAATCTATAGACATTTAGAGGTCTACCTTTTTGTTCTTATTTTAAAAAAAGAACAATTTTAGCCACACATTTATATCCATTCTTTTTTTTCTTAAGCTAAATACCTGTCTTAACCCCTGAACCATCTCTCCAGCTCAAGAAATTTTTTTAGTTTTGTTTTGAGAGAAAGCCTTCCTATGTAGGCCAAGCTTGCTTTGAACTTGTGATTCTCTTATCTCTGCCTCTCAAGCACTGGAATTACAAGCCTGTGTCAACACCTCTAACATACTATCTTATTTTTAAAAAGTGCCTCTATTAAAAGAAACTTAAGCTTAAAAATGTGTGCAAGCTGCGCCTGATAGCACAGGCCTGAAATATGAGCACTTAGGAGGTAGAGGCAGGAAAATTAAAAGCTCAGGGACTCCCTAGGTTACAGAGTGAGTTCAAGACTACCCTGGGCAACATAGTAAGACCCCATTTTAAAATGGAGAGATGGCTAAGGGTAAGACTTGGCCTCGCAAGCAGAAGGTCTGAGTTCAGATCCCAGGTCCCACGTAAAAACACCAGGCAGAAATGGTGACCTGAAATGGTGATGGCCTGCACTTCTGGCTCTAGTGGGCAGAGCCTGGAAAATCTAGAATGAAGCAAAGAGGAGATAGAAGCAATCCAGAATGATTCCCGAAGTCACCCTTGGTCCTCCACAGGGACACTCAGTATCCTCTGATACTTACATACATGAAAGAAAGGAAAAACAGAAAGGGAGGGAGGGAGAAAAGAAAGGAGGGAGGGAAGGGGAGGGGGGAAGAAGGGAGGGAGGGAGGGAGGGAGGGAGGAAGGAAGGAAGGAAGGAAGGGAGGAAAAAGTAAATAAAGGGCTGGGGATATAGTTCAGTGGTGAAGCACGAGGCTAAATATGAAAGAACTAGAGGTTGCCCTAGGTTCAATCCCAAGTACTGAAAACAACACTACCACCAAAAAGTTGGGTGTTGAAAGTCTGTCATATAACCAATCAAACTCAAGGTCACAGTATTTTTAAAATCTGAACATAAGGCATACCTCATTATAAGCTTGGCTTCACTACCTTAACAAAATACTCCATCTTAAGAAACCTGCCAAACCAAATGGACAAGCCAGTGTAACTGTGCTCAGTCCATGAGCAACTCATAGATTTTCAGGCAGATAACAGATGAAGAATATCAACATTAACCAGATTTCTAGAAAAACTTCAGTCCTTGCTGAAGATATTCTGCACATACTCTGAAACACACTAGTACAGCTTCTTCTACTAAGGGATTAAAATTATATATTAGCATGAATAATGCATACTCTCCTAAAGGCCAACAAGTGTAAACACACAGCAAAGGGGTATTTCAGCATTCCCTCATGCAGAATATCTAAAGCCTTATTAGTTCTGTCTTCCAGTGATTAAAAACAATCTTACCAAAAGCCAGAGGCTCCAAGAAATGACTCTTTCCTACTCTGATATTTTTGTATAAAGACTATATTTAAATTACTGTGATAAAAGAAGTATGCAGATGTCAAAAATGTTGTTTTAAATGGCCTCTGACCTACAGGAGTAGCACTGAACAGCATGCATCACCTGAAGTCACTGTGCCCTTCTCTTCTCTGTTTTTTTAATATTTTATTTATTTATTGTGTGTGTGTGTGTGTGTGTGTGTGTGTGTCAAGAAGGCACTGTGTGTTCCTATGGAGGTCCAAGAGTGACTTCAGGAATCATCCTGGATTGTTTTTACCTCCTCCTTGCTTCACTCTGGGATTTCCCAGGCTCCGCACACCAGAGCCAGAAGTGCAGGCCTGTTCTTTCCACCTGGAGTTTTTTTTGTTTTGTTTTATTTATTTGTTTGTTTGTTTGTTTTTTATGTGGGAACTGGGATCCAAACTCAGATTCTGCTTGCGAGGAAGAATTTTAACCCCTGAACCATCTCTCCAGCCCTTTTTTCTTCTCTTGAACCTACGAGTATTTTAGCTGGCATCCAGGGTCACCTCAAGAAAACACTGATTCTGTATAATCGGCAGTAACCTGAAATCTCTGCAATCTAGGAGTAGCAGGACTTACTTGTACTTACCACACAGGAAGGCAAAAGTTTGATCAGAGACTGAAAATCTTTATCTGACAAGTATTTGTCTGGGCCAAGGTCAGCCTGAAAACATAGAAGGAAATTTCAGATTCTTGTAGCATGGAAAGAAAAATTCCTTTTGTTTTCCCCTTAATTGTATCTCTCCACATAAATAATTATAAACCAAAAAATGAGAACCATGCTATGACTTGCTGCATGATTTAACTGTAATCTCATCTATTTCAACTGATTCCATTATCCAAATATATCGCTAGAATTCCAAAAGTGAAAAAGATAAGGTAATGCCCAAGTATTTTCTTGAAATTAAACTCCAGAACTTCAATCTTAAAGAGATTCCACAGAGCCAATTTAAACTATTTCTTTCCAAATGTGTACTACTTAACTAAATGTTTTCATCTATCAGGACAAATGCGTATCTCAAGGTACCTCTCCTTTGATGTGGGACTTAAGATGCCCTTAAATTATCACTTAAAAGCACTGTCTTATCAAACTGCTTCATAAACCCATCTAAATGTCCTGGAATAAAATTACAGCAAAAGAGTGAGCATACCCAGCTCAACACTAGCCGATCCTTTGGTTGGTTTTTAATCTTCATCAGGAAATATTTCTTCCTTATCCTCCAACCTGCATAAAAGCAAAATGTGTTTATTATCTGCATAAAGTTTTACAACAACTGATATAAGTTTTATTGGCTAGGTAGTTAATCAAAATTGTATTTGGTAATCCCAGTCACAGCTACACGGGCACCAACTACTTGATAATGTTTGCATTAAAAGACTATATTACAAAACCAGTAAGCAATGAAATTACTATATTCGTGGAAAATCTAAGAAAATTTCACTTTAATCTAGGTGGTTTTCCAGTATTATGGATTAAAGTCCAAGCATCATGTGTGCCGGTCAAGAGCTCTTCCACTGAACTGCAGCCCCAATCTAATTTACTGAAAAAGACAGATGAATGATAGCACAAAAATGACCACATCCCAAATCCCTGCTAAGGTGTCAATACAAGTTCATTAAATACTAAAAATTAAGGAGCATATCCTCTAGCAGTAGGAAAACAAAAAGAAAATGAATCCAGCAAAGTAGAAAAGCTTTCCTAGAAGGTAAGAACATACAGTGGAAACTTTTGGGTCTAAAGCTGGATGAGTGAAGGAAAATGCCCATATCAGTGGGGTGGCCCAAAGAGAGGTAACTTGATATATACCACAAAGGTCTACAAGAGTAGACAAGTCAGAGTGAGCCCTGGGGTCCATAGAAGCATACAGGCAGGAGGGTGGGAGGGAGTGGGAGGGAGTAATGAAGGGAAGGGAGGGGATGGGAGGGAAGCAGGGATGAATATTCAATATGCTTAAAAGTAGAAAAATATTAAAAATAAAATAAAAAAGAAAAGCTTTCAATGGAATGAGTACCAGCTGTTTGATTAAGAATCCAGCCCTGTCTTCACGGAATGAGCACGCAAGCTTCTCACCTATGTCTTTCAATGGTTCTACCACCTCCCACTTTGGTTCTGATCGGAAGAACATGGAAACCTGTTGTAAGGCAATCTCTGCAACGATATTGTAAAATCTCATTAGTCAGACATAATAAGAAGGGAGCTATATGCCTCACATATTCTTGCAAACAAAACTTTTACATGACCTTCTTTAAAAATCACAAAAAAAGAAAGACTAAAGGTAATATGGAATTTTAGACAGGAGCTTGAAAAATTAGTGAAAGCTGAAAAAGCGCATATTAAATAATGATGTAATTTTAGTACAAAATTAATTTTGATTACTATGCCATGGTTACATAAAATTCTAATGTTGGAGAAACCAGGTGAGAGGTACATATATGGAAACTATTATGGCAATTTCTCTGTGAAACTATAATTATTTCTAAATTAAAATAGTAAAGAGAAAAATAAAACTGTTAGTGATATAAAATAATACAGTTTTTTAAAATGGAAAATGTGGGTCTATAATAAACTAGCTGGCCTAAACCAAAAATTTAAATGGCCCACAACTGAAGCCCAAGACTCAGCACATATTCTAAGGTCAGATTGGAAAAATATGTTCTAAGTGGTATTTATCTCATTTTGATTCCTTGTGGAATTATAGTTTTTACCACCAAAAAGGGGATTGGCTTTAAGTATATGCTGGAAATAAAAGCCAATGCTTTAGAAAAATACCTATTTCAGCTCTACTGTGGGAAGTCATAGAGTGTTTACTGGAAGAAAATCACTTTTTTTTGATGCTCTTTTATCATGAAAATGTTTCCCCTTTTAAGAAGACCAGGAGAAGAGGAAGTTCCTTAAAGTTCACTGTACTAAGAAATTGCCGGAATGACTATTTTCTCTATTTCCTACAGAAACATCTGTAAGTTGCCATTTCCTCTCAGTCCAGAGCCCCAAGAGCAAACAACAATCTTCCAAAATCACTGTGGCATTTCACCCAGCTCTGCCTCCCACTAATCATTCCCTGGAAGTTGGTGAGACCAAGAGGGGTTCTGAAAAATTCTCCACATGCCAAAGCGACCCTGCCTGGAATCATGATGCTGAGAGCCTAGGGAACTACTGTCACACTGTTTTACTGTGTTTACAGGTTTAGAGAAGACAAAGTACTAGTAACTGTTTACTGACTCAGTACGTAAAGTGTCAAGAGTAAATATGTGGAAGAAAACATTACTAAATATAATGGTGGCTCTATATACATTTCCTTATAACTACTCTAAAAAGCAATAATTAACTATTTGGAAGGATAGGAAATTTGGATTTGGAGCAGAAATAAATAAATTTATATATTTTTTGAGGTTTTTAATTTTTTTTTAATTTCCACTCATACAAATTTAACAGGTATACCGGCCCCTCCCTCCCTCCAACCTCCCACTGCCCTATGCTCCCCTATGCTCCCCCCCATCCCCCAGTGCATCCCCCTCCCATCCCTGTAGCATCCTTTAATGTGCATGCCAGACTCTCCTCTGGGTCCTCCTCTCTGATGAAGTGCAAGGACCCAGTGGCATTTCCCAGAACTCTTTCCTGTGTCCCCCTTAAGCATAGGAACACTACTGTGGCTATCAACCCCTTGCCTCCAAGGATCTTAGTGCCTTTAGCAAATGCTAGACTTTGTGGGGTCAATAGTGTGTTGGACATTGCGCAGGGCATGCAAAGTCCAATTATGATAGTTTCGGTCCTAACTTGTGTGGAGTATCTTGCATATCATTGCTCCTCCCATCATTGTGCTCTTACGATCTTACCGCCCCCTCTTCCGCAAATTTCCCTGAGCTTCTGGATGGGGAGAGATTAGGCTGGCCTAGTTCCAGGTGGTTGATAAATAAATTTATATTAACTCTTGAAGTCTATACCTTCTCTATAACCAATGTTGATGATAATGTTTTTAGTATTTCCAAAATAATTTGAAACAAATTCAAAAGAAAAGTATTTTAAGTGAAAATTATCTGTATCATCTTTGAAAGAATTATGAAAATTAATTTTGTTCTATACTAAACATTTCACGAGACTATATAGGACTGTCTAAAGCAACAGTGATTCATAATTCCTTATAAAATTATTAATCAATGATTTAATGTATACTAATATGCTTTATATATTATTAGGAATAGGGAAGTAGCAATAATAAATAGAATGTGACAAATGTGCTACTAATAAATTGAGAACTGGGAAACAAGTGGAAAAAGAAAATTTTCTTTCCACTGAAATATTACTTTTCCTCAAATTGTGGGTCACATTATTAATGTTCTCTTTCTCTCCAGAGTGGGCAACATATTTCAGTCCTAAACATCTATACTTTGCTTACCAGTCTGTTCTGGCTCCCCACTTCCTTATCAAGTCAAGACCAAGCTGCTAAAACAAGTGTTTGACTCGCTCTGGTGTGATCCACCTTTCCGGCTTCACCCATAAGGTGTGGTGCCGCACTCTGCACTTGAGCCACCACACCTGAAGACCAGTCTGTCCCAGCACTTGGTAATTTCCATCTAGACCATCTAAACCTCGAACTCAGACCAAATCTGCTGTTCTCCTACCCATAGCTCCCTGCTTCACTCCCAGGTGGCCGTACCTTTCCTCCTTTGTAGAAGCCCAGAGTATCAACTTACAACTACTCTCTTCTGTTAGACTCTGCACTCTAGATGGCAAGATATCTCTTAACTTGGAGAAGTCCAGAGTCATTTGGATATTTCTCCCACTGTTCTCACCCCCCAACGCTGTTCTGCTTGAAGCATTGGTCTTCACATCTAGACATACTAACCTCCACTCACCTGTTTGATCCCAATATCTGCATCGCCTCTTTTGGGAAGCCTTCCTCCATCTCCAAGTTGTGACCATCTGCAGCTCAAAACCCTCACCCCTTTGCCAAGGCACTGCCCCATTAGCCCTGTCACAGATCACCTGTCAGTTCCCCTACAAAAGTGCCATGGGTGGAAAGGGGGAAAACTATTCCTTTTCTCTCTTATATATACATCAGATAATAGGTATTTAGCTAATATTTTATTCAATGGATGTGGGACTGCTCATTAGAATACAAAACCAATAAAAATGAAGATATCTGCCTTCTAGTTATTTCCTTTAAAATTATTTCTATTCTTACTTATTTTTAAATTTTGCTATTGATTTCTTTAGCACTGACTGACACAGGAAAACAGTTGCACAGTAAATGCCAAGAAACGAAAGCTCAAGACAGGAAGTGCAGCCCCTAGATTCCAGCCCCATGCAGTGAGTGCAGAAGCAAACACTGACTCTTCCAGCTCTGCTGCGGAGTTCACTGCTGCTTCTGTCGCAGTGTCTTGCTACAGAGTGGCCTATAATCCTTCCTGACCATCCTGCCTTTGTTCTGAATACAGCCCGCCGTAGACCCTGTCTCCTCATTACCTGCTAAAGGACTTCTTAAGTTTAGCACTCTTTGGTGTGTTCCTCCCCTTCCTAGCCTCTTCTTTCATAAAACCAAGCACCTGCATATATTTTTACCTTCTGTGGACTTGATCTTTTGAGAAAACCAGGAAAACCAGGAAAAAGTCCAGTAACTATAGGCTGGGTCTCCACAGGAGGACAGCTGTTGATGTCCTTGGAGACCCTGCCTACCCATCCCCTAAGATTTAGGTGGGCAGACTAACACACTAACCCTACATCAAAGTAAGAAGCAGGGAAAGTGGTTGGGCTGATTTTGGCCACCACTTCAATATAGAGTTCACATCCTACCAAAGTAAAGAAGAATAGTAACTGCAGAGCATTTGGGAGCTGAGAAGGGCCAGAGACATTATCCACATTCAAAGAGAGACTTGGCCCATCTCAAAAAAAGTACACGCTGGGAGCTGCACAGAGTCCCCAGGGAGCCACACTTAGGAGATGTTCAGTCGAGCTGGCAAGAGAAGGTGACCTGTATTTCCCTTTTCTAGTAAATCAATCAGTCTAAAGGCATGACCAGTTTTGATATTTCATCCAAAGAAAATAAATTACTTCAAGACTCTGCCTTCTAAACAGTGGCTGGACTCGAACATTAGATTCTGGTGAGAGAGTCAGTGGATCGCTCAGAAGGTAAAGATACTTGCAGTTACACCTGAGGATCTGAATTCAAATGCTGAAAACTCATGTGGTAGGAGAAAACCAACTCTCCAAAGTTGTCCTCTGACCTCCATGCATGTATGTACACACACTAAGTAAATGAAAAAAAAATTTTTTTAGATGTTGATGGCAGTTTCTAGTGACCTTTTTTCCAATTTTTTAACATTTATTGTGTGTGTGTGTGTGTGTGTGTGTGTGTGTGTGTGTGTGTGTACACATGTGGGCACATACATGCTACAGGATGCATGCAAATCACTTGAAGACCTGTTAAAATAAGACCCTAACTTGGAAGGTCTGGGATGTGACCTGAATTTCACACTTGGACAAGTTCCCATGATGCCAATACCACTAATCAGAGACCCACAATGAGGTTTTCAAACTTAGCTGCACAGTACAGTCAGTAGGAAATATCAGACTATATGCGCATGGCCTAAATGCTGGGATTTCTTAAATCTCCTCATGTGATTCTACAATGCAGAAAAGTGAGTTTCTAGTCCCCTCCTCCCAAAGAGAAATAAAAAGTGTGCCTATAAAGGACTTTGAGGATCAGTTCTCTCCACTTTACAGGTTCCAGTATCAACTCAAGAGGTCAGGCTCATGCCACCTCACTGGCCCCATTTTGGGTTTGCAGTCCAGTCTGGCCTGGAACTTACATAGTCCAGGCTGGACTGGAATGAGTCCTGGAACTTCCTGCTTCAGCCTCCCAAGTACTTGGGGCTAGAGAGCCTGGCTTAAAAGCAATGTTTTTAAAGACCTAGTTGTGTGACCAAATCTATTCTCTTAACAAGAAAATTAGCAACATCCAGAGTTCCACTTAGAAAGCTGCATGACTTTAAGCACAGTAGATAATCTCTGTAAGTCATACCAGAGTGTATTAAATACTTCATTCCTTCTGCTGACATCAGGCTTAAGTATTTGATGCTGGTTTTATGTGTGACCAGTATTGAGACAAAAGCCCTTTCTACCTCAGATTCTCAGTGGCACCCTGATCCAGTGAAGATGAGAAAGAGAGCTACCTTCTGTGCTCTGCAAGGAGCAGATGGGAAAATAGAAAGGGCCCTTCTGAATCACTGCTACATTTAAAGTAAATCCCTAGAAAAACCATAGACATCTTACAATTGTAAACACATAAACTGGATGGAAAAAAAATCAAACTGAATTAGCATGCACATTATTGTGGATTATTGCTCTCTATTCTGACAGGGGAGATAATAAAGACAGACTATACATATATAGACATAATCATTTTTTCCACATTTTTCTATGCAGACACCACGAACATTTTGAAAGTAAATTAAGTCCCTCTTTTATAAACCTATAGATGATTATAACCAAGTAAGCCTTTGAAAGGTAATACTATCCCATTACAAATGTAAGCATTTTCCCACTTGTAAGGAATTTACCTCAAAATGCTAGCTCTTGCTAAGCTTGGGGCCCCATGTGATTGTTGCTCACAGATCCTTTTGCTTACCAGTGTAATTTGAAGAATAGTTGTTTGGATCTAAGAACTTCTTAACGAGCTCACAATTACACAAGACGTGATTTGTGGTGATAGCGTTGAGATAGTTCTGAAGACCTTTCTGCCTCTCGGCTATGAAATCACGATCCATGTTTCCAATCAATTTTTTGGGAGGAAGAGGTAGACTTAGGCCTGCAATCTGAAAAAGGGGATGGGGTATCCACGGAGGGATTACACGTTACATTCATGCTATCCACGAATAAGATTCAATATCAGAAACTTGAACCATCATAGTTCATTAAGTTTGATTTTTTTCCACTTCCATCAAAGTCATACATGAATATAATGTCAAAAGCAAATAGTAATAGTAATTTTCCATCTCAAAACTATTATAAGCAGTCCTGTAGCCCTCCACAACTCCTGCCACCATTCTCTGTCTCTGAGATACACTCATTCTTTCAATTGATCCTTTGGTATTGGAAAAGGGTCATATTTTTTTTTTTTTTCCCCGCCTCCGGGACGCGGGGCGCGGGGTACCTGCGGCCGCTGCCGCTCCTGCCGCCGCCGCCCGCGCCTCTTGCGCCGGTTACATTGAAAAGGGTCATATTATTATGTCTTGTATTTTTATTCCCAGAAGGTTTTTTTAATAAAATTTCCCATTATGGAAGATGAGGATTAAGTTTCCTTTCACAATTCTGACCTGCCTCACACATATCCTGTCTCCCAGATTCCCATTTTAGTTAGTGTGTTATCATGTTCATACTTGGCAAGTGATAATCTAACAGCTACATTCGAAACAAATTTTTGTTTGTTCGTTTGGTTGGTTTGGTTTGATTTGGTTTTGTAGTATAACCAAGACCCTACAAGATTATTTGCTTCTCTTCTCAGAATCCTGTCTTTTTAAATCTAATTGTCATTGACAGAGTTGTCTGCTTAAAATGTTTTGTTGTGATTTCTCTTCTAGTTGTCCTTGAGAATAAATAGGTGTGTTTGTGTGTGTGTGTGTGTATACAGTCAATTCACTGCTGTTTAGTGTTTTGGTAAAAGAAAAGGTAAATGCAGGTGTTTAATCCACTAACATTTTCCAGATGACTGAAAACTTCAAGTCTATTTCTTAAGCTTAACAAACAAAGCAATGGATTGGCATTTTAATTTAGCAAGCAAAAGTCACTTTTGAAGAGCAACACTATAGTGCCATTTGACAACTGTACCAAAAAAAAAAAAAGCTGCCCAAGTGGCATGTTACTGATTGAGGGTAAGGTATAAAGAGAAGAACATCTTGAATCCAGAAAGTTGATGCTGGACATGACAAAAAAGGGAGGCCTTTCTGACAATTTTAAATGATTTATTTATTTAATGTAACTATGAAAGTATATCAGACATAGTAAGTATAAATTTTCCATCATAGCATTGCCAGATAAGACATTTAAATTTCTGGTTGTTTTTTCCTTTCAATTAGACTTTACCTAACTGAAGTAGTTTCATTTTCTTTATTAACTGAATTAAATGCATACTTACAAAAAAGTATATCACTCAGCTATTATACATTCAAGCCAATCACTTCATTTTTCCTTTGTGCGGAGTTTGTACATGTATGTGTATGTAAATGTACATGCATATACGTACATGTGTATGTACAGACCCGAAGTTGACATTGGGTGTATTTATTTAGTGTGTGTGTGTGTGTGTGTGTGTGTGTGTGTGTGTGTGTGAACACAGGCCAGAGAGCACTGTGTGTCCCACGGAGGACCAAGGGTGACTCCGGGAATCATCCTGGATTGCTTTCTACCTCCTTTTTGCTTCACTCTGGGATTTCCCAGAATCCTCCCACTAGGATCAGAAGTTCAGGCCACCACTGCTTCTGCCTAGTGTTTTTTATGTGGGAACTGGAATTCGAACTCAAGACCTTCTGCTTGCAAGGCAGAGTCTTAACCTCTGAGCCATTCTCCAGCCCTGGGTGTCTTCTTTAATTGCTCTCCACTTTTATTATTAAGGCAGAGTCTCTAGCGTGAACCCAGGCTCAACAATGAGGCAGAACAGCTAACCAGCTTGTCCTGGGGATCCCGTCTCTACCTCCAAGTGCCAGGATTACAGGTGGCTGCAACACCTGCCCAATTGTTACATAGATTCTGAGGATATGAACTATGGTCCTCATGCTTAAGCAGAAGCCCCTTATCCACTGAGCTATCTCCCCAGCTTTTATTTTACTTTTGTACAGGAACAAAGAATTAAAGTAAGGATAATATACAGTCTAAGACATAACTGATGTATCTTCTTTTAAAACTATTTGATGAAACTGCAGTGTATAATCTTATTTCTTGCATGAGCCTAAGGACAGCTTGTATAAACCCAAAGATAAATATTTACATACGTATAAAAAAAGTCTGAAAGGACTCACACCTACTGGCTAATAATAGCTACCTCTGGGAAAATGTTGTAAATCAAGTTTTAGTCTCTACTATGAAATTTTTGTAATGTTTACTTATTATTTTTTCAATTTATAAAAAAAATAAAATTCTGTTTCCTTACCAAATTGGTTGTATTTCAAAGACTGGGGAGGGGACTAACATTAACTATTATGAATTGATTTAACCACAAATACAACAGTGCCAATTAATCCCATGCCACCCGGAATGTAGTTGTTGGTCTCAAATATTTGCTGTTTTTCATTCATCATGAGATACAAAAATTATTTTGGCAAAGTGTATTTTTGATTGTCTGTTTTGTTTGGAGAGAGGGTGGCCTTGAGCTCTCTAGGTAGCAGAAGATAATCATAAATTCATGATTCTCCAGTCTCTACCTCCCATATGTTGGGCTTACAGATGTATACAACCACGCCATGTTTTATGTGGTGCTGGCGAACTGAACTTAGACTTTACTCATATTAAGCAATACTTTATCAGCTGAACTACATCCTCAACCCAAAATATCTCCTTGAGTATGAAGACTCCACACTTCAATCAATTTGCTTTTTTAAGCTTCATTTCACTCTATGAAAATGTACTCATCTGCCCATACATACAACTTATCACCCAAATCAAAGAACTCTTTTATCTACAGTTGTTTTATCTACAGTTGTCTCTGCTTTGTCAGAGAGGAGTATTTCCCAAAGTACTAAAACTGAAATGAGTGTTAGTTTTTGAACCTTGCCTTTTAAAAAGATCAGCATTCAGGAACTATTTGCTTTGTCCTTTAGCTCTCGCCTGCGATTTCTAAATGCCTGCCCATCGCAGAACATAAACTCCAGTGACTAATTACAAAGAGGGAAAAAGTACTAGCACACAGAATGACAGTCACTAGGGCACTGCTTCCTCAAACACCTTCTTCACACTCATGACTTTGAGCCAGGACATATCACCTTACTTATGCTAACTTTTCCCTTCAGTGTACCCTATATGTTCCTTTCTGAAGTTTCTTTAAAACAGAAGTGGGAAGGAGAAGGTGGGGAGAGAGCCAGCAGAGAGATCCCAGGATTCTACTCATAACTTCGGAATGTTAACACAAAGGGGATGGTCCCCAAAGCGGAGTCTGAACCCCTAATTGGGTCTGGTAAAAGCTTCTAAATTACATGACACACTGTATCAAAATTACAAGGAATCTAGCTTTCATCTGGACGAAAAATTTCCAAATATAAGATGTTCTTTCTTTATTCCTTTCTGTCATTGTCTTAATGGTTTGCAAATTACCTTCAGTTATATGCCAAGGGAAGCTCTCAACAAGCTTTAATTTGTCCCAGTTTCCCCCAGCACACATTAAAGTCTTCAATGAGAGGCCAAGAATGGGAAGTAAACTTCAAATCACAAACATTTGTGCTTTAAGGATCTCAGCAGTAACCTGACTCCATCCCTTCAGTTCAGACTGGACAAAAGAGAGAATGTTCCATGTAAAAATGCCAAAAATGAGGATGGCCTGCACTTCCAATCCTGGTGGGCAGAGCCTGGGAAATCCCAGAGCAAAGCAAAAAGGAGATAGATGCAATCCAGGACGATTCCCAAAATTACCCTTGGTCCTCCATATGGACACAACACCCTCTAATACACACACACACACACACACACACACACACACACACACACACACAATCCCCCTCTGTTCAATACTAATACAAACTAGTATTAGTACATGTGAATATTTGTGTTTGAAATAAGATTTGCACTGAAAAGTGCCCATTTAAAAAAGGAAAATAGGGGCTAGGGTAGATGATTCCTGATGTTACCCTTGGGCTTCCGCAGGCACACAATTACCCTCTGGTGGGGGGGGAGAAAGAGAGACCATAAACAGTCATGGAGGCTCAATATTATACGTCAAAGAGTAGGAAACAAAAGCTACCTTCTCACTACCTGCCCCATTCTCAGAGGCTGTATCTATTCAATTTGTGTCTACTAAAATATCAGTTTTTAGACTTATTTCTTCCACATGAGCAAGATGGCTCAGCAGATAAAGGAACCTGCACACAAATTTGTTAACCTGAGTTTGAGGCTGAAGCCCACACGGTAGGGGAGAACTGTCTTCTAAAGGTTGTTCTCTTACCTCCGTGCAAGCATGTGGCAGGCAAATACTCTTTCTCTCTCTCAAATAATTTTTAAAAAAATAAATATTATTTCCCAGTTCTTAAGTTAGCATGGCAAAAACACACTGTGTAAAGACCATTCCCTCTTGTTTAATACCAGGCAAAGGTTCATTTGAGCACAAAGTGGACATTCACAGAGGACACTGTTTTAATTCCTCAAATGCTGTGAAAATGGCACATAGGTCCCTGTACAAAGAATGTGAAGGAATGCACAGGCACATGCACACACACAATGAAAGAAAGAGAGAGAGAGAGAGAAGAAAGAAAGAAAGAAAGAAAGAAAGAAAGAAAGAAAGAAAGAAAGAAAGAAAGAAAGAAAGAAAGAAAGACAGACAGAAAGAGAAAGAAAGAAAGAAAGAAAGAAAGAAAGAAAGAAAGAAAGAAAGAAAGAAAGAAAGAAAGAAAGAAAGAAAGAAAGAAAGAAGGAAAGAAAGAAGGAAAGAAAGAGAGAGAAGGGAAAAAATCTACTACTGACTCAACTGCACTTGGGCACCTAGGTTTAATCCAAATGCAAAAAATACATTATTAAAATCCATAGTGAAATCAAGTAAGCCCTAGATGAAGAGAATACAATCTGATCAGTAAGAATTTAATCTCAGTCAACGTGTTATCTGGAGACTGATACACAAGGCTGGTGAGATGGCTCAGTCAGAAATGTGACTGTGCATAATAAACAGACAACCCGAGTTCAACCACCAGACCTCTCCTGCTGAAAGGAGAGAACTGACCTCCAAAAGCTGTCTTCTGACCTCCACGTGCATGCTGTGGCACACACGTGACTTTTTCTCACTCCTTTCTCTCCCCAACACTTACAGGACCCTGAGTCCAATCGTCAACACTTCAAAAGAATTCTAAACAGCAATTGCATAATTATCTGCAGATATTTGGGCCAATTTCCGAAGAAAAGTAGAGCACTCTTTATTTTATCACTGTTAGAAATAATGCTAAGGTTTAGGCTCCATGAATGCTATTTTGGGGCTGGAGATGTAGCTCAGTTGGTAGAGTGCTGTCTGACATGCCAGAGGCCCTGGGCTTGAATGAGCACTACATAAACCAGGGTGTCAACACATAGGCCTATTTTGTTTTGTTTTTTTAAAACCCATAAAAAATCCTATCACTCCAAAGATAGAAGCAGGGGACCAGGAGTTCAAGGACATCCTTGGCTTCAGCCAGTTCAAGACCATGTGGGTGACATGAGATAGTCCCTACCACCAATGCTATTTTCCTTATGAAAGAAAGGAAATACTGTGCTCCCTTCAACCCAGCAGTCCTCCTTCCTGTGGGGATGTCAGAGGTCACTCATAATAAGGATGGTTCACCAATGAAGGGAACAATCCTTTTTCTCCTGACCAAGCTGCTCATCAGTTAAGCACTCTGGCACAGGCTGAGAGAGATTTCCATCACCACTTTAGTCTGAAGCATGATATAGGCCCATTAGCTTTCTGTAATCTATGGCACTTGAAGACCAGAGAGAGACGATTGGCATTGCCAGAGCTTTTAATCATGGCCAATACTAACTAGATTCTAGATAAAGCTTCTGCAGAAGCTAACAGCTGAACATGTAAATCAAAGGGATTTAGAAATATATACTTCAGAGAAATGGAAGAGATTGAATGTCTACCATTACTATTTGTTGATCTATAGTGCTAACTACAAGCTCAGTTCAGTAGAAAAGAGTCAAAGAACTCCCCACCTCCATCTATGTGAACAACTCTAGCAGTCAGTCCTAATTTGCAAAACAGAAGTGACAACTGTTACAAATCATGTTTGTTCCTCAAAGCTCTTTTTTAAAGCCACCCATTATCCATTCAAAGTATGAAATTATCCCCTTTGCTAGCAGAATTTATTATTTTCTTATTCTTGATAACACCATTTGCTATAGTTTGAATCTTGGATGTGTCCTAAAGATGCGTAAAGTGTTAAAGACTTGTCTCCAGTGTAGCACTACTAGAAGGTGATGGAACCTTGAAGAGACAGGGCCTAGCAGCTGATCTTTAGTATTGGGATGTGCCCTCCCTGCCTTCTCCCTTTGGCTTCTCAGCCATAGGCAATGGTGTGGTTCTCTCACACACTATCAGCATGATATACTGCCTCACTACAGACAAAAGCAACAGAACTGACTGATCATAGGCTGAAACCCCCAAAACTATTAGCTGAAACTAATTTTCCTCTTTGTAAGTTGATTAAATAATATAAAGTTGATAATGATGAAAAGCCAACAAATATGCCACTCACAACCACTAAGACATCATAAGCAATTAACATGTGTCACTAGAGTTTTAAAACATTTACCTGCAAGCTGTTGTTTAGCAAATCAAAGTCACTGTATCTTCTAACAATCTGTAAGAGACAAAACAGTGGTGTTTGGACTCAGCTAAAACATTCCTCTCTATATCCTGGCTTAATGTTACCAACACACGGAACTGACGCACATCCCAAGGGGAGCAAGGCACTTCCTAGTACTAAATTTGTTGGACTGCACAGGCCCAAAAGACAGACCTAGCAATATCGCAGCAGTTGGCTGGGCTACAGGAAAATTGGTTAATGCCAGTCAAACTCATAAGACATCAATGGGAGATTTAAACAACAACGTTTGAGGTCAGAGACTATTTAATGTGGAGACCAAAGTTTGAGCTACACTGTAAATATCCTTTTTATTAGCTAGGTACATGGAGGAAAGAATTTATAAAAAGATTTATAAAAGAAAAAAGTTTTACTGAACATAAATAAAGCAAAAGGAAGTGGACAATATTGAGGTAATTTGTTCTTTTCTGGAATTAAATTTAACCCAGTTGAAATCCCCTCTCTCTCAAAACTAACATCCATTCCTTTGGGTGGGCTCCCACATTTTAGACTCATTTTCCAGGCTTCATCTTTTGATGGGTAACCCATGTTCTATTGCTGTGTTCTTTCTTAGTTGTGCTGATGCTACTGATTACACCATCGCCAAACTCTATTATCTCTGGGTAAGGACATCATTTTATTTTTAAATAGTTTTGAGTTCAGTCTTTAGTACTAGTTATCGATTGTTAGTATGCAGAAGAATTACCTGGACAATACTTAGAACTCCATATTCTAGAAAAATCAGACCATGATACAATTTCTAAATTGACTGCATTAGACACCTGAGGCTACTCAACAAAAATGGACTCTTGGGCCCCACCCTGACCTGATTTTTCTAGTAGAGTACTGCTTGCCAAATATACACGAAAAAGTGTATAAGTAATGGCAGCAAGGAAGAAAAGGGCAAAACAGTTCTTACCTACAAGTGATATATTCTGTACACAAATTAAGAGTAATCTAGGACATGCTATTTACCTCTCAAATACAAAGTGAAGCTAATAATACCATGTCATGGGAATGATTTTAAAGAGTAAGCAATCAATGTGCTTAAATCAGTGCTGAAGAATTCATAGATGCTCAATAGATAATAAATATTCATACTAAAGCACTTTGAATTTAGGTTAAAAAAAGAAAAGACCAAGTTTGGGCCGTTGAGGTCAAAGACTATTTAATATGGAGACCAAAGTTTGAGCTACACTGTAAAGCACGAAGCAAAACTTTTAGAAAGGGATAGATGAAAAAATGCAATTAGGGCTGGAGAGGTGGCTCAGGGGTTAAGCCTCCGCCTTGCAGGTGGAAGGTCTTGAGTTTGGTTCCCAGATCCCACATATAGACGCCAGGCGGAAGCGGGGGGAGGGGGGGGGGGCTGCGCTTCTGGTCCTTGTGGTGCAGAGCCTGTGAATCCCGGGGCAGAAGGAGGTGGAGGCGTCTGTGGTGGTTCGCGAATTCGTCCGTGATTCTACACAGACACACACACACACACACACACAGACATACACACACACGTGCACATACACATGCACATGCGCACAGTTGAATAAATAATAATAATAAAAAAAAATTAAAAAAAAAGAAAAAATGCAATTACTAAAATAGGAGAAAAATGGCCCCATCCCGAAACCTGTAAGGCAACTAGAATTTTGAAAGAAAAAAAAAAAGACCTTTGGGTTTTTATCCACAAAGCCTTTATTCTCTGAAAACATTACTGACAGAAGCAGAGCAAGGAATGCAAGGATGCTCTCCTGAGGACAAGAGAGCTGGCATCACAAGATGCCCAGGAGGCAACTTGGGGGCTCATGAAATGAGGCATCCAGACTTCACAATATTCAGGATCTTGTCTCATCTTTTTACTTGGTGGACTAACTCTAACCTTCTCTACTGAGCTGGAGAACACACTTACACATATTCTTAATAAAATTAAACACTAAATAACTAGAAACAGAAACTTTTTACAATACTTGTCTTAAATCTAAAGCTTTAACTAAAATACATGATCTGTAATATATCAATATTCTAATTTTTCCAGATTTTTAGATACCCCAAGATGGAGTTTGGCTACCAATTTAAACATTTTTCTAATTGCATACAAAAAAATGCTTACCTGCCAACTGTTCTCCACAGAGATTCCTCTTTGTACCCGGATAATGTACTCCTAAAAATGATGGAAAAAAAAGATTTAGTTAGAAATGTAAATGAACTGCAGATATGCTTACACTGTTAAAATGAGAAGGATCATAAGTTTGAGGCCAGCCTACCTATGAATATACACACTTAAGACTCTCAGAAAAAAAAAGTTAAGAATATCAGATAAAAGTATACTTCAAAGCAAAGAAAATTATAAACCGAGCATCTCTAATCTGGAAATCTCATCCTCCATAACTTTTGAGTATCAAATTAATAGCACATTCCTCTAATCTCCACATCCTATAATCCCAGCAATAGAGATGCAGGAAGACTGAGGGTTCAAGGGCAGTCTTAGCTAGATTACAAGACTATATATTTAAGAAATGCTTCAGGGCAGGCAAAATGGCACAGTGGGTAAAGGTGCCTCTATACAAATCTGGAAGCTTGAGTTCAATTGTAGAAGCCCACATGGTGAAAGGAAAGAACTGACTTCTGAAAAGTTTTCCTTTGACCCCCACCACAGGTACCTGCTCTTTCCTCATCTCTCCTTTCGAAAGTAAAGAAAGTTTTAGATTCTTAGGCTGGGAATCTTAGGCTGACTAGCAAAGCACTAGTATACCCTGGATGCTGGGGGCTAGTGGGAGAGTTTCTGATTTGGGATTATTTTGATTTTCAGCATCAGGGAGCTCAAACAGCAATTTATGTTAATATTCACAAATCTGACAAACTCTGAATCTTCTAATTTTAGAACCTAAACCTACAAGACAGATTGAGAGGGGAACTCCATAAAGTCAAGAAGACATACCAGTCCTAAATGTTTATATATAAACAACAAAACTACAGGACGACTTGGTGATATAGTTCAGTACCAGAAAACTAGCCAAGCAAGTTCAAAGACCTAAGTTCCATAGTTCCATCTGGAGCACTGAAAAGATAAAATACCCACAATAAATAACAGAACTGGTAGCCAGCCCCCTTCCTCCTTTCTGCCTTCTAATGACTAGGTAATCTGAACCAGCCTCCTATTTATGACTTCATCTTGTTTCTGTTTTCAGCCATTCCTTATGCTACGAAACCCTTTGGAACTGAAAGCCAAAGAAATACCTCTTCTTTTCCTTTTCTGGTTGTGTTAAAATACTGCCTCACAACAAAAGAAAAAAAAGAAAGAAAAGTGACAACAGACAATTAATAGTACAGCTAAACATAAAACCAGATATTATATGAAAGAATTCGGCAACCAGTAAAGTTTTGCTAACATTTACACAAGACTCCATTCAAGACTCTATTTTCAGGCTGGAGAGATGATCAAGGGTTAAGCCTCTGCCTTGAAAGCAGAAGGACCTGAGTTGGGATCCCAAATTCTATGTAAAAATGCTAGGTGGAAATAGCTGTGGCCTGCACTTCCGGCCTGGTAGAGACTGGGGAACTCCAGAGCAAAGCCAAGAGGAGGTACAGCAATCCAGGATGATACTACAAATCACTCTTAGGCCTCCACACAGTGCTCACTAACATACACACACACACACAAACACACACACACACACAAAATTTACATACATACATACATACATACACTTCTCTCCAAGTGACCATGTAATACAGACAAATATAGACCACATCCTGGGCCATAAAACAAACCTTGACAAATTTAAAAGACAGTATACAAACTAGAAACCAGTAACAAAAATTAACAGGAATAGCTCAAAACAGCTTAAGACTATATACTTCCAAACTACCAATGAGTCAAAGAAGAAATCTCAAGAGAAAAAAAAAAGTTTAATCTGAAAAAGAATGATCAGGCTCGGAATATTCCAGTTTCTGGTACCTTACCATGCTGAATACTCTGAACTCTATGAAAGGCGCTCTGAAGCAAGGTCTTTCTTAACTTCTCCTCTACTTCTTTTTCTTGTTCCCCTTTCTCTCCCAAGACAGGCCATAGAAACTAGAATTTTTTTTCCCAAGGTGAGTCACAGACACTGGAGTCCCATGAAATTTAAAATATCAACCATCCTTTCTCTGCCTTTATAAGACTATAAAGCACTCTTTCAGGGACTTGGGGATGTAACTCAGCAGAGTGCTTGTCCTGGCTTGGGCATTCTGTAGGTAGGAACAAGATGCTTAGAATTTCAAGATCAAATCTTAGTGCCAAGTATTGGTCAAAGAGGCCGAGGAAGTTTCTAAAATAATACAGGCTATTGCCACTGCCTACTAGAATTAGATGATAAGATCCTATTACTGAAGATACACTTTGGTTGCAAAATGTGGAGAAATCAAGCCGGAACTAAGCTGTAAGCTTTCATAATGCTAGAAGGTGTTATGTAGTTTCCTGGGGGATGAAAATTCATTAACAGTTTTACCAAGTTATGAACCTTACAAATTATAATATCAAGCTGCCTGGCAAGATATACCCATGGGTGTGATAGTGACATAACTGCTATGGAGGTAACCAAATATATATTAATTACATTTAAGGCCCTTCTGCAAGAGGAATTCATGTCCAATACTGTAAAGGTGATCAAAAGTCCATGACTGGGAAGGTGATAAGCTCTAGTGAGGAACCTACTAAGGTTGCTTTGCCAAATAGACATGGTATCAAATGTCTTCTAAGCACTGCTCTCAGTTTTGGCCAGAGAAGCCTCTGTTTGCAGCAGATGACTGCAGAGACTCAAACTGGGCAAAGTGCTAAAATTAATCAACTGTTGAGAGTGTTCAGCCCTAAAATGGGACTTCAAGGCTCAGAGAACTTCAGGGAAGAGGAGTTGGAAAGAACGTAGTAGGAGGTGGAGAAAGTTGTCAGGTCATCAGATGAAAAAGATGGACAGTGACTCCAAAATATGTAAAGTCAAAGTGGAGGACCCTAATAAAGAAAAACTAACACAAGAAAAGACTTTAGAAGTGCAAGTTTCATTAGAACCAGGGCCTGGTGGCCAAGGGAACCATAGTTTAGCCTTAAGATGGGAGAGTATTAGAACAGAAGAGATAGCTTAAAGGGACAGCAAGATGGGAAGAAGTCTGAAGAGAGTCTTTGGCAAGGAAAGGGGAGGGGAGAGGAGGGGAAAAAAGGAAGAGGGAAGTAGGAAGATAGATCTGCAGAGCCCTCAAAAGAGAGTAAGAAAGAATTCAGAGAGCCAACTAGTGAAGGGTGGTATTTAAGGTACTGCCTGATGAAAAGGAAATCTCATTCCTTGATAATAAAGCATGGAAGGCTGACTGAAATTCTAATCATGAGCTTTCCATGGAAAACAGAAGTACAGAAACCCACCGGAATCTAACCCACTGGCATTCTCTGGAGCCCCAATCAGGATAAGGCCATTGCCTGAAACCAGAGATTTCTGTTTGTACTAAAAATATCTCATATATTAAACTTTCTCTCTCTGGTCCATGATAAATATCAAAATGTTTGATTCTCTGCCTATCAGGCTGCCCATCCAAACACACTAGAAGCTAGAAAAGTTTTCCATAACTCTACCTCTTTTTCCTACCAATCAGAAGTTCCATGTCTAGATTTGTTTATAAATCCCCAGCCTCCTGATAATAAGTAAAGTCTGGCGGGGCTGGGCAGGGGTTTCTTACCCCCTCTCCTTCTGGAAAGTTGTAGGTTTCTTTCTCTACCTGTTTCAGCCAACTGTTCTCTATATTTCCATTTGTGTATTCTTTTTTCCATCTTTCATATTTCCTTGTCCCAGGACAGTTTTATGGACAGCCACACTAGATGCAGCATATTTAGTGGAATTCTAGTAAGAGTAATGGCCAAACGTTAGCTAGCCCAAGAAAAGAGAAGTGGAAGGAGAGATCTGCAGAGCTCCTAGACAAACCTTTTATGGCCTTCCGTTTATGGCCTTCAGACTTTGCTAAACAGTTGTTAGGAAAGTAGAGCTGTGCTGGGTGTGAACTGAAAGAATGTTGTGCAAAAGACAGTCTTTTCTCAAGGTCATTAGGGGGAGAGGGTCAGGAGAGGAGTGTGAAGTGGACTAGGAGGCCTGATTCAAAGAATCATTTCAACCAGGGTGGAAGATACTTTACAAAATGGTATGGATATACTTAACAGAAGTGAAGGAGCTACGAAATGCTGTCTTCTAGATGTAACACAGCTATTGCACCCATGAACTAACTCAGTAGCAGTAGTCGCCTACACAAGACCTACAAGACAAGTCCCATCAACCTTCCATCATAGGTATATAAGGGGCTCATAAACTCCAATCTCTCCCTGAGCTATAGACAGTTGACAGTTACTAGGGGAAATGGTGTCACATTTTTCAATGGTGTAGCAACCAGTAAGTTGACCCTGTTAAAGTAACTCCCACCCAACCATGCCCATGCAAGCCAACCTAAATAAATGCATCAGGACACCAAAATTTAAAAGAAAAAAAAAAAAAAGACACAAAAGACGGGGACTTGTTGGGAGGAAGAAAAGGTTCGATGAGAGAAGGGATAAGAAAGGACAATGGTGGGAAATACGATCAAAGTACACACATACACACATACAGAAACACAACACACAACATGAAATTATGAAAGAAATATTTTTAATCCTAAATTGGTAATTTACATAATAAAAACGATAGGATTCTAGATCTTCCATTCCCCATACTTAGGGCAGAGCTTCTGCTTGATGGTCACTGCCCCTAATGGTCAGATGTTTCCATGGTGACTAAGATCCAATCAAGTGAATAACGAGATTGATCATCCTAGTAGCATTTAGTATTACCACCAGTTTTTGTTTTGGGCATTTTGATAGTTATATAGGATTTGTTAGTATTTTTTATTGGGACCTTAACTTGCATTTCCCTGACAGTTAGTCTATTCTCAACTTTTGCCCAACTTCTGTCTTTCATTATTAAATCTGTTAGTTTAGGAGTTTGGTAGAAACTTGTCATCACCTTAAGAAAGTTACCCTCTGATTCAGTTTTTCTTAAACATTATCTCTTGGGTATATCTATGAGGCTGTTTCCAGAACAGTATAATTCTGAATGTGGGTGGCACTACTGATGGGCTGGGTTGCAGATGAAAAGCAGCTGAGCACCAGCATTCCTCTCTCTCTTCTTCCTGATCACAGATGCAGTGTGACCAGTTGTCTCATGCTCCTGCCAGCATGCTTCTTTGCTTTGCTAGATTGTACTCACAAACTGTGAGCCAAAACAAGCCCTTCTGTCCTTCCTTAAGTTGCTTCTGTTACTGCAATGAGAAAAGTACTAGCTATCTAGAGCACAGCTATCTAGAACACAGAGAAACTGCTTATACTGATGATGAGAATGTAAAATTGTATAGCTACCATGAAACTTTAAAGACTTACTATAAATTACCAAGAAGTCCAGGGATTGTACTCCTGGGCTACGATTTAGTTTCATAAAGAAAAATCTTATAAGCAAATATTCATAGCAGCATGTTATCAACAGAGCTAAAGTGGAAACAAGACAGATGTCCTTCAACAGATGGTTAGATCCTGCTGTATCTGCACTATGAATACTATGGGAAAAAATGAACAAAATACCGACAAATATAACTTGGGTGACTCTCCAAAGAATTATACTGAGTTTAAAAAAAAAAAACAGTCAATCCTAAAATGTTACATGATGATTTCATTTGGATAATCTTGAAATTACAAAATTGTACAGGTAGAAAACAATGAGTAATTGCCAGGATCTACAGCTAGGCTAGGGAGCAGGTAGGGGAGGGAAGTGGGGATGCCAACTGGGGCAGTTACTCTCTATGCTGCTATGAGACAACGCTCATACTCAATTTACGGGGAGAAAAGGAGATCTACCCAGAGGAGATACAGTCCATTATGGAGGAAAAGAAGCTGGATGTGACTCAAGTCACTTAAGACATAATCATGGAAGCTAAGAGAGCAGCAAACTGCTGACTGCTAGAGCAGATTAGAGCGGAAGCAGGGCGGAGCTAACCAACCTCACAGCCAGACTCCTTCTCCAGCAAGACTCCACCTCCCCAGGGTGCCATGACCTTCCCAAACATTAATAGCTAAGGATGCAAATATATGAGTCTGTGGGAGACAACTCACATTCAAACCATGACAGCCACAGAAGTAAAAATTGGAGAAATATTGAAAGAAACATTCTCTATCTTTACAAGACCAATGTCAATACCTGGTCATGATTATGTGCTATAGTTTTGTAAAGGTGTTACTTACTATTGGAGAAAACTAGGCAAAATGTATATGGATTCTCTCTGTATTTCTCCTTATAGCTGCATATGACTATAATTATCTCAAGGAAAAATTTTAATTGGAAAAAAATAAGCATGGCACTAATGAGAAGTTCAAATGGTAAGGTATCTACTCGCAAACCTGACAACCTGAGTTCCATCCCCAGAATCCCATATGTTAGAAAGAGAATATCGACTTCCAAAACTTGTCCTCTGACATCTACATGTATGCCATGGCATGAATACACATATGTGTGTGTGTGAATGTGCTCACTAACTTGACCTTGCTCTCTCTCTCTCTCTCTGTCTGTCTTTCTCTCTCTCTCACTCTCTCCTGTCTGTGATATATTGGTTGATACCTGGATAAAATATTTTTAAACAATGAGAAAAATGCAGACACTCAAAACTAGGTAAGAAAACAGTCAAAGGAGTAAGATCCCCAATATTTTAGTGCTTGAGGTTTGCAGTATATACACTGATCAGCTATAAATGACCATGACTGGGAAAGCAAATGAAAAGATGGGATAGCTAAACACTCGTGTCTCTTCACAAATAAACTAAATTCAATGCCCCTCAAACCTGCATGATCATGAAAAGCATTCTGCCACGCAAGGTGAGATCCCAGCACTTGGGAGGCTAAGGTCAGATTTCGAGCTTGAGACCAACCTGAGCATCTATGAGATCCTGTCTCAAAATAAAAATAAAACAGGCTAGAGGTGAAGCTCAGTGGTAGACTGCTTTAGCATGCACAAAACCTTCCCTGGTATGCACCCCTGGCACTGGAAAACAAACAAATGAACAAAAATTCCCAAGCCTTAAGTCTGTTAAATCAGAATCTCTAGAAAAGAAACCTAGGGGGCTAGAGAGATGGCTCAGGGGTTAAGAAGACAAGTAGAAGGTCCCGAGTTTGGATCCCAGATCCTACGTAAAAGCATGAGGCAGAACAGCAGTGGCCTGAACTTCCGGCCCTAATGAGCAGAGCCTGGGAAATCCCAGAGCAAAGCAAAAAGGACACAGAAGCAATCCAGGGTGATTCCCAGAGTCACTCTTCGTCCTCCACAGGGACACACAGCACCCTCTGATACACACAGACACACATGCAGAAAATAAAACGTTTTTTAAAAATTTATAAAGAAAGAAAAGAAACCTAGGAATTAGAATCTTTAATAGTAAACCCAAGTAATTCTCAGTAATAAGTAAACAAGATCTCAGGTTTAGCTCAACTTCCTATATATGTGCACAAGAACTTATAATAAAGATATGGGTTAAACTTATTTAAAAATTGCCAACACTGTTCCTTTAAATGCTCGCAACTGCTTTATTAACTTTGAATAATAATGTAGGCATTACTCAGTCACTATATAACAAAAATGCTTTTCAGCACAGTACTCAAAAATCCTTTCTACTGAATTACTTCCACTAACTTAAACAAGGCTACTTAGAAAATTAAACCAAGTAAGTACTGTTAGCCTCGTAACTGGGTTTTAAAATTAACCTTACTACCCTATTATTCACTTCCATTCTATTTACTTAGCAAAGATAAAGTTCACATCAGTAGGACTTCGGCCTCCTCTGCAATGCCTTAAGGATGGACTGGCAACATTCCAGCAAAGGCTGGGTGTGGTGCTGACACCTGCAATCTAAGCAGCAGGTTGTGGAATGAGGATCAGGAGCTTGAACACAGCCTCATAGAGTGAACTTGTCTCAGAAGAAAAAACATATTGTCAGTATTATGAGTGAATCAACTACGTACCTGGCACATGGGGCTATAAAAGTATTTCAAAACTAATTTGTATAATATGGCAAATATTTTAAACAATATGATACCTAATGTAATTATTTCTAAATATGTAAAGACAAATGTTGGAAACATGACAGTCTCACACTGGGAGGTCAGCCTTTCAGCACTGAAACATTCTTCACTCCTTTGAGCCAATTTATTGATTTATTGCTAAATGTTTAAAAACAAAATAAAAAAGAATATTCTCACTATGAAGAAATGGTATGTGAAGTAACAGACATGTTAATTAGCTTGATTTAATTATTTTACAATTTATATATAAGTGCATATAGTACCTAACGCAATTATTATTTGTTAATTAATTCAAGTTTTAAAAAGACCACTAAAATTGACTAGATGTATTTGAAAAAGGGCCGAATAAACTTATAAAAAATGAAAACAGACACAGACTGCACTGTAGTCCACAAATCAATCCTATATGCTGTGTTGTAAAGATACAGAAAAGAATGGAAAGCAAGATAGGTAACGATGCTCAGAAGTATTTTTATTCTGCTTCAACAGAGCAAGGTCGTCTCTAGTTATAAAAACATCTTTGTGCATGTCATACGAATTGGCTAAGAGGAAATACTCTCAAACCCCCACTGCTGTAAACTAAAGAAAACATGGCTGCACACAGCTTACAAGCAGCAGTAGCTCTCGTGAAGCACGGCGAGCCCTGGAGACCAACCACTGAAGCTTGTGAAAAAAGGTTTCTACCTCCTGTACTTCGGGAGTGGAATGGCACTGAGGATCCTCCAGTGACTATGCCAATCTTTCTCATCCTCTGGGGTATAGGACAGACCCCTTACACAGGAGAGAAAATTATCAAGGGCCAAAGGCATGGAGAGAAAAGTACTAAGGAGTCAGAAGGATCTGTGCTGTCACTAATCCAGCCATCTGCAGCCACTTCCCCAAAAGATGGCCCTTCCTCCTGCTGCTCCTGACACCACACCCTAGATCTTGGTATGTGAGGGAGACCAGGGCACATGGGTGTTTCAAAAGACATTATGATCTAGTACTGATGCTTTTTCAAATCAAACATATACTAGGACCATGTGAAGTATAGCATAAGTAAGTAAAGAGAATTATGATAAACTCATAAACCTCTAACATATCCACTTTTCATTTATCCTTCTGTACAGTCACCCTAATGGAGAGATATACAGTTAGGGAGTAGGCAAACTACAAGGCTTCCAACCTTTCAGATATGGCTAGCCTCCACAGGCCTGGCAGCTACTTCTGCAGCCCTCCAAGACAGGAGTCTACTCCCATGTGCAGAATTCACTGGGTCCCCTAGCGATGCAGAATTATTCAGCCTGGCTTTTGGGTATAAAGGTGGGACTGTCATTACCACAAGCTATATTCCAAACAAGTATCCCCACAAGTTAACTTCTGATGTCACCACACAATGACTGGTGTTCAAATCTACCTTGATTTGATGAAATTTTAGGAACATTATTTAGAATTTGTCTGGTATCAAATTACTCTAGTGAGACTACAAATGCTATCCACTTTTGAAAGCATGCTGGCCTAAAGGTAAGTGCTACAAATAAAATGCTTGCTCTCCCTTACCGTTGCCCTCACCTCACTGGGCCAGACAAGCCCAAATTTTATATAATTTTATTTTTTTATTTTTTATATAATTTTATATAAATAATATCTCTATTCAGAGGTCAGATGCAAATGTTATGTTAGATGCAGAGGACGGAAATATTACACACACACACACACACACACACACACATATATATATGTCAAATCTGGATCATTATGGTTAGTAATTTTAATGTGATCTAGATGTTTATTAGTGGCTCTGCACAATAGCTATCTCTCCTGAAGACTGCTCCTCCACTTGTCATCTATATCACCTGTTACTCAGCCTCATCTACATAAGACACTAGGAATGAGCCTTCCTGCACACGTGGGATATATGTGGCCTCTACAAGCACAAAACTGTGATGTTTCCCCAACAGGAAACTGAATGTAACTTCTTAAAGAGATGCTCCTGCACTTGTAAGGCTGATTAAGTTAAATGGAGCCTCCAATAAAGTGGAGAGATCTGAAACATTACCAATCTAGAGCCAGATTATCTTGGGCCCAGTTTAAACCCCCCAATTGTCATTTATTGTCATCCTCTGTGTGTGATCTAACATTCTGATGACTACTACCTGTTATTAGATAAGCTAAACCAGATAATTAGCAAGTTCAACATAGTTCAACTTCCCTACTTGACCTGTCTCTCCTAGGCTAAGACCCATCATGCTCTGAAATTCTCCATGCTCCTCTTCACCATGGAGCACCGGGGCAGGCCTCTGTCACTCCCACTCCATCCCATTCAGCAGGAAGTAATGAAGAATGAATCATTAATCATTAATAAGAGGCGGGAATGTTAGAATTCCCCGTCCTCTACTCTCAGGGCAGAGCTTCTGCTTACTGGTCACTGCTCCCAACTGCCACTGGGCACTTGCAAAGCTCCAGCTTGATCACACACCTCATGGAAATATGTCACTCCCTCCTCCTCCCTACATTCCCAGGGATTTAAAAAAAAAAAAAAAAAAAACTCTTTCCACCTTTAGATCAGGTTTCTTTTCCGAGATTTAGTCCACCATCCATGTAACTATGTAATCAATAAGCCTTTTCCATTACTTGTCCAAGGAAAGACAAATCTGCCTTTTCTTTTCTTCTTTTTTTTTTTTAACCTTCCAGATGGGAAAGCACATTTTTAAGCCACCAGAACAATGGCGAGCTTTATTCACTTTCAGGTGTTATACATGGCACAAGAGATATTAGCCACACTATCAGTAGTACATAAGGAAAAAACAAACCAGCTATCCTTTGTGGGAACCAGTGCCCACTCACGCATCCATTCACTCACTCAAACACACGCATCCATTCACTCACTCAAACACACAGCTGCTGGCTGTGATGAAAGCAGGTTCCAGCCGTCCCCACTTCCGCCTCTATCCCCAGAGACTCAGCACGGGATGGGGAGATTGTCAGTAGCAGATCTCAGTTTATTGGGGGGAGAAAAGGAACTTTTATAGACAAAGGCCACCAAGGCGAACGGACATCCAATTGTGTCACAGGTCAAGACATCCTACAGGTGCTAATGGTCAAGTTCAATGTCGCTCAGCACAGGGAGCAGGTAGATACCTGAAAGCCAATTAGGGCTCTCTGTGAAGAGATCAGGGTCACGCCCAAGACCCTTCCCTCAGAGCCATCTTTAGTCCCATGTGCTCCGCCATGGCCTGGGGCAAATCCTGGGCGGGCCCAACAATCCTCCTGAAAACAGTGCAACTGGCCTTTGACTTAAAAGAAGTGTTACTCTAGCCTCTATTATTAGATTTTTGCCTACTTTCTATATTTTTCCCATTATCTTCAATGAACACATGATAAATTCGTGATAAGGAAAACCAATTTTTAAAACGCTTGTTAGTTTGTAGGTTGGAGTGTAGCTCAGTGATACAGTATTTACCCAGCTAGTATTATTGAAGAACTTGAGTTCAATCCCTAGCACCAAGAAAGGGGTGAATTTTGTTGTTTCACTACATTTGTAATTAAAACATGCTACTTTAAGGAATTCTAAGTGGAGATTATCTGACTCAGATAAGAGCCTGATATTGTTATACCCACCCAAGTCACAGACAAATGCCATACTTTGAGAGTCAATTAGGAATCCTACTTACTGCTGGTGGGAGAGCAAGCTAGCACCATTAAAAACTCCAGACCCCAAGAAGGCGGCACAGGTTGCTTAAAACCAGCCACATCATAACACTTTTAACTCTCTGCCCTTTTCCTATTGAGTGCTGGAATTATACTCATGTGACATAATGCCTTGCTTACATATTTTAATAAAATTAAAAATTCAGTCCCTTAACACTAAGCATACTTGAAGAGCTCAGTAGCCCTGTGTACACAGTACTGCCATATTAAATATTAAGCCTTAAATCACTGCCATCCAGACAGTTGGACTGGTTGAAAAAGAGTGAACAAGAAGCCTGAATGTTGAGTTGTAGCAGGAGACTCTGAGCGTGAAACACAGGAAGCCCCTTGAAGCATAGCTGTTGTTATTGCCTACGGGACTTTAATAGGAACATTGTGGAATAGCAAACCAGCTTCGGTGATGATATATTTTTGCACATTTAACAGAGCACTCCGTAAGCTTGATGTCTACTTTATGAATGTTCATATGAAAATGTTCTTTCCTACTTCTTCAGAACCTGCCAAAGATGGTGGGGCTCCTTAACATAGTAGAGGGAATATAATTTTCTTATCTATACACAACTTCCATGGTGTCCAGAAAATATACACCAAAGCAGTTTGTGTAGACATGGTAGAAGGTTAACTTCAATATTTAGGGGTTCTAAAATCGGGATTGTGGCCAGTGTCTTGAGCACTCAGAATAAATTTGTACATGAGGACTGATTTGTTTTTCCTCTGCCCTTCCACTTCTCCGATTGCTCCTGACCTGATAGACTGGTTCTGCCTGTCCAGCTCACCTGCATTCATTGAAAGGAGACTGTACACAGTGGGAAAGCAATCTGCCCGAGATTTAAAAATGTAGGAGCGATGACTTGGAGGTTAAGACTCTGCCTTACAAGGAGAGGATCTGAGCTTGGATCCCCCATCCCAAGTAAAATCACTAAGCAGAAGAGGCAGTGGCCTGAACTTCTGGCTCTGGAAGGTGGAGCCTGGGAAATCCAAGTGAATCAAAAAGGAGGTAGAAGCAATCCAGAATGATGCCTAAAATCACCCTTAGACCTCCAAAGGGCCATACAGTGCCCTCTGAGATAGATAGATAGATAGATAGATAGATAGATAGATAGATAGATAGATAGATAGATAGATAGATAGATAAAAAAATTTTAAAAGAATATAGAACAGCTGTGTCCTTCAGTCAAATAGTCACACTGGCCTGGAACCTAGTTGCTGCTTATCCCTTCTTAGTGATCTTGTTTAGGGTATTTACACTATCTGAACCTTAGCCTTTTGTAGGGAGATAGAACAGATTTTGAGGAAGGGTCCTAAGGCATAGAGGCTGTCACCTTGGAGGAGTCCTACATTCAGGTTAGTTATAAAATTGGGCTCATGTCTCAGGAGGATACTGACATATTCAGGACAGAATAAACAGACTTAGGTATAACCAACCCTTGATGGTGGTAGCCATTATTAAAATCAGTAGGTACTCCTCTAGTACCTACTTTAAAGCTTTTTTAATACCAACCATTCCCCTTTTTTGAGATAGAATTTCTAGCAGTCCAAATTGGCCCTGAACTCTGTGTGGTTGAGGATGATCTGAGCCTTCCCCTCTACTTCCTAAATGATGGGATTATGGCAAGCAGTACTATGCTCAATCCATGTGGTGCTGGAGGTTGAATCAACTACATCCCCAGCACCCCACCAAATGTTTTACCAGCTTTGATACAAGTAGAAAGGTTAATTTATTTTATCTTCATTTTCTGTTCTCCCAATACAATAAAAGTGTTCATGGGTAATGAAATGATCAAAAGGTCCTTTACCAAAGGAAAAGTGGGATCAATTGCATTTATCATTGATAACATATTGAAATAACAAGAATAACTCCACTTTGTTTCAGTTAGTGTTTGATGGTTCCCAAAGTTCATATCTCACATTAACCATAACTATTAGTCAGAATGGCCTAACCCATCCATCACTTCTAGTTCAAGGAAGTATATCCATATTTAAAGACTGTGATTGTGCTTACAATATTGTGAAATTAATTTTTTGTGCCTTTTAAAAATTTCTGTCGAAATGAATTGTATCTGTTATGATATGTAGTTGTGGTTTTAATTCTTATAAGCAACCCATGCCTTCTCAGGGTTGGGAGTTCTTTCTGGCGTGAGCCTGCTCTCAACCACAGCAATAAGCAGAACTCACTAATTGACTGTTAAAATGAGGTATTTGGGGAAGATTCTAAAGAGATGATCAAAATGGAGGTTTATTTCCACAGCTGACAAAAGTCATCTTGGTTGAACCCAGTGGCAGGGATGTTAGAAATGAAGAAAGACCCTTCTTTTCACACACACACACCACCACCACCATACCCTGTCAAAAATTGACATTCAAGAGATCAGGATATCTAAACTAGGCAAAGTTTATTTCAGAAGAAGGATTGTCATGGTTTAAAATGTGTCCCCCACAGTATGTGTTTGGCACCTTTAGGAGGTGGAGCCTTGCTGGAAGAAAGTAGGTCTTCAGGTGGATTAGTCCCACCTACCTCTGGGAGAAACCTGCTCTGGCATTGGAGTCTTTCAGCTCTCAGCTCTTAGCCCTCAGCCTAGTTGATGGGTATGTAGTGTGTCTCCACCTTCTGCTGCTAGCCACGCTGTTTCCACCTTGAAAGACTATCTCCCCTTTGGAACAGTAAGCTGGATTCCGGAAGCCACCCTAGATCCTCCACAGGGGGACACAATGCCCTCTGACACACACACACACACACACACACACACACACACACACACACACAAAATGAAGGAATAAATGAAGTTTAAAAAACTTTAAAAATATACTGAAATATAATTCTTAAATAAAAAAATACACAGTGGCCATAGTACTGCTTATGCAGTTACACAATATTTGAATGTACAAGATTTGTGGAACTGAAAGCATGCTAACTATATATATATATATATATATATATATATATATATATATACACACATATATATATGTATATATATAGAGAGAGAGAGAGAGACTCCATAAAAATATACTTGATATTGTTTTTAATGTCTATGTCTGTGCTGTCCGATATCATAGCCACAAGCAATAACTGAACTATCAAACACTTGAAATATGACTAGTCTAAATTCTTAAGTGCTATAAATTATAAAATACATACTAGACTTCAAAATTTTATATGACAAAAGGAATGTAAAAAACAGCAATTATACTGCTTTCAGATTGAATTAATATTTTGGATATATTGTTATTGAGCAGAATATGTTATTTAAATTAATTTCATTTTTTAACTTTTTTATGTGACTATCAGCAATGAAAAAATGTGGTTCAAAATTCATCTTAACTGCCTGGCACTGCCCTAGGCCTCTAGTATATGCAAAAAATTAACTCCATGCCCATGTAGCCAGGATGAGAGAACTTAGGGATGGAGGAGGCCACCCAAATCAGTCTGGTTCTGTGTCTTAAAGAACTTCCAACTTATTGGCTCCTAGATAAGTCTAGCTATCAAACAATTCTACCACATCTCAGGCTTTGTTAACAAATAACTCAATGTTCACAGGTTACATAAGCTTCCATTCTGCCGCATCCAGTCCTAAAGTTTGGAGTGACTTACTCTTTCTGCACTATTCTCTTTAAATAAAAACAAGAAGATAATTAACAAACTGAAACCCAGATTGTTTTAAAGGTCAAATGAAAAGTCTAGAAGAGTCTAGCAATTTCTTATAAAGCTAAAGGTATACTCAGCATACCACCAAGGATCTCATTCCTATGAATTTATTTAGAAGAAATAAAAATATATGTCTTCACAATGACTTTGCTCAAATGTTCATGGCAGCTCAGTTCTTCATAGACCTAAACTGAAAAAGAAAATAAATATCTACTAGCTGATGAATGGATAATAATCTGTGGTATATGCACACATAGTACTTAGCAACAGTAATAATAAAAACATGTAGTCAGAGCTGGAGAGATGGCTCAGGGGTTAAGACTCTGCCTCACAAGCAAAAAGTCCTGAGTTCAGATCCCAAGTCCAAATAAAAAACAAAACAAACAAACAAAAATTAAAAAAATGCCAGGTGGAAATAGGGGTGGCCTACCCTTCCAGCCTTGGTGGAAGGAGCCTGGGGCAATGCAAAAAGGAGATAGAAACAAATCAGGATGATTCCCAAAGTCATCCTTAGTCCCGCACAGGAACACATAGTGCCTTCTGACACACACTGACACACACATACACATACACACACACACACACACACACACACGCACGCACGCACGCACGCACGCACGCACGCACGCACGCACGCACATGCACACACGCTAAATAAAGTTAAAAAAGCAAAAGCAAAAATATGAAGCCAGCTTAGTGATATGCACCTATCTACCCAACTACTCGGGAAGATGAGGCAAAAGGATCATCTGAGCCCAGAAACTCAAGGCTAGCTCAGGCAATATAAAGGGACCTGTTTCATAAAAATAAGAGAAAAGGGAAAAAAAAGTATTTAAGAGAGAGAGGAAGGGAGAGAGGGAGGGAGGCAGGGAGGGAAGGAGGGAGGGAGGGAGGGAGGAAGGAAGGAAGGAAGGAAGGAAGGAAGGAAGGAAGGAAGGAAGGAAGGAAGGAAGGAAGGAAGGAAGGGACTATCCTAGAAGAATCTAAAGCTAGACATAAAATACTACATCATATGAAATGTTGTTTATAGATGTCACTCTACAAAGACTAAAAACAGGAGCAATAACAAAGCAGTAGTTATCAGGGCCGAGAAGGAAGATACTGATGACAAGGGTTGCCAAGGAAATGTTGGCAGTGAGGAAAATGTTACAATAGATATACACGCCATTTTGTCAAAACGTGTCAAATTGTATACTTAAAAAAGACTGATTTTTGTTGTATATACCTATCCTCAACAATCCAGACCTCATAAAGAAAGAAGGAGTCAGAAGAAATACATAAAGTACTTCAAGCCTTGGTACATAGTAAGTACTTGAACAATATCGATTGTTATGACAAGAACACTAAACGTAGTTTATTCAAAAGGTCAAAAAACTAAACTTAGATTCCTCTTCTTGAAAAGCCTAGCTACCTCTCTTTGACCTTGTACCATCTGTCTAATCACATCATGCCTCTACCTGGTCAACTTGTCCTTTGCTATGTTCTCCACTGTTCCCTTCCTTCCCCTCTTGTCATGTACTGGAGATGCACTCTAACTCCACTCTGAACCGTACTCTGCCCTTCCTTTGCCCTCCTCACAGAACCTTGCACAGCAGTGTTAAAGTAGGCTTTCTAAGATGCTACTTGCATGTGCCACACACCTGTTCAAGTTTCTCACTAGTGCTCAGATCCCGAGCCCAGTACATCTAAGAGGCACCATGATTGGTTCTAGTCTCCCTTTTCCATCTCTGTGCCCCCACAGCAGAATGAATGGGAATGGATGCACAAAGGCAGGGAATGGATGCACAAACTGTCTTCCTGACTCCTGCACCTCAAGTGCCAAGTATCCAGAACACGGGACTTATCTACAGCATGTGTTTGGAAAATACACTTCTGGTGTATGAGAACGAACCAACAATGGGAAAGACTGAAGAAAGAGGCAGATTAGCCAGGTCACACCTGTAGTTCAGTACTCAGGCACTTAGTTGGGAGGTGGGCACATCTAAGATTGCACAGAAGTATGTCTTGGACAGCAACAAGACAGGATAGTTACCATACTTCAAAGGCTAGGGTGGGAGATAAGGTTTATATAGGAGGCTAAACAAAAATGTTCAGTGTCAACCAGAATTTCCCTTGAGTTTCTCAGAAACTATTAGCATACATGTTCAGCATCAGTTAACAGGGTGGAGCCAGAGGCTGTTCAAACTTAAACTCAGCTAACTAGATAGATGACTTTGTCCCATGAAATCTAGATCTGGGCCAGAGTCACACAGAGGCAAAATGGTGGCCACAACCAAGACCTAGTCATGTCAAGCCACAACCCCTATACAGCAGCATCCTCAGCAAACTCCCAAAGCCTGCAAATGCAATCTTGACCTGGGAAAAGTAAGTAACCATTCTTTAGCTTTATAAATCAAGATCCTTACAATGGTTAGTAACAAATTATCCTTACAAAGGCAACAATTTGAAACAAGATAGCCATTAGAGGCTCTGATAGATACTTCAAGATTATTGTGTTTTCCTGAAATTCTAGCTCTTCTGTAAGCCTTCCCTAGCTCCCTAAACTCTGGAAGGACCTGAGCAGCCTCTCCCGATGCCTGACTCATTTTCCAAGAGCACAGTCCTTTTCAGCATCTCTCTTCCCCAGCTAGTCTACTTCCACCAGGATATAAGCTCCTGTTTCATTTGTCTTTTCTCTTAGTATGCAGCACAGTGCCTGGCACCAAGAAAACTCTGTAAATGATCTTACTATCCCAGAGGTCAAGCCAAGTGGTGTTTCATTTCTGTAATCCTAGCACTTAGAAGGCTGTGGCAGAAGTATTGCCGCAAAGTTCAGGGTTGGCCTGAATTCCGGGCCAATTTAGGCTACAGAATGAGATCGTCTGAAAAAAAAAAAAGTTTCAGAGGGCAAATGTGTGCACATCGAGTTTGGCCCATGATCTCCCATCCCAAGGATGAGTAAAAGCTGGCAGGTGAAGCAAACACTGAATTGAGTATTTGCTAGGAGTTGCCTTGCTCCAGCTGTCTCCTGCTACAGCCTGCCTTAGCCTCTTCCACATGGGCGTTGGAACATGACAGCCAGCTTTGCTGCTTTGCATGTCCCAAGCTTAACTGCCAAAACATACTTCTCCAGGGTAAAAGGAAAAAAAGGGAAGAAATGTTCTTTGAAATGCTACTGACTTTTTTTTTTGCCAGTTATTATTGAGGTAGTCATGGTTGATTGTAAGATAAACTTTTAAATAAGCACTTTTACTTTTTGTCTGCAACATACTTGAATAAAAAAATGCATTAGGAGCTGTTCTAGTGCTCTGACACCTACAAAGGCAAGCGACACTAGCACCACAGCTGACACTGCTGGGCTCTACTCTGGGTGTTCCACACGCCACACAGCAGCCCTAGCATATGCTTATTGCCCTATTTTAAAAGACGAAGATACTAGGACAGAGGGATCATGAGCTTGGGTGAGTTATCCCTGAGGATAATTAACTTCATCTGTGTGTGAGGGGTGTAAGCAATAAACAGAATGCTAAGAAAAAAACAGGAATTTAAAATGCTTGTGCCAGGCTGGAGACAGCTCTGAGGTTAAGACTCTGCCTCACAAGCAAAAGGTCCTGAGTTTGGATCCCAGGTCCCACATAATAACACCAGGCGGAAACGGTGGCAGCCTGCACTTCCAATCCTGGTGGACGGAGTTGGGAAATTCAGGAACAAAGCATAAAGGAGGTAGAAGCAGTCCAGGATGCTTCCCAAAGTCACCTTTGGTTCTCCACAGGGATACAATGCATGTGCATGTGCACACACACACACATGAAAAATGAATAATGCTTGTGCCTTTGAGACAATATTCTCTACAATGATTTTAGAAGAAGGAAATTTATATACAGCTTGGTAGGCTAAAAGCAAAATAAGAGTTACATAGTAAGAGTTTCCCAACTTGTACTTCAAATAATTTCATTCATTCAACAAATTCAGTTACTCAACAAATATTTACACTGAATACTATCTAAGTGCCAAGAACTGTTCTAGTTTAAAAGTGAATCAAAACAGCAGTATGAAAAGAAGGGCTGAGTTTGGAGGCAAAGAAACAAAATCACAAAGAGAAGACATAGGAGAACAAGCTACCAGTGCCCCTTTCCATGTAGGAGGAAGGGCAAAGGCAAACCCACCTATCTACTTTGAAGCCCTCAGAGCAGAGACTGCACCACTGAAACCCCAGCACCCTCAGTGTAGAAGCTTAAGAAGCATCAGTGTTACGGTGTGAAGCAGCTAGTGGATATCTGAAGGGTAAGAGAGTTCAGGCAGCTAGTCAATGTCTGTGGAGGTAAAGAAGTGTGGGAAGCTAGTGAATGTCTGTGGGGTAAAGGAGTGCAGGCAGTTATCAAATGTGGTAATCTGCTAGGGCCTGGTGAGGGGCTGCCCGGTCATTCTCTGTGTTCTAGTGGGCTAGCAGGTTTCTCTCTGCTGGCCTGATCTTCAGCCTGACAACTAAAGGTCCATGTAAACAGATCCACTTCCGGTTTCGAGTCCCTCTGCTTTGGTGAAGAGGAAAGTGTTCCGGGCTGAAGAGCACTGGGTCCCTGGGGAGAAGTGCAGTCCTGACAGGAAGGCCCAGAATAAACAAGACTGATTTCCTTTTCACCTCTGTAAGAGTAGTTCTGAGACATTTTTGAGCCAAGTTTTCCTATACCCATACTCCATTCATTGCTTCCCTCGCCACTAAGGAAAAACAAACAAACCTTAACTGAATTAATGGGCACTACATGTTGCTATGAGCCTTATCAAAGAAATGAGAACTGACTTGCTTAATAATACTATAAGGTGAGGTGCTGTGCCAAGCAGGTGGGATCATGCACACCCTGCTTTCTGGCCTCTGCAGAGCCCTTTGCCCTCCCCTGGGCCTCTCCAGTAATTCATGCGCACATACCAAAATGCCCTACATAAACTGTAACCTAAAGTAATTAATTAGTTTTCCTGCTCACAGAACATAATTCATTTAAGAATATGATTTTTGGGCTGGAGAGATGGCTCAGAGGTTAAGCTTGTGCCTTGCGAGAGAAGGTCCTGAGTGTGGAAACCAGGTCCCATGTAAAAACCCTAGGCAGAAAACAGCTGCAGTTTGTACTTCTGGCCTTGGTGGGCAGAGCCTGGGAAATCCCAGAGCAAAGCAAAAAAGGAGATAGAAACAATCAAGCATGATTCCAGAAGTCACCCTTGGTCCCCCACAGGGACACACAGTTTTCTCTGATATACGCACATGTACATATAAACACTAAATAAAGCAAAAAAAGTTAAAAAAAAGAAAAATGATTTTCTTAGAATAGCATTTTTTAAAATATATATATCTTACAATTGAAATAAGTTAGCTAATTCTCCAACCTTGCAGGTTTTATATTTTTTCTTTGTCAATGTGTTGTATGAGTGTGTATATGAGTGTGTGTGTGTACTCACCGAAGTAGGCAGAGGCTAAAGTGGGATGTCTATCCCCAGGATTCACCTATCTCCTGTACCCTACCACTAGGGCTACAAGTGTGTATCACCACATCTGGTTTGTAGGTGGGTGCCAAGGATCTGAACTCAGGATCTCATGCATGCACAGAAAACATTTTACCTGCTACATTCTTGTCCCTGACCCATTTTTTGTTTGTTTTGTTTATTTGTTTTAATTCTAACATTAATTTTTACCCTCTTATCCACAGTCTAAATGTAGCTTCGTGTTGGTGAGACTCTAATTACAGACAGGTATATGACTGTAAAGAGAAACTGTCTTTCTGTTGAAACCCCAAAAGGAGTTGGATCCCAAAAGTCTTAACAATCTGTGAACAAGTATCCTGAGTTTAACATCTTGCAATGTTTCCAGGATACCACAGGGGTGCTGACTTATTTGGGAGGTAATGAAAACATTCTAAATCATGCTATTATTCCTACAGTGAAGTATATAAAGCTATTGCCAAAAGAAAATTTTAAAAGCTTTCTGAGAACACTCCTGTTACTATACAACAGATTTTGCAAGCTGAAATAGGTAATAAACTGTAATAAGAAATCATGAAGCAGAAGGTCCTCTTTGCCACCAAGATATTGTTACTCAATTGTTGGAAGGCAACAGTGACAGTTGGAGCTCTCTTTTGCTCTCAATTGTGTTCTTTTAGAAAACAGGAGGAGGGCTGGAGCGATGGCTTAGAGGTTAAGACTCTGCCTCTAAAGCAGAAGGACCTGAGTTTGAATCCTGGAACCTACATAAAACTACCAGGCAGAAATGGTGGCAGCTTGTACTCCAGCTCTGGAAAGCAGAGCCTGGGAAATCCCAGAGAAAAGCAAATAGGAGGTCTAGGATGAGTCTCAAAGTCATCCTTGGCCCTCCACAGGGATATACACTGCACACACAGATACACAAATTAAAAAAAAAAAGGAAGTAGGAGAAAATACTGGCATTAATCATCATAGAAATGGCCAGACTTCCCTCAATCTGATCAACTGGAGACTAAACAATCAATTTGCAGAAACTTTCCCCTTCTAAAGTCCAAGTGTTAGCTCAAAATAAAGCCCTTTTTCCTTTATCCTCAGTCAAAAACCTGCAAAAGAAGGGACAATGATCTCTGGTAAGTAAAGTCACATTTTAATCTCTGCGTTATATACACAGTGCTTGCTACTAACCAGAATAACTCCCAGTTCGAGGACAAACCCATGGGGGAAGGTATCCCCAAGAGGGAGCCAGGTTTGGTGGCTCACACCTGGAACTCAAGAGCTTGGGAGGCAGAGAGGCAGGAAAATTCACTACAAGTTTAAGACCAGTCTGATTTACATAGCAAGTTGTAGGCCAACTTGGGAAGAGGAGGAAGAAAAGGAACAAGAGGAGGAGAAGGAAGAGGAAGAGGAAAAAGAAAAGGTGGAGGAATAGAAGGAAGAGAAGGTGGGAGAGGAGGAAGACAGTTCCAAGGGAGCTGAGGAAATGGCTAAATTGGTAGGATGCTTGTTGCACAAGCATGAACATGTTCAGTCCCCAGCATACACATAAAAAAAGTTGAACACCTGTAATCCTAGCACCCAGGAGGCAGAAACAAGAGGATCCCTGGGAATTGCTGGCTAGCCAGCTAGCCATATCTGTGAGCTCCAGGTTCAGTGAGGGACCCTGTCTCAAAAAAATAAAAAGGGACTTCTGAGAACTGAGACCACAAAGTCCTCCTCTGATCTCTACCCATACGCCATGGCACACACACTCTCATATACATGCTGCCCTCCCATACACTGATAATACATGGTTTTTAAATCTCTCTTTAAAAACAAAAAGGTGGTGGAGACTGGTTAAAGAAGACACCTAACTTCAGCTTCTGGCCTCCACATGTATGTATGCATATATGCATGTAGACACCCCACATACATGTGCATGGATATGGAAGTGTTCCAAAGGGAAGCCCAGTTCCAACTCCCCTGGTCTCAGAATGCCAAAACTGGAATTTCATTTCACAGGAAGTCCTTAAAAGCCTCTCACAGCTCAAAAAATGCCTTACTATGGAGAGTGGAGTTTGTTCCATATATGCCAAGTGAACCTATTTATATCTTCAGTCAACAATCCATATTTTAAACAATATCAAGATCACAATGGAAAATATGGCTGTTTCTGCTGTTCCCAAAGCAAGCAAAACATCTATCTTTCTACATAAAATAAACTCCACACAATGTAGACTGTCAGCTGTAGCCAGGCTCTATTCACTCCCAACATGGAGTGGGCAGCCTCCTATAAGCTGTGTTCGTGTGCTCACACCACAGACCATTTCCCAGGGGTGGAGCTCCATGCACTCACACTTTGGCTTACTCAGCCTTGCAGGAGACAAAAAAAAAAAAAAAAAAATCTGTCATTCTTTAGCTCATTGTTCTTAACTATGTGGAGTTGGAAGATCAATCATAACAGTTATCTATATCCTAACATTGTTTTCTACTAGTTTTGCCTTTTAAAAGAAAAAAAAACAAGAGGACATGAGGTTGGAGGGGGACATTGTGGTTGTTCATCTAAGGGAAGGAGGAGGGAGAGGAGGTATATATATATGATCAAAATGCATTGTACACATATATGAAATTATCAATGAATAAAGAAAAATAGGGCTGGAGAGGTGGCTCAGGGGTTAAGCCTCTGCCTTGCAGGCGGAAGGTCCTGAGTTCGGATCCCAGATCCCATGTATAGACGCCAGGCCGAAGCCGGGGCGGCCTGCGCTTCTGGTCCTGGTAGGGCGGAGCCTGTGAATCCCGGGGCAGAAGGAGGTGGAGGCGTCCATGGTGGTTCCCGATTCGTCCGTGGTTCTATACACACACATACACACATGCGCGGGCACATACCTACACACACACACGCACAATTGAATAAATAATAAAAAAAATTTAAAAAAAAAAACATTGCCTATGACATTTGACACTGATAAATTTGATAAAGCCTGAAAAGTTGGAGCAATGCAAAAACAAAAAAAAAAAAAAAAAGAAAAATATTACTAAAAAGTAAACTCCAGCCCCAGAATTCCACGTTTCTTCCAAGTAACTACACCAAGTTGTTCTTTATAGTCCTGTTACAAGACATTATCCCTTTATCATGGGATAATCCTCAAAAGTGGTGATATATGGAGATTGAGTATCACTATCCCCTAAGTCAGGTCACAAAAAAGCTGTATTTTTAATAAAAAGAGATTACTTACAATCTCTAAATGAACTACATTACCAGTCTCTAAAAAGTTCCTAACTAAGGACTTTCTGTCTGCATTCCCCATGGTTTGTAGGGAAAAATATATCACTAAGCAGAAGTTGCCTGAGCAGATTCCTAGAAATAGCTAACAGTACCTTATTATAATGTGTGGAAGTACTGCCAAGATAACCACCATACTGTCAGCAACTGCTTATGCAAATATCTTCAGGGAAATTACTTAAAAAGTATTCAGTCTAACTTGGAGTTCTAAAGAAACCTCCAAATAGCATGCTAAAAGGAAGCCCAGATTGCTTCTGATACTGAATACTGTATTACTGTAAAATTTCAGGATGTGAAGACAATGATGTCATAGTTTGGGAACAGCATCCTTGAATAGGTAACCTAGTGATTTACAAATAGAGCTTTAAAATTAATTTAAAACAAAGATCTCTGATTAAGAAGTTAAGCTCAATAAACCAAGCCAGAAAAGAAACTCCAACCATTTATGTTAGGGCAGATTAAAATACTGGTTGACTTGTGCACACCTCGGTAAACAAAAGACCTCGGAATCTTATGCAACAAAATTTCTATGAAAGCAGACACTAACTCACCATTCTATTGTTTTTTGTTAAATGAAAGACCTAGACTAAAGCATGAAAGAATGCACTTTCCAAAAATCGAAATTTCAGTGAGAAATTCCTTTCCAGTAAAGAACTTAACATGGAACAGTATCCTTTCCACAAATTTAAGAAAAACTATTTGGGCCATAAATATCACTAAAAACAATCTTTTGGTTTAAGAATGGCATGCACGAAATGCAGACTAAATGTGCCCTGAACCAGATGAACTCCACAGAGTATTTAAAGAGAAAACTGGGCCAAAAAGCTCTCCACAGTACCAATGCACCAACCAGCAAAAAGCGAATGTGCACATTTGATAACAACCATCTCCAGAACGTCGATTTCCTCTGGCTTCTATTTCAGTGAGGTTAGCATTTTTTTAAGTCCATTGACTTTGAGCTTTACCCTTCAAGTAGCACCAAACTTACATTTCCTTTGATTTTCCTTACTTCTCCCAAGCTTTTTCCCAACTCACAGGGTGCCTTTGCATCAGAATTCCTCCTTTCCTTAACTGCAGGATGAAAAAATCCTGCCTCTCAATACTGGCCCTTCTGAGTACTGGCATCATTTTCTTGCAGGCAGGTCTGCTCCATTTTTTGAAGCTAAAGTCACTGTGCCCCTAAGAAGATGATCATTCAAACCAGTCAGTCACTGAATCACCTACCAACAAGCACTCAGACAGCTGCTTATTCAAATACGTTCTTTCATCCTTCTGGTATCTGCATTTTCCCCACACAAATTTTCCCTCTCAAATTCATAAGTCAGATATAGCTTACAATTCTCAGCTATCGATTCCATTTTCTGAGATGAAACAACTTTGATAACTAAAAAGACCTATGGGCAGAAATGAACTTATAGGCAATAATATATATCAATGCATTTAACTCTTTGTACACATGCTGGGAAGAAGAAATGGAGGAAGGAATGTACTTTACAAATGCTTCATAAGGAAGAATTCATTTATCTCACCACAGGCCAGGGGAAACAATGGTGCATAAAAGCACTTGCATGCAGATCTAACAACTTAAGTTCACCTTAGAACTCACAGTAAAAAAAAAAAAAAAAAAAAAGAGCCAGGGCTGGAGAGATGGGTCAGGGGTTAAAACTCTGATTCCAAAGCAGAAGGACTGGATTGGGATCTCAGATCACCTGTTAAAAAAAACACCAGGCGGAAATGGCAGTGGCCTATACTCGGCTCTGGAAAGCCGAGCCTGGGAAATCCCAGAAAGAAACAAAAAGGAGGTAGAAGCAATCAAGGATAACTCCAGAAGTCACCCTTGGACCTCCACAGGAACACACAGATACACACATACACACACACACACACACACACACACACACACACACACACACACACACAATTTTAATTAATTAAATAAGAGCAACAAGGTGGAGAATGAAAACCAACTCCTTAAAGTTGTCTTCTTGTTATGGGGTCACTCCGGAGTCTATATGTATCCAGGTTCTTGTGTTCGAAGATTGAAACCAGAACACACATAGAGGACACATTGAGGTAGAATTTATTAGAGGAGAGAAAGAATAGAACTCACAGGGACATGGAGTACCAAGAGGGGCAAGGACGCCCTGGAGAACTCATAGACTCCAAACATGGAATCCATAAGGGGAAAGGAGCTGGAAAAGAAAGCACAGACTCCAGCAGAAACGGAGTGCCATGAGGGGAAAGCACCAAAGATGGCTCCTAGGGTTAGATATATTTATACACTTAGGCAACCCCAAGGAAAAAAACCTTTCCCTCACTAGTTAGCTCCAGTTTCTATAAACCTGATTAGAGCTTTTGGTCTTCTATATCTCATTAGTCTGTACATATTGGGGTTCAACCCAGTTGATCTTGTGCCTGACTTCATGGCAGAACTTAGCTACAATGGAGAACTAATCTCCTTACCCTTTCATGAACAAGAGGGTTGGGGGAAGTTGATGAAGGGTATGTTCAGGCTAATCCCAGCAGTGGGGGATGGCCTTCCAAGACCTTCAGAGAGGGTCCCAACATGGCTGCTCTAAAACTTCTTAATTCTGACCTCCACATTCCCACGGGCACATAGTTGCTCAGGAACAGAGGAACACACACACACACACACACACACACACACACACACACACACAAGGTCAAGCCTGATGGCACACAGTGGTGTATACCTATAATCTCAGCACTTGGATGGATGGTGGAGGTGGGAAGAACAAGATTTCAAAGCCAACACCAGCTACATAAAAGGTTTCAGTGACTTCCCCAACCACATTGCATGACTAACAAGTACCATCCCACACCAGCACTAGAAAGTCTAGGCTTTTCCAATTCAATTTTCTATCTCCTGCTATATACTATCTCCATATGAACAACTTCCTAAATTAGATATTCAATACTTCAAAGAGAAAGATAAACCTGACCTTTAGGACACAAATTCCCTTCAGCTAAAAGTTGTAAAGCCACTTCCACCCTTCCCAAAAGAAAAACAATCTCTTTGTCTTCTCTTCTGCATATTTCTTTGAATTATTTCTCTCCAAAGTAATTTCCAGCAGTTCCTGCACTTGACTTACTCATAAATTACTAATGGCCCAAAAAGTTTGCATCAGCATTCAGTTTTTCTCAATAAAGTTTAGAGCTGATGCAACACTTTTCAGTTTCAAACTCCAAGCAAAAATGACAAGAGCATAGAACAAACAAAAATTACCCCAACAAGGCTATATTTTTTTATTCCACCACATCTGTCTCTCTGGGTCTCCTGTGAGTCATTGCCTGTTGTATTCAGTCATCGTTATAAAAGATGCCATTTTCTATCCTAAAATTTTGTGTTTTAAAGAAAAGCTCTGTGATTAAAAAAAAAAAAAAAAGGAAATCTCAATGCATCCTCCACCACTCGCTTTAGCACTGACCTCTATTATGTTAGTATTTCCAATGCTTCTTGAATTTACACAGGAAAAAAGAAACAAAGTGGCAACTCGTTTACTTATTCATCCAACAGACACGTATGAAATGCTACCAGACTGGAAACCCGAAAATGAATGAGAATTGCACCTCCTGTCACATAGTCCGGTGGTGACAGGAAGAAAAGTAAAGGGGAAATTCAGAATAAATCGATCAAGTTCAAACAAGGCGAGTTCACGGCCTGAGTATTAGCCAGCAGGAAAAGTTTTCTAGAGGAAGTGGTCTCACCCGCTAGTATAAGTACCTATCTCTTTACTCCAACACAGAATAAACTTAAAAGACTCAACATAAGAAGTTATGAAATTTAACTGTCAATAATCCAGGCCAAAAAAAATCTAAGTCAAAAAGCAAAATTTTTACTCCCTGTCCTAAAGTTCAATCCTTCCTTCATACTTTCCTGTACACAAATTCACACGTTTAATAACTTCAGTTCTGCTGCCTTTTCACGAGACTATAGAAACGGGTTAAAGATATGATTAGTGAAATTAAGGGCACTTTAAAAAATCATTTCCCTAATTGGGAATGAATGCTTTGAACAATACAGCGCCTACAAAGCAAAGCTGTCGGAAGAGGAAACGGGGGTTCAGAAAAGTCTCACTTGAACACAACAGAATGAAAAGTCTCTTTGACAACCAGAAAAGCTTGAACAAAAAGAGAAACAGGAGGCTATTGTGGGGCTTCGGCCTGCAGATGATGAACCCCCCAAACACACGGCCACGGTAAATAAGCAAGCCTCTGAGCTGGAATCTGATTTGGTAGCCTGACAAAACATTACGATTTCAAGAATCTCCCCCCACTCATTCATCATTTCCCAAATGAGGTCCCACAGGCAAACAACTCTGCCGTTTTTTACTGGTTCCTGGATTTATTGCTTGTAAATTATAATGCACAGTGTGTCTTTCAAAAAAAAAAAAAAGGCACAAGCAACGCAAACAACCGTGGCTTTAAAGGCCCACAAAAGACAGTGCGGACAGCAGCCGCGAACTCGGCCGAGCGCACTGCGAGGACCGGGGACTCCGCGCTGCTCCAGCCGACCCTAAATCCAGCCAGGGCGACCCGGGCAGCACCGCGCAGGTGGGAGCATCCGACACACCTGCCCGCCGCGACCCTGCCCTCCGCCCTCAGCCCCCGCGCGGGCAGCCGCCGCCCCGCCGCCACGCCTCCCGCGCCGGAGCCGGTTCCCCGCAAACGGGCTCCACCGCCCCGCCACTCGGCCCCCGCCGCGCGCTCCCGGCCCGCCGCCGGCCGCCCCGCCGCCCCGCCGCCTCGCCGGCTCCACCCGTCCGGGGCCTCCGCGCCCGCCCCGCCGCGCACCGTGTGCGAGTGCAGGCTCTGGCTCGCCTCGATGGCGGCTGTCAGCGGCACCGTATCGTCTAGGAGCACCTTGCCGGCCGGCGGCTTCTCCATGAAGGCCATCCCGGGCCGCCGCCTCACCAGCTGCGGCAGGAACTGGAGGCGCCGAGCTCCGCCGCCCGCCGCGTTCCGCCGCCGCTGCTGTCAACGCGCGCCGCCCCGCGCGCCGCCGCCGCCGCCGCCCGCGGGGTCCTAGCGCCGCCTGTCCTGGCCCGCCGCCTCGGTCACCTCCCGCCGCCCCGCGCGCCGCCGCCGCCCGCGGGGTCCTAGCGTCGCCCGTCCCCGCCCTAGGTCTCGGTCATCTCCTGCGCCGCCGCCGTCCGCGGGGTCCTAGCGCGGGACCGTGAGTCCTTGCAGTAGCCCGCCCTGGACTGAGAAGCATCCGGAGGGACCGACACGCTCTTACTCACCCCCGGGACTCCGCAGTGCGCCTCACAGTGTTGAGGCTGGGGGGGTCGCTCCTCCCACCCCCTCGCAGCTGCAAGGCAGGCTTAGTACTCATAGCTTCAGACTTCTCGGACCCCGGAACACAAAACTAAACTGTCAAGGGATATGCAAATCTGAAGACAACGCATCCTATACACCCTGGGATCCAGCAGAATTGAGCCTGTCACATGAAGCCTTCAGAAGACCGAACTTCTCTGACTTGGGACCCTTAAAGTTGTTCTACCTTCCAACACGCCTCCCCAGACTGTGAAGGACTTGAGATAGTTAAGAAAAGAACTGTCGGAGTAGATCGCTACTCTGAGCCTATAATTCATGTGTACAAACTTTTAAGCTTGAATCCTCAGAAGAACCTAAGAGTTGCACCCTCTCAGAACTGGAACCCACAGTTGGAAGATTTGGTCCCCATAACCCTCAAGTCCAAGTTTTAAGAATAGAAAAACACCAGATCCAAAGACTTCCAACTTTTACTCCTGGTCCCTAACTCTCAGCTCAGCCCACAACTCTTCAAACCCAAGGGTGTTTAAGTGCCTTACACTGGAGTCTTTGGTCTTAGCTTACAGCTCTAAGAATTTCACACTGAGAGCTAAAAATCTTAGAATCAACTTCCCAGCACCAAATCTTCCCTAGTTTGCCTGAACCCCAGGTTATTGTCTTTCAGGATAATCCTGGAATTAAACTTGGGGGTTAGATGACAAGGATCTCCAAATCTCTGGCATTTCCTAAACTGTGTGGCTTTGGTGTAATTGCTCTGAGACCCAATCCCTCACCCCCACATCTGCAAAATAGAGTAAATATTCGAATGGAAAGCTTCCTGTAAAGAATGCAAGGAGACAGGAAGGGACTAAGCACATATTAGTTCCTTCCTTTCCTTACAAGTCACAGAACAGAGCATTTCTTTTTTTATTATGTTTATTTTTTTTTCCTAGTTATACAAGCTTAATAGGTACCCTGATCCCTCCATCCCTCCCTAGTTCCCCTTGTACCCTCTCCCCTTTTCCCCTTCCTTTCACTTCCCTCCCTGCCTTTCTCCCAGTGACCTCCTCTTCCTCCCCCCCCCCAATTCCCTGGAGCATCCTTTAGTGTGAATGTCAAACTTCCCTCTGAATCCTCCACTCTAGTGAGATGTAAGGACTCAGTGGCATTGCCCAGAGCCCTTTCTTGGGCTCCCCTTTAGTATGGGAACACTATTATGACTGTTGATCCCTTGCCTCTAAGGATCCTAGTGCCTGTGATCCATGTTAGACTTTGGGGGGTCATTGACATGTCAGTCATTGTGCAAGTCATGCAAAGTCCAATTATGGCTATTGCGACCCAAACTTGTAAAGAGTATCTTGCGTATTGTTGCTCCTCCCCATCTTTAGATGTAAGACTGTAAATCTTACCGCCCCCTCAGAACAGAGCATTTCTAACTCTTGTTTCCACACAATTTCTGTATATCATCCAAGGAGCAAAATTTGTTAGTAATACCACCATCACGACCACAATATGACATCATAGCAAAGGCCAGATTGCATTTAATGGATACCCTCTTCAGAGTTCAAGCTTAAAAAGAAAGTGTTGGAGGCTGGAGAGATGGCAGGGGTTGAGTTCAGATCCTGGCTCCCACATAAAAGAGAGAGTTGAGCAGTCCAGAGAAGTTAAGGGACAATGACAGATTGACTTCAAGGCTAATACTTAGTAAAAGGAGATTATGAAGAAAAAATTAGCTCATAATTTAGCCCTAAAAAATTGAGAACTCCACCTATAATTCATTTCTGTTCATTTTAAAGTAGAGGTCTACTAAACTCAAACTCTATACTCTATATATCATTTAATAAGGATTCAATTTTTTACCCCTCCCCCCTTTTTTTTTGTTTAAAGGCAAATGGGTTGCTCCTTGTCAGAATCACAGAACCAAAATCCTGCTTAATTATCATACTGTTATGACCTGCCAAGATAAGGTTCTGCTCACAAAGGGTTGGCCTAGTCTTTCCAAAAGACATAAATTCACTCAATAATTATTTACTGAGCACCTACTGTAATAAGCCCAGTGAGACTTAATACATATCAAAATGTTCTTGTTCCAAGACTCTCTAATTCTCCTTCTAATTATAACTAAGGAAGAAATTAGAGATTTGTGCAAAAATATGCCATGCAAGGACACGTTTCTAATCCCTAATATTAGATTAAAAAATCATGGCATAATCATGTGGGTTTTTTTTTTAACAATGCTAAAAATCAAATTACTGGTTTGTAACTCAGTGATAAGCGTGTAGTTCATATGCAGAAATGCACAAGGCACTAGGTCCAAATTCTCAGCACCAAAAAAATGAGAAACATCAAAGAACATTTAATGACATTGAAGAATGTTCTTGATGAATGAAAAAAGTAATATATATATTGGTAGGATTCAAATATATTCATAGAATACTTCTCAACCTTTTGGCTAAGATTATGTGTAGTCTCAAATATATTCATAGGAAAAGATTATGTGTAGTCTCAAATATAATCATAGGAAAAAAACTAGGACAAATTCCAAAATCTTGTAGGAAACAAAATCGTAATTTTTTTTCATATTTTTTAAACTGTCTCCACTGAAGATATTTTTAAGTATTTTATGTATTTAAGTTAAGTCATTTATTTGTATTAAGTCAGAGGTCAACTTTCCAGGAGTTAATTCTCTCCTTCTACTATGTGGGCTCCAAGGATTGAACTCGGGTCATCAAGTTTGTGAAAATGTGGTAGGCTGATTGTCCCATTATTTTGGGGTTCTTGTGTTCAGAGTCAGATTTAAACCAGGAAATGGGTAGAGGATTAAAGTAGAATTTATTAGAGGAAAGAAAGAACAGAACTCATGGACTCCATAAGTGAAGTACCATAAGGGGCAGGAGCCCCAGAGAACTCATGAACTCCAAGCATGGAATTCATGAGGGGCGAGGGCTAGAAATGAACTCATAGACTCCAATGTGAAGTGCCATAAGGGGCGGGCGCCAAAGATGGCTGCCAAGGTCAGGTACATTTATGCATTTTGATAAGCCTGGGAAAATGCCCCCCCCACACACACACATTGGTTAGGCAAGCCTAAGAAAAATGGCTTTTCCTCATTGGTTAGCTCACTCTGGGGCCCAACTTAGCTGATCCTGTGCCCACCTGGAGGTGGGGCTATTTCTGTGCCAGAAAGCTAATCTCCATATCCTTTCACAAGCAAAGGGTGGGGGAAAATTGGCAAAAGCTGTGTTCCTTCAGAATAATTCCAGCAGTGTGGAATGACGTTCCAGACCGTCCAGCATTGCTACTCTAATTCCTCCTTAAAAGACACCTTTATCTGCTGAGCCATCTTCTCAGCCCAAAAATGTTTTATTTTTATGATTAGGAAAAAAAATAATGTTAAACAACCAGGATCCAGCACTCTGCCAAACCACAGGTTCTGTAAGATGGGTCTGTGAAAATAAGAAGTCTTGTCTGAATCCAGCAAGTTGACATTTAGCTTCATTTTCAGTTATCTATGCAAATACAGTTCAATGTTTTAGAAAGATAACTCAACTTGTAGTTCATACCTTACAATTCCACATTGCCCTGAGGAAAATACTGTGTATATTCCAAATTACATGTGGTCTTGGCCCATTAAGATTATATGAAAAATAATATGCTGTTGTAATTTTGTCAAATGGTAACAATTGTGCTACATGAAGACTTTCAATGTTGAGGGTCTATGTTAGGCAGTTTTATAGCAGCCACACTGAGACAGTCTCTGAAGGTCTTGGAAAGCCATCCTCCACTGCTGGGATTACCCTGAAGAAACACACCCTTGACCAACTCCCCCCAACCTTCTGTTTATGAAAGGATAAGGAGATTAGTTCTCCAATGTAGCTAAACTCTACTATGAGGTCAGGTATAAGATCAACTGGGTTGGAACCCAATATGGACAGACCAATGAGATGTAGAAGATCAAAAGCTCCAATTAGATTTGCAGAAACTAGAGCTAACCAGTGAGGGAAAGGCATTCTTCCTGGGCTTGTCTAAGCCATCTTTGGCACCTTCCCCTCATGCCACTCCATATTTGCTGGAGTCCGTGAGTTCTTTTCCAACTCCTTTCTCTTCATGGATTCCATGCCTAGAATCCATGAACTCTCCAGGAAACCCTTGCCCCTCATGCTACTCCACGTATGAAGTCTGAGTTCCATTCTTTCTCTCCTCTAATAAATGCCTTAATCTTCTGTGCATGTGCTCCTTTCAATCTTCAACTACTGAACACAAGACCTTAGATATATAGAGACCCCAGAGTGACCCTGTAACATATGGATGACAAAATTGATTTTTGAGCTTTGGTGACAGTGGAGAAGGTATCAAGCCCAGAGCCTCATTCATGCTATAGAAGTGTTCTGCCACTGACCTACATTCCCAGTGCAATCTTCCAATACTTTTTGGGAGTTAGGAAAGGTTGTCACAGAGACAATAACTCCCAAGGCAGCCTGTATGGGGTACTGAAATTGCATTAACAGTCACTATGGGAACATACAGGAGAAAACAAATCAGGGCAGGAGACTGTGAGGCAGTTCTTGGAACAGCTGGGATTTGAACAGGATTTTTAAGGACCTCGAGTTGTGTGTGTCCTGGCCAAGTGAGCGACTACTGAGCTACTCTAATGATACTCACACTTTTAGCAAAGACCTAATGAATGTGTACTACATGCCAAAACTGTACTAGGCATAGGAATGTTAAAGAACAAAACAAATACCATCTATTGTTGAGTTCCTTACGCACATTAACTAGCAAACAATAAGGACATGTAGTCCTAGGCTGGCCTGGTACTGGGAAGAACAGAGACAGGATATGTTATAAACAGGGCAGGAGATGCTTAGCACAAGAGTAAAAGAGTTTGTCACATTGTTATAATACATTTTCCCCTAACAATTAGGTCAAGGACATTCAAAGAACAGATACCTATAAGGCTTGACAATTTTGAGGAGTCACCAGACAGACTACAGAGGTCACCAGCACACATTTCTTACCTGTGGATACCACTTCAAGGAGAGAAACATGAGCAATAAGTAGATACAAGTTGAGTATGGAAGGATATCAGGAGATTGGTGAGGGATCAGGGAAGGTAAAGGGGACTTGTGGAAAGAGGACTGCAATGTAAAACTCAAGAACTAGGCAAAGGACTGGAGAGATGGCTCAGAGGTTAAGACGCTGCTGCAAAAGCAGAAGGTCCTGAGTTCCAATCCCAGGTGCCATGTAAAAAAACATCAGGCAGAAATGGTGGTGACCGGCACTTCTGACTGGTGGGCAGAGAGCCTGGGAAACCCCAGAGCAAAGCAAAAAGGAGGTAGAAGCAATCCAGGATGATTCCCAAAAGTCACCCTTGGTCCTCCACAGGTCACACAGTGCTTTCTGATACACACGCGCACGCAAAATAAAAATAAAAAAAGAACTAGGCAAAAAGCAGCCTTCATAAATGTGAAGAGGAAGCTGGTGTACTGATTGATCATGGTTAAGGGCCCAAATTCTGAGCTAACTCCTTAAGTTCACACGGGCTTCTGATTTCACTTGGGTCAGCTTCCCCCTCTGCAGCATGCAGGTTAGGCCAGCCCCAGGAGGAGGAAGACTGGATGCATTAACTGTAAATAACACCTCAAGTTATCAGCTCTCCAAGGAAATCAGCACAGCCTGCTAGGAAGTGCTAAAAGGGATGCACATGATTTTCTCTCTCCAAAGGTAATGAAAGGGAATTAGAACTGAACAGCATAGTGAGAAAGGTCATAAAATGAAGGCTTTTGCTTTGTCTTCCCTGCTAGGAAAAGGAAACTGAAAGTGAGAAATCAGATACTTGATGGAAGCCAGGGACAAACTCAGCCTTGCCTCTCCCTTTCTCTGGAGATTCTTTCCAGAAGCACCCTATGAGCAAATACTGTGCCAGGCTTCTTACCTAACAGTGCTCTATCAGGGATTCCCTGAGCATCCTTGGAAATAACTGTACCCCCAACCTACTGGAGACCGGACTTTCAAACCTCAGGAGAGCTCTCAATATTTACTTGGCTTCTGTTACTTTTTTTTTTTTTCCTCAAGATAGGGTCTGACTGTATTGCTAGGCTGGCCAGGAACTTTGGGGATCAGTTGATCTTCCTGCCTAAACCTCTTGTATGGCTGGAATTACAGGCACATGCTACTTCACCTGGCTCTATCTGGCTTTTGAATGTGGAGAAACCTCCCCAGGCAGAGCTACCTAAACCAAATCAGTCATGCCTCTAGTCTTGGGCTGGGATGAAACTAATATGGAATGCAAAATCTTCGATTTTGCCATCTATGCAACTACTTGGGGCTACTAGGAGGAAATGAAAAAAACATATTTTTCACATTGTCAAATTTAGACAGCTCATGGATTGTTTATCTAACAACTTGCATTTTGGCTAGATTGACTGAACATAATGGATTTTAGTGAGGATGTTTCGAGACCTGGCAACTGCCTTACAAAATCGCACCATGAGGCTGGAGAGGTGGCTCAGGGGTTAAGCCTCTGCCTTGCAGGCAGAAGGTCCTGAGTTCGGATCCTAGACCCCATGTATAGATGCAGGGCAGAAGCAGGGGCGGCCTGTGTTTCTGGTCCTGGTAGGGCGGAGCCTGTGAATCCTGGAGCAGAGTAAACAAGGAGGAAGTGGAGGCGTCCATGGTGGTTCCCGAATTCGCCCGTGGTTCTATACACACATACATACATACACACACATACATACATACACGCGCACACACGCACAATTGAATAAATAATAAAAAAATTTTTAAAAAAATCGCACCATGGCGGCTGTAAAACTTTATTTTATTCATGATCTGGGTACTAAACAACATTCAATCACCATTACTCAGATGGAGATTATTTCTATCATATCACATAAGAAATTTACCCAGGATTATGAGGTCAAACAGACTTACGGTTAACAGTCATCTTAGAGAGAAACGGTTTGTAGCATCTATTACTCTTGTTCTATTTATGTACACATTAGTTGGGGTTTCTCATGATTTTGAACTTAAGTGGTTTCTAGTTGGTGATTCTGCTCCAAACTCAAACCTCTCTGAAAATGTGACGGTTCTGCTCCTTGATATCCAAATGACAGAAACAAAAGAAGCATGGGGGGGGTCCCCTGGAGGTAGCATTCACATACAGTGCTGAAACCCCAAAATAGTCCAGCAGTACTCCCATTCTGTTCAGACAGATCTAGTTATACATTATGCCCACACACACGAGGCAGTCACAGTAGCACAGTTGCTCAGTAACAGCCCTTGGTAGAAAGTGTTTTAATATAAAACCTTAATAGACGGAATTTAATAGCTATTTTCTTTGGGAGCAAATTGGTTTCTGAGTTATATTCTAGGAACACAAAAGAAAAATGACTAATAACTAATAACTTGGCATAAAATGGAAACCTGTGGTTGTCACAGAGGTTCTGGTGTGTGTTTAGCAATTTCCAGATGGATACAGGTCAGGTCTGCAAGATAAATGGCCGTGCTAAGGGTCTACCCATTAATATAAGATTTGCTACTAAAAATAAAATAGTGGCATTTCAACAATATGGAATTATTTCTAATAGAATATAAAAATCTGTTAAGCAATTTTCCAGTACATTAATCTAAAATTGCTAAAGATGGGCATTCTTTCCATAGCAATCAAATATCACATAAACTGCAGTTTCATACTGCCTCATGTGAAAAGTGCCAATTGGCCTATTTTGGTCATTACTTTCATGCTCACTTCCATATGTGACCTGGTGTAATCAAGACCACCTCTCAGTTAACTGAGGGAGGATCTCCCAGTTTGAGGTTCACCCCTTTTCATTATAAAAATAGTCATTTTTTTTCTGCACCTCCTGTGGGACTTCAAATGAGAAAGTGAACAGATCATTCTCCTTGCAGCTTATGTCAGCGAAGCCTGAGTAGTTTCAGAATCTTGGTCTGGAGTAAAAATGGCAAGACAGCATTTACAAAAAGTACTAACACACTTTTGCTCACTTTCTGATCCAGTACTTACTGATTTGTAGAGATCAAAGACCATGACTACCAGGGAATATTAAATAATGCTCTCATTCAGAAGCTACTTCTAAAAAAATTTATTCATTTGAAAGAGAGAGAGAGAAAATATACACATGCATGCCAGAGTGCACAGATAGAATTCAGGACAATTTTCCTTCTAACATGTGAACTTCCCAGAGATCAAATTCAGGTGACCAGGTCTGCAAACAAGACTCTTACCTGCTGAGCCACCTCTCTGACCCAAGAAACTACTTTTGAAGTCACAGTGTAAAGCAGCTATTGGCAAAAAGTGACATCCCTCTTCCACCTCATACTTTAACTTTTTGAGGGGGAGCAGATTGAGACAGATATCTCAAGCTAACTTTCAACCTTCTATCTTCCTTAGTCTCTCAAGCAGGGGCATTAAGGCAGGAACCAATGCACTTCACTTTACCTTTTCTTTAGATAGATCCTTACAGCATTTGTGCTCTGAAGACAATTGTGAATATCATTCAGAAAAAGGTGGCTAAACGTGCTGAAGTACACCTATACTTGGGAAGCTGAAGCAGGAGGACTGTGAGTTCAAAGCCAGCCTAGGATATATGGCAAGCCCATTAAAAGAAAAAAAAAAAAAAAAAAAAGTTGAGGAACAGATAATATGTGTGAAATCCAAAAAGTTATGAAATAGGGAAAGTTACAACTATAATAAGAACAAGAACAGTCTAAATGAATGTAAGAACTCTACAAAATAATTCCAACTACTATGGGGCTGGAGAGGTGGCTCAGGGGTTAAGCTTCTGCCTTGTAGGCAGAAAGTCCTGAGTTCAGATCCTAGACCCCACGTATAGACTCCGGGGCGGAAGCGGGGGCAGTCTGCGTTTCTGGTCCTGGTAGGGCGGAGCCTGTGAATCCAGGGGCAGAGTAAACGAGGAGGTGGAGGCAGTCCATGGTGATTCCCAAATCGCCCCGTGGTTCTACACACACACACACACACACACACACACAATTGAATAGAATAATAAAAATTTTTTTTTAAAAAATTCCAACTACTTTAACAAAATACCATTGAAATTGGCAGTGCTCTAGGAATACGAAGACCGTAAGATCCAGTGATAGAAAAAAGGGCTTTGGAACCAAGCAGCTCTTCTTTTCTCTTTCCATTTTCATGTATATGTGTGCAGAGGGTGTATACAACTTCAATCCTTAATTATTCTCTTGCCTTATTCTTTATGAGACAAGGTCTTTAATCAAACCCAGAGCTCGCTTAGTTAATCTGGCTTGCTCTGGGGATTTTGGGTCTCTTTTTGCCTTCCCTCTCTTATGGGCTGCCCTATCTATCTAGATTTTTTATGGGATCTGGAGATCAGCAAGCACTTTAACCACTAACTCATCCCCTTGACTCAGGCTCAAGTTTGAATCCCAGCTCCACTGCTGCACAAGTCAATAAAATGAGACACTGGCTTGATAACATTTATCAGAAAATAATACAGAAAAACAGCTTACCAAAAATGGAAAAAATGAGAGCTACTAGCATGACGCCTCCTTTAAGACTGCAGCTGAGTCCTGCAGGATGAAGGCTGAGGAACTTGCACGACTAGCCTTCAGTTGCCTACTTTGCTCTAATGACTGTAATTAGTCATTAGAAAGTCTAGTGATTCACCTCTAAATGGTGAGGGTAGATCTCAGCCTGCACTGCTGCCCACTGAGACATTCAAGAATGGCATCTTTGCTCCTGACAATGACTTTGGTATTTCCTTCTTTTACAAACTACAGAAAGATGTAACAGGTTTAAAATGCTCAGTTGACATGTGACTGCCCCCTAGTGACTAGAATAATTGTTTCTAATAATCCACGCAAATAAAAAAACACTAGACAGATGATGAGCCCTGCCTGCATGTCCTGAGTTTGCGTAAAGCATCTACCTACTCCCCACTCCCCAGTATGGCATCAGGATCTACCAACCATTCCTTGGTGAAGAGCAACAGCCACTTTCCCAGATGCCATTTAACAATAAGAGCACTGGCATTTGAACTTGCAATTTTAAGCATGTCTAGCTTCTGGGACCCAAACTTTAACCCAACCTTCCATAACTGTCTTCTTCCTTTCCACTACAGAACATGACACTGCAATAGAAGCAATGGCTCGTTTCATTTTTTTCACCTCTACAGAGGCCAGGACCACGTCTCCGATGAATACAGGGGCTAGAAAGCTAATTTCCTGGGAGATAAACACACAGCCTGGCCCCGGCAATTTAGTTCCCAGAAGAGCCGAGATAAGTCCGTTGACCAAAACCCCATGTACGATTCTCTTTCCAAACCTGGTGTTTTTTGCAAAATCTTCATCTAGATGCAAAGGATTGACATCTCCCGATAACTCTGAGAAAGTCACCACATCCTGCTGCGTGAAGGCTCTGGAGAGCTCAGCCCGGTCTCCAACTTTCACATGCACGCGCTGGGAGCACTGTCTTGCTAGCATCAATTGAGTCAGACAAAGTCTCCTCCACAACAGGTGGTGGCTGGAAATTACTGGGAGCATTTTTATGAATTGGAGTTTTGAGCCCCTTTCTGTTTTGAAACTATGCAGGTACCAAAAAAATACTTGAGAGTGGAGAAAAGCTTCTGAAATTGAAGACTATTCAATCTAATACTAGTTCCCTACTATTACCAGATAATGCAAGGAGAAATGGAGAAACCTGTAAGAGAAAGAAAATGGTTAGCTCAATACTGGGAGAAAACTCCATTGAAACAAATGACAATGTAGAAACCTGTAGGTTTTACAGGATGCACAAAACTGAGGCCGTATTTTAAGGAACATCCTGAGACGAAGCTCTTGAAGGGCTCAAAACAAGCATGCCAATTCAAAGTACACTAGGCATAAGCAATGAATGACAAGTCTTTACCGCAAGCATTCCAAGTTTGATCTCTAAACAGCATCTGGAAGTCAACTGGTCTGTATCACATTTTCAGGAGCAATGAAATCCTGGGTGTTTTTCCTTGCTACATATTACCTGCATTACCTCTATTCAAGCATGAAAATTAGACGCAGACTTCAAAAGCGCCACTGCTCAGCCTTGTTTGGAGTATGTGAAGGTAAAGCCTTACCTGAATCACTCTGAAAGCACATTTCTTGCCTTTATAGGATCCCAACAAGGTCAAAGAGCTCCACAATTTGGCCAAACCACTGCATAAAGATGAAGAAAACATAAAGACATCTCCCAGATTTCCTTAGTACTTTTTTGTGGTAGTCTAAAAAGCTGGTTTTATTTAAAATCAGAAACCTAATTTAATCAAGTAAACAAATAACAAAATCTTAGAAGCAAAAGTGTAATATATCACAAGCAGAGAACAAAATGAACATTTCTAAAATATGCATCTACGACTCTAAAAGCATAACTATCAATTGGGAAACTGGCGACAAACAAATGGCAAGTTCTGATCTATCCAGATCCTAAGTCCCTGTGGACGAATGTTGACACTCAGCGTTCACAGTTACACCCTTCCCGTCCTGGAAGCAAGCACTGCTGTCCTTCTCCACCGGTCTCTCTGTTCTGTTATCACAGAAGATTCACTGTCGTACCTGCTGCATATTCTCAAGACGGCCGACAAGGTCTTCTCTTCGTAGGTCAGGATGTCCACAGGTAAGGCAGCACCAACCTAAGTATGAATAATGAGATAAGCAGATTATCATTACTCTTTTTTGTGTGTCTTCTATTTGTGTGTACATGTGTGTGTGATATCAGAGTACACCATGTGTGCCTGTGGAGGCCCAAGGGTGACTTCATCAATCATCCTGGATTGCTCTACTTCCTTTTGCTTTGCTCTGCAGGGTTTCCCAGGCTCCACCTTCCAGGCCTGGAAGTACAAACCACCAATATTTCTGCCCAGTGTTTTTACATGGGATTTGGGATCTGAACTCAGGTTCTTCTGCTTGCAAGGTAGAGGCTTAACCCCTGAGTCATCTCTCCAGCCTTATCATTACTCTTGAATTCTAATAAATCTTGTCGATTCTGTTTCAGAGTTTTTCTTCTTCACAAAAAACAAAATAATCAAAGAAGTGACCAGGATTCTTTGCATGGTAGTGCTAGTACTCAGGAACTGCTTACTGTTCCCTCTGCCTGGAATATTCTGTCTCTCTTCATGAGGCTGATCCTTCCTCGCCCCTTCTTATTGTTCCTTCCCTAATTCCCAGGATCAATCTATTTGCTAAGCTTTCTTACACAGATGCCACTTCTTTCACAAGTCTTACCTATAAAAGAAAATTATTTGAGGGGTGGGGGAAGAAAAAGAAGAGAGGGACAGAGAGAGAAAGGGAGGGGGAGAAAGAAAAAGAGAACAAGAGAGGAAAAGATAAAGTGAAAACACACCATGGGATGCCCTGTGTCCTTACCTTCTTCTCACCATTCCATATGCTTCTAACAAGAAACAAACCCATGAGACGGAGGTCCTGAGTGTTTACTTACTAGGTCTCCCGAAACCAGGCTTCATACCTGACACACACCACACATATTCTTTTTTGTTTGGCCCATCATCTTACCGTGCCTAGGGCCTTACACAAGATAGGAGACAACCACTGAGTTACACCCCAGTCCCTTTTCTGTAATTTTTATCCCAAATAGGAAAAAGTATTTAATATTTAATAAAGTTACAAAACCTAAATTTCTTTGGTTCAGTGATTACATCTTTTCTGCATTTCTCATGAAGATCTTCCAAATGTTAATGTGCCAAGTGATTTCCATACCTCCCCGAACAGGTCCTTCAGGGCTGAAACAAGCAGCTGTTTGAACTGGGCTGCATTCAGTCCAATTCCATGTTCTTGAAATTCTCTGTAAACATATTAAAATGAAAAAAATGGGGAGGGGGGCACTGTATTACATTTCATGCTTTTCAGACTCATTTTAAGAAAGGTGATCTGAAACAGAACTAAAGACTGAACTCACAGGCAGACTTTCATGTAATGGTGCTCACAGGGGTTTTTGTAAACAACTCTTTCATATGCAGTAGCTGGTGCTGGCATCTTTCCCTGTGTGGATCACCTACAATAAGTCAAGATGACTAATAATTACCAAGATACAAGATGTTTTTTCACATTTCTAATGAGAATTCAACCAACTTTTTTTTTCCCTTTTCTAAGAAGCTGGTTTCAAACTTGCTATTTTGCATTAGCCGAAGATGGCCTTAAAATCCTGAATCTCCTAGGGAGAGCTGGGATTACTAACTGGAGCACCACCAAAGCCAGCCCACTTAATTTTCAGGAAGACCTGTTACTGTAGTAATTTACCTCAATTTGTTCAGACCAAAGTTATCCACACAGGTACAGAAGCAGGTCCTTTATTGCGGGAAAGGAAGCTAAGCTGGGGAACAACTCCAAAGCTTGGTGTGTGACAGGCGAGTACATTCCTGTATTTTTTAGTCAGTCAAATCTATACTTAAATCCTACTAACAATTCTTATAAGCATTCTTCCTCAGAGTATCCAGCTCTGTGTTAGGTGTTTCACTTGTATTAGCTTCTATGGTTTCAAAATGATCTAATGAGGTAAAAACTATTATTCCCATTGTTTGAGAAGGAAGGATGGGTAACACCTTCACAAAGGCAGTCAGCTACGATCCCCCTTTTTCTTCCTAAAGACCATCTTTAATCCAGAGGAAAGGCAAAAACATACAGGATGGAAATCTGAATGCCTCTTTTGCTTACAGTCAACACTGAATATGGACAAGAAGATGAGGGTAGCACTTCTACTATCCTTGCCCCTCCTAAGTCTGATATTCTTCGCTAGACATCTGGTCTCTTGTTGCAGATACAGCTCAATGGTATCCTCGCTAGAGTACAGTAGAGGTAGGAACGTGACACCATCATACACAGACCAGATCTGTGTAGAACTGTTTGACAGCACCACTGAAGACTGAATTTAATTAAATAGTAAGGATTCATTTATGCAAAAAGGTAATGCTGTGTTTTAAATGCAGTGTGGTACTTCAAAACTCATACTAGAGTTGAATTCTGAATTAAGAGGGTTCAAATATAACTGACCATGGCTTTCAGAGTCGAAGCCTATGGGAGGTGGTTAAGATTAAGCTAAGGTCACCAGGGTCCCATGACTAACCCCAGTGGACTTGTGAGAGACCAAGGGCACTAACACATATGATTATTGTTTCTTGCTCTCCACTCTTGATGGAATTCTACCAGCAAGAAGCCTACCACCAGACATAACTCCTTACCTGGGCCTGAACTGTAAGCCAAAAAAACTTCGAGCTACCCAGCTTATGGTGCTATTAGCAACAAAATATAAATACAGGCATTCAATGCCATTTGCTTGCTTGTTTGGTGAGGAGACAGCAACTTGCTATGTAGCCCAGAATGGCCTTTGATTCATGGATCTTCCTTGCCTCAGCCCCCCTGTACTGGAATTATAGGTGTGCACCATGACACCCTACACTCAATGCCATTTCAAATGGATCTGGAACTTTCTAGAACTTCCAATGTGTTGAACCCCTCTATAAAAGTCCTCTCCGCAGCTACACTTCCACCTCACTCTCTTCTGAACAGCTCTCGTTTTCCATTACAAATGTCTCCTCCTTCATGAGAGGCGTTCTCTAACACCCTGGTCTAAACGATGGTCATTTGTTAGGTTATCTTTTGTGGCTGGGCTCCCCAAAAGGAAAGGGTCTTAAACAAGGTCACAATGCTATGGAACTAAAAACTGTCTGGATCAAGCCCAATTCCAACTACTGTTAGACGACCTTCAGGTAAAGAAGTTGGAGTCAAGGTACTACTTATTCCTCCTCTGTGTCCACTCCTGTGTTCCCTTCTCTCTTCACAGCTGTTAATGAAGTGCCGATCGCTGCTCTTCAAACTTTACCACCTTCCAATTACAAGGGAAGTAAGGTCGAGTCTCGACCTGATCCCACTGTTCTGACCTCGTCCTGTCAATTCTCTTCCCCAGCCAGTCTCACTCTCGCCTCCAGGCCTCCGCGCGCAGAAATCTCCTTGCTCCAGGCAGCCGCGCGCCCGCGCCCCCCGCCCCGCCCCCGGCCTCCCGCGTGCCCGGTGCCGTCCTAGTAAGCACAGGATTCCCGGCTGTCTCTACCTCTGCCTCCCACCGGAAGACCGTCCCGAGTCGGGGCCTGTCTTCTTCCCTAACGCTTCCCGCGCAGTGTAGACGCGCAACACGTGACTTTCTGGATTAAGCCAATCGCGTAAAAAATAAATGAATAAAAAATCTGCTGAGCACTTGGGTTGTTCTCCAGCTTTCTCGACTGACCGCCCACCTCAAGCCTGCCGGGGCCTCCATCGGCGCCTCGCGCAGCTCCGAGCCCCGGCATCACGGCCGTCCTGGGCCAGGCTGCGCGTCCAACTGACCGCGCAACGCCCCCCGGGTCCGTCTCCGCCCCCCTCCCCCGGGTCCCGTCTCCGCCCCCCTCCCCCGGGTCCCGTCTCCGCGCCCCCCCCCGGGTCCCGTCTCCGCGCCCCCCCCCCGGTCCCGTCTCCGCGCCCCCCCCCGGGTCCCGTCTCCGCGCCCCCCACCCGGGTCGCGCCTCGCGCATGCGCGCCCTAAGACAGTCCTTGCGTTCACGCACGCGCCCCTCTTCCCCCCGTGGCTCCCCCGACTCCCCGACTCCTATCTACAGCGAGCGTTGCCGCCCGGCTCGGAATTCGCACGCAGCGGCCTGAGCGTGGACCCCGGGAAGCTCCGGGTGTGTTTACCTTTGACTCAGCCCCGCAGACGCTGGACGGGCAGGCGGACGTGACGTCACGGTGTGACGATTACATTAATGTAACCGGCGTCCGGTTCTAGGACCCGGGTGTAAGTCGTCAGCAGGGGGCTGAGCTTAGCGCCCTCTAGTGTCCGCTCCCTAGAGACGTTGCGTTTGTGATTGTCGTTTATAAGTCATTTATGTATTCATGCGCTCATTCTTCAGCAATTAATATCAAGCATCTCCACTTCTGGATTATTTTTGGTATTGCAATTCTCAAGATAAAGCTCAGGGCCACTTCCATGATAGGCAAGTGACCTCCCACTGAGTTACATCACAAGCTCTAGCATTTCTTCTGAACATCCGTGTCAAGAACACAGAATTCCCTAGGACGGGATCCACTTTCAGTGTCCCTTGGGTCCTATCCGGGTCGACATGGAAAGCTCCACTCGATCCCACTTCCAACTGTTAAGTCTTTTACACCTATGTATTTACTGCCGGGTATTATTCCTGGAGGAGATATGACTTCTGTACTCAAGTGATACATGTGTGGATTTAATAGCAGTAACAGCAACCGATATTTATTTTATGACAGGCACTATACAAAAACTTCATATATGCTCTTTTATGGAGCCCTTGCACAACTCTGAAGTAGCTATTAATATAATCATCCCCATTTCACAGAGGTGAAACTGAGGGAGAAGAGACCAGGTTATTATTTGCCCGAGATCACAGTTATGGTGATATAAAAGACTGTCTGATCTGGCCAATGCTGTCCAGATTGCACCATAGTAAACTAACTGGAAGCCAAGGTGGGAAAGGCACTTTGAAGTTAGGTCCCATAAAGATGGGAACTTACCGGACTGGAGAGATGGCTCAGGGGTTAATCCTCTGCCTTGCAGGCAGAAGGTCCTGAGTTTGGATTCCAGACCCCACGTATAGACGCCAGGCCGAGGCGGGGGCGGCCTGCGTTTCTGGTCCTGGTAGGGCAGAGCCTGTGAATCCCGGGGCAGAGTAAACAAGGAGGAGGTGGAGGCGTCCATGGTGGTTCCCGAATTCGTCCGTCGTTCTACACATACACACACGCACACATACACACACGCACACGCACGCACACACACACGCATACATGCACAATTGAATAAAAAAAAAAAAAAGATGGGAACTTATATGATGGTTCACCATTGCATTCCAGTGCCTGGCACCCAGTGGATACCCAGAAAATATTTATTGAATGCACTATTCCATAAATTAAGGTGCTTGATTTGGCTTGGCCTACTCTATCCTAGGTTAATGGAGACCTTTTCCCTAATTTTTTTAAATTAAAAAAAAAAAACGATTTGCTGTTTCCTAAGCTTTATCATTCCTTCCCTTAGCTCCTGCTTGATTTCCTTCTCCCCTCAGAACACACAATTTGTTTCAAATGAAGAATGAGTAAAGGAAACTAACACAGACTCTAGACAGTGGTGTTTTCTTTCACACACACACACACACACAGTTTGGATTTTGGAAGTTGCCAGCTTATAACCTATTCTTTGCTGCCTGTTCAGTTTCCTCATATGGACAAATTATCAACATCTTCCTCAGCGTTATGAGAAAGACAAAATAGTTGATGATCTGGTGTCCGGGAAACAGAAATGAGAAGGGATCTTCCTGGCCCAGCCGCCTGCTTCCTCCATCTTGTCAAGCTGGGACCCAGAAAAAAAAAAAACAAAAAACCTGTATGTTTAGAATTTCAAAAAACCTTGGTGAATTTCACTCCTTCTGCACCAAATTCTGAAAAGAAAGCTCCTTTCCAAAGCCTGAATTCTGAGTGTTACATTGTTGAGGATGAAAGAGACACATTGGGATAATGAATGCATCATTAATTGACTTTCATTTTTCTACAAAATTTTATTTTTCAATGAATTCTTGGGGCATATCATTGTTGCAGGAATGTGAGTAGATGAGAAAGCAGGCCATCAGTAAGGACAGAATAGTTTTGATTAGGCAAGTTTTAGAACAGAGCAGCCATGCTGGGAAGGTCATTGAAGGTCATCCCCCACTGCTAGGATTATCCTGAAGGAATACAACCTTCCAGTCTGGAGAAACTGGTTCTAATCCCCCACAGAGATAATAAAATTACCAATTTCCTTTAGCCCTCTGTTTATGCAAAGATGTGGAGCTGAGTTCCTCCAATACAGGAAGGGTAAATGAGCTCCTCTAATGTAGGTAAATTCCTCAAAAGAAACAGCTCTGCCCTGAGGTCTGTCACATGGTCCACTGGGCTGCCCCCCTTCTTCTCCAATATAAACAGACCGATAACATGTAGGGGACCTAAAGCTCTAATCAGGTTTGCAGAAATTGGAACTAACCAATAAGGAAAAGTCACTTTTCCTAGGCTTGCCCAGATTCATAAATACCCCTGACTCTGCCAGTCATCTTGGGCTCTCTTACTCCTCATGGACTCGTTGTAGGTGAGTTCTTTTCCACTCCTGAAACAAGAACCTGAACATAAAAACCCCCACAACACCGGGATCTCAAGAAGTGAGATCTAGCTCTGGCCAGAACTCAGGGAGACTGCTGTTCAAAGCCTGCCTGGTTAAGTCTTAGGTCTTCTACTCTTTAGTTACTAGGTGGTTGACAGAGTCAAACATTTACAGAGACTCGTTGGTTAAAGTATACTGGCCACAGAGGCCAGGAAGAGACTGTTAGGCTGTAAGGAATTAGACAAGAGATAAGTAGAGCTGTGGAAGGAGAGACCCGATTAAGGGTTCCCCACAGCCCCTTTCACAATGGCTGCCGGATGAGATAAGTAGGGTTAGGACTTCTCTTTACTTTTAAGATGAACTTTTAAACCAAGGGGAATTGCTGCTTGCCTTTTAGAGGCTAAAAGGCTACTAGGGACATTAGGGTATGTGACCTAGTTGCATTATTTCAAATGATGCAAAGAGATAAGTAATGAAACCTTCCCTCCTAGTTCTTCCCTTCCTCCCTCTTCTTTCTTTTTTTTTTTTTTTTTTTAATTTTTGAGACAAAGTCTTGGTATGAAATTTTTGCTAGCCTTGGATTTCCATGTCGCCCAGGCTGACATTACAGAGTGTGCCACACTGCCTGGCCCCTGTTTGTGTTCACTTGTTCCTTCCTACCGTCCAACAGAGAAAGTTAATTTACTACACTAAACAAAGGGCCAAACAACTCGGTAGATATTTGAGCTTAAGTATCTGCTATACTAGAGGTTTGGTGCGTTTTTTTTCTTTTCTTTTAATTCTTTTTAAATTTTTTTTATTATTTATTCAATTGTGCATGTGGTGTGCAGGTGTATGTATTGTGAGCATGTATATGTGTGTGTGTAGAACCGCGGACGAATTCGGGAACCACCATGGACGCCTCCACCTCCTCCTTGTTTACTCTGCACCGGGATTCACAAGCTCCACCCTACCAAGACCAGAAGCGCAGGCCACCCCGCTTCCGCCCGGCTTCTATACGTGGGGTCTAGGATCCAAACTCAGGACCTTCCGCCTGCAAGGCAGAGGCTTAACTCCTGAGCCACCTCTCCAGCCCCCTTTTCTTTTAATTCTTAACCATACAGTTTAATACTACTTCAGAGGCTACATCAGTTCTAAGAGTTGCCCTGTAAAGATCGTTTTTCTCTGAGTGTTGGAAAAGTTCTTGTTAATGACTCTGCCAAATTAAATACTGAATTGGCTTTTGGCATGAGAATATCAGCAGTACAAATGAATTTTTGACCTGTTGCAACAAGCATGCTGTTAGGGGGTGTTACTCTTCATTGAAGTTTCTCTGGTCTTACCAACCAATGCATATTTAATAGACACCACTGATTGTGTCCTTGATAACAGTGCCCTCCTCTCATTGGCACATGCAGAATCAATTATGTGTTGGCTGCCCAGCACTTGGACGTAAGCAGAGGTTCATGGAACACCTTTACCATTTAACCACAGCAGCTCACAGTCTATCCTATTTTCTTTCATGTCCTCCTGCCTATTATATTTAACTATTTGTTGCTGAATTATATGCATCTTTGTAAGGTGTCCTTAGCCTTTTTCCAAATAAACACAAATAAGTTAGTAAACAGTTATTCAAATGTTTTTTGATTGTAGGCGTAATTCTTGGCATCATTTTAGTGGAGCACTTTCAATACTGTCATGTATTAATAATCCATCGCTTTTTAGCTATATATTAAATTGCGGGTTCTTAAGTAAAACTAAAGGAAACAAACTGCCCTGAAGCACATGGGATAGAGTCAGTTAGCTCTTGAGGTCGTCTGTGTCTCTCTGACCCAGGGGTCAAGCTGGGGCAGGACTAGAGGATTCTGTATTTCTGGAAGGCACAGCAACCAAGAAAGAATTAAGTGTACGTTTCCTCTCTGCAGAGTGGCTGTCTCCTCCTTGCCTCGTTAACAAATGTCAAATGGATTTTCTAAAGTGCCCCAAGAGTCATTCTCAGTTCCACAATTATCTGTCTCTCTGGTGCCTCCTGCGTCAGCAGATTTTGTAAGGACAGGACAAAGGAGGTGAAAATGATCCGAAACTAAAATCTTTGAACTACGGCCACCATTTCCATTTCATTTAGGCAACTCTGCCAAGGGCCAGACAGCCAGCTCACATCATCCCATCTGTTGTTCAAAGGCACGGCCCTTACTCCCCTCACAGATGAGATGATGCAGCCTGAAGGCTCCGGCTGTGTTCCATTCTTCCAAAGGCCCAGACCTCCCGGGAGCTCCTCCTTCAAGTAAGCTCTGGGCATCATTTCCAAACTAGAACCATTTGAAACCTGTGCAGAGGTGAATGGGGGTACTGCAGGGAGGAAGTAAGGAGGTGAAGTCAGATGAAGTAACTGTTCCTGCACCCCACAGGGAGCCCTGGGGTATAAATGACAGGAAAGACTTATTGTCTTTGACATAATCCCAGCGGAAGGCCCTTTGGTCTCCTTTGGCTTCCAGCTGCAACAAACTAAACTGGGTGACATCTGCCTGTGATCTGAGCATTCCGGAGGCTGGGGCAGGAGGATGAAGAGTTCAAAGCCAGTCTGGGATACATGTGTCACCCTATCTCTCTGTCACAGAGACAAACAAACAAACAAACAAAAAATAATTACAAAGTTCTCTGTTCCAAAAAATAAGAATACGGCCCAATGCAATTCTTCACAGGACCAGGGGAAAAAAAATCTCAAAATTCATATGGAAGAACAAAAGACCAAGATTAGCCAAAACAATTTTGGGCAATAAGAAGACTGCTGGAGGTATTACCATACCAGATTTCAAATTATACTACTGAGCTATAGTAATATAAACTGCTTGGTACTGGCACAAAAACAAATACATCCACCAATGGATTAGAACAGACAACTCACACATACAGCCACTTGATTTTTGACAAAGGTGCCAGATATGCACACTGGGGAAAAGACAGCATCTTCAACAAGTGGTGTTGGAAAAATTGGACATCTACATGTAGAAGAATAAAAATTGACTGTTGCCTCTCTCCTTGCACAAAAGTCAGCCATCAGAGACCTCGATATCAAACTGGAAACTCTGAAATTGTTAGAAGAAAAGAATAAGGAGCACACTCGAATTGATAGGCTTATCCATGGGAGGACTGCGAGCACTTTGGATGTCGTGTTTGTGGTTGAATACGCCTCCTTGGTCAGTTACCTTCTGCCCTTAGATCTATCAGTTGTGGTTCTCTCTGCGTTGACCAATTTCGACTGAGAGACATTTTCAAGGATGCAGACTGAGAGGTTCACCATTCTTTTGGCTTTAATGATTGGCCTGGACCCTCCCCAGTCCAGAGGTTTCTGTCCTGGGAAAGAAAGGTTTACTGGATGCTTTACCCAGAAGCTCTTGGGGGATGGGGGGATGGGCACAGTCTCTCAAGTCTGGTCAGCTCAGTCCCTGGCAGCAGTTATTAAAGAGGACCTGGTTGGACGGTGGGGGGGGGGCATTTGAGCTTGAAGCAGTAACTCTCTGCAGGAAGGGACTCTGGGAAGAGCTCAGCAGACAACAGCGAAACAAAACCTCTGACCCTGGGGCCCTCAGGTCCAAACCTTCATCCCAGGAAGCAGCAATATGGAGGACTCTATATTCCCCTCATAGGAATCTGGATATCTGTGGGTTAGATGTAGGAGAGTCTAAGGAACAGCCGTGACTCCTGTGGGAAATATGTGAAGTATGACGAGTATGTGAAGTATGAGAAGTTAGGAAGTGACTGTGTGTGTGTGTGTGTGTGTGTGTGTGTGTGTGTGTGTGTGTGATGGGGGAGAGCCATGAGTAAAAAGAGAAACTGACATGAGAGTGAGTCTTAAATACAAATTTATTTAAGAGCTTGGTGGGAGACAACTTAGAAGCAAAGAGGGCAAGAAAAAGAGGAAAGAGAAGCTATGGGTAGAGGTTCCATTGCACAGAGACTGGGAGAAAGAGTAAATTCCTTCCCCAGATGTTGTTAAGGGTCTGCTTAATCCTAACAAATCCATTTTCATAAAATAAAATTCTCCAAAATTATCTGCAAGTACTCTCCATTTACAGGTGTGTGTGTGTGTGTGTGTGTGTGTGTGTGTGTGTGTGTGCGTGTGCGTGTGCTTATGTGCAATGTAAGTTCCTGAAAAGATGCTACACTGACTGACTAGGTTGATCCGACTGACTAGAATTTATGTGACTGCAGAGGATTGAAATGTTACAGGTTCAGAGACTAATCACAATTACTCTTGGGTAATCTTTACACCCCATTGTTCTTCCTCTGTGTCTGCCCTAACAGCTGTGACAATCAGATAAAAACTTCTGAAATGCATTGACTTATCAGACCAAGGTTCCTACCAGCCAGAAGACTGAGAATCTCCTCAGATATCTGAGCCTACAACAGAGCTCTCTCCCACCTTGCTGTAACCATGTCCCTGATGTTTCAACCAACGTGTGACCTCAAGAACACAGAGGAACACATGAAATTTGGGGCAACCTGAATCTATGTTCCCGAGCCATGGTCATTCATACTTGTCTCCAGAATAAACTATCTCTCATCACTTTTGAAGTCAGAGTTGTGGTTTTTCCATTTATAACAAGTACACAAACATCTCAGAAGATTGACAGGGGAAGGTTGGAGGTGCGCAGGAGGCATGGGAGACTTTTCTTAACATTTTAAGATTTTATTAAGTGACAGCATCATTTTTTTTCTAACAATAATTAAGTAAATACAGTAACAAGACTAGTTGATGGTCAGACACAAGAGGGAGCCATGGAGCAGACCACCTTTGCTCTGCATTCCTTTGCATTGTAGGGAAGGCTTTTCCTCAGTGTGCCACCTCTGTAGAGGAACAGCAGAGTTAGGATCTGGATAGGTTCTTTTACCTGCAACCCTGAAACTTAAAGAAAATGAAAACCTAATCTCTTTACCTGGCCCCGGTGCTTAATGACTAGAGAAGGCTTGTTGCAGGTCTTGTCCAGTTTACTGTGGCTAAATATTGTAGAAACACGGGTGCATTTATGAGATCATGCATGGATTTGGGATATTGCATGATAGGGTACCATGATTCCTTTTCAAATGGGAATGGCTCTGAATTCTAGTCACATCTGGCCCCTAGAGTCTTGGTGACATTAACAATGGAACCAGATCTTACGATCATCTCTGAAGCCACCTTCCAAAGCAGTTGTGCTTTAGTGACAGTAATGTGCCCCAACCTCCATCTTGGTCCTGGGATTCTCGGATCCCTTCACTTTCCCATTTTCCCACTTTTCCAGTATAAGTTTCCTCTTCACTGCCGGGACAATTTGGAAACTCAGGAAAGGCGTCTCTGCAGGAGCCCAGAGCAGATACAACCCAGCAGCCAAGAGTCCTTCCTCTTCCTCTTCTCAGATTACTAGTGACAGTTACTCAAGACCCTTGTTTGTGCCACAGGCACAGGAAACCCTAGGCTCATACACTGGTCATTACTAACCTAGACAACAGCCGCAACTGAACCCAAAAGCCCTTGGGCAGAAGGGATCTGAACCCTGCCCTACATTGTCCCCCTCCGCTCTGACTTTGCAGGTTATTTGAGGCTATGTCCACTGCTCTATCTATGGCTAGTCAACTCTGTCCCCTCCAAAACCCTCTACTTTATTTTGCCAAACAGCTGATTCATTCACTTTGTGGCTAAAGGGGTGACATTTGGAGAGAGCCAAGATGATGGCTCAGAAAAGTCAAACTCATAACAACTATGTTTATATGTGCCTCCACGTGGCTCACACACACAGGAAGTGGAGGGCAAGATACAGAAAGTGATCAGATAAAGATGGTAAATTTAGTTCTCCAGCTCCATCTGCCAGCATTCCAGTTCCCTAGTATTTTCTGGAAACTTCCTCCAGGGAGAGCAAAAGGTATCATTTCCTAGTATGCAGAGAATTCACAGGAGCTTAAATGGAAAACTCAGACTTTCAGAAGTGGTACCATTGAGCCGATATGTATTACACTAGCCCTTCCTGATGTCACCCCTTCCTGGATAAGAAGTTCACACTGACAGCAAAGAGTTCTGCCCACCGTCCGTCCCTCAGCCTCTTCGATATCTGCCCAGGAAGTCTCCATCTACACCAACCCTGAAGGTTCCCAACTCCAAGCAATAGGATCAAAATCTAAGGCTTTGCATCCTTATTTTCCAGAAGCTTCTGGCAGTCTTTCAGGGAGGGCTGTGATGAATGAGTCCTTTCTCTTTTCCAAGAGGATGAAAGGCACAGAGCCCAGCTGGGTCTGGTGTGGGGGCAGCTAGTTGGCAGTAATCAGTAAGCTTGTTACAATTACAGAAGGAAGCTGGGCGCAAGGGACTTCCCAGCATGACAGAGCCACCAGAGAAGCTTGAAAACCTCCTCTATGTGTTTATCAAAAAACAACTCTCATGACTTCTGGTGGAAGTGGAGAGGTAGGAGCCATGTGGCACTGCAGAACATACTTCTGTTCTTCCAGCTGAGATGCACAGCATAGACCTGCCTGCAAGACCCCAGTGCAGGCAGTGCAGGCTCTCTTCCTTCCTCTTCTTTCCCCACACACCTTGCTCTCTGACTTTGAGGATCTTACTATGGCCTCCAACTTCTGGTTTCAACCTCAATGGCTAGGACTAGGAGTGTGCACGGTCCACTTTATTCTCAGAGTCTTTCTTTGATGGGACTCTCAGCAGTATCCAGAGAAATGCATAAGAAATTCTATATCCTGCTGCTGATCTGAAACTGATTCCCAATCTAGGCTTCTTTAGTGACTCATAGGAAACCACCAAGACTTACCTCATCTCCAGTGAAGTTTAGACGTTTTGGTGAATATGGACTAGTGTAAGTAAAATTCGTGATCTGTATTCTTCTAGAAACAATAGTTTCTGTTGATTTTTGTTTTTAGTTATATTGTTTTCCTGTTTTGATTTACTATTTTTTTCTAGGTTTTTGAAATGGAAGCTTAATTTATTGATTTTCAGTCTTCTTTTCCAATTGCATGTATTTAGGCCTGTAAACTCTCCTGAGTACTGTTTTAGCCACGTTTCACAAGTTTGTTGTCACATTTTCCTATTTTCTTGTTCCTAAGATCTATGGTCCATTCTTTTAAACTACATCACGAGTTTCCATTAAAATGATAAACTTTGACATAGAAAAATCATCTTACTTTATTGCCAAAAGTTCTTGGCTTGTAGATTCTTTGTAAAAAGATTTGATAGGATAAAGCTCCTTGAGAGTTTAGGGATCTTAAATAAAACAGAAACCAAGTGAAAAGTAATTGTTTGATGACTTCTGCTTTTGATGTATTACTTGCGACTTTAAAAAACACATTTTATGGGTTGGGAGACAGTTCAGTTGGTAAAGTTCCTGTGCAGCAAACATGAGGACCTGAGTTTGGATCACGCAGCACCCATGAAAAAGCTGGGCGTGGCGGAGTGCACCTGCAATCTCAGAGCTGGAGAAGTGGACACAGGAGGAGGCCTGGGGCTCACTGGCCAGTCTGTATAGCTGAATTAGTGAGTTCCAGGTTCAGAGCTTAAAAAGCAAGGTGGAGAGAGATAGAGGGATATACCCAGCATTGACCTTGGGACAATGTGATATGCACACACATTTTTAACTCTACGGACAGTGTACTTAAGAGCTTAGAAATAGAAACTACCTGTATGTTGCCAGTCTACACTTATTAAATTTATTTCACATAATTGTTGTCACTTTTACAACTGTTGAGACTTATTTTCAATCACGTTATTGTTCACAGAATTCACAGAATTCATTAACAAACTAGTATTTTACATCCAAGGGTTTTCAGCAGCATAGCAAAATAGAAAAGATGCCCCACGAGTTGCGTGGGTGTGGAATTTGAGTCTGATTAGATAGATGTCTAAAACATTATTGCTTTATTAGTCCTATTTTTAAAAATCATAAACGTTTCCTAGGAAACCCACCCTGCCCGGCGTTCTTCATTCTGTTAGCTCATCTGGGTCCACTGGTGACATTATCTGACTTGGCGGCGCAAAAATCTCCTCAACCTGCGTGTTCTGCTTCTTAGGCAGCTCTGAAAACTGGTTTTGGCTTGCGGTGCCCACCCACGCATGTGAAAAAAGGTAGAAATATTCTCTTTTCTTATTTTTGAGACACTGTCTTATTAAGTTATTCAGCATTGATTTACTCCGTAGCTCAGGCAGGCCTTGAACTTGAGATCCTCTTGCCGCAGCTTCCCAAGTGCCCGGGAGTACAGGCCTGTGCACCAGACCCAGGGGTAGAAACCTCTTCCAGAGCTTGTTATTTTCCTCCCTGGACTTGTGGCCGATGGGCTGTATTCACACATGGGTCTCTATGCAAAACTTGACTTAGACCTAAACGAGAGTTCAGTTGAGTGACTAAAGCGCTTATGGAAGCCATTGACATGCAGGGGAATACATCTGAAGCAACAAAAGAATAGCTCAAATCTAGTGAGTGAGGGATGTCTTAAAGAAAACGGTCTTGATGATTATGGCCCAAGGGGGTTACTTTAGCACAAGCTTGTCAGCAACATGAGCTTGAAGACCTCTCAGTAGGTCTCATGGCTGGGTTTTCTTATTTTTGTTCCAGTTAGGTTTCCATTTTGTGAAAAAGATCTTGGAGATTTCCTTGTGGCCCCTGAAGCTCTGTGGAGCCATGACCATAGGGAACAGGAGACTGGCTTCCTCAGGGACGCTGGTGCTCCACCCACACGGGGGTAGGATCCCTGAGAGTTCCGGGGATGGGAGGAGATGCCGTGTGCAGCATGCGGGCTGCAGTCAGGGTCTCAGTCTAGCTTCTTGTTGTTGTCTGTGTTGTATAGAGAGGCTAAAAAGTCAACAATGAGCTTGGCTGTCTTCCTGGGTCTCTCCATCACCACCGAGTGCCCACAGTTTTCCAGCAGCTCAACCTGGCAAGTAGGGATTGACTTGGCCAGTATGTCTGCTCCAGACACATCAAGCACCTGCCAAGGAAGAGAGAGGGATTAGATGATATACGAAGATTGGGATATGCAAGTGCACTCTTTGGACAGTTTCCACTGAGACCTTGTACGAAATGGGGAGGTGGGATGAATTTAAGGACCTAATTGCTCTATATTGGGGTTTGTGCAACCAAGCACGTCTCCTGTTTGATTTTAAAACTTGGTACTATAAGTGCGCTGCTGCCAGTGACAGGGAGGTGGGCAAGACACGGTTTCTGCCTGCCAAGAGGTTCTGATCTGGAGGGAGATGGACAATCAAGAAGCAAAGGCAGCACCTCGTGACAGGGCTCTGCTAAGTGAGGATGCTAGCAGCTGGGAGGACATGTAAGTAATCACTCCTGAGTTCAGGGAGAATTCAGAAAGTGAAGGAGGAGGAGGAGGAGGAGGAGAAGCATGAGGGTTGGAGGTCATGGCAGGTTCAGGAGTCAGCAAAGTGCCTGTGACAGAGGGTGTGGTCAGGGGGAAGGATATATGGAACAGTCTTGAGATGGTGGGGAGCCCTTGGAATGTGGTAAGGATGGTTTGAGCAGCCAGCCATGTGCTGGAGTAAGGTAGCCCAGCTGTAGGGAGGTCTAACAAGAAAACACAAGAAGTGAATGCTACAGGACAGGCCTCTCTGAAAGACATCTGGGGATTCTGGAGCCTTTCCAGAATGGCACTTCAAACAGCTTATGCACTTGAAATTTCATCTTGGCTCTACTGCTGTCATGCCTACTGCATTCATCTTTCCCTCAATGCTCTCCTTGGAGAAGGTGGGTCAGTCACTCCCCCTCACCTGCAACTCCTGCCTGTCGAGGATCCCTCCCTTCAATCCTTAATGGCAAAAGCAAAACCCTCAAGCAACCCAAGCTATTTCTAAGCTTTAATTTCATCGACCCAAAGTTTCTAAGACACTTGGAGGGGGGGAAGGTAGAAGGTCTGCTCAGAAAGAGGAGCACAGTGGACCAGGGTAGGAATTGTGAACACAGAGCTCAACAGGGGAAGTACCAGCGGCGGAGCAGATAGCTAAGCCATCTTTTAGGACTGATATCATATTCAAGAAAAAGTCCCAGAGGGAATACAGGTTAAAATTGACAGATGACAAAAACAGGTAAAATAAAAGAAGATGAAACAAAAACAAAACCAAAGGAAAAAAAAAAAAAAAAACACCACTCCCCAGTAAGCATCTATCCTGAAGAGATCAGAAGCCAAAATACCCACAGGTTCTAGTTTGGCATCCCTGTGGTCGCTTGGGTGAACTTGTTAAATGGTCCCTCAGGAGACATGTATGTCTGTAGGAACCATTCAGCTATTTCTTGGACAGGTTATTAATATAAATGATCCAAAATTTTCCCCATTCGATTTGAAACCAGGACTAAGCTGAAGTAAGACAGGTCCTCAGCTGGGACACAAATTTAAACAGGCCAAAAGACTTAATACTTGAGATGAAAAGTATTTCCATGTAGTTGTTTTAAAAAATAAACAATGTTGGGGCTGGAGAGGTGGCTCAGGGGTTAAGCCTCTGCCTTGCAGGCGGAAGGTCCTGAGTTCGGATCCCAGATCCCACGTATAGACGCCAGGTGGAAGCAGGGGCGGCCTGCGCTTCTGGTCCTGGTAGGGCGGAGCCTGTGGATCCCGGGGCAGAAGGAGGTGGAGGCGTCCATGGTGGTTCCCGATTCGTCCGTGGTTCTACACACATGCGCACGCACATACATACACACACGCACAATTGAATAAAAAAATAAAAAAAAAATAAACAATGTATGGGTTGGAGAGATGACTCAGGGGACAAGACTTTGCCTCGAAAGCAGTAGGACCTGAGTTCAGATCTCAGATCCCACAGAAAAAGGCCTGGTGGAAATGGTGATAGCCTGTACTTCTGACTCTGGAAGGTGGAGTCTGGGAAATCCCAGACCAAAGTAAAGAGGAGGTAGAAGCAAACCAAGATAATGCCCCAAATCACCCTCCGTCCTTCACAGGGACACACACAGGCATGCACACATGTGCAAAATAAATAAAAAAATAATGCAAAGATTCTAAGGTCTTTCATAGCAAGCATTGTGCAAGTAAAGACAAAAGGCCAGAAACAAAAGCAAAATTCTTACTTTTTAACAGCCAGGCCATGGTGACTTAGAGCCTGACATTCTCCACATACCTCATTCCTAATGACCTATGCTGCCTTAAACATACATCATCTGTTAACCTGCATCCCTTCTGAGGATTTTTTGTGAGTATCTGAGCTGACTCTAAAGACCTATGCTGCCTTATACAGACATCTCATGAAAAACAGCTCTGCTGAAAAATTTAGTACTCGAGAAGATAGATAAGTAGGACCCACGAGGGCTGGAGAGATGGCTCAGGGGTTAAGACTCTGTCTCGAAAGCAAAAGGTCCTGAGTTCAGATCCCTGGTCGCACATAAAAACGTTAGGCTGAAATGATGACAGCCTGGACATCTGGCCGTGGTGGGTGGAGCCTGGGAAATCCCAGAGCAAAGCAAGGAGGTAGAAGCAATCAAGAATGATTTCTAAAGTTGTCCTTGGTCCGTCACAGGGACATACACTGCCCTCTGACACACACACACACACACACACACACACACACACACACACACACACAAATATTTTTTAAAAAGTATGATCCACACAAAACCAAGTGACTTCCTTCTCAACAGCTCAGAAGCCTTCCACATCCTCTCTTCTTCGCAACCTCTGCGGCTCACCGGCTGTGCTCCTGAGTGTACTGCAATCCATTCTTGGTCTGTTCATATCTGGTAAATTCTTTCACTGCCTGCTTGCGTCACTGACCTTCCATGTGCACTGCTGGCAGGGAGAGAGTCTACAAAGAATGTCAGCTACAGCCCTTCTCACGAGGTATTCCTTCTCTGGTAGACTAAAATAGGAGAGAGATGCTCGGCCTGCTGTACATGAGCCCGCTCAGGAGAGGCTGCCAGTTTCAGTCGTGCAGTTTTTATACAGCCCAAATCTAGGCATCATTCACAGAACAGACAAGACGCACAGCTCCCGTCTGCATCTGTGTAGTACAGCACAGGCTATCTGGAGTAGTTACCTCCACCTGTTTCCCATCTGGAACAAGTCTGGGTCTTCTGAGGGGAGAAGGAAGGCAAGTAGGAGCCAAGACAAGGAATGATAGAACATTTTTAAAAAAATAGGGAAAACATCCCCACTGATCTGGGCACAGAGTGGGCCAAGTCAAATGAGCACCTTAATTTATCCAGTAAATACTTGAGTGCCCACTGTGTTGGGCCTGCCCAGGATTTGCCCCAGAGCACATGGGACTAAAGATGGCGCTAAGGGCAAGGGTCTTGGGTGTAACCTGATCACTTCACAGAGAACCCTAATTGGCTTTCAGGTATCTACCTGCCCTCTGTGCTGATTGACATTGAACTTGGCCACTAGCACCTAAAGGATGTTTTGACCTTTGACATAATTGGCTGGCCATTTGGCGCTTTTTGTCTTTTGCCTATATAAGCTCCTTTGTTTCCCCCAATAATCGGAGATCTGCTGAAGACCAGACAGACTCCCCTTCCGCGACCGAATCTCTGGGGAATGGAACAGCCTTTTCGTCAATGCAGCCAGCAGCTGTGTGATAGAGCGTGTGAATGAGTGTGTAAGTGGGCTGAAACACGCCACGCCGTGGGTGGGTGGACACTACACACTGGGTGCCAGGCTCTGGAATGCAGTGGTGAGCCATCTTGTAAGTTCCCATCTTCAGTCTTTCTGAGTCTCTTCCACACTTGGTAGTTGTGAGACTCTCCACACTTGGTAGTTGTGAGACTCACTAAAGTGCAATGATATGTACGAAATGATCCTACTCTCGTTATTAAAAAAATGATCTGTTTCACCTATCCCTTGGCTCTGAGAGCTGGCCTCAGCTCATGGTCCAGAATTAACTCCAGACTGAAGGAAAGAGCCTGGCACTCTGTAGGGTGCCACACACACAGAGATCTTTATGCTTGTGAATCTTCTTGGCCCCTACACTTAAGGTGTCTTTCCTTGCCTCCAGTTAATTTACTATGGGGCAGTCTAGAAGCACGGACAGATCAGCCCGTCTCTACAGCAGTGTAACTGCAACCTGGGGCAAATAACAGTCTCTCCCTCTGCCTCAGTGCCACTGCTGCGAAATGGGTCATGGGGTGAGAAAGGGCAAAGGCAGGAATGGAATGCCCTTCCTGACTCTGAGGCCAGCATTCTTGCTTTTCACCCACCTCCATGGGACAATGGGCAATGGCCTCTCCTTGCAGGTCTCTCTTGAGGCCAGAAGTACCTTTGGAATCTGATAACAAAGAAAGGCCTTGATCGTTCTGGTCTGGATTTCTGACCGAGGGACTCCCTGCTGACCAGGCTGCTAAAGCCTGCTTCTCTGGTTCAGGGTACATGCAAAGCTGCTTTCAGTCCCTTGGCTGCTGAAGAAGGGAGAGCAGAGGCAGGATGAGACCCCCTTCCTCTCCTTGTCCTCATCCCTCCATGCATCCTTGGCAACCCTCGGTTGACCTCTGTGCACACACTGTGTACACGCCAGCCTCTGCCCCAAGTCCAGACTGCCCAGGCTACCCATGGGTGTTGCTCTGAGTACATCCTGACTTGCTTTTGATCTCAGCAAGGTGACCTTCCACCTTGAAGTCTGCTGTGTCTTTGATGTGTCCCCAAAATCCACGTGCTAGAAACTTCCTTCTGCCTCTGTAAATATATTAATGTCCCTATTGTGTCAGGTTTATTATCGCTCTCTTGTATCTAGCCATGTGATGCCCTTTATCATGTTACAATGAAGCAGGAAGTTCCTCACCACTGAGCAGATGTGAGTTCTCTGTTCTTAGACTTCCCAGCTTCCAGAACCATGAGTCTATAAACTTCTATTCCTTATAAATTACCCAGTCTTTGACATAGCAACAGAAAACACACTAAGTCAGGGCTGGAGAGATGGTTCAGTAGCTAAAGCTTTTGCCTGGCAAGCAAAAAGTCCTCGGTTTAGATTCCTGGATCCCATGTAAAAATGCCAGGACCTGTGGTATCCTGTCTATAATTCTAGAGCTGGAAGGCAGAGCCTAGGAATCCCCAGAGCAAGTTGACTGGCCAGACTAGCCCTAATGGCATGCTCTGGGTTTAATTAGAGACATAAGTTCACAACAGTTCTCACATGACTTCTTGCACACCCTTCAGGAGACACTGCCATTGTCCCCTGCTAAAGCCTGCTTCTCTGGTTTGGGTACACGCAAAGCTGCTTTCAGTCCCTTGGCTGCTGAAGAAGGGAGAGCAGAGGCAGGATGAGACCCTGTGGTATCCTGTCTATAATTCTAGAGCTGGAAGGCAGAGCCTAGGAATCCCCAGAGAAAGTTGACTGGCCAGACTAGCCCTAACGGCATGCTCCTCCTACTGCCTTAAACTTTATGAAGAATCTTTAGTAGAAGGTGAAGAAAACAGTCTGGGAGTGCAATTCAGTATCTCTGTCATAGTTAGGCACAGGTGTCAACTTGACAGTTGAGGGTTTGAGCTCTGGGCACCTCTGTAAAGAATTAATGATTGAGTTAAGCCCAAGGCGAACCTGCAGGAAATTGTCTAGCTGATTGGGAAGGCCCAGCCATGGTAGGTGAGACTAAGCTTTGGAATAAAATACTAAGAGTTTATTGAGGAAGTTGGCATCCTTTTGTACACTTGGTCAGACATGCTGGTCTGGCAAGTAAGGATCGTCCCTCTCTCAGTCATTATGAAGAGATGGTATGGTCAGTTCCCTGGGCCCTGGTGTTGGTGCGTGCTCTCCTGTCAAGCTGGGTTAAGAACTGTAACCAGTAGGGCTGGAGAGGTGGCTCAGGGGTTAAGCCTCCGCCTTGCAGGCGGAAGGTCCTGAATTCGGTTCCCAGATCCCACATATAGACGCTGGGCAGAAGCGGGGGCGGCCTGCGCTTCTGGTCCTGGTAGGCCGGAGCCTGTGAATCCCGGGACAGAAGGAGGATGGAGGCGTCCATGGTGGTTCGCGAATTCGTCTGTGGTTCTACACATACACAGACACACGCACACACACAGACATACACACGCACGCACATGCGCACAGTTGAATAAATAATAATAAAAAAATTAAAAAAAAACTGTAACCAGTAATCGTAAGAGAAAATAAATCCCTTGTTCTTTTAAGCTGTTTGATGGTCATTTATCAGCAGTCATGCAGGTGAAGTGCATCGATCTCTTTAAAAATTTTTTTTTACTTTATTTAGTGTGTGTGTGTGTGTGTGTGTGTGTGTGTGTGTGTGTGTGTGTATGTGTGTATCAGAGGGCACTGTGTTCCTATGGAGAATGAAGGGTGACTTAGGGAATCATCCTGGATTGCTTCTACCTCTTCCTTGTTTCACTCTGTGATTTCCCAGGCTCTACCTACCAAGACCAGAAATACAGGCTGCAAGGTTTACTGGCATTTTTATGTGGAACTTGAGATCTGAACTAGAACCTTCTAGTCTCGAGGCAGAGTCTTAACCCCTGAGCCATCTCTCCAGCCCAACAATTCAATATTTCTATAGAGGGCTACTTATATGTCCCTATGTTGAAATCTTAATCACAGTATCTCAGCATGTAATCTGACCTGGAAACATGCAGAATGCATAATGTCATTAGTTAAGGTAGGCTCGTACTGGAGCAGATGGGCCCTAATCTAATTAAAAACAAAGAGGACAGACACACATGTATACACACACAGCTCAGAGGCACAACTCTGAGCAAAGAAATGCCAAAGACTGGCATAAAGCACCAGGAACTAAGGGAGAGGAAGGAGGAAGATTCTCTCTGAAAGACCCTGGAAGGAACCAACCCTGCCAACATCCTGACTTTAGACTTCCAAGCTTCAAAATTATGAGATAGCTCATTTATAATTTTTCCTTTTTGCTTCTGTTTTTGGGACAGGGTCTCATTATGCAGCCCAGGCTGGCCTTAAACTCATTATCACCCTCTCTCAGCCTATCAAATGTAAAATTTTCCAGTACTTTGAAATAATTAAAACAGTATACAGATTGATATCAGCCAGATACAAAGTGATTTCTAAAATACATGTCATATATAAGACATAAAGTTACCCACAAAACAATATGTAGCATATTTAGAAAGCTTACATATTTTGATAAATGTGTACATAAATACCAGACTAGGAGAAGCGGAAAAAAAATAGATTTGTTTGTTTTGATTTTCAGTGCTGAAAACTGAACCCAGGGGCTCACATACTAGAGCTAAGTGCTCTGCCACTGAGCTAACCTCTTGCCTTGCTGTCTGTTTTGGGGGGGAGAAAAAAAGGCAAAAGCCACAATATCCCTGGGACACAGCCCTATCATCTAGTTGCCCATCTATGGCTGCTTCTGAATTATAGGATCCTTTACAGAACATTTGCCAAGTGTTGACTTTAAGAAATTTAAGAAATACATGCAAGGCAGTAAAGGAAACAGGACTCGAGGAACTGGGATTTGGGTGTGAAGGAGACCATGTTACAGGGTGAAGTTTGTCATATTCTTTGAAGATTTTTACCCCATGTGACAATGTGGCTTTGATAAATTTTTTTGTTTTGTAAAAAAATTCTATGTTCTAAGAAGTTTGAATTCCTGAGCTCAAGGGACAATTGTTTTAGCCTTTGTGAGTTAGAACTCTGAGTACATGGTCCTTGAACCCCACAGATAAGAACGGTTTTTTAAAAAAAAATTTAAAAAAATGGGGAGGGGTACAACTCAGAGGGAAATTCCCAGCACTTCACACTAGCAGCCTATTTTGACAATTAAGAGGTATAACCTTGTGACATACCTGGTCTTGTTTCCCCCAGATGATCTGTGTTGGGACCTTGATCTTGCCCATGTTCTCATGCAGGGAATATCTGGACTTCTCACTGACGATTTCCAAAAACACTTGTTGGGAAAGGAAAAAAGAGTGAGTGTACATGGGACAATGCCCATGGGTTCTACAGCAATCAAAGCATCAACTCCAGGCCACTATGTCCTGTCTTCAGAGACCCACGAACCATTCCAAGTGGTGAAGGCCTTATGAAATACAAGGCAGCTGGTCACTAAGCCTCACTGATAGGATGCTCCAAGCCAAAGCAGTTACTTACGCTTCCGGTAGAAGTTGTTGTGAGGGATGCGGACATCGACAAGGCCTTGTAGGATCTGAGGAGAAAATAACTCACTGTTAGAAAGCAAGAGAAATTTCACTTCATCTGGGACAATGGGAAGGAAGACAATCCAGCAACTTCCTACAGTGTCCAATGCTGATCTTGTGAATGAATGTACAGGATGCAGCATATATTATAGTTAGAAGCTATTTCTTTTTTTTAATTAATCAATTTGGGGTGTGTGTGTGTATGTGTGTGTGTGTGTGTGTGTGTGTGTGCATCAGAGGGCACTGTGTGTACCTGTGGATGCCCAAGGGTGACTCAGGAATCATCCTGGATTGCTTCTTCTTCCTTCTTGCTTCTCTCTGGAATTTCCCAGGCTCCACCCCCCACGGTCAGAAGTGCAGGCTGCTGCCATTTCAGCCTGGCGTTTTTTACATGGGACCTAGGATCTGAACCCCTGAGCCATCTCTCTGGCCCGAAGCTATTTCTTTTTAAACTACAGAGGCAATTTGTTGATACTATGTTGTCCTAAGTTTGCACAGCACCTTAAAGATACTTGCAGAGGCACAACATCTTGAGAAATTCTCAGCTTAGTTTAAGACATAATCAAGATGAATATAATATCAAGTCACTAAGGCTGGAGAGATGGCTCAGGGATTAAGACTTTGCCTTGTAAGCAGAAGGACCCGAGTTTGGATCCCAAATCCCGTGTAAAAACACCTGGCAGAAATGGTGGTGGCCTGCACTTACTGGCCCCAGAAAGCAGAGTCTGGGAAACTCCAGAGCAAAGCAAAAAGGGGGTAGAATAACCTAGGATGATTCCCAAAGTCACCCTTGGGCATCCACAGGTACACACAGTGCCCTCTGCTATACACACATACACAGACACACACACATAAAAAAAAATCAAGTCATTATTTGGTAAATAAGGTCTATTTTTTTTTTTCTTAAAGGTGAACCATTGGGATCAATGGGCCTTTCAAACAATGAAAAGAAGGAGCTATAGATGTAGCTCAGTTGGCAGAGTGTCAGTCTAGTATACATGAAGCCCCGAGTTCAGTTCCCAGCATTGCATGAATCAGGTGTGGTGATACACAATTGTAATCCCGGCACTCCAGAGATGGAGGCCGGAGGACCAGGAGTTCAGGGTCATCTTCAACTATATAGTGAGTACAGTCTGGCCTGGGATACCAAGGGACTTTGCATTAAAAAACAGATGAACCATTAAAAAACTCCGGCTATTGTTTGGCAATGTCTTTATTTTCCTCGCTGTAACAAATGTAGAAAGACCAGATATCCAGGGCCTGGGTCACTGACCCACACAGGTAGCCATGGCCAGATGGAAGGCAGTTCTTTACTTCCTCCTGCCTCAGGACTTTCAGGGGTAGCCATCATTCCTGTTGCCCTTTCCATTCATGGAGGAACAGGTCTAAATACCTTCTATATATCTTTTAAAAGTTTTTAAACTTTTTTTTTCTTTTTAAGTTTTTAAACTTTTATTGTGTGTGTGTGTGTGTGTGTGTGTGTGTGTGTGTGTGTGTGTGTGTGTGTGTGTGTATCTCATAGGGCGCTGTGTGTCCCTGTGGAGGACCAAGAGTGACTTTGGGAACCATCCTAGATTGCTTCTACTCACTTTTTGCTGGGCTCTGGGATTTCCCAAGCTCTACCCACCAGAATCAGAAGCAGTTGTGTGCCTGGAGTTTTGTTTTTTTTTTTTTAAACGTGGGACTTGGGATCCAAACTCAGGACCTTCTGCTTATGAGGCTGAATCTTAATCCCTGAGCCATCTCTCCAGCCCTGATATACCTTTTCAGGAGTCCTGTGCACAGACCCAACCTGGGAAGACCAGTGTTATGGTTTAGATTTTAAGTGTCCCCAAAAGGTCATGTGCTAAATATTTAGTCTCCAGCCCATAGGTAACGGACTTAGGTCATTGGAGTGACCATTTGAATGATGCATTGAGAGCCTGGTTCTTCTCTCTGCTTCCTGTCCACCATGAGATGAGCCGTTCTGCTCTACCACATACTTTCAACCATAAAATCCGTCTCACCGCAGATCCAAAGTAAAGAAGCTCAAGTGAACACGGTTCTTCAAGTTCATTAACAGATCTAAAGTATGAAGAAATCTTACTACTTTTTTTAAATTGAGGATGTAATTTAGTCTCTGTCTCCTTTTCCAACTTCCACTTCAACCCCCTTTTTCCTTCACTGTCTAGGATCTGCCCTCCTTCATTGCTATGAACCAGTGTACACGTTCGTTCCACCCTGATACATGTTGTTCCTTCAGAGTGGCTGAAGGAACTGCCTTCCTGTTTTCAATCGTAACACTATCTATATTCCATCTCTAAAACCCATTCCAATTTGTGCTTTTTTTTTTTTTTGGTCTGTGTTAATTATCTGTCTTCTGCTTTGGAATATGTCTGTCCAGGAATGTTCCCTGTCTTATGCATTCGCCACAGTGCACAGCACAGAGCTTGACATGTCATAGGCTACCTGGTGTAAATGGGAGCAGACGAGACAGAGCAGAGAGTAGATGTGGCAGGGTCTGCAGGAGATAAGGGGGTGCTCTCAACTGAAGCCTGAGCAAGGGCATCAGATACTGTACCTGCTGGGGCACCTTGAAGCGGACATAGGAGCAGAGCTGGAGCATTTCGCTCATCTCTTCCGGGGTAGATGGGATCAAGGGAATTTTCTGCATGGCGGCCGAGTCCTGCAGCTCTTTGAGCCGTTGTACAAACTGATTATCAGTTGAATACTGCAGGCCTGTAGATGCAAAACAGATGAGCTTCCTGTAGGCCCCTTCTTACATAGGAAACTTCTAACAGCAACCCAAAGTCAATACATTTCAGACTGTTTTTACTAGGAAATTCCTTTTTAATTAGTATTGCCATCCTGCTCAAAGTGAAAATCACATTCTGATAAACAGAAAAAAAAAATCCTTTACATTTTACAGCTAAAGCCATGAGCCAAGACTATTGTTGATTATAGGAAACTCAGTCTGTCCCTAAACTCTCTGGAATTGGAAGATGCATTTTAACAATTCGGAGGAGACGCATGCATGGTAGCATGTAAAAAGCACTAGAAGGCAACTTGCATGTGCCCTTGCATGCCTGCATCACTAAGGGGGAAGATTTAAGCAGGGAACACAATGGAAAGAAAGCGCTGGATTGGAGTGACCTGCAGCTCCCTTGACCTGGATGCCTTTGGTACTTTCTTCTGTGGCTCAATACATAAGACATAGGAGAGTGTAAGTCTGTCTTCACTGGGGCAGGACATGGGTCCTCTTCCTCTAGAAGAGCATTGATGATGTCCAAGGCTGACCCCTTTTGAGACTCCCTACTGGAGTATGACACGAGAATCCACAGCAGCTAACATTACACAGAAAAGAAACAGGAATCTTGACTTCCATTTTTCTGTGTTTAATTTAGTCAAAGAGCTAGACCGTAGGAAGTGCATGCCTGTAATCCTAGAACTTGGAAAGTGCAAGCAAAAGGATCAGGAGTTCAAGGCCAGGCTTGAGTACATGAGCATTTGTCTCCAGAGAAGGAAGACAACAGATAGATAGCAGGCCTCATCACCATCATCACCACCCTTAACACTGGTTATCCTGAAGAAACCCACTTTATAAACACATCTAGAAAAGCCTGCTGTGATAGTGTGCTCCTGTAACCCCAGCTATCAGGAGGGTGAGGTAAGAGGACTGCAAGTTGAAAGCCAGCTTGGGTTTCACTCCCACAGCAAAAACCTAGCTCAGAGGGAACACAAATTAAGAAGACATTTTAGAATATATTCAGAACTGTTCCGATTCACTCCTGTTTCACCTCAATTTCTCTATGATTTTTAATAATTCGATATGCATTTCTAGAGCAGACGTAATTCCTTGAAACTGTTTTAAAAGCTTTTTGGTATCTTTCGAAATCACACAACTTGCTATAATATCCTTTAGAAATTATGCTAAACATGATCTCTGTTTATAAATAAAGTAATAAGATCTGGGGGTGCAACTCAATGGCAGAGCACTTGCTAAGCATATATGAAGTCTTGGGTTTGATCATGAGTACTCCCAAAATATTTTTTTCTTTTTTTATTATTATTATTTATTCAATTGTGCGTGTGCGTGTGCGTGTGTGTGTGTGTGTGTGTAGAACCATGGACGAATTCGGGAACCACCATGGACCACCTCCACCTCCTCCTTGTTTACTCTACCCCGGGATTCACAGGCTCTGCTCTACCAGGACCAGAAATACAGGCCACCCCCACTTCACCCGGCGTCTATATGTGGGTCTAGGATCCCAACTCAGGACCTTCCGCCTGCAAGGCAGAGGCTTAACCCTTGAGCCACCTCTCCAGCCCCCCAAAATAATTTTTTTCAAGTGAAAGTTTCTATATGAAAAGTCACATCATGAGAAAGCAACAACAACTTTTTCTTCAGGCAGAACTCATAGGTTTTCTTTGTTTTTGTTTTTCCTGACTTATCTTTATACTCTTATGCCTCACACTAGAAAATGAACAGAAATTTTTAGAAACAGAAAAATTAACCCTAGGGTAAATATCTTATGGTTAGCCTACATTGGATTCTGCCATGTAAAAGGGACACTAAATAAATTCAAATCAAGTCTGGGATTCAGTTAATAGTAAGGCACCAATCTGGGTTTCTTAGGTGTGAAAATTCCCAGGGTTATGTGAGCTGTTGACAACGAATGAAACCAGGAACACAGGACTCTATACAATCTTAGAATTTTTGTACAAATTTAAAATTATTTAGAAAAATAAGACAAAGTTTATTAACAAAAATTAGGTAGTGATATAAGCCAAATTTGTTTCTACTTTTTCACATGCAAACAAATGGAATTTTAAATTTCCAGTTGAAGTGTGGTATAAATTCTTCTCTGAACAAATGAACACATACAAGGAAATGCCCATTACAGCTGACCTTCCATCAGTGATTTAATACCTAATAACCTTCAGTAGGAACTGTTCCTTCAATCTTCAAACTTTACTATTAAAAGACCAAATGATTTCAGGCATGGTACTCAGAAAATGGGGAACAGAAACCCTTTTGGGAGCTCATCTTCAATTTCAACATCCTTAACAGACCTGAAACCTATTAACTTTCACTGTGGCAGATGATTTTAAGGTCAGTGTAGTTAAGCTATAGTAAAAGTTATGTGTTCCGTTGATGGCAGGCTCTAGCCCCATCCTGTAAAGTAGAGAATATAAGACTTCTTTAAAAAAAAACCACAGCCTGAGCTTTGGGGTCATACAGCCCAGATCTATTCCAATCCTGGCTCTGATATTAACACATCAGAGTCATCATGTCATGTTCTAAGCTAGACAAATGGGGATAATATTTTGGTTTTCATGACATTTTCTTATGTAAAGTCATTGAGATGTACATCTAAAATTTGTAATTTAGTCACATGTCTATAATCCTAATAGTCAGGAAGACTGGTATTTACCTTATCTCAAAAAAAATGACACTTTACTATGTGTAATATCCTATCAATATAACAAAAAAAAAAAAGAAAAAGGGAGAATGGGTAGGAGAAAAAAAAATAGAGTTTTACCAAATTTGAATACTTATGAATTTAAATGCATCAAAAATTCTGACTTCAAATAGTCGTTTCTAGAATCATATTAATTACAGCTCAAACTGATGCACAAATGCATGCGTGCACACACAGAAAAACTAAAGTGCATTGATTTTTCTTTTAAAGAGCTTGTAATGTGACTATTGGGGAAAAGGAGTAGTGATGATTTCCAAAGTCACCCTTGGTCCTTTTTTAAAAAGGATCTTCTAATGAATAAAAACCTGTGAGGTTTTGGCAAAACTAAACAAAAAATGTAACAATACCTTTATCCTCAAGGTTACTGTGAGAATTAAATCTATAAAAAGATCTTAGTTCTTGGGAACTCAATAAACACTGAAAGTTAGCATCAAGCTTTCTACTTGAATATTTATGTGTTACACGAGCACTATGTACATCTGAATTAACTTCAGTTCTTTGTGAAACAGGGCTTGTTGTTTGTGATTATGCTCGCATAACTACTGTTTGGTCGGAGTTATCACTAATTGAACATGCATACTTGGAAAATCAACACCAGAACAATGACTTTTGAAAACACTCATACCAGACATACATGGTTTCATTAGATTAGTACTGTGTGTTCAAGTCACTCACAAGGCTGTTCTAGCCATGTGACTCACCAGCAGGGCACACAAGACACAGGCTGGAGATATCCGATGGATAATAAGCAGCGTACACTCCAGCCACGTGGCCACCCATGGAGGTGCCTATAAGGTGGAAGGGCTTTTTGTTCAGCTTAAGGCACTCTACAAACTAGGAAGGGAAATAAGAGGAATGGTTAGAGCTGAGTCATCGGCAATGACTGTGGACTTAACATGCAAATGAAAACAGTGATTGACAAGTGGGTCTGAAGCCCATTCATTATCGAGATGAGTCTGTGGCATGTTATATACTTTGTTTTACCTGACACAAATGACTGAGAAATCTCTTATAAATATGAAACTAACAAGGAAGGACTTCCCTAATAAGTCAGAAACTGTTCTATAAAGGCCTATAGAATCGATACTTTTGCTCTCTGGGCCAGCTAGTCTAGTTGCAACTACTCAACTCTGCTATGGTGCGACAAATGTCATCAGAGACAATGCTTAAGTGAATAAGCATGTCTGAGTTTCAAAAGAACCTAATTTACAAAAATAGATGACAGATCAATCACAGCCCATGGGCCATAGTTTGATGACTACTGCCCTAATTTAAAGCCTTTTCCCCATCCCACCCCTTGACATCCACATATCCAATCAACTACCCGCCCATTGTATTCATCATAGGGAAAATACTTAATGGCTGTTTATATTGTAATGAACTGAATGATAGTTACTGAGGACACAATGAAGAGTCCAAGACAAAGGTTCTCACCTCACTAAAATATACAGTTCAACAGCAGAAGCAGCAGACATGAAATACAAAATAGCCAATATAAACCTGAAACTTATGGACTATGTGATTACAAAAGGGCTTATGAGCACACACAACCTGAGAAGCTGTGGTTAGAATGTGATGTCCACCACGGGCTCTTATGGTTGAAGATCAGTTCCCAACTGGTGGTAGTGTTAAGAAGGCCGTGAAATCTTCAGAAGGTAGAGCTTGCTGTATATACATCCCTAGAGGTGGGCCTTGAGATTTTTTAGTCTGGTCCCAATTCCTGTTCTCTCTCTGCTTCCTGAATATATATTCATTGTGAGCCTGTCACTGTGCTTTCCCCTCCTTGGTGGACTCTATCTTTCTGGAACTGTAAGCCAAAATAAATCCTTTCTCCCCTAAATCTCTTTGGCAACAGAAGAGAAACTAAGACAGAAGTGCAATCAGAGAGGGAGAGCAAAAGATGGACACTGAAATGTAACAAAATGCAAAGAACACAGTCCTAAGCAGGCAAATGGACTATTGTTACTGTGTAGCTGGGAAAATTGGTCTCCAGAGAGAGATACAGAATTTTAAATTCCCTTTCAAAGAGCCAAGAAAGTGCCAAAATTACATTTCTTCAAAGACAAAAGCTTTAGAGGGATAGAGTTCTCCAAAGCTGACCATGGAGATCCTTGAGCTGCCGTTTTGTTTGCAGTTGCTGGGAGACAGAATGCATTAGAGACTGGCTACAAGTCAGTGTGTAACTCTTGCCTGTGCTTAGACATATGATGATAAGCAAGACTCGGTATGGGTGGTTCTGCTAGAACTTCCTGCTTACCTGATGTATCCTCTTGACTTGCCCATCTATGGATAAGTCATCCAGGGAGGAGCGAGTGGTCCCTTCGTGTCCTGGCATGTCCACGCAGACTATGTGCAGATTCTTTGGAAGGAACTGAGGACATAGACCAAGAGAGTTAGTTGTGATAGTATGTGGCATTCAGTGATGCCTGCCTACCTTTCTGGGGAGATGGTCCCCACCTGTCAAATGACTCAGACAACTACCCCTGAGACTTGCACTTTACCAAATGTATTGCCCAATGAATGGAAATAAACATCACCAACAGCCCCTTAAGGAACAGAGGTTCCCTGAGACCAGGGCACAAGATAGAAAGGGGCTCAGAAGACAACTAGAAAAGGGACACAAAACCCAAATGAAGATTTATGTCTTCTACGTTCTTGATATTTCTTGGTCAATACTACTTCCTTTCCTTTCCTTCCTATTCCACAGCTCCTTCAGCCATACAGTTGCTCCTTGAAACTCGAAGGGACGGGTCAGTTCTCCTAGAGCCCTGGCCAACTATAGAGCCAGTAGAAACAAAGTTTTCTTTTTAAAATCATGATAGTAGTTTCAATTCTCCCACCCCTTCATTAGGGTCTAATTTTTGAGATGATTATTCTTCCAACCTTCCCCCTATTTTAAGATATACCACTTTAAAACAGGAACTGAGAAACATCAGTCATTAAAGATGTTTATCTCAAGTGGAGACAAGAAGGGAGGGATTCCTGAAGGTCTGAGGATGACTAACCTCACAGTGGCATTGGGGAAAAGAACTCAAGTAAGACAAGGACATGTGAATCTTTTCCTCCTAATGTAAAGGACACGTGATTTCTCTGGTAGAAGGAGGAAGCCTGGGATGCAGCCTTCAAGATTCCCCCAGTCTCTCATCCTTCACCTGCTGGACACTCTTTCCAAGCACTACACCAGAAAACTAGTGACTTGGGAAGCTGTTCGGAAAAGCTTCCGGATCTCTAAGTGGTTAAGGAAAAGAAAAAGAAACAGTAGAGGTAAAGGGAACAAGGGGAGGAAAAGAGAAATGAAAGAAAGAACAAATGCTTCCGGAAAAGCTCATTCTCAACCACCATGGCCGTTCGGAGGTGGACCTGGTTGGAAACCTCCCCTAAGAACATTCCCAAAGAGAAGAGATGCCTGAGGCACAAGTTTTATAAATACTCCTCAACTAGATCATTTTTGCCAGAGGAAGGAATCTGAGTCATGTATTGCTAATTGACAGGTGAACTCGAACTGTGATCCTAGTATAACTCCTCTAAGGAAGCAGAGTTCAGAGCTGTACCTTGACCACACTGAGCCACATATCCTTGTGTGCAGAAAACCCATGCAGCATGAGGATGGATGGCTTGTGCCCCGGCCTGCCCCGGAAGGAGTAACAGAACTGATAGTCTTCATGGCGCACATAGCGGACTTGCATGCCCAGCGTCCTCCGCCAGTACCTAGAGGGCAAGAGCGAAACATATGCAGCATGCTCAAGGTTAGTGGTGTCAGGAGCACAGTTCCTTCCCAGGGATATGACTTAGAAATGAGATGAACACTGCTCCCAGTTCTAGTCCTTTGAGAGTCCCCTAGGACTTCACTCTCAAGGAGCACTAAGAACAGTTTATTTTTCATAAGTCTGTCATACATAGGGTTGGGGATATGGCTCAGGGTTTTTAAAGTCTTTGCCTCACAAGCAAAAGGACCTGAGTTTAGATACCCAGATCCCATGTAAAAATGCCAGGAAGATATGGCAGTAACCTGTAGCTCTGGACGTGGAAGGTGGAGCCTGGGAAACCCTACAGCAAAGCAATAAGGAGGTAGAGCAATCCAGGGTGATTCTTGATGTCATCCTTGGATCTCCACAAGCACACACACTCAGGTGCCCTCTTGTACACATGCATGCTGCACACACACACACTCTCACTCACACACATACAGGCACACTGACATATACACACACACACAAACACACACACAAACTATGTCACACATCTATCTGGAAAGAAGAGGATAAGAAAGCAGGAAACAATGACAGAGATGGATGGATGACAAGAGTAACGAGAGGGATGAATAGAATCAATGTACTTTATATACATGCATAAAAATGTCTTAATGAAATTCATATTTTGTATAATATATGTAACAAAGAAAAGAAAAAAATTAAAATAAAAAAGGCAGCATCTGAATTTAAAAAAGAATGCAGCACCTTAATTTTTAAAAAAAGTATGTTGTACACTGTAACCTATGGTTTGAGAACCATGTGCACAGGACTCTGGCTTCATTCTGCACAACACACGGAGGTTGGCTGAAGGCTCAGCTTCTGCTGGTTATATAAGACTTGGCAGGGCTACAGTTTGGCCTCAAATCCATTTCAATATAAAATTACCATCAAAACGAATTGAGCTCTCTTGGCATGAAGAATTTCTCCAAAGATGAAAGATAATTAATTCACTCAGAGATTCGCTTTGTGATATATTTTACACTAAAGCAGCAGCCAAGTCTGACAAAAGCAAAGAACTTAAGATGGTCTTAATCCTTTGTGCAAAATAAAGCGAGAGGGAGACTGGACTATATATTCACACTTGTGTCTGTACGCAGAAAGTGTGGGTGTACGCAGAAAGTGTAGGTGCACATACAAAGTACCATTCACCACTGAAGATATAGAATGGCAGTATGGAGTGAGGTGAGAAGTAGGGAACAGAGGAGGGAGGAGACTCAGAAATGTATTGCAACTCAAAACATTAAAAAGACAACACAGTTTCAACTCTACATGATCTTGAATTTGAACCTCAATCTCCTTATTAATAATGGAGGCAAGGGGGGGGATAATGTTGTGTTCCATGAAAACTATGGCAAAGAATAAATGAAAAAAGTCATATGTTCCAGATCCAGCACATAGTAGTATTTGATAAATAGTAGTTATTAAAATTATTAAAAAATCCTCTCCTTCCAAATATACTATTTCCAAAAATTCGAGGGAAAACTAGAGGGAATATTTGCAAATATGATAGCCACAGATTAGTATGATTCCTCTCTCCTTCTTTGGTATGATTTCTTCTTCCTTCCTTTGTCTTTCCTGGCAATGCTAGAGGCAAATTCAGGGATACACGCATGCTAAGTAAAGGCTGCCACTGAACTACACTTCCAGCCCAGAATTGATACTCTTAATGTATAACCAACTTACAACCTGTTTAGTTTTACTACTAAAAACTTTATTTAGCACTGGGCAAAGTAGGTAAAAGATAACTCAAAATAGAAATGATAATTAATAATGAACAAACATAGGAAACGCATTGAAGCTCCAACGATATAAACATGCAACAAGATAGATTCTTTTATGTTACTGAAATCTTAAGTCGCTTGCTGGCCTCTCTATAAAAACCCAGGAAACAGGAATTGGTAAAAAGGAAATGAATTTTTTTAGTTTTGGCTGGAACTGAGGAGAGAAAATTCTTCCATGTAACCAGTAGCAATGTTACAATTTATGAAAAAGATAGCTGGGAAATTTGCATATGTAGATTCGTTTTGAGATGGTTGTCACAACTTTCCTAGCTCCTCCTCTGGCACCAGGATCTAGCTATTTTCACTCCTGGAATGGAATTTCCTAAACAAATTCTAATTCTTTTAGGCTTCTGTTACAGGTAGACTTCAAAATTTTAAAAAGTGAGATTAAAAAAAACTTATAATGATAATTTTCCAAGTAATACCATGGCATCAGTCACTGGGAATCTTTAAATTCTGTGAAGCAAATATACTTCCAAGAAAAATTCATCCTAGGGAAATAAGCAGAAATCCTGAAGGAAGGGGCTGGAGAGGTGGCTCAGGGGTTAAGCCTCTGCCTTGCAGGCGGAAGGTCCTGAGTTCAGATCCTAGACCCCATATAGAGAGGCCGGACTGAAGCTGGGGCAGCCTGAGTTTCTGGTCCTGGTAAGGCAGAGCCTGTGAATCCAGGGGCAGAGTAAAAAAGGAGGAGGTCGAGGCGTCCATAGTGGTTCCCGAATTCACCTGTGGTTCTACACACACACACACACACACACAACACACACACACACACACACACACACACACACACACACTCACACATGCACAACTGAATAAATAAAATTTAAAAAAAAGAAATCCTGAGGGAAAAAATAATTTAAAATTTTTAATTTATTGTGTATATACAGTTTGTGTATGATGTATTAGTGTGGATATGTATATCATGGTGCAGGTATGGATGTCAGAGGGCAACTTTGTGGCATTAATTCCCTTCATCTCCCAGCAATACACTGAGGATGTGCTAATGGCATTTTTTGCCAACACTTGGAATTGCTAGTCAACTTTTTCTAAAATTTTTTTTTATTATTTATTCAACTGTGCGCATGTGCATATGTATGTGCGGCGCACGCGCACGTGTGTGTGTGTGTGTGTGTGCGTGTGTGTGTGTGTAGAACCACGGACGAATTCGCGAACCTCCATGGACGCCTCCACCTCCTCCTGCCCCGGGATTCACAGTCTCCGCCCTACCAGGACCAGAAGCGCAGGCCGCCCCCGCTTCCCCCCGGCGTCTATACGTGGGCTCTGGGATCCGAACTCAGGACCTTCCGCCTGCAAGGTGGAGGCTTAACCCCTGAGCCACCTCTCCAGCCCGCTAGTCAACTTTTATTTTAACTTTTCCAGTGCGCATGTCATAGTACCTTATTGTAGTCTGCTTTGAGTTCAGATTGGTATTGAACTCCTGAGGTCAAGCATTCTCTCTCTCGTTCAGCTTCCAAGTGCTGAGATATATTATGGTATTGAGCTTCCTCTATGGCCAATGAAATTGAACACCATTTCATTTCACATGTTAATTGGCTATTAGATAAAATCTCCACAAAGCGTCTGAGTTTATGGAATAGCGGCTCCCTAAACCCCGAGACCTGAGTTTTAATCCTTGGAAGGCCACATGGTGAAAGAAGAGAATTGACTTCTACAAGTTGTCCTCTGACTTCTACCATGATGTGCATAAATATGTGGTGAAATATTTTTAAAAGACCATGTATGGTGCAATAAAAGAATAATAATAATAACAAAAAGAGCTACGGTCACATCATGGTTTGAATGTTTCCCCATAAGCTCATGTATTTATAGCCTTAGCTGATGTTAATGCTTGGGAAGTTCATGGCACCTTTGGAAGGTGGAGTCTTCCTGGAGGAAGGCATGCTGAAGGGGGTGGCCTTGAGGTTGGTTAGTCCTGTTTCTGCTAGTAGTCTGCTCTAGCAGTCCTCAGCTTGCTTGCTTAGTCATCTCCATGATGGATGTGACTTAAGTGGTCTGCAGCTTCTGCCACCTGCCATGCCTTTCCCACCGTAATGGACTGCATCTCCCCTTTGGAACGACAGGCCAAACAGAGCTCCCCCTTCCTTCCTTAAGCTGGTTGTATGAGTGTTGTCTCACAGCGACTGAAAGAGTAACTGTGAAAGATGATTAGATCAGGCACACAGGGATAGTCTCTCTGGATGATGGTTACTCTCAGTAGTCAGTTTGCTCACACATGTATGAGTTCTAGTGTTGCCTGGACAACTCTAGACTCCATTCCTCTAGGCATTACTGTAAAGATCATCTTGATTGAGGAAGGAAGATCCGCCCATCATGCGTGGCACCATTACACACACACACACACACACACACACACACGCGCGCACACGCGCGCGCACACACACACACACACACACACACACACACACACGCACGCTTATCATTCTCTAGTTGGGGTTGGACTTCATAAATGGAGAGAGGAAACTCAGCAGAAGCATAGCATTCTTCTCTGTTTCTAGACTGCGGTGCAATGTGACCAACTGCTTTAAGCTCCTGCTGCCTTGACTTTCTTCCCATAATGTGTCATATCCCTTAACTGTGAGTCCTTAAATTTGCTTTTGTCAGGAAATTTTATTACAACAACGAGAAAAGAAATTAAGACACTTTGCCTTAAGGGAAGCTGTATACAAACCCATCATAACTGTAATATAACATACTCATGAGAAGAAAATGCTGTAACTGTCAGAGTTGCAGATCTTTGAGATGCATGAGCAAGGGGCATGTGTGAGGAGCCAATTTAATGGCTGCTTATTGAAGTACTTAAGGTTAAACCTTTTGGATGGATCTCTCATTACCCTGATGCACTCTCTATATGCACATCTATTACTGTGTCCTCCTGGTCCACTCATCTATTTGTTCCCTGTGCCAATTTCCCACTGACTTGATTTTTATAACTTCAGGTTTTTGGGGGGGAGGGGAGGGAGGGCAATGCGAACACCCCATGGAGCCCAGGTCTGAGGTCGAGGACAACTTTTGCAAGTCATTTCTCTCCTTCCACCAAGTGGGCTTCCAGGGATCAAAGTCAGGTTGCCAAGTTTTCGAGCAGGCACCTCATCTGCTAAGCTGTCTCACCAGGCCTCACACACGGTCAGTTGACAGGTGGTTTTACAAATCACCTAACTTTGTTCTTCAAAACTGGTTTGCCCAGTTGGTCCTTTTCCTTGTTAAGAATCTGTTTATTACATGAAGGAAGGAAGAAGACTAGCTGGGAAGGGGAAGGCAGAGAGAAGGGAAAGGGGAGGACAAGACAGAATAATGGGGTGTGAGTATGAAAAAGTACTTACACACATGTATGAAAAGGTTATAATGCTAAGAAAGTTTACAATTCTAGATTAAAGAGCTTAATTTTAATTAACTTTGAAGCCCATGGAGAATGTCCAGCTCAAATGTTTGTTTCATTGTCTTATCTGTAAACTGAGGTCGATACTATTTCTCTGCTAACTTGAAAGACTGCATAAAATGCCAAATAAAATCTTTGTAAAATAAAGAAAAAATATCTGCTTGTTAAAGTCCATCATGAAAACTTATTGGTATTTCAAATAGGTATACATTTAACCAGGGATCATAGTAGGGAAATCTACAATAAGAAGTCTTTCAGCTCACAAATATGGAACGTTCCTCCATTAATTTACTTACAGCTGTTTCTCCCATAAATACCTTTTATTATTTTTAAAACTTTTTATTTATTTTGTACACATGAATCTGTGTGTGTGTGTGTGTGTGTGTGTGTGTGTGTGAAGTCACTATGTATTCCTGTGGAGGACCTAGGGACCAGGGAATCATCCTGGATTGCTTCTGCCTCCTTTTGCTTCACTCTGGGATTTCACAGAGTCTGGCCACCACGCAGAGGCAGAGTCTTAACCCCTGAGCCATCTCTCCAGTCTGCTTTCTAGTTGTCTATGTAGAGCTTCTTTATATTGTTCTTTAGATTTGTTCCTGCGTACTTGGTAGTTTTTGTCATGAGAGTAAATGGAATCTTTTAATTTTTTTTCATGTTCAACTGTTTATTTCTGGTATCTGAAAATACTACTAATGATCTTGTATACAACAACCTAGTCAAATTCATTTTATGTGTGCATGTGTATATATGTGTTTATGTACACCTGTGTATATATGCAGGTGCATGTGCACATATGTATGTGGAAGTCAGTGGTTAAAGTCAACTGTTTTCCTCAATTTCTCTCCACCTTATTTTTTGAGACAAAGTCCACTGAACCTGGAGGTCACCAATTTGGCTATATTAGATGGCCAGAGAACCCCAGGGTTCCTCCCATCTCCATCACCCCCCCCCACACACACACCAGTGTAAACCCCAGGACAGGAGTGTACAACCAGACTCAGCTTTTTACGTGGGGATCTGAACAAAAATCCTCATGCTTTTTTTTTTTTTTTTGCATTTGGACCTGAACTTAGATTCTCATGCTTGTGCAGCAAGCACTTAATCAGTTGAGCCACCTCCCTAAGCCCCCACATTCACTTATTAGTCCTAGTTATCTCTGGATTCTTTCTGACTTCCTATGTACACAATCCTGTCACTTGCAAACAAGTCTTCATTGTTAATTTGTATCCTATTTTAACTCATATTTATATAAGCAAATTATTTTCTACAATTTCTTATCATACTTTTACTAGCAACTTTCTTTAGGAAAACAAAAAACAAACACAACCCCACTTAAAACCTTCGTCATGTGAACAGTCTTGTTATTTTCATCCCACGGTGGAAATCCCCCAGACGGTGAAGACTGCCAGCCAGAGAGGCCTCAGCATCCCATTTGTGCCTTTCTGATGGGTCACGGGGAGGCATTTGGCACCTTCAGCAGGAGTCACTGTGATCTATGTCACTGCCCAGATGAGCTGGCCACGGTCCAGGGACACTCAGACCCAGAGAGCTGGCGTGAAGGCTGGCAATGGTCTCCTGGGGAGAGACACCTGCGCCTGACCCTCGAGGGGCTGGGCAGGTGCCTGAGGGCATCAGGATGCAAGAGGATCTCGCCACGCCCTTATGCTCACAACTGGCAGGGCAGTGGGGACAGGGGAGAGCAGCATGGCCTCTCCTGCTGTTCCTGCTTGTGTGGCAATCTTGAAAAGCACCCCGAGTTCCCAACCAGGTTCAGGAGGTGACACCAGTGATGGGCACCCGACCAAACGAAGGGCCTTCAGAGTGGCTTTGATAAAGGGATGTAGGTGACTCAGGGGAAAGCTCTTCGTCCTACAACAAATGCTGTGTAAATGTCACTTGCAGGGAGGTGATGTGGGGGAAGCAGGCTGTACTTTTCAGTGCGGCAGAGGAAGCCCCTCACAGGACTCCTGACAGCTCTCTGCGACAGCACCACAGAGCTATGGCTCCAATCACAAGCCCCCATGTCACCGAGCCATCTGGCATGAGCTGAAAAGTTTTCCAGGAAATGAAAATTTCTCCTCAACCAGCTGCGTTTTCTTTTTAGCCCATGTGTTTTAGCTCACGTTTAGCTGAGCCACTGCTCAGCCCTGAGTCACGGGCAGACCCGAAGATCGCATGTGTCATAAGGGACTAAATGTTCTGTTCTCCGGGGTCTCCTTGGCTTTCGGTGGTCTTATTTGCTAATGGAAGTGAATTATCTGCTATCTAGCATTATTCACGAGGGTCAAAAGATGGAATCAACTCAAAGTATTCATCAACTGCCTAATGAATCAACACAACGTGGTATAATCATACTGTCTTCGTCTGGTGTCTACTGCTACAACACAAAAACCTAAGGCTGGGTAATTTATAAAGGAAGCAGGTTTATCTGACTTAATGGCTTCAGAGGCTGGGAAGTGTGAGACCATGGTGTCAGCCTCTGTTTGGCTTCTGGGGAGGGCTCCAATTCATACAGGCATGTGGCGGGGGACACATGAGGAGCCACCATGTCTTACACAACCAGCTCTCAAGCAGCTCCAATCCCTAGAACACATACTCAAGTCTCTCTTCAGGAGCTGATGCTCTCAAAGGTCCTTCCAACACCATTATTTTGGGAAAGAAATCTCAACAGCAATTTAATACAAATCCTACTCAAACCCTAGCACATATTACTCAGCCACAACAGGGAAAAAAGTTTATCAAAAAAAAAAAAATGTGGGGCTGGAGAGGTGGCTCAGGGGTTAAGCCTCTGCCTTGCAGGTCCTGAGTTGGGATCCTAGACCCCACGTATAGACGCTGGGCAGAAGCGGGGGCAGCCTGTGTTTCTGGTCAGAGCCTGTGAATCCCGGGGCAGAGTAAACAAGGAGGGGTGGAGGCGTCTATGGTGGTTCCCGAATTCGCCCATGGTTCTACACACACACACACACACACACACAATTGAAAAAAAATGCTTGGTATGGTAGGACATGCCTGTAATCCTAGCACTTGGACCACTGAGGCAGAGGATGATGATGAGTTCACTTAATGTGCTCTTTGGAGAGATGGAAACGTTCTATAATCATGTAGTAGTCATGACTTACAACACTATGAATACAGTAAGACCACTGAACTGTATACTTTTTTTTAATTATTATTTATTCAATTGTGCGTGTGTGCGTATGTATGTGCGCGCATGTGTTTATGTGTGTGTGTAGAACCACGGGCAAATCGGGAACCATCATGGACGCCTCCACCTCCTCCTTGTTTACTCTGCCCCGGGATTCACAGGCTCCGCCCTACCAGGACCAGAAGCACAGGCTGCCCCCGCTTCCGCCTGGCGTCTATACGTGGGATCTGGGATCCGAACTCAGGACCTTCTGTGTGCAAGGCAGAGGCTTAACCCCTGAGCCACCTCTCCAGCCCCTGAACTGTATACTTTAATGTTGCCAACTTTATTTTATATACATTTGAACTCAGTGAAAAGTGAAATATTTCTTCCCTTCCTTGGGGAAGACAATTGTCAAACGACTTTGACACCTTGTGCTCTTCTAGAGAATCCAGGAGACATGAGGTAGACCAGGAACATTGAGGTTCAGCGTGCAGCCACACCCAAGGCTAGGCCCACACCAGAGATCTGCATGCTCCAGCTTAGATTTGATTTGTTTTGTTTAGCAACAATGCATTTGGGTATGGAGGCCCATGGACTTTGGCAAAGCCACAAGGAAGAAACAGCTCTGGCTTCCCGTTTTCTAGGGCCACCCAGGAGTCTTGGCCCTAGCTCCCAGAACTCTTACTACCATGCCACACAAGGACAGTGGCCTAAAACCAGCCAGAGGCAGATTTATAATGGAGGAGTGGGACCTCTGAAGGGCTGACGCTTCAACCACCCCGGAAAGCTGGGATGGCAGCAAAAGATGAAAAATTGCTTTCGCTCAATTAGCCGCTTTTCAAGGCTCAGAGCCCGAGCAGCAGGCGGAAAATTCCACACGCGAGTGAAACAAAAGGGAGCCAGAAAGGAGGGCAGAGAAAGGGCACATCAGCCTCCTGCGGCCTTCTCCTGTGTGCAGAACTTCCCTGTAACTGCCAAAGGCCCAGATAAGTCTCCCCAGGCTTATCTACAGGCATAGGGAAGAATCTGGTCTTTGTCAGTATTTATTTCATTGCGAGGATGGGATGGGAAGGGTGACTTTATTTGGTAAATGGACAGTGACATTAAAAAAAAAAAAGAAAGAGGCACATCGCAATAAAGCTGCTTCTCTTTCAAGTGCTAACCTTTTAAAAGCTGGGGATACAGGTCAGTGCTAAAGCACAAGCCAGGCAGGCACAGGCCTGAATATCGTCAGAAAAGAGAAAACCAAGTGCTACCCTTCTGAGAGGCTTTAATTTCACATCTCCTTCACTTGGTAACAAGGAGGAAAACGATACACAGTCTTTGGTAGGCAATGGTATCTAGGCTAGAATTTAGTTAAGATTATGAAATTTGTATTTATTTTTATTTTTCACATTAATTTACTATTTTTGGCAAGTGTTTAATTTTAAAGTATTGATATTTATGTCACTTTAAAAATGTATTATTTTATTGAAGAGAGAGAGGGAAGGTGTGGGAGAAAGAGAACACAGACATGAGTGGGCCATGATGCATGTGTGGAGTTCAGAGGACATCTTTTGGGAGTCAGTTCTCTTCCACCATGTGGGAAGGAGAATCAAACTCTGGGAATCAAACTCAGGTGGCCAGGTTTGCACGCAGGTGCCTTTACCACTCAGCCATCTCGTGAACCCATATGTTAAGTTTCTAAATAGCTAGATTTAAAAGCCAAGGATGGTAGCTCATGCCTATAATCTCAATACTTGGGAAACAGAAGCAGGAAAATCTGGAGCGCAACTCAGTCCTTGACTATGTAAAGAACACGAGGGCAGCCTGAGCTCCATGAGGCCCTGGCTCAAATCACCACCGCCACCACCAAAACCCTGACTTAAGTTTTTTAGAAAGTGACTTACCTAAGTGCAAATGTGCGGATGGTATGTAGACAGGATGAGAATAAAGGTGGTACAAGAATGATACATATTTGGGGAACTTTCTGTCACTTACTAATTAGCGGTTCTGGAACAGGATTGGGTGTGGCGGTGCACACCTGTAATTTCAGCATTCGGGAGGTGGAGGCAGGAGGATCAGGAGTCATCCTCATAGCAAATTTGAGGTCAGCCTGAACTATATGAGACCCTGTCTCAAAACAACTCAAACCAAAACAATAAAAATGAAGACAGCCTGAGATTTAACAGCATTCTATGCTTTTCGTGTTTCCTATACCATGCACACCCCTCTCAGTAATGCTGCCATTTCTAGTTCATTTCTCAGTGACATCACTGCACCCAGTGCTTTCAAAGCACCAAGGAAGCCTTGCTTGTAGACAGCTGGCTGCTCTGGGAGGCTGGCGGCCTTGAGGCAAACATGTTGCCAGAAACTTAAAATGATTATATGTTAGAAGCAGCTGCCAGGTCTTTGAGAATGCTTCTGGCATTGAAAAGAGGTTGCATGAGGCTGGAGAGATGACTCGGGAATTAGGTCTTTGCAAAAGGACCTGAGTTCAGATCCCAGATCCCATATAAAAACACCAGATGGAAATGGCAGTGAACTGCACTTTTGGATCTAAAAGACAGGGCCTGAGAGATTCCAGAGTGAAGCAAAAAGAAAGTAGAGGCAATTTAGGCAGATTCTTGAAGTTACCCTTTGGCCTCCATAGGCACACGATATTCTCTCTCTCTCTCTCTTTCACACACACACACACACACACACACACACACACGTCCTTCAGCTTTTTATATGTTTGAAACACTTCATGAAAAGATGGCTGGCAACAAGAACCTCCAACACACAACCACTTACCAATAGTAGATTCTTATTAGTGCTGAAGGCCACAGGAGAAAGGAGGCGACAAATGCCAGGATGGGGATGGCCAGCGTCCCACCCGCGATCACAAACATGTTGACCACGTCAAGATCCATCTTGTTCTTCCAAAGCTGGCTGTCACCTACCTGTAGGGGCTTGAAGAGCATGACGGTATTAAAACTGTGTGTCAGGAAAAAGCGGCAAGATTCACAAGGGGAAAGAAAAGTGAAAGACCCAGAATGAGGAAGAAGGCACAGCAAGCAAGTGTTTAAAAAAACTAAAGACGTGACAACTAAATGTAATGAAACGGCCTCAGAGGTTCTTGGGCTTGAAAAATGAAACTACAGGGCTCACTGTTGGGGTGACGGAGAAAGCTGAGTAAGAACTGGGTTATCAGATGGCAGTCTGGATCAGTGCCGCCATCCTTTTTAATTTATTTTTCTTTTTACATTCTCATATGTATGTGTGTATGGAATGTGTGTGTGTAGGCTTGTATGCATGTTCACATGTGTGTGGGCATGTATATGTGCACACGTGTAGGCTGATACTGAGAATCATCCTCCACCTTATTCTTTTGAGACGGGGTCTCTAACAGACCCCAGAGCTTGCAGACAGAGCTAGCCTCTGTGTTTCCAAGGTTGGAATTACAGGCAAGCTGCCACACCCACCAGGCGTTTTACTTGGGATGTGGGCATCTCGATCCCACGTCTTCTGTTTGTGTGATAGATCAGTGCTTTAGCCACTGAGCCATCTCCCCAGCCCCAGCAGCACTATAATTATTGAATGTAATGAAACTGTGATGATGTATTATACAAAAGAATGCCTTTACTGCAGGTGCTATCCTCTGAAGATTTAAGGATATACAGCATTATCGGCCACTCGCTTTTAAAAGTTCAGGAGAGGAACTGTAATGCATGTAAGACATTAAGTATTAGGAAATTCAGGTGAAGGTTTTATACTGCTATTCCTTCAACTTTTCTATAGATTTATAACATTTTATTTTATTTGTTCATTTATTTATTTATTTGCTTAGTTATGCAGGCTCAATAGATACCCCCCTTCTTCCCCTTCCCTTCCCTTCCCTCTCTATTGTCCCCCCATCCTACTCTCCTCCCCATCCCTCTACCTTCCCTCAACATTTTATTTTTGAAACAGTTCTCACTATGAAGCTGAGGCTTGCCCTGAACTCATGTTTCACCTGCCTCAACCTCTTGAGTGCTGGAATTACAGGCAAGCATCTTATGAAAACAAAACGAGATAGTGTCTTCCCCATTTTTCAGATAAGAAAACTGAGGCATACAGAGGGACATCTCGGTCTCTGTGGCATTCAGCCCCCTCTCAGTTGCTTAGTTACTGTAAACAATTATCTCAGCATGCTTCAATCACTGGCCTGTTTCTCTTCTACAAGCAGAGCTCCTGAGGGTGGAACAAGTCGCTTATGTTCTTTCTCACTGCCTAGAATAGCACAAAGCACACGCAAAGTACAAACAAAAAGTGAAGTTACAGAATGGGCTCAAACCCATTTAATTTGTTTCAGGGAAGGAAAACCATTGCCAGAAATGCTACAAGAGCCCTAACAATAAATTTCCCCTGAAATTTAAGTAATTACAGAAGTCCCTGCAGGAATCACCTATTAAACACTAGCTACAAAGGGTGCGGCTTAGTGCTGAACATTGACTGGCCTAGCACACACACAGGCGACTGGGTTCCATTTCAGCACTTGAAGAAAAAGTAAAAAGAATTGCTCGGCACAATTTGCACTGCTCAAAACCAGGATTTGTAAAAATCTGAAGGCTGTGGGTCTCACAGATGACTATTAAAACTGCCAGCTTCATGAAAATTCTTCCACAACAAGAAAGTCCCTAAAAAGTGCTAAGAGCCATTGTGGATTCTGATTCTTGAGTTGGGAGAAAGCTAATTACCCAATGTTCCTTTGGAACTTCATATGTTCAGGGCTATATACATCATGGGTCTAACATTGAAGACGACAGACAAGCACTGAATGTAACCAAGAAAAAGCCTCCCTGCCTTGTCTGTGCCTACAGAGGATGTCACCCTTTCGAGGAAAGTTCTACTGCAATCCATCTTCTATCCAGCAGCAGAAGGAAGTCTTTTAGCAAGGTCTGGACTCACTCCAATGAACCTGCGCACTTGCCTTGACAAGGTCAAATGAAGCCAGTCCTTCGCTGAAGAAACCAAAATGCTTTGACTGCAATGTTTTCTATACAGTTAAAGAGCAGTATCCTTTACCTTCAAAGGACTTGACCCAGCTTTCTTTAGAAGACAGCTCCCCTGCCCTGCTGGTGCTTATTAACAGAACATTCTGTCGGCCTGGGGGTGGGGGCTGCAGGCAGAAAACCCAAAACCTTAAGAACAAGGAAATCCCAGTTGGCTAAATCTCAGAAAACAACTAAAGACATAACACAGAGGTTCCTGGACAGTGGGCTCCATGCAAGTGATACTGTGCACGGTGACTTGATGGAGTGGGAGAATGCTGTTGTGTTTCAGCAGGCACCTGGCGAAGTGACGCGAAGAGGTATTGGGCCGGGGAGATAGTTCAGTCTGTAGAGGGCTTGAGGATCTGAGTTTGATCCCCAGCATCCTTGTAAAAACACACAAAAAAGTCAGGTGTAGGGTTGTGGATGAAGTGCTTGCCATGCAAGCAACAGCACTGCAATTTGGCTCTCCAGAACCCACGGAAGTGCTGGGTAGCATGGCAGTCTGGCTTCAATTTCAGTATTTGGAAAGTGGAGACAGAGAATCCCAGAGCAAGCTGGTTAGGCAGACCAGCTGATACTGGTAAACTCTAGATCAGTGAGAGACCCTGTTTCAATAATGAAAACACGCATATATACCACACACATACAAACCCATACAAACACAGATAAAGTCAGGCGTACCAGTGCATATCTATAATCCCACCCAGGAGACAGAGACAAAAAGATTCCTGGGGCTCACAGTCTACCCAGTCTACGCTAATTAGCAAGACCCAGATTCCAGTGAGAGACCCTAGAAAGAAGGGAGGTAGGAGGGGAGATGGACATCTCCTAAGGAAGACACTTGAGGTTGACCTCTGTGCTATGAAGACGTACGCACATATGTGCCCCTGAGCACATGCACATGCATACACAAAAACCCACACAGACACCCACACACTCTGAGAGTCCAATTAAAAAAACCACAAGGGACGAGAATATTGCTCAGTGGTACAGCTTGTCATGCATGTAGAAGGCCTTGGGTTTAGTCTCCCAGCCCTGAAAAAAAAAACAAAGAAAAATGCTAAAAAGGTGATTCACGGATCAGGAGAGAATCAAGATGTGGTATGTGACAGGCTGCACAGAGATGCAGATTCATGGAATCTCTGGGACTCTGGACTTGGGAGATTCCAGAGATTTTTTTTTTTTTGATCTGCCTCTTCTACACATTCCACATACCAGCTGCGAGACCTTGTTCTTCTCAGGTGTTCTTCCTAAAGTGGTGACTTAACATTTTGGAAATTATGCCAGGCAATCAAAGAACAGGATCCAGCTTGCCTTCCACAACGTTCATCTCCTGGTGTATTTTCCCAGGAGCTAGAACAGTATCTGATGAAAACATGGTACTTGATAACGATCATTGCTGACTTACTGTTTATGTATCTATTGAGTAAGGTGAGGTTCCCGGGGCCCTGCCACACAGGGTAACATAAAGAAAGGAGCAGGTTGTCTGCCCTAACATACTTCATACTCCCTTTTATTTTGTATGACTTTCAACTGTAATCAATTAATAATTTATTCTCTATATAAAACCAGCAAAAGTAACAACAAAAGAGGAGGAGGAGGGGGCAAAAAGAAGCAGAGGAGGAGAAGGTAGGAAAAGAGAAGAGAGAGAAGGGAGGGGAGGGGAGGAAAGAAGGGGAGGAGAGGAAGGCAGGGGAAGAGAAGGAGGGGAAGAGAAGGGAGAAGAGGGGAGGGGAGGAGGGGAGACGAACGCAAGAAGAAGAGTAATGGAAAGAGGATATGTCAGTGGATCCAGATAAGCCCTGCATGAGGGGAAGGAAGCTTAATATTCAGGTATGACATTTCACAATTCTCTCTCATGATGCCAAGTGATTTAAAAAGCTGAAGATCTGAAGCTCTCAAGGGGCCAGTACATAAATCTTCAGGGTATAAAGCAAAGCACAAAGATAAACTAAAGTAAACACCTACATTGACTCTTGACTTCCAGGCATAGCCGACCTGCAGCATGCATGCCAGGATAAGCTATAGTGATGAATGTGGCCCAACCTATTTGTAGGTAACAGAATCCTATCACAATGTCAAAAGGAAAGACAGCTTGGTATACAACTGTTATCAATTTTGACAAAATTAACTCCTGGTGCAAAATCATGATGACTATCCTAGCAAAATAATAGCTGTGACAGTCACCAGCACAGCCAAAGACTTAAGAACAACAGCATCCACTCGTCAATAATCCCGGGCCTGGCCTCACGCAGTGATTCATATTCACCCTTCCCATTTTATATCTCATAACACTGTGGCATGACCTGAACTCCAACCCAACTCTGCAGTTATTTCTCGCACACTTCATGCTGCCCTTGTCTCACCAATGCTTTGCATGCACACAGCTCAGAGTTCGGCATCTCCAGACACTCTCTGCACATCTTTAGAATGGTTTTAACAGCAAGTTAATATTAACAATCTGCTTTGTCCCTATTCCTGATGGTGTGTCTCTAGAACTGCTTGTATCTTTTCTTTATACAATATAAAAGTCTCTCCATAAGGTTTACCATTAGAAAAACCAAGTTTTTAGCTAGATTAGGTAGTGCAGGCCTATAATCCCAGCTACCTGGGAGGCTGAGGTAAGAGGATCACTACTTCAAGGCTTTTCTGAACTATGCAGCAAGACCCTGTTTCAATATGTATACAGGACTTGAGTTTGGATCCCAGATCCCACGTTTAAAAAAATGCCCAGGAGGAAATGGGGGCAGCCTGCACTTCTAGCTCTGGTTGGCAGAGCCTAGGAAATCCCAGAGTGAAGCAAGGAGGAAGAAGCAATTCAGGATGATTCCTGAAGTCACCCTTAGTCCTCCACAGGGACACACAGTGCCCTCTGATATACACACACACACACACACACACACACACACACACACACACATAGAAAGACAAAAAGAAAGAAAGAAAGAAAGAAAGAAAGAAAGAAAGAAAAAAAGAAAGAAAGAAAGAAAGAAAGAAAGAGAGAGAGAGAAAGAGAAAGAAAAAGAGAAAGAGAGAGAAAGAGAAAAGGAGAGAGAAAGAAAGAGAAAGGAAGGACGGATGGAAGGAAGGAAGGAAGGGAGGGAGGGAGGGAGGGAGGGAGGGAGAGGGAGGCAGGGAGGGAGGAAGGAAGAGAGGGAGGAAGGAAAAAAGGAGAAAAGAATGGGAAGGAAGGAAAAGAAAAACACTAAAAAGCAAAAGGAAAAGAACACCCAAATACTGTGCTCTTGATGTGTAAAGTCCCTCTGTTCAACAGTGTTTCATCCATCCCATTCCTCAAAACCAGCACGGAACACCCACAGCTAAAAAGCATGGGCGCTTTGGGTTGTTCTCTGCCTTCTCTGGTTAAACCTGTTGCTCCTCTGCAGTTTGCAGGTCCTGTAACCTGCGGCGGAAGCAGTCCGCAGCTGAGCATGCCTGGCTGGCATGCCGTGACATGCTCCTCACTGTCCCTGGACATTCCCAGAACGCTTTCCATTCCCCCCCCCCAGCTTACTCCTAGGATGCTCTCTCGTCTCTCTTTCCTAATCTTCACCCTCCGCCATTCCCTCTAGCAGAGAATTCAGAAACCAAGATACCCAATAGGATCTCATTCTGAACTTTCCTCGTGTCTTCTTGAGCACCCCATGGTACCACGGTCCCACAGTGCCTTAGATACATCTCTCCCCACTTCTCCTGACTCACCGGCTTCCTCAATGCTATTTGCTCACAGCTTCAGTTATGCAATGGCAGAGAAGCACCAGCACTGAATACAATGTGTCTTGAGTCCAGACAAACTGCTATTTAAGTAGATGCTGGAGAGACAGCTCAGTGGCACGGCACTTGTCTAGTATACACGAGTCCCTAGTTCAAGTCCTAGTGCCATAAATGTAAATAATTTAGTGACAAGTCCAAAGTTCAGTTCTCAATTACACCAGCCAACTTTCAAGCACTCAGCAAGGACATGCAGCAGGAGCTGCCCAGGAGGACTACACAGCACTGGGAGCCACGTGCCGTGAGGGCTCCTTGTCAGCGATCCCTTCGGTCAGTTTGATTCAGGATTTACTAAGAATGTTGACTAGGAAGAACAACTCCATTGAGACGCAGGAGTGCCACTGTCAGAGATGCTCCCTCAGCCGCACACTGGGACTAGACCCTCATTTCTCTTTGCTCCCTTTCTAAAATGCTGCTTTTTGACAGCCCTGATCCTTCCCATACCAGCTTCCAGAGGACTCAGTTAACAACAGGACGGGGTCTAATGCCCATCAGATGAAATGCAAACCGCCTTCTGTACACAACCTATCTTTCCAGTGCCAACGTGACCCATGCCTACTCACACCCCAACCACCAGCTTCCTGCCCCATGTCTGCCCCACATCGCCTCCTGCTCTGCTATTTCCTGCTTCTATGGCTGACTGGTAAATTCCTGCCTCTAGGGCTGGCTCCAGAGGTATCCTCTCCTAGACAGCACTGCCATCCCGAGGCCTTCTCGACACCCTCTGCATCACAGCTCTGCTCCTGGCACAGCCTTTGAAAACTGTAAGTCCTTTGGATTGTGTCACTGGACTTTTGGAGGCCTCTACCAGGTTTCTAAACCCTTCCTACCAAACCCACTGACCTGGACAATCACCCAGCACAGGAAGCCCACGTAAAAGGGATGGGAACCCAGAGGTGGCCTGGCCTAGGGAAAGCGGCTCCTTTGGGGGGATCGTTTAGTATATTAAAATCCATACTTACTCTTCAAAGAGAATGCTCTCTCCCAACTGTCAGTGGCTTTGGCAGGCGCTGAAATGAGATTCTGTAATCACAAAAAACAAAGTGACAAAGCAGTAAATCATTACAAGGCGTATGGATGAAGTGTCAACAGCCTGACAAATCTCTGGCTGCAATGCAGGGAAGCGCTTCAGAACAGGCAAAACGCAGCACTCTGTGGCTTTAGAGTCCACCTTAAACTCAGGGCATCTCCCCAACTAGGCAAAAGTGCACGAAAGGCAGGACTTCCGAGATAAGGAACCCCAGAGCCTTGGGAGGGTTAAACAGATCTGATAAGAAAGCAGGTGAGAGGTCACGTGTGCAATGGGTGAGTTGCTAGGGTGGGAAGTCCAACAACGGGGAAACAGGACCTCCATGAAGAACTTCAAATAAAGACCTAGAACTCTCCTTCCACATCGAGATGCGATTTTAACTAAAGGTCACATTCTGGCAAGATGGCTGGGCGCGTGACGTGCAGGCCGGACGACCTGAGTTGGGAACCCACGTAAAGGTGAGAGGAGAGAACTGACTCAAGTTGTCTGTCCTCTGATCTCCACGTGTGCACCACAGCCCATGCGTCCACATACACATATCGTACATACACACAACAATAATAAAACAAACAAGACCCGCAAATAGACAATAGGTAGAATACCATTTCTGCATTAAAAAGGAAAGTGAAAAAGAAAATATGCTATGCTTATTTATGTTTAAAATGGTTCTGGGTAGATGTGTAAGAAATTGGAAATAATGGCTGACTCGGAATAGAAACAAGATTAGGGGTGGAGATGGGGGGTGAGATTTTTTCACTGTATTCTTTCATAGCTTTTGAATTGCTACCATGAGCACATATGAAGTCTTTTTCCTATTTCATTACAAATACAATATAAGCTCTTTGAATACCATAGGGCATCCTGAACTATCTGCTGTGCTAGCCACTAATCAATCACATGTGGCTACTGGCATTTAAATTAATTAAAATTTAAGGACTGGGGAGGTGGCTCAGTCACTAAAGTGCTTGCCACACAATCATGAGGTCCTGAGTGCAGATGTCTAGCACCCTATACAAAAAGCTAGTTGTAGTGCTTTGCTTCTAGAATCCGCACTGGAGACGCAGAGAATATTCTAGCTAGCTCAGTTAGTGTCAGGTTCAATGAAAGACCCTGTTTCAAAAAAAAAAAAAGTGGAGAGTGACAAGGACAGGCCTGTGCCTTCTGCCTGCACACACGTCAACATGTACACGTACACACACTCCCCCATACACTCTAAAGTTTGGTTCCTCAGTTGCACTGGTCATGTATCAAATGCTCAGTAGCCACACATGGTTGGCCAATCTTGGACTCTAAATATCTTAAAAGGCTCCCATACTGAAAGAAGAAATACAAACTGAAGCCTTATTAGGATGACTCCCCCCCTTCCCACACAACAGTCAGGCAACTTGAATACTAACACAATAACCAAAGACTAGTGTGTGTGGTGGGGAGAGGGTGTTTCTGACCTATGTGGCTGTGCAGAGGTTAAGAACAGATGGCAGGAAGTCAGTCCTTAGCAGTCAAGGTCCAGCATTCGAAGGCAGAAACTGATAAGCACTTTCCACACATCCATCATAAGCTACAGATTTTGTGGTTCTGAGAGGGGCTGATGGAAAGCAACTAGTCTTCCTGGGGAATTCTTGGGCACAGCCCCACCCTGCTTCTGCCGCAAGAACAACACTGTGGGCAAGAGAACTCAGCCTGGGCTTGGCTGTATCCACGGGCAGAGATCAGGGAGAACCAGAAAGTCTTGTCACCCAATTCTAGAGAAATGACAGCCAGAGATGGGACCAGGCAGGCCGACAGATAAGGAGCTCAGTCAGGAGAAGGCTTGCGCATCCCATGGCAGCACAGCTTTTCAAAACTCTTATTGTCTAAGAAGGGAGGCGATGAAACGCAGCTCCTGCCCTGGCAGGGTCCGCACCTGAGAAACGCCAGACTCTTGGGCCAAGATGTGCGCTATGATAGTGTGAAATAACCACCTGCTTGAAATCCTTTGAAATGAAGACAACGCAGCTGGAATCCAAACCAGCTGTCAGGCTGTTGAAAGAGAAGTTCAAAGCCACTCAGCCCCTATTCCCTACGTGGACCCTAGGCTTTGGGCTCTATGGAGCCCACAAACTGCTCAAAGTCAAGTTTCAGAGACAGCATCACATAAGCAAGTATTTTCCACTTGACTAAAAAGGAATCAAAACAGCACCGTATATGAAGGTGCAACAGTAGATTAGCACCCCATGACAGTCTCTTGTTGCCCAAACTTGCTCTCAAAATAAAGAGCTGGGAGTTTCGGGAGGGTTGCAGGTAAAGGAGGCACAGCTAGGAAACAGTTATTTTCCAACTACAGGAATAAAATTGGTTTTATACAGAAAAAAAGAGCATGAAAAGAAGCCTGCTAATAAACAGTGGAAAGGTTTCAAAGGCAACCTTTCCCTCTGGCTTGTACACAAAATCCAGCATGCTCGGCCCGTGATGATGTGGCCCCTATCTTCTTTATAGCCAGAATTTCCGCCTCAGAAAGTCTCAGTAAACTATGGCTCGGGAAAATGGCTCAGCAGTCAAAGCACTTGCCATGAAAGCAAAAGACCAGAGTTCAAACTTCCAGAGCCCACGTAAAATGCTGCTGGGCAGGCAGATGTGGAGGCCCTTCTGTAATTCTGGCTCCTAAAGGCAGACCCTGGGAGCCTTCACAGCAAGTTGGCTAATCAGACCAGTCCTATAAGTAGGCTCTGGGTTTAGAGACCCAGTCTCAAAAGAATAAGGTAGAGGAGTGATTGAGGGTGATTCCTACATGAGCCTCGGGCCTCATGTGTGTATGTGCATGTACACACAGAGATATGTTTGCTCACCCATATGTAAACACATACCTACAAAAATATGGACAAAAAAGAGCTCAGTAAGCCAGGAAAATGAATACAAGAAAAGGGGCACGTGAGTCAGGCGTGGTATGAGTCAGGCGTGGTGGTGCATGACTATAACCTCAAAGCACTGGGGAGATTGAGGCAGGAGGCTGTTATGCAAGACCAGTTTAAAAGGACATATATGATGAAGGCACACTCAACATTTCATAGTTAATGGAAGGAAATAGAAAATCTTATATTAAGAATCAGGCACAGAAAGACAAATGCCCATGTGCTCCCTCGCATATGGATGCTTCGTTTTCACATGTGTGTCTCTGAATGGGAGTAAGGCCATGAAAGCAGCCAAGAGGCTGTGGAGGGGTGGAGAGGGAACAGAACACACATGGCATGAGAATGAAAATACTGGAGGCAGAAGGGTACAAATGAAGAGGGGGAAGAAAGGGGGAATCAACCAAACCCGAGCATGAATGCAAAATGCTGCAAGGAAACCTGTGATGGTATGCCAGATAATTCTTTTGAAGAGATGCAATAAACACCAGGCATTTGTGTCTGCTATTGGCAAGATAAACACTATTTCACAATAAGTTAAAAACTTTATATAAATAGAGGGGGTTGGGGCTACATAGCTCAGTTGGTAGAACGCTTGCGCAGCATGCAGAGAGCCCTGGGTTCAATCCTCATCTCTATAAACCAGATGTGGTAATGCATTGGGAAGATAGAGGCAGGAGGAAGAGTAGTCAATGTAAGGCTAGTCTAGCCACAGTCAATGTAAGGCTAGTTAAGGCTACATGAGACCCGTCCTAACAAATAAACAAATGGTTTACAAATAATATATGGCCTGGGAGATGGCTCGAGGATTAAAGCCTTTGCTTTGAAAGCAAAAAGACCCAAATTTGGGGGTTGGAGAGATAGCTCAGGAGTTAATAATCTGTCTTGCAAGCAGAAGGTCCTGAGTTCGGATTCCAAGTCCCACGTAAACATACGAGGCAGAAAGAAAGGCCTTCACTTCTAGCCCTGGTGGTGCGGAGCCTGGGAAACCCCAGAGTGAGGAGGTAGAAGCAATCCAGGATGATTCCCAAAGTTACCCCTGGTCTTCCACAAGGATACACAGTGTCCTCTGATACACACACACACACACACACACACACACACACATGATTTAAAAAATGTTAAAAAAAAAGGACCAGAGTTTGGATCCCCAGAGCCCATGTAAAATGCCAGGTGGATAAGGCTGCAACCTGCTTCTCCAGTCCTGAAAGGTGGAGTCTGGGAAAACCAGAGCAAGCAATAAGGAGATACAGGAATGTTCAATGCTCCCACAGATACACGCACTCAGGACTCTTGTATACATGTCCCCCCATGCACATGTACACACTAAATAAATAAAAAAGTCATAACACTAAACATAATTCATGTTTCTAATCATAACTCAGTGCTAATTCCTAAAACTAAGATTAAACTCCTACAGATTGTTTGATAGTATTAAGTCTTTTCGGTTAAAACTTGGCTATCATAGCACTATCACAAAGCCACTATTTTTACAAAATATCTTATAGCTTCAGTTCTCTGGACTCAGTCCTCTGAAGGCTCAGCCCTTCTCTTCATCGACCATAGATCCATCTCCCATCACCAAATCCTATTACTGCTTGACATGTCCGTCAAGCAGTTCTCAAACATCACTGACTTTAATTTCATGACTCTCTTGTAAGACTAGTAATTTCACTGTTCTTGGTCTGCCTGACATTTACAAACATCCTATGATGTGGGAGAGACAGAGGAGATAGCCATGGATGCTCCAGCAGGCTGCCTGGCCATTGGGATAGAAGGCAGCAGGAGGTGGGATGGGACGGGACTTAACGGTGTGTGTTCATAAGTTGGTCGTGAGTCTTTTCCTGGGATGAGAACTTCTACTTCCCATCTACAAGTGGGGCTCTGTGGAGAATCAGGTATTAGACAAACAGCCTGGCCCTGAGTTGTCTTTCCAGTATCCCCGCCCTCTACCTACACCCCTTTCATATTTCATCTCCTTTCCAGCTTTTTTTTTTTTCTGGCAGAGCAAGAGATTAACTCCTCAGGGTTTTCTCAGCCCCTACTCGTCCCCACTCATCCACCCTACCCCAGAGCTTTAGAATGAACACCTCCCTTCATAGCAGCTATGATTTGTGCCTGGTGCTAGGTTTGCACTTCAACAACCTGGGTTCAAATCTCTGCTCTGCCAATTGATCAGTCATTGGACCTTAAACTTAATATCACAGAATCGAAGTGTGGATGATGCAAGTGAAGGTCCAAAGGGGCAACTGGCAGATCTGAGTACTCCCTCTACACAGCAGGGAAGATCAGCCTGTCGTCCCAGCAGCAAGGCAGCCCTGCCACACACACCTCCCCGCCAACCTGGGCCCTGCCCTGCCCTGCCCAGCAGCTGTCCAGCTGCTTGGAGTCTGAGCTGCTCTCTTCCTGCTCAGAGGTCCTATTAGCACATCACAAGGCTTTCAACGCTCTGAGGCCAGCAGTCAAACAGCCAAAGTTTCTGGAAAACTCTCAGAGAATGGCTGCTGTTATTTTAGGTAATAACTTAACAGAAGTTAGAGACCTTGGCTCACCCCTTCAGTGCTACCTGCTCCCCTAGGGCACCACAGAAGCCCAGTCAACTCAAACACATCAATCCACAGGTGTGATAGCAACCTGGGCTCTGGGCAGGGACAGGCTGGCATAGGGATGCACAGTGCCTTCTGACACACACACACGCACACACACACACACACACACACACACACACACACACACAAACACACACAAACCCCAAAACCAGCTTCCTGGTCCCAGCAAATTCTTAGCTTCAAAGGGGATATTTCTGCCCATCTCACTTCCCTTTTGAACTCTAAACACTGTAATTATTGATCTAACCGCCAAAATAAACAGGAATTTGGTGAAGAATATTCTTTCAGCTGCTTGCTAGCCTAGTAGGAGAAAATACTCAGCTTTACTTTACTTCCATCCCAAAGATGATCTTTGATTATAACCTCTTACTCTGGGATATCTCTATACCAACTCCTATGAACCAAGGCAAGAAGGAGGTGGCAAGTTTTCTCTCTTATTGCAAAAGCAGAAGATTGTTGCAGAAGGCTTCAAAAGCTGTTCTGGGAACAAGAAAATGTTTACTTCTGCTTAGTCCAAATGCCTTTGTCCACTACCAAGTAGGAGGATGTGAATCATTTGTTTAGGATTTGATACAGCTCCTTGTTTTAGTTTCATTAACTCCTTGCTGCAACAAAACACCTGACCCACACAACTTGGGGGGGGGGGGAAAGGTTTTACTTATTTCACAGTTCTAACAAGTTCACACAAGTCCTTAAGTCACAGTGGCAGAAGCTTGAAACATTATCACATCCACGGAAAGGATGAACACTTATCCATCTTTGCTCTCTCCCACTTCACACAGAGTGGTCTTTAGCTACCTACCTAGGGAATGATGTTGCCCACAAGGGAAAATCTTCCCACTTCAATTACAGTAACCAAGACAACCTCCTACAGACCTTCCCAGAGACCCCCTCCCACCAACTACCAAGCCAATACCTGAAAACTAACCATCACACTCCTGTACTTCAAAGCAGCGGTCAATTATCCATGTTCTGCACAATATTAAGGGCCCCCACACTGGACTGTAAGGCACTATTTTGTCTAAGGATCACTACTGTTCCTCAGAGAAGTTAGGTAGTTTGAATAGCAAATGGAGGGGAGATGTGGGTCCAGTTCATCTTTGCGGGGGAGAAATCCTTTGTAGTATAAAGAAAAACAAACACAATAGCAGTACCAGGCCAAGTGAAGCTACTCTTCCTGTGATCAGGCTGTGGTTCAATGAGAATCTGGTGCTACAGGGTTCAGAAATTTGAGGACTATTATTACTTTCCAAATCACTCAATCCTCTCCAATGGAGGTTGTGTGTGTGTGTGTGTGTGTGTGCGCGCGTGTGTGTGCGCGCGCGCACGCGCTATATCCTTGAGCTTGATCATCACTGGAAAGAGGGCCCTTGGAAAGCACTTCTAATCTTGCCAGCACAAGTACACCCAAGAGGGAAAGATTGCAGCATGCAGAACTTTCCAAATGCATCCTGGGAGTGGGTGGCAAGATAAGCTTTGCGCTGGGCGCAGGGGAGTGATCAGGGGCGTGCTTCTAGAGCTGGAACTGCGCTGCACCCTGTGGGGCAGTAAAAGACATCAGAGTCCCAGGAGGATGGTTCTCCCGGAGAAGGAGCCTAGGCGAAGGCATCGCCGTGGAACAAATGTGTCCACCTGGAATACAACTGTAAGGAAAGCAGCAAGGAGGGAAGGAGGAGGAACCAGGAAGTAACACAGAGAAGGGCCAGTGTCCAGAGGCCACGGTTAAAAGGCCAGAGTAGCAACAGGAGCCCAGGAGGAAGCAGAGCGAGCCCAGGAAGTAGGCTACTAACCATCCCAGGACACCTTTTGCATTCCAGTCCTAGAACATTGTAGCTGTTTGGCTTCAAGCAAGTCCCTCTGCTTTTCAGGCCTCAGAAGGGTACTGAAGACCCCTTGCTGGTCTGAGAATCTAACTTTGCTGGGGACTGAACCCAGGGCCTAGCACATTCTAGGCAAATGATCTACCACCAAGCCACACCTCCAACTTAGGAACCAGTACCAAGAACACAAGTAATACATCTCTAATGTCCTATACTATCAAAGTGTGTTTAAGAATACATTCATTTAAAAAATAATATAGTCATTAAAATTGGACAAAAAAGGCCAAGTGGCTCAGAGGTCAGACTCGCTGTGTCCTAAGCATTTCTGGAGACGTGCATATCCTCCCCTGAGAACCTACTTCATGGGGTCACCAGAGGAGTAAAGCAAGTAACCTTTTTAAGGGTCTGGCACTCAGAAGCTGCTCACTCTGTTTTTTAACTCACAGCTGGGTCCAGCCTGCCATGAAAGATTTCTAAGCAGTCAGAGGTGAAGCAAATGTGGCTTCAAAGTCCCAGCTTGGACAGAATCCTCCTGTATTTCCTTTTCTTAACCACCCAGAGCCTGAAGCATAAAGGGGGGGGGGCTCAAAATACATATCTACAGCATGCATACCTTGCAGACCAAACCTCCTACCCTGGCACACAGGGACCTTGGGACCTTGTGGCCTCTTCCTGCTTAGAAAACAAATGTCGCAAGTGTCCTGCCCTGCAGCAAGCATAACGCACTGTCCTCTTTCAGGCAGCCAGAACCCCTAGTCCTTGTAAGTAGGGGATGCAGGGGATGCACAGGACATCAGGCTGTCAGAGTGGTTGGACCAACATCCCAACTGCAGGGTTTCTATGTAGGAATGGCACCAGGAGGGACTCAAATGAGCTGGGTGGGGTATGGGCTGCTGAAAGGAGATAGAAGTCCCTGAAAGGAGACAGCAGTGGATGTTGAGAAATCTTGATGGTGAAAGGTATAGAAGTCAGGCATGGTGGAAAAGGCAGAAAAGACCATGATGTCCTCCAGGAATGATAGGTAGCTAGACAGGCATTAGCAGGCTTGTAGGCCACTGAAGATGAACGCCTCTTCCCTCATCATTTGCTTTGGACCCAACCAAAGGTTTCCCTGGCAACACACCAATTTTAAGAAGGGAAGCATCGCCATTACCCTTCCTTAAGATTTCAAGTGCCTAGTGAAAGGGAGGAGTGTGAGGTCTCAGGGCTTCGCTGAGGTCAGTAAAGGGAAAGCCATTTTCTCCACTGCTATTCTACAGACACGCGTAATCGCCTGGCTAGGAGACCCCCCACCCCCGAGGAAAGCTGACATACCCGGACACATGCTAAGGAGATGGGAAGAAAAACTATCCCCTTAACGAGATAGGTTTTTTTCTAGACCAGAAAGCCCCTCTCTCCCTGCTAAACCTGCTTTTCTGAGCTCTCACTCAGAAAGCATAACTTTCCCCCTTTCCATTTGTCCCTTGCATACCCGTCAAACTCCAAAAACATGCTTGTCCTGATGCTTCAGCCATTCTCGAATTTTCTCTGAAGACACCCTTCTTGCCACTCCCCCCCCCAACCTATTCATACAGCTGTCTGCGACTTCAATCGCTGGGCCAGCCTGCTCTCTTGGACCCTAGCTCCAAAGGCACGACTTTCTTCCTCTCTTCGCAGAGTTAGTAAGCTTTACAGCTTGCCACCCCGGTTTTCCTCTCAAACTCCACTACCTCGGCCCTCGCGTTTTCTTTTGAGCCCCTTCTTATATTCTCTCACCTTATGAGACTGAGAATCTAGAAAAAGCCCTCCCTCCCCCCGATTTCTCTGTACCCGGAGGGAGAGTCGTAGCCGTCTCCGGGAGATGGAGGCAGTGGGGGTGCAGGACCAAATCCAGCAGGCACAGGCGCTGGTGCGGGCGCCGAGGATGGAGCGGCGGAAGAGGAGGAGGATGCAGGTCCCGCTCGGTCCTCGCTCTGCCCCTGGGCTCGCCCGGCCTCAGGAAGTGGAGGGACGGGGTTCAGCGAATCGCGGGCCTCTCCCCCTCCACAGAAGGGAAGATGCCAAAGCGGGAAGAAGGACCTGGGAGGGAGGTTGGGGTCAAGGACCCATCGGCACTCCGTGCACAACTCCGATGGAAGGGCTGGTCTCGGAAAGCGGGAGGGTGCCCGGGCCCTGGGGGCGCCCCCATCCTCACCCCCACCCTCATGTCACCCTAGATCCTCAGTCCCACTTGCCTGACGGACCACAGCCGCTTGGATCCAGTCGCCCGACCCGGGTCTCTGGTCCCCGATCGTCGCACCTGCGCACTCAAGCTCTAGGCTCTTGGCTTGACTCGGCTTCTTAAAGGCGCAACGCGCTGGTCCGTGTCCGCCGACAGAAAAGCCGGCCCACCCCGCACTGTGAGCTCAGATGTAAACACACAGCTGCGGGCGTTTTTTTCCTTGAGGACTCCGGGGGTCCTAATGGCAGCTTCTCTGCTACCCTAGCTCAGTACATTAAACCTCGACTGCAGAGTTATTATTCCACACGACTACCCACCCCAGCAACCACGCAAGGTCAGAGCTTCAGCACGAGTGCCTACTGTGTTCCGGGAGGCAGAAGCCAATCATCGCGCCCCTAAAAAGTGCACGGGGGGCGGGGGAGGGAGGGGGAGGGCGGGGGAGGGCGGGGAGACTTCGGAGGAAAACAATGCAACCTTAGATGCTGGGATAAGGCCAGGTCAGGCCAGAAGTGGTGGGGAGCTGCTGTATTTACTGAGCACCTACTGTGTGTGCCCGACGCTGCTGGGTTCTCTCCCTCCCCCCCCCGCCCCGCGCCCACCGAAGAGACACCAAAGCAGGATCTCAGTTCTGGGAAACCAGAGACTTTGGGGCGTTCCCATCCAGAACCTCTTGCCTTCGGATTCTAGACCTGAGGTTCAGCATCTGGAAAAGCCTTCAACTATCTTAAATCTTTGCTATTGTCATTTCTTCCTTTTTAAGGACAAACAAACTTGGATGTGACCTGGTTGTTCTTCCTGTTTTTCGTGTCTCAGTTTAGAGGTCCTTAATCTAGGAACCCCTCCCTGAGCCCCTTGTGGGTTCACACTGTACTGTGACATTATGCCATCAAAGTGTCAGTCGTTTTTTTAACAAGTATATACTGAGCGCCTGGTGGGTGAGGCACACTGTGCTGTGATGGGACGGGAGAGCCAGAACCCTTCGCTTGTAGCACTGAGCTTTCTACAGCACTGCATCAGGCCTTGTCTGCCTCCACCTCCAGACCCTGGTGGAACCAGTGTCCAGCAGGAGCCTCAACCAATCAAATCCACTGCAAGGGCATTCTTCTAGCATGTGCCCACCAAACTCTCCAGCAAGATCTGGACCAAGCTTGACTTTTAAGGTACACACTCATGACTGCAAACCTGCCTGGATCAAGCCAATGGAATTTATCTAAAGTCTGGAACAATCTCCCTGGCTTGGGCCAAAGCATTTTGGTCCCAGTTGCTGGCTTTATCTCATCACTCAGGCCACAAGGGATGCATCTGAATCATTTCGGGGAACTGTTCCCATAGCCTCAGGGCCAATTTACTCATCAAAGGCTGTGCTGCTTAGTCAAAACCTCCCTGGCCTTCTTTCTCTTGACTTGTCACACTTTTGGTTTTTTAAGCCACCTGCCCACCAGGAAGCCATAGCGAAGCAAGGAACCAAACTGAGCTCCTCTTGCATTCTAAATGGTCCCTTAGTGGCTCTGCAATCCTGGGCTTCAGGAACATTCACCAGACAGATGTTGAGAAGAAACATGAGGAAAAAAAAAAAAAAGAATAAAGGAATAAAAGCAAAGAGCAGCATTGTAGAAGGCCCCAGCCTGAAGTCAGTCAGCCACACCTTTACCTAGTATATCTGAAAACGGGTTGTCATTTAAGTCTTTAGCATTTCCCCCTTCATAGTCTTAAAAGGGGGGCTAGGGATGGAGCTTAGTGATAGAGTACTATATGAAAGTAAGGCCTTGGATGTGATCCCGTGTGGCAAAAACAAATGAACAAACAAAACTTAAAGATGAATAGCAAATCATTTCTTCAGTGGTAGCATTCAAGGCTGTTGCTGGCTCAAGAGGTCTTGGAGTGAGTTCTCTCATTTCACTTGACTTCATTATAAAAGTGGAGCTAATTAATTCTCTCTTGTCAGTCATTCTGTGAAGAGTCACCTAGAATGTGGCTCATCCTGGGGTTCCGTTAAGTATATCCATATGATAAGATTGAGGAGGAAAAAAAAAAACAACTCTCCAGATGTTGCAACTTCAGGCTCTTGAAGGTCTGTGGACTGCCACAGTTAAAAGAGTCAGGAATAAGTGGGAGGCCAGGAAGTGGCCCCAGTGGCCTCCTCCCTAGCAGCCTGCACCTTTAGCCATTAAACAGAAACTCCTTATCAGCTGATAGGTCTCGCCCCAGCATCTCCTGGCAGCAGCTGCAGCAGAATGCCCCAGGGTTCTGGGCTTCCACAGTTCAGGGAAAGCTGAAAGGCACCTGAAGTGGCATAATGCTCATTTGTTCCCTGAAGGCACTGGGCATCGAATCACACAGCCCTCACAAGCATACTATGAAATGGACCTAACCCACCACACGGAGAAGCACAGAAGTGCAGTGGAGTTAACAGATGACTCCCGTAGTTAGTACAGGCAGACCTGGGAGGAAAAGAAGTCATTCATTCACTCATTTGTAAAAACATTACTAAGAAACTACCACATGCTAGGTATTTTCTGGTTTGACCAGGGACACACTTCTTACCTTCAAGGACTTAGATTTCTTAGAATCTAAGAAATTATTATAATTCTTATAAAAATTATTAAAATATTCTAAGAAAAAATATTAGAAACAATTTAATCACACAAAGGCCATGTTCAACATGGAAATATGCATAAGGGAAGATGAAATATACAAGATGTCAGGTGTATATAAATGCCAGCTAATTGGCATTCCTTTTTTAAAAATTTTTTAACATTTTTTTATTATTATTTCCGCTCATACAAACTTAACAGGTACACTGGTCCCCTCACTCCCTCCACCTCCCCCCAACCCCCCTGCTCCCCTCTCCCCTCTCCCCTCCCTCCCCATCCTCCAGTGTCTCCCCCCCAATCCCCGAAGCATCCTTTAATGTGCATGCCAAACTCTCCTCTGGGTCCTCCTCTCTGATGAGGTGCAAGGACCCAGCGGCATTTCCCAGAACCCTTTCCTGTGTTCCCCTTAAGCTTAGGAATACTACTGTGACTGTCAGTCCCTAGCCTCCAAGGATCCTAGTGCCTTTAGTCCATGCTAGACTTTGTGGGGTCAATAATGTGTTGGACATAGCGCAGGTCATGCAAAGTCCTATTATGATTGCTTTGGCCCTAACTTGCGTGGAGTATCTTGCATATCATTACTCCTCCCATCCTTGTGCTCTTACAATCTTACCACCCCCTCTTCCGCAACTTTCCCTGAGCTTCAGGATGGGGAGACATTAGGCTGGCCCAGTTCCAGGTGGTTGATATAGAGTCTCTGATGTTCTGAATTATGGTTTGTTGATTTTTTTTTTCGGTTTTGCTGCTCCTACAATGCCCTTGGCTCCATCCTGATGGGTATTGGATGTCACCCCTTGGCCAGAGATAAAAACCTGTTAAATTAGAGTCCCATCCTTGTGCTCTTACAATCTTACCACCCCCTCTTCCGCAACTTTCCCTGAGCTTCAGGATGGGGAGACATTAGGCTGGCCCAGTTCCAGGTGGTTGATATAGAGTCTCTGATGTTCTGAATTATGGTTTGTTGATTTTTTTTTTCAGTTTTGCTGCTCCTACAATCCCTTGGCTCCATCCTGATTGGATGTCACCCCTTGGCCAGAGATAAAAACCTGTTAAATTAGAGTCTTGTTATAAGAGTATATTCAAAGGTAGATGGAATAAAAAAGTAGGAGACCTCGGTGAGAGAGGGGTCACCCATTTGCAAAATGGTTACTTTCTATCAGGCAGCCTATATGCCCTCTCCCCTTCTGGTGAGATCATACCCCATCAGTTGCAAATGATCAAGAAGGAAAGTCTGTGAACTTAACCAGATGTCTCATTACTTATTTGCAGTCCTTGATGGTGGCCTATTTTCTCTGCCGTAACATGGTCCCCTCTCTCCTTGTTGCTGGTGGGGCCCTCCTTCCCTATCCCTCCTGTAATTGGCATTCCTATACAACATTTGCAAGATCATCCCCAAGTATGTCAGCAGGGCACTTGTACATAGCCACTGAGCATTTGCCTAGTCTGCCACTCAAGCAGGCACTGCCTTGCAGTTATCTCCCCTAGTTACCCATTGTTCACACCCACACACACTGTTCTTGTAATCATTCGTTTAGGTGACTCTCAACTCTCCTAGGCTGCGAAATCCTTTTCAGCATGTCATATGAGTGGCACACAGCAAGCAAATATTAACTTTTCTTGCATGTCTCACCTGATGCTCAGGGCTTTACATGCGTTATCTCAGTGAAGCCTCCTGACAATGTCCATTATTACCTCCACTTTATTTTATTAATTTTTTAAACTTTATTTATTTGACAACTCTGTGTGTGTGTGTGTGTGTGTGTGTGTGTGTGTGTGTGTGTGTGTGTGTGTCAGAGGTACATGTGTCTCTGTAGAGGACCCAGGGTGACTTTAGGAATCATCCTGGATTACTTCTACCTCTTTCTTGCTTCGCTTTGGGATTTCCCAGGCTCCTCCTACCAGGACTGGAAGTGTGGAGTGCCACCATTTCTACCTGGTGTTTTTATGTGGGACAACCTGGGATCCGAACTTACGACTTCTGCTAGCGAGACAGAGTCTTAACCCCTGAGCCATCTCTCTACCTCTATTACCTCCACTGTAGAGATGAGAAACATTTGAGTCTCTGAGAAATTAAATAAACCTACCTATGGTCACATAACTAGTCAGCAATGCTGCTGGAATCTGAAGTTGTGCATAAAATCCATGTGCTAAGCTGCCAGCTATCATAGCAAGTAGGGAAATTGAATATGAAAGATGAGATAAGACTAATCTGAAAAAAGGTGGTATTCAGCAAACTATAAAACACTGACTTTTTAAGATAGAAAACATCTCTCTAAATGACTCAAAATATACTTAGTCATTTATTTTGTAATTTTTTTCATTTTCATGTATATGTGTGGAGATGTGTGTGCATGTATGTTTGTATGTGTGTGGGCATTTGCATGTGGGAGCCTGAGTGTGTGAGTACAGATGTATGTGTAGGTTGAGGACTAACATCAGGTGTCTTCCTTGGTTGTTCTCTACTTTATTGACCAGGGCAGGACCCCTTGCTGAACCTGGAGCTCATTGATTGGACTAGTCTAGCTAGCCAGATGGCCTGGTGAATCCGCTGCTTGAGCGGATTACAGAGAGATCATACAAACCCAGCTTTTTATGCGGATGCTAGGTCTCTGAGCTTGGTATTCACACACTCCAAGAGCTCTGTACACTGGACCATCTCCCTAGCTCTAAACTTGTCATTTTACTGTATTGATTCATTTGTGGAAAATGCCAGTTGAACCTTGTACTAATGGGCAATAAGGGAGCCTCTGACAAGCTCAAACTCTCTGAGCGCCTGAATGGAATTCAGAGAATTTCCAAAATACTAACCTGGACCTTTGATTTCCAGCCATGCTGGGTTTTAATCTCCTTTGCATCTCCTTAAAGGTCCAATGCTAATAAGAGAAAAAAAAATTTTCGCTCAGATTTGGATCAAGAAGATGAGTTTAAAAAAAAAAAAAGGAAATAAACATATGGAAGACTACCAGATGGCAGAGGGAAAGCAAGACTACCTGGTTCCTGATTTACTTCATCGTCGTTGTGAAAACAGCTTCATTTAGTCAAGTTAGAACATCCTAAAGACAGAAACTGAGCTCAGAAAATAAAGAAGGTAGAGCCGTCAATGATTTAGCTTAGTACAAGCTCTTGAGAAGTGACTGCTCAGCGTACTAAGCAGATTCTTATGTAGGATCTCAGAAACCTCACACTGATCTTCAAGAAACTATGCTGGCAGACCTTCATGAGTGAGGGTCCTGCTTCAAAGAGGGGTGAAAGACTGATACACAAAACTAGAAACCAAGAGGTGTGATACTGGCGTCTCAAAAGATTCTCCACCTAGTTATTAAACTCCAGCAGATACTAAGGAAATCTGTGGAATTAGAAAAGGACAACTGCAGCCATAACCTCAACAGGGCTTCTCAAGAGGAGCTTAGTCTAAGATTCACAGGGGTGTTCAGAGTTAAGGAAAGCCAAAACACAAGATACAGGACTTACTGTACAAGTACAGGTATTTCAACAAAACAGCCTTTGTGTCAAGGTTGACAAAATATCATAGAAATTACAAAGACAGACACACATAGGGACCCAAGATACCATTCCAGGTCAACAAGGAAAGGAGGAACAGGGCTATGGCAGCCCACCATGGAGTATAGGCCTCTAGTCTCAGCTGCCAGGGAGTCTGAAGCAGGAGGATCTCAAGTTGATTGATGGATTGACTGATTTTAGCAACAGCACTTGTCATGAGTACACATGGAGATCAGAGGACAATTTTTGGAAGCCCATTCTCACCTTTCACCACGTGGGCTTCCAGGGATTGAACTCAGGTTGCCAGGTGTACACATAGATGCCCTTACCTGCTGAGCTATCTTGCCTGTCCAGGAATTTGCATCTCTATTTTATTAGTTTCTTTGTTTTATGGTGGTTCTTAAATATTTTATTAACAAGGACACAGTGCTGGAGAATCCTTCCCCCCTCCTTCCCTTCTCATGAATCCTTTTAGAGGAACTAATTTTTTTTTTCTGAACTTTCTGTAGTCTTCTGATTTTTTAATAATTAAAAATTTTGTAAAGATGCTATTGTAGTCAGTGCCGGTATAAACTAATTAATATTGTCAATCCAGGATCAGTGCAGTTGGGTAAATATCTTGTCATATGCCAGTGAAGTGTTACAAACTCACTAGATATATGACTGAGAACATGTGGCTAGGGAGCTAGCTCAGGAGTTAGAGCCTTTGCCTCTCTAGCAAAAGGACCTAAGTTTGAATCCCCAGATCCCAGGTAAAAATGCAGGGCGGATATGGTAGCAGTTGGCAATTTCAGCCCTTGAAGGTTGCGCCTGGGAAGTCCCATAGCAAAATAAGGAGGTAGAGCAATCCAACCTTCTTATCACCTGGCACTTGTGAGTACCAGTTAGGACTGTGGGTTACACTTACAAGCTATAGGCTGCTCCAGAGATTCCACTGAAGTAACGAATGGTGAAAGCATGTTGGAGAAGCTAGGAAATAGCTAGAAATGTACCTTGTTTTCATGATGACGCCTCCTCATCATCGTGGCTACATTTGAACGCAGCCTGGTTGGATAGGAACGGGTCTCCATGGAAACACAGCTTCCACTGACTTCTTTCAGAGGAGCTGACTCCCAGTCTCAGAATTAATCTCAAATATAGTTTCAGGACTTCATCTGCACCACATTTACCCAGCGGCTCCCCGAGGCAACGCAGGGGATAGGAGGGAACAACTTGCTCTCTAGGCAGGCCTGACCCTGCGATTCACTGACGGCTGGGACACTTTTGACTCTCTCCCTGAATTCCAGTTTACAACCTATAATACAGGAGTAGGACAGCACTTACCCTTGAAGCTTGTTTTAAATGTGAAACCTCTTAAAAACCCACCACGTAAAATGATTCCAAGTCCCAGGCCAAGTGCTGCTTGTTTCAAACAGTCTCTGGGGCTGTTGTCTTGGAGCCATATGTTGTAAATGACAGTGACCTGCTTCTAAATCTGGTCGGGAGACAACTTTGGAGCAGTCTCAACCTCTCCAGGGAACTCCCATGCTGGGAGTGGGATTCCTGCCTGCAGAATCACTTGTGACTCACTGCTTGGATACGGTTTGACACTTTCTGGCCTAACCTGCTTTCCTCACCCCGCCTTCGCTACTGGTGTGGTACCCAGGGATGGATAGATCAAAGTCTAGTGTGTGATGACTCAGAGGGGGATCCACAACCAGAAAGTGTCACACCACCCCTGGGACCTCCTACTCACAGCCAGTGTGTAACCCGAGTTCTTATGCTCATATTCGCATGAAGATTATCAGAATCAAGAGAGTGCCTTAAATAGAGTATCTTACCTTAATAACAACAAAATAAAACCAGGAGGTTATAAAGGAGGGACTCATACATGTTGGCCTGATGGGAACTAACACCAGACCCTGCCGGCATCAGTATCCTACATGAAGACCATCACGACTACACACATACACACAACACACTCCACTTCTAGCCAGGTATGCACTCACCTTTAATACCAGCATAGGAGAGGCCGAGGCAGGAGGAATACAAGTTGAGACCAACCTGGACTACAGAGTGAGTATGAAGCCAGCTGCCCAGTGAGATCATCTTGAAAAAAACAAAAACTCATGTGAGGGCCTCTGAGGAAGGAGCCTGAGACTGATGCCACAATCATTTTTTTTAATTAGATTTTTTATTAATAATTCTTATACAAATTTGATAAGTACCCCATTCCCCTCCCTCCCTTCACCCCTCCCTGAATTCCCCTTGCTCCCTCCCTCCTATTCCCCTTCCTCCCCCCCACTCTTCCTCCCAGTGGGCCCCCCCATTCCTGGAGCATCCTTTTTTTTTTTTTTTTTTTTTTTTGGTGTGTAATTTATTTATTTATTTTTTTAATTTATTATTTCAGCTCATACAAACTTAATAGGTACACCAGTTCCCTCCCTCCCTCCTCCTCCCCCCGAACCCCCTGCTCCCCCTCCCCTCCCTCCTCCCTCCCCATCCCCCAGTGCCTCCCACCCCAATTCCCAGAGAGTCCTTTCTTGTGCAGCCTGATTTTCCTCTGGGCCCTCCTCTCCGATGACGTACAAGGACCCAGTGGCCTTTCCCTGAACCCTATCCCGTGTTCCCCTTAAGTATAGGAGCACTGCTGTGGCTGCCAATCCCTTGCCTCCAGGCATCTGCCTTAAGCAGATGCTACATTTTGTGAGGTCAATAGTGTGTTGGACAATGCGCAGGGCATGTAAAGTCCAATTATGATTGCTTTGGCCCTAACTTGTGTGGAGTATCTTGCAAATCATTGCTCCTCCCATCCTTTGCTCTTACACTCTTACCGCCCCTCTCTTCCGCAAATGTCCCTGAGCTTCAGGATGGGGAGAGATTAATCCGGCCTAGTTCTAGGTGGTTGATATAGAGTCTGTGAAGTTCTGGATTGCCACGATCATTGTTAATCACTGCGTCCAACATCACTGTTTCAGATGACCTCGTCTACCTTCCAAAAAGATTCTCTTGACTTGCGCCTCTTTGAGCACGCTCAGAGTTTTACTGTGGCACGTTTTCCTGCCTCAGTGGGAAACCATCTCTTATTCTTTTGAGGTTCTCTGGTTGTTACTCAAGTTGACAAGTTTGAGCTGAGCTGGCAAGTTTTATAATGTTACATCACTGGGAGAAATCTCCTGTTTTGCTGGTAAATAGGGAGAAAGGTCTTAAGTCGTTCTGTGTTCCCAGCAGGCACAGTGGCAGACCTCGTGCCAGGATTAATGCACATGCTCAAGGCTTACACTCTGGGGTCTTTTACATGCTGGGAGACCTGGCTCAGGTGACTCATCCTCGCTGAAGCTTCGTTTCTTCATTCATAAAATGAGAAGAAGAAAGGCACTCAGACCTGTAGTCTGAGTAATGTGGAGACTACCACAGCTCAGGACTCTCCGCTGCTACAATTGTTTCAGAATCCCTGGGATCCCAGAGAAACAGCCTATGCAACATTGTTGCAAGAGAAATACCCCTCATATCATCAAGCTCAGTGTCCAATAGCAATAACTTCATGTTGGTTCTTAAGAACTTTTAAGTCATATTTGCTTCTCTTCTCTCATTCTGGAAATACCAGAAGAATTTCATTTAAGAAATTCAAAGATAGATGAGGTTGTATAATATACCCTGAGACCCAATACTTGGGAGGTACAGATAGGAGAATCTGAAGTTCAAGGTCATCTTTGGTTACATAGTAAGTTTAAAACCAGCCTGGACTTCATGAGATCCATTAGAAGAGAATAGAAAGAGAGAAAGAAGAAGGAAGGAAGGAAGGAAGGAAGGAAGGAAGGAAGGAAGGAAGGAAGGAGGAAGGAAGGAAGGAGGGAGGAGGAGAGAGGGAAGGAGGAGAGAGGGAGGGGGAGGGAGGGGGAGAGAGTGGGGAAGGAGGGAGGACGGAGGGGGGAAGGAGGGGGGAAGGAGGGAAGAAGAGCCTTTTAAGAGATGCGTCTCATAAGCAGCAATCCCTGACTCCAAACAGACCAACAGAACTTTAAATTTCTCACCTGGACAATTCCAAAAGGCCGAGGTCATAATCAAGGCAAAGGGTCATGTAGTAGTCCTGACAGGAGTGGAAATATTCTCAGGAGAGAGATGCTTGTCTCTGAAGCCTAGTGACATACAGAGGAGGAACTCGCTCGCAGTTAGAGATTTCATACAGTTCTGACAACTTGTCAGACCCATCTCAGAAAATACTGGAGCTGAGACATAATGGATCACTGCTGGGCTATAGAGGCCATTATTAAAATGGTTATTAAAACTCAAGTAACATTTGCAAACTAGATAATGCTCTATTATTGTTAAATTTGGTGTTAATAATAGTTATGTGATGGTGGTCATGTGATTATGTAAGAAATCCTATTTGTTCTTGAGAAATACACTCTGATATTTAACTATAAAGAGTCACAATGTCTCCAGCTTACTCCTTAATGAAAAACACATATTCATAGCAGATTACTAAGAAGGCGAACCTGGAAAAATGCTCATTGGGGAATCTGGGTAGGGGTATATGAGTTCTTTTTACTACTTTTGTGGTTTTTATGCACATTTGAGATGACTTCAGAGTAAAAGGTCAAATATAAATACAACGAGTAAGGAAAAAGAACAAGGACGTCCGTGTTCAGTTGAACCAGCTGCCCTCTCTAGCTCTGTGCGGGTCCTTCACAGCGCCCTCTTGTGGTGAACCTGGGAAGGCCGGCTGGAGACCAATCGGTTGCTACAGAATCGTGGCGAAGGCCATCCGCCTGGTGGCACAGACAGCAACCAGAGAAAGGCACTGGACCCAGCACCAGCAGCCAGGAAAAAGGCCAACAATGGAGCCTCTCTGACCAATGTGCATTCTTTTTTTAAAGTTTTTTTTTTTTTTTAATTTATTCAATTGTGCGTGTGCGCGTATGTATGTGTGCGCGTGTGTTATGTGTGCGCGTGTGTGTGTGTGTGTCTGTGTGTGTGTGTAGAACCACGGACGAATTCGGGAACCACCATGGACGCCTCCACCTCCTTCTGCCCCGGGATTCACAGGCTCCGCCCTACCAGGACCAGAAGCGCAGGCCGCCCCCGCTTCCGCCTGGCGTCTATACGTGGGATCTGGGATCCGAACTCAGTGGGATCTGGGATCCGAACTCAGTGGGATCTGGGATCCGAACTCAGGACCTTCCGCCTGCAAGGCAGAGGCTTAACCCCTGAGCCACCTCTCCAGCCCCAATGTGCATTCTTTTGACCCAGCTGTCTCTCGCTGGGTCAAAGCTTCTAGCAGAGCGCCTCACCTGCCAGGAAAGGGCACTGCTGTCCCTGGATCCCTCTGAGCACCAGCAGGGTGGAGCTTGACTCAGTGGTTGCACAGATGTGCAAATCCCAGGAATTAAGATGAGATGAAAGAGGGGGATCCCAGCCAAGTGCAGGGTCCTATTTGCATCTTTGTTTAAAATGTCCATACTCTTCATCATGGATGTTTGTTTTTCTGTATAAATTTCAAAAAAAATTTTTTTTTTGCAAAATAAAATTTCCTTGATTTCTGTATGGTTTGACTGACTTGAATTACATGCCTGAAACCTGTGTCTCATTCTACTCTCCCTGGTCTGGACCTGCCTAATTTAATTCATTGCAACACCACCAGCCCAGAATTGGTAGGTAGTTAGGCAAGATCTGGAGTTAAAAGCACACTCGCTCTGTGTCTATAAACAAAGAACTAGGAGAAGGAATTAGCTCTGAGAAGCCAAATACTCCCTGTTGCAGTTTACCTGCATGGTTGCTGATAAATGACCATCAAACGGCTTAAGGGAACAAGGGTTCATTCTCTCTTACGATTCCTGGTTACAGTTCTCAGTCTAGCTTGAAGGGAGAGCATGCACCAACACCAGGGCCGAGAGAACTGGCCACACCATCACCACATAACGGCTGAGAGATGGTCAATCCTCACTTGCCAGACCACTATGTCTGGCCAAGTGAACATAAGGATGCTGCCTTCCTCAGCCAGCTCTCAGTATTTTATTCACCTGTTCATGGCCTAATCCCACCCACCATGAGCTGGGTCTGCTCCATCAACTAGACAATCTCCTGCAGGTTTGCTCTGGGCTTAACCCAACCACTAATTCTTCACAAATGTGCCCAGAGCTCAAACCTTCAACCATCAAGTTAACACCTGTGCCTAACTATGACACTCGCCTTTGACGTCACCTCACACTGAACAGCTGGGGGTGGACTTGTTTATCTCCAAGTCTGAACTCCTCATCCTTAAAACCGGACATAGCAGTGCTCTCTGCAGGCAAATGAGGGCTGGGCGCTGTACTGGTATAGATCTTTAATTATTCACCAAATCCCAGGCTTTACTCTAAGTCACAGTTATTTCCGGTTTTAAAAGTGAGGAAATGGGTGCAGAGGTTTGGCTATGTGTTTAAGAATGAATAGCCCGTAACCTCCACACCAACATTCTCCGTTCAGCATCATGTGTCACATATGTGTCCATGTCTGAAGGCTTTTGGTGTGTCATGACTTGGGGGGAATACAGGCAATCGGTGGGTAATGGTGGGGGATGCTGCCGGAGGTCCTAACACGCACAAGACTGTCTCCCAACAGAGCGTTACCTGGCTCTGAGGAGTCAGCTTTCCACCTCCATGACAAATATCTGTGAGGATCAGGCTCAGTTTTGGAGGTTTTAGTCCACTCTCAATAGGCTGTGCTGCTTCTAGACCTGGGGAAGCGCAGTATTTCATGGCGGGAACCTTGGAGCAAAGTAACTCACAGCTGGGACTTTGAAGGAAAAAAAACAAAAATAGAAGAGAAAGGAAGGACTGGAGAGATAGCTCAGGGGTTAAGACTCTGCCACAAAAGCAGAAGGACCTGAGTTCGAATTCTCAGTCCCTCAAGAAAATGCCGGGCAGAAATGGTGCCAGCCTAGTATTTCTGGCCCGCACTTCCAGCCCTGATGAGTGGAGCCTGGGAAATCCCAGAGCGAAGCAAAAAGGAGGTGGAAACAATCCAGGATGATTCCCAAAAGTCACCTCCACAGGGACACGCAGTGCTCTCTGATACACACACATACAAGTGCACATGCAAAAATAAAAAATAAATTAAGAAGAAAAAGAGAAGGGAAGTGATGGAGGTTGCACAGTCCTCTTCAAGGACACACCTCCAGTGACCTATGACCTCTCAAGGGCCACCTCTTTGAGTTTCCACCAACTGCAAGTACTACCACCATGTTGGGGGCTGAGCCTCGAACATGCACAGGGTGGGAGAGGGGGACTCTCCAGATTCAAAATGCCAGTCGTGCTGAGGTAGAGACGCCTGCCCTGCACAGGGTCCTGAGCCAGGAGCTAGAGGACCGTCAGCCCCTAGCACCCGTAGGGCCCCACAGAAGGGCTCACCGCAGTGGTTGCTGTTGGTATTTTTGTTTATCTTTGTGGTGGAGGATGGGAGTCCTTTTGGCTGTCCCTGGAAGCAGAGTCCCCGGCTCAGCATGAACCAGGACTCTGAATCAGCTGAGTGTCACATGTTGCACTTAGCAGTGATTTATGCAGCACCTGTTACATACCCCCGTTGCCCAGCCAGTGCAGATCTTGCAGCCATCCCTGCACATATAGAGTTTTCCAGTGGGGAGACAGGCATTGGATGAGGAGGCCCACAGCTCAAAATAACACATCATGGTACCTGGGACAAAGCACAGGACTTGGAGACTATGCAAGAGAGTGAGAAGGAAAACATTTTTTCTGACGATTAGACATATGGGAGGAAGGGAGAGCACTGCAGGTGAAGGAGCCCAGCAGGGAGAGGAGCACCACAGGGGGAGGAGGAGGAGCAGTGCAGGGGGAGGAGGAGGAGCAGTGCAGGGGGAGGAGGAGGAGCACCGCAGGGGAGGAGGAGGAGCACCGCAGGGGAGGAGGAGGAGCAGTGCAGGGGAGGAGGAGGAGCACCGCAGGGGAGGGAGGAGGAGCACCGCAGGGGAGGAGGAGGAGCAGTGCAGGGGGAGGAGGAGGAGCACCGCAGGGGAGGAGGAGGAGCAGTGCAGGGGAGGAGGAGGAGCACCGCAGGGGAGGAGGAGGAGCACCGCAGGGGAGGAGGAGGAGCAGTGCAGGGGAGGAGGAGGAGCACCGCAGGGGAGGAGGAGGAGCACCGCAGGGGAGGAGGAGGAGCAGTGCAGGGGGAGGAGGAGGAGCAGTGCAGGTAGAAGAGGAGGAGCACCACAGGGGGAGGAGGAGAAGCACCACAAGTAGAGGAGGAGGAGCAGTGCAGGGGAGGAGGAGGAGCATCATAGGAGGAGGAGGAGCAGTGCAGGGGGAGGGACTCGTGCAAAGGCTCTGAGGTAGGAACTGAAAGCTAGACCGTGGGCTTTCTGTTCTATAAGGACCTTCAAGGGCTGGAGGCTCTGTTGGTTCAGTGCTTGTTTAGCACACAAGACCCTGGGTTCAATCCCAGCACCACACAGACTTCAACTTGTCATTCAGTGTCATTCTCAGCTACATATTGAGTTTGAGGACAGCCATAACTGAGAGAGAGAGAGAGAGAGAGAGAGAGAGAGAGATCCAAAGAATTTGAATCAGAGTAGTGACACCTGGACCTTCCCTTCAAGCAGCGACCCTCCTGAAGTCCAGGCACAGACTGTGTACAAGATGCCCTCTGGGTTAAGCCTGTTTAGCCACTTAGTACAAAGGTGTTAATGAAAAACCGCAGCTCTTACCTCAAAGGGAATAAGACGGCTCATTCTAGAGTGAAATGCAGTGCCTGGGACCACTGATTTAAGTTACTCTAGTAGCAGGTTTTTTCTTTAATATATATATTTAAAACTTTTTCCTAGTTTTACAAGCATATTGAGTCCTTATCCCTGCCTGGCCTCAGTTTTATGAAGTTTTTATAGTCGTAGGTCAAGATACTTTTGAATACATCAGTAGAAGCACTGGGTAGGCTAGACTACACTCAGCAAAGCAGAGTCTTCTCTGCCATTGGCCTTAGATGCTATCTGCAGACATTCTTAGCCTTTGGGTTGGTGGAAGTGAGGTTTCTGTTTGTGTATTTCAAAATGATTCTCCCTGATATAGTCACCAGTTTGTGAGGTCATACACAGATGTGGATAATGAATGACTGCGAAGGGAACTGAAGACAGCCTAATTTGGTTCCCCATAAACGCAGAAGACTTAATGATTCCATCAGACTTGCAGAATCTTTAACACGGGTGCAGCTCCCTTCCTTCCTCTCCCCATCCTCCAACTTTAGTTGTCAAAGATGAGTTTTATACAGTTACACAACCTTGAATGAGGCACACGCCTTGCTCCAAGCCTGACCTGTTGTATGCACGGGCCTGCGAAGCAACGTGCATACATGACAGGATTATTCTCGGGGCTCCCTCATGACAAGGAGCAGCGTCATTCACTGGAAATGCCCGTTTGGGTGAGGTGACCCCGCCCTGCCCATTGTGGTGACTTTCCTGCAGGTACCTTGTTCCTTTCTGCTGACCTGGAATGACTCAGCCTACCACACTTCTGCGCCTCCTGCAGTCCCCGTCTTGCGCTTGTCAGATTCCACGGACTCTTTTCAGTCACTGATTTTCTCAAGTGCTGAGGCCTCCTTCCCACAGAGCCCCGCAAAGGACACTGGCCACGTGCTTGGGCCACATGTCTGAACTCCCTGTCTCTACCCACTCATGTGACCTGCAATGGATTCTTCAGCAAGGTACTCAGGAGAGCTGGAGGCCTGATCAGGAGACAAGAATGTATTTTCCAAGGTGGCTGCTGCTTGGGGGAGTCAGAGAAATCATATGAAAAAAAGGGTTGAATGGAGCTTAAATTTAGCATCTTGTTTCAACTCAACTAGGAAGGTTTTTTTTTTTTAATTGCAGAACTTTTCAGGACACTTTAATTTTAAGATATTTATGTGTATCACAAATATGCAGGAAGGTGTGATTCAGTATTTGTCCTTTTATCTCAGGACCATCTTGTAGACTCATCTTTGGTAATCTCTTCCCCAGAAAACAGCAGCAGCAGCAACAGGCGCCACCAAATGACGTCAGGAAGGACATCTTGCAGGACTCAGCATGCATCTGCCTTTTCTTTCAGACTCCAGGATATAAAACTCCCAACTCTCAATAACAGGACCAACTAAAGATTGGGAGGAAAGACGACTACTTTGCCAGTTTGGCCTTGTCTTCTCCATGACTCTCAGGTATGTGGGAGGGGGGCACCCCTTGACTCAGTTGCTCACAAAGAGAAAGTGTTTGTCCCCACAGTGTAAAAAGATGAAAAACTTCTTCTGTATTTCTCCCCATTGTCTTCAGTTACTAAATAACTACAGGTTTGCCTGTTTGTTTATATTCTTTCAGGGCTTTGCAGATGCATTCCTATCATTTTCGCCCCTTGTGACCCAATCTCGATTCTCCATCTTTCCCCATTTCAAGCCTTCTTCTTTCCCACCCATCTCCCCTCTGCTCTCTTGCCCTTCTATGTGTGTGTGGTTGGCTAAGTCCCATCTGGGTTCCCGTTGATGGCATGAGTCTGAGCCATGGAGTGAGGACAATATACCGTGGCCAGCATCCCCGGGGAGAGTTGCTCTCCTCTACCTTCCAGCCTTGCTTGACTTCCTTGGTCTCTGAGGGGGGTGTGGCGCCTCCTGAGGTCTTTCCCCTTTTGGGACGTAAAGTACATAGACCAGATCGTGTGGTCTCAGTAGGCCCAGCTGCTGTGATGGAAGATACCATCTGGCTGTGTCTCTTGTGATGAGTGTGTAGCAAAATCTGGGTCCAGTCAGGTAGCTTTAGGCTCTTCCATTCTCACTGCCCTCTCTTCCACAATGCTCCCTGAGTCTTAGGGTGTGTGTGTGTGTGTGTGTGTGTGTGTGTGTGTGTGTGTTGGCGGTGATTTAGATGTCCTGTTTGGGGTCTAGTCATCCATACTCACTTATTTTCTGCTTTTTAGTCAGTTGTGGTTTTCTGTAATAAACTCCTTCCACTGAAAAGATTCTAGACGGAATGCTGGGCACCCCCATCTATGGGTGTAATGCTAGATGTTTAGAAGGCAACTTGGTGTGAAGTCTTTATAGCTAAGTAATAGTTTGTCCCTTCCCTTAGATAACTTCTCGACTTGGATTTCAGTGCCAGGGATGTGTTTTCTGCTTGAAAGCAGAAACTTCATATTCGTGCCGCTATGGCTTTGGTTACCCCTTCCCCGGGCGATTGCTTGAGTTTGCAGCTTTCGCAAGTGGATGCGATTGTTGGTTGCTTTTCTCTTCCAGAAGCTTGTGTAGTGCTTTCTGGTCCTAAGAAGGCTTGGCCAGCAAGGAGGACGCGTACAGGTTATTTCGACCTTATTTTTCAAATCCTAGCTGTGCTTACTGTGGAAGGACAAGTCCCACAGGAAGGGGCTGGGCGAGTATTCAGTGAATTGAAACAGAAAGTCTGTGTGGAATCACCTGTCCCGAGGTGAGTGCAGGGAAATCTGGCTCTGGGTTTTCCTTTCAGAGTCTAGATACTTTCGATGATGCTAGAGACGGGAACCAGAGGCTTCTTCCACATGCTGGGCAAATGCTCTGTCACCTCACTTCAGCCCTTGCCTCAGCCCTGTAGGTGTGTGCAGATACACATACACGTGCCCATGGAAGACAGAGGTGGTCCATTCTTCAGATACCTTCTACTTTGCGTGTGTGTGTGTGTGTGTGTGTGTGTGTGTGTGTGTGTGTGACAGTTTTTCTCCATGGCTTAGAAATCACCAAGTAATTCTGGGGATCAAGCACAGGTCCTCATGCTTGTGGACAGCCCTTTTACCAACTGAGCCATCTCGCCAGTCTCTAAAGATTGCTGAAGTTGCTGAGGTACTGGCGATAGATCCCAGGGCCTTGGACATGCTGGGCAAAGCACTCTACCATTGAACTCTGTACTGCCACTGGCGTTTTGTTAAAAGTCTGGTTTGGAGCTTGGAAAGATGGCTCAGTGGGTAAAGTGCTTGTAGTGTAAGCACAAGGGTCTGAGTTTGGATCACCAGCATTCACATTAAAAAGTCAAGTAGAAAATGTCCGTAGTCCCGATGCTGGGAATCCTGGGAGTATAGCTAAATTGGCAAGCTCCTTCATGGATAGACCCTGGATCAAAAAATAAGGTGGATGGCTGGCAGGACAGCTCAGAGGATAAAGGCTCCTGTGTGAACCTGAGTTTGATCCCTGGGGGCCACATGGTAGAAGAAGAGAACCTATTTCCAAATGTTGTCTTCTGACTGTCACACGTATGCATCCTTTCTCTGTCTCTCTCTCTCTCTCTCTCTGTGTCTCTCTGTCTTTCTTACCTTCTCACATAAATAAAATACAATTGAGGGGGGAGTCTGATTGAGTTAAAAAAAAACCAACACGAATCCTTGGCCTTCACATACACACACATACAGAAACACGCATGTACACAAATAAATTAAAAAAATAAAAGCCCGATTTGATGCAATGAATATGCTTAAGTTCAGAATGAGGTAAATCTCTTCACTGTTACTATGAATTTTTTCAACCCTCAAGGGCAGTTTCTATATGCAAAAACCACTAGTAGAGGTTCATTTTTCTAATTTGATTTTCAAGTTATCAAAGTTAAAGTTCAAAGCTGATTGGTTGTCATTTCTTAGTCTGCAGGTTAGCTTATTTTTGATGTTAGGGACTTGGATGGGTGATTGCTGCTATACTTTTGAGCCCAGCTTCCAAAAATTCTTGTTCTCTTTATAGATCCATCTAAAATTTCCTGAGAAAATACAGTTTCTCCAAATTTCAATTATCTGAATGTCCAAATCTATCTATTGTTTCACATTTTTATTTGCTAAATCTGGCACCGTAAGTCCAACCATTTAAATAGTTACTTTTAAAGGAATTTGGACCTGTTTACAGACATTCTAAACCTCTTTTTACAAATTTAATAAACCCCATTTTATTTCCTTTTAAAAATTCTTCACTTGTCAGGGCCAATGAGATAGCTCAGTGGGTAAAGTGCCCTCTTGTAAACCTGGTGACTTTAGTTCAATTCTGGAAACCGACATAGTCTAAGGAGAGAACTAACTTCTGAAAGTTGTCCTTTGACCTCTATCCATGAGCACACATGAGTCACAATACTAGGGAGAAAGTCATGTTATGTGAGCTTCCCTGTATTGTGTGAAGTTTTTCTCTTAGAAGTCCTGGGCATATGTAGCTGGGATTTGGCCTTACCCACACTGGTGACATGTATAGACTACCCTGTGGATATAACCACAACTCCTTCACTGTGAGGAGGCAAGGGGGGGGGGTCCCATGAGTGCCCTCAAGTTATTCTTATTCCCTACTCTTCCCTCGTGAGATGATTCTCCTTACCAAAGTCCATAAATAAAACCAGATGAGATTTCACACTACCTTTACTCCTCACACTCGCCTATTCTTCCTGCTCCATTCTCTAGAAATCACTTCACGCGGCCTGAAATCCTACAGCTACACTCATCACCATTGTCTCCCACGGGGAAACACAAAACATTAAAATAGTTTCACATGGAATTATAGACGGCTATGGGGGCAGACACGGGCTAGCACGGACATTTCATGGGCCCAAGGACATTTCATGGGCTATCAAGTCCACTCACCAGTTTCCTCAGAAGTATACAGCTGGTATTTGGTGTGTTAAATAGTGCACAAAACATTCTCTAAAAATGATGTAACACAACCCCAAACTTGGCCTTAACTTATGACCCAGGGTGGTTAGAGAATAACTTCATGGATGTATCCTTCATGGATGTAATTTAATTGACCATTTCCTAGGGCCTGCTGCCTCATTGTCCAGCAGATGGCTCCACCTCTCCAGGTCCCCTCTGGGTAGGCCAAGTTCAAGTTCATCAACTGTCAAAAAAAGGCCCGAGGCACGCAACCAGGGCAATAAAGTACACACCTGGCTCCCCGCCAAGATCATGAGTGACTTTAAGGAGGCTGGTGCTTAAATTAAGCACGCCACTGTCCTTATCAGGACAACGGCAAGAGGGTTCCCCAAAGACTCCCCAAAGTCTTCATCTCCTTGGGTATTGAAACCCATGATCTTGCATTTGTCAGAGAAGTGAAAGTAGCCTAGAGGAATCCAGTAATTCCTGTTATCAGCCGCTTTATAAGTCAGTGAGCTGAGGCCTGTCTTCACCCAGCCCGACGTCCCAGAAGCGCGAGGATGTCCCTGCGCCTGCCCTCACTGCTGCTCTGCCTCCTGGCCCTCCACGGTGCTCTGGGTCTCAGGCTCTGCTCCTTCAACGTGAGGTCCTTTGGGGAGAGCAAGAAGGAAAACGGAAGGTCATGGATATCATCCTGAAGGTAAGGGTGCTCTGGCCCCGGCATCCCTCACGTTCTCTCCTTTCCTGCAGATGCAAATGCCAGGACTGGAAGGGAATTTCAAGTGAGGCAAGGAGACGGTCAGTCATGATTGCAATAGCCACTTCAGCTCTTAGCACTTTTATCACATCCTCAGACAGGGATGGTACCCCATATTGAGCCTGCTCCAGGGGTGCTGTGGGGCCGCCTGAGCAGCTGAATGCTAGGTTTTTATTAGAGCCTGGTTCTGTTTGAAGAAAGTTCCAGGGACGGGCTGCAGTTCTGACAGTTTTTAATTGCTGCTCACTGAGTGCCTGTCAGGCACTGTAAACACATGATCTCATCCATCCTCCTCGTGAGCAAGGACTATTATTTCCCGTGCGGAGAGCATGAGGCAGCTCCACATGGCTAAGGGAGGGGTGGCAAGGGAGTTAGGGCAGCTTTGCCCTCCAGGGTTGTCATCACCATAGCTGTAATGTCGTCCTTCACTCCTTCTTTCTCTCCCTTCCTTCCATTCCTCTCTCTCTACTTCATCCTCCCTCCTTCCCTCCCCATCTCTTGCCCAATTAATCTCTCAATTCTACTCTATCTCTGCTTATGGGTTTTGCTCTCCTAGGACCAACGTCTGGGGACATTGGGGACATTGTTCACATTTTTCTAGAGTCAGTTCACTCGTCCAATGGGTTGGTTTATTTTATTTTATTTTATGCTGGGAGCTAAAACCTTCCCCAGGATGGCGATAGTGTGATTGTTGCTTTAGATAAGCAAACAAACAAACGACCCATAACTACAGGGGCTGGTAGAGACAGAAGAATCAGCAGTTCAAAGCCATCGTCAGTTACATATCCAGCCTGACGCTAGCCTGGATTACAGGAGACCCTGTCTCAACAAAACACAAATGAAAAACAGAGGCCCCAATTGTGATGGGAATGCAAACACCCCTGGACTCAGAGCCCACCTATCAGCTGGAGAGCTCAGGCCCCTTCGCCTGCCCAATCTCAATCTAATCTACATCTAAAAATGTGGCCGACCTATAAGAACACGGGCAGGCTGAGCATGCAGGTGAGCACGGCTGGCAGAGCAGGAGACGAGATGGAGATGAGCTGTGTGTTGTGCTACTGTCAGGTATTAAGAATTCAGATAGAGAGCCAGGCAGCCTGCTCTGTTGGTGTTTTTTTTTTTTTTTTTTTTTTTCTTTTCCGGTGTTGATTCTTGGTCCTGGTTGGCCCTGCCTTTCAGACAGTACCTAAGTGCCTCTAGAGGTTGTGGTTTCGCCAGGACAGCTGTGCCAAGCCTGTGGGAACCCTGAAGCCTTGGCTCAGTAGGGAACTCTGACATGCAGGAAACTCTTTCCCCACCCTTCACACACGGCGCCACGGAGCCTGGGAACCTACCAAGCACCTCTCACCTACCTAACTTCTCCAACCCTGGACAGGTCACCGCACTTTCAGGAGCTCCATTTGTTTTCTGGCAACGTTTTCCTCCAATGTCCAGCTACATATCTCACCAAGTAGATCTAAATACTTCTCAAGGCTTTCTCCAGCCCCTACAAAACCATCCTATAAACGGAGGTCATCTTGAAATGCTATGAGAACCATTTCACACAACTGTAACAGTTGACCCTAAATCCCAGGCACTCAGAAGAGTACAACTTCCAAGGTTCATTGGCTGAGCATCTGCTATATAGGCCAGAATTTTTGTATTCTTAGTCAACTTTGGAACATAGCACCCCTTCCACTTTTAAGTGTGTGCTACGTGTGTGTGTGTGTGTGTGTGTGTGTGTGTGTGTGTGTGTGTGAAGGCCAGAGGTCAACCTTGGGTATCATTCCTCAGGAGTATCCACCTCGTTCTATTATTTATTTGTTTAGAATAGGGGTGATGTGAGGGAAGGGTGAGATCAGAGGACAACTTTCAGAAGTTGATTCTCTTCTTCCATTATGTGGGTTCCTGGGGATTGAACTTAGATCACCATGTTTGTGAGCAGGCCCCTTACCTGCTGAGCTGACCTGCTGATCCCCACCTTGTTTTATTTATTATTTATTACATTTATTTTTAATCATCGAGGATGCACATACCATGACAGGCATGTTGCGGTAAGAGAACAACCTGCCAGCCTCAGTCTTTCCATTCTGCTGTGCGGCTTCAGGAGAATTGAACTCAGGACCTTAAGGCTTGGTGACAAGTGCCTTTACCCACTGAGTCATCTCACTGGTCTTCACCTTACTTTTTTTGATACAAAGTCTGTCACTAGGACCTGGGGCTCCTGGATTAGGTTCGGCTGGTTAGTCAGTAAGCCCTAGAGGTCCTCCTGTCTCTACCTCCTCAATTCTGGGATTGTAAATATGTACCTCCACATTTGTGTGTGTGTTTGTGTGTAGGGGTGTGTGTGTGTGTGTGTGTGGTATGAACGTGAGTTATACATGCCCAAGGAGGCCAGAGGAAGATGCCAGCTGTCTGTTCAATCATTCCCTCATTTCCTTGAGTCAGGGTCTGTCACTGAACTTAAAGCAAGACTGGTTGGCTAGTAAGCCCCAGCAGTCATGGTGTGCCCATCCCTCACAGTACTGGTTTAAGGTGCATGTGTGGCTATGACTCATTTTTATGTGGGTGCTGGAATTTGGATCCAAGTCCTCGTGCTTGTGTAACAAATGCTTTCGCCCACTGAGCCATCCCTCCAGCCCTACACCTGGCTTGTCCACGTGGTTCCAGGGACCAAACTCAGGTCTTAATGGTTACACGGTAAGCTTTTTACTGACTGAGTCATCTCCCCAGCCTTCTTCTACTTTATAACTGAGAAAACCCACATTCTAAGTGATGGAGGAACTTCTCCAGAATTCCATTGCCAGTTGGGAAGAACTGTGTTCTCCTGAGTAGAGCTTGTTCATCCAGCAAATTGTCAACAAAGAGAACATCGCCACACACTGCAAAGCATTGGGGATGGGATGGTAGAGGGGACAGGCATTCCCCCCCTTTTACCAGACCTGGCAGTATTCAATAAGTATCATTTCTCACGGTGCTGACACCAAGGATCAGGCTATGTCCTAGACCCTTGAGAGTTAGTAAACAAGTTCAGCCTCGTAATCACTCTCATTGCTATCCCATTTTGCAGATGGAGTTTGGAGAAAGGAAATAGGTTATCCAGTGATGGAGTGCCCCACCCTGCAATGCCTGTTCCCTGGTTAGAGACATGAAGCAGGGTTTCACAAGTCACTTTCTTCTGCTTACGATGTCTCTAGACCTCTCCAGGCTCTCCTTTCCCTCTCCCTTAGCTAACTTAGGATCTGGGTTCCATCAATATTGGCCACGTACAACCCTTGGAAGTCCCAGAGGCACTGACAGCATAGTGGTTAGTGTGGCTGCCTCCCAAATTCGTGTTCCCTCCTGTGAACAGTCAGGAATATGAGTTTAAGGTTTTTCTTGTGGAAGGGCCTCCTGGGGGCTTTCTTTCTTGAAGCCTCTCCCTGATAAGAAGGATGCAGGAGAAATACATTTTTTCCCTAGTTCGACATCTTTTTGAGGATTCTGACGGTGATATCTTATTCCTGTCTGAGGAAACAGCCCCAGAGATAGCAAGGAACTGGAAAGTAGCTTCAGCTGGAGATGTGGGGAAGCGCTTACTAAGCCAAGAGCAGCACTGTAAACAGGAAATCTGGCCAAGCCTTCTTTCAGGCAAGGGATTCTGAGCTCGCGTCTACATTTGCTCAGTGTCAGTGGGTCACACAGAGAGAGACCTTGGGCTTTCAGCATGCCGATCTCCTTGACTGTTCAATGGTGTGGTCAGGAAGGGGGTTCTGTAGTATAGAGAGCTTGTTACCCACCTTCCCTTGATATCCGGCTTACTAAACCTCATGGAGCCTAAGAGAAACCAGTGGAACAGAGGTTATAGAGAAGACAGCTGGGGATGCGGCTCAGTTGGTAGAAAGCTTGTCTAGCATGAATGAAGCCCAGAGTTTGGTCCTCAGTGATATATAACCTAGATGTGGTAGCACACGCTTGCAATGTGAGCACCAAGGAGATGGATGCGATAGGATCAGAAGTTCATAGAGACCTGGTCCAGAAAAGAGAGAGAGAGAAAGAGAGAAACAAAAAGAGAAAGAAAGAAAGAAGAAAGAGAGAAAGAGAGAGAGAAAGATTGATTGACTTCCCATGATGGCAGTAATTCTAAAAGATAGCTGCAATGTTACTACCACCCTCCTATGTTACATTTGCATCACGCTAAGCCTAGTGCCTTCCTATTTGAGGACACTTGGGTAGTTCCCACTGTTTTTGCTTCAATGCATCTTCCTCTCTGACTTGCACAAGTACTGGTAATCTGCTAGGTCCCACCTACACGGCTGGCACTGCCCTAACTTCTCACTGTATCTCTAGCCTCACTATGAGATGTGACTATGACCATTCACATGGATGGATGGGGAAACTGAGGGGCAAAGAAGCAGTAGACATGGGAAATCTTCAAAATGGGAATCAAAAGTTGTGATCATTTTGAAGTCCTATGAGAAAAGAAATGAATCTTGGGGATGAACCCCTGGGATTCCATACACAGAAAGCCACATTAAGGGAGGGGGGTGGGAATTACCCAGTGGTTGAAGTCGTGAGAGTAAAAGGATTGGAGTTCAGGTTCCCAGATCCTAAGTAAAATGCTGGCTGGGTGTGGTGACCCACCTGTGACTTCAAGCCTTGAAAGGCAGAGATTGGGGATTCACCAGCACTAGCTGGCTTGCCAGACTAGACCTCTTGTTCAGCTCTGGAAGTGGTCAGAGACCCTGTCTCAAAAAGAGTACGATGGAAGAGTAGTCGAACAGGATTCCCAATATCAAATTTTGGACTTCACTTACATGCCCTCATGCATGTACCCCCCCACACACACACACGGGAAAAAAGAGAAAAAGAGAAAAGAAAGGTATGTGTCTTTAAAAGCATGAGCTTGGTCCCCACCGGGCACCAGCTGCTGCTCATGTGGGCAGGGGTGGCCCTCTCCTCTTCTGTGTTCTGGGCCCGGAGAATCCCTCTAACCTTTCAGGACTACATGCCACCTTTTCCTAGGCACCCTCCCTGAACTTCTGGGCAGAAGCAATTATTTAGCCCTCAGCACAGACATGACTTTAGCACTGATTCTATTCGTCCCCCCCAACCACCCACTATGCCTAGTTGCTTCCCTTACACTGTGAATTCTCAAGAGCTGAGACTATATTTCAACAGCACGGTGGGCTTTATAGTCACTGAGTTCAAATCTCAACTCTCCCGCCTGTACTGGCAGTGTGACTTTAAAGTGATTCCTCTGCCTCTGAGCTGAGTTTCCATCTGCATGTAATGGGCTAATAATTATAGCCCTCTCTCCTCTTAGTGTTGTGAGGTCCAGAGTACGTTTGAACTAGATGTTAGCTTTTATAATCATCGCTGTAATCATGCCTCTTTATTTCTACAATATTCAGCCTGGAACATTTACTTACTAAAGGCTTACTCGATATTTTTATTATTTTTATTTTTATTATTCAAATGGATCCAAGAGATAGGACGCATTGGAAGGTCAAGCTTATAGGCTGTGGATTTGGCTTGCTTAGGTTCTGATGCTGCTGTGGCTACCTTTGATCCAAATGGCCAATCAGTGTGCTTCCTTGCCTGACCACTAGTTTCCTTGTCTTTAACATAGACACGAAAAGCTAAACATGACGCCACAAACGTGTAATCCCAGCACTTGGGAGACAAGAGAAGGGTCAGGAGTCCAAGGTCCTGGCTATATGAGACACCGTCTCATAAAAACTAGATGGAGGACCGTTGAGGATCTCAGGACAAACAACTACACTCAGAAAGAATCTCTGGGCCAGGTGCTGAACAAAAAAAGGGAGCTTCCCCACTTCCCCACTTGTGAGTTTCTCCACTGAAAGGCCGCCTATGCTGCCCAGAGACCTGGATCCTTACTAGCATAGCACAGTCACCCCAAGGGAGCCCTGTAATCCACACACACAGAGCGACAGGAGTAGGAGGGACATTGGTGAAGGAAGAGGAAGACAAGAGAGAGAGAAAGGATGTGGGAGGGGAATGGAGCAAGGACATAAACTCATTTCGCTTATGTGTAGAAAATTCTTAATAAAAAAGTTTTTAAAAAAACTAAATGGAGAAGCAATAAGCAGCAACAAAAGCTCCTGGCACCATGGTGCACTCCTGTAGTCCCAGCTCCAGGGCAATTCAGACAAAGGGATGATTTGATCCTAGAAGTTTGGGACAACACAGCGAGAAATGCCTCAACATTTCTCAAGTAACTTCAACCCACAAAATGGATGTAACGAAAGCACACGCCCCAGGAAGTCCTTCCATTCAGATGAGAGGCGAAATGATCTTAACAAGCAATACTTACAGCAGGTTTTATGACTTGTGGTAAATGGGCTCAAGCGCCCCTGCTCCCCCCAAAATTGTCTGTCTGCAGGTCATCAATCGCTGTGACCTCATGCTCCTGATGGAAATCAAGGACAGCAGCAACAAGATCTGCCCCATGCTGATGGAGAAGTTGAACGGGTAAGTGGACTGTCCGGGGCTTACAGTCAAGTGCAAGGTGCCTGAAAAAAATGCAGGGGGCTGGAGAGACGACTCAGAGGTTAGGATTCTGTCTTACAAGCAGAAGGTCCTGAATTCAGATCCCAGGTCCCCTGTAAAAATACCAGGCAGAAATAGCGGTGGCTTGCACTTCTGGCCATAAGTGGGCAGAGCCTAAGAAATCCCAGAGCAAAGCAAAGAAGGAAAGAAGCAATCCAGGATGATTCCTGAAGTCATCCTTGGTCCTCCACAGGGACACACAGTGCCCCCCTCTCTTTCTCTCTTTCCCTCTCTCTCTCTCTCTCACACACACACACGAAAGAAAGAAAGAAAGAAAGAAAGAAAGAAAGAAAGAAAGAAAGAAAGAAAGAAAGAAAGAAAGAAAGAAAGAAAGAAAGAAAGTTTTAAAATATTTTATTTATTTTATCGCTTCTCGGCCTTTTGGCTAAGATCAAGTGTAAAGTATTTTATTTATTTGATAAAAAGGAACACAGAGAGAGAGAGAACATATATACGCATGTTGTGGCAGAGACGTGGAAGTCATTCCTCTCCTTCCACTATGTGGACTTCCAGGGTTCAGACTTGAGGTTTGCCAGGTTTTCGAGCAGACACTTTACCCACAGAGTGATCTCGCCAGCCTTAGGGTCATTCATTTTTTATTTTAATACATCTGCATGATTTAAGTGTTTTATTGCCAGTACAAATAGATTTTATAATTAAAAGTCAACAAAAACAAATAATGTCTTCTTAAGAGTTTTAAATGACATTGGGCAACACCGATGGTTTATATTCTTAGTGAATGATTGGCAAAATCATTAGTTTTCCATCACTGTGACAAAATGCCTGAGAGGAAAAGTTTTTCCGATGAAACTCAGTGGGCCACATACACAAGACGTGAAAGTAGGGGGGAGGCTGGTCGGGAGGAGGAAGGGGAACAGGATCCAGTAATATGGAGCAAAAATGACTTAAATGTATTGTGTTCTTCTATGAAACTGTCAAAGAATAGGAAATATTCGTTTTGCTACAGTTTTCAGGCCATGGTCAATTGGCCTATTGCTTTAGGTCCCATAAGACAGCACTTCACAGGGGCGTGGGAGGGAGGCCTGCTTGCCGCTCAACAAGAAATAGAGAAGAGAAAGCATCAGGGTCCCAATTTCCCCAGTAAGGGCGTTGTCCCCCTGACCTAACCTCCTCCTCAGGGATTTTTACTTCCTCCCCGGGGGCACCTCTCAAGGGGCTTGCCACTTCTTTGGTTGCCTGGATTAACTCTCCACACCATAGCACCCAATCGAGTGACTAGCGCCTATTGAATGAGTGCCTCTTCCGAAGAATCTGCATGGTGAGCAGCTTCGCTGGTGACTCGGATCGCCTTACCTTTCTATTTTATTTCAGTTTCTCATGACGGTCAGATGCAGAAAGGGATCTACCCCTGAGCTACACCCTTAGCCTCGTGTGTCTTAATTCCTCATTTTCCAATTTTGCTATTTGTACCTGAGACATGGTTTTGTTATCCCAGACAGGCCTTGAACTTACTATGTAGGCGAGGATGACCTTGACTTTCTGCTATTCCTGCCTCCATCTGTGGAGTTAGGGTTGCAGCATGCACCATCACACCTGCTTTATGTACCTTAACTTTAAAAAATCCAAACAATGCTTATTTTTTAGATAAATTGGAAAATTAAGCAACAATTTTGCTTAAAAAAAGTAAAAGTCGGACTGGAGAGATGGTTCAGGGATTAAGACTTGCCTTATAAGTAGAAGGTCCGATTTTGGATCCCAGGTCCTATATTAAACACACACACACACACACACACACACACACACACACACACACGCTAAATAAATTTTTTAAAAAAGGAGAAAATCAAAAGACATGAAACAAATGTTGGCAGTGCTGTCTCAGAATATAAACTTATAAAGAATTTGAGTGGGTTCTTTTTTTCCTGCTTTTTTTAATTATTTTGCAGTAAGAATATTACATCACCCCCTTTTTCTTATAAAGCAAGAATATATGCAAAAAAAAAAAAAAAAAAAAGCCCAAAGAAGTCCTGTGTCCACCATCTGGACTTAATGAACAGAAACATCTGACCATGATTTGGACTTCCATAATTAGGAAAGCTCACACTGCTTTTAGCAATGAAAGATCAGTTTGGACTCTTGAGGCCGGGCGGGGGAGAGTCAGGAATGCCCTCCTGCCCGCAGAGAGCTTGCTGTGGTTGCCCCGCCTTTCCCGGGGCCTCAGTTCTCATGTGAAAATAAGCTTGCTGCTGTGTTTGCTGAAGCAGGTCTTCTGACTCTGGTTCTGATCTTTGAAAGCTAGAGACAGAGGGAACAAAGGGGTTAGGTAGGAGTTCAGCTCTGCTGGGCCTACCTGAGTTTGGAAAAGAGCTATGACTTGACCATGGGCAGGTTACTAAACCTCTCTGTGCCTTAATTTCCCATTATGCAAAGCGGGGCTGAAGTGAGGCCATCTTCCTGGGATTCCATGATAATTACAATAACTTATATACTGAGTTGTGCCTGGTGTATAACCATCATCAATATGCCATGGGATCTATGGCTGTGAAAAATAAGGGCATGATAATGGCAGGGGGTGGCACAGGGGCCACTAAAAAGAGCCCGTTGATACCAGACTCCAGGCATGCAGCTTGCTAATCAGGTCACGTGAGCTGTTTCATGGACAAAAGAAGAGGGTGTGATGTGGACTGAGGACACAGCTCAGCAGGGGAGTGCTTGCCTTGTGTGCACAGCCTGGTTCTACCTCCAGCATCCCATAAACCAGGCATGCTGATACACACCTTTGATCACAGAATTCAGGAGGTAGAGGCAGAGGGATCACGAGTTCAAGACCATCCTTAGTTATAGGCAGCCAGCCTGGGCTACAGTGGCTCCTTTCTTAAAAAACAAACAAGCAAGAATCTTCCAGATGGTGGCATAAGTGTTTTCACTATTTCTCTTGTAGCTAAAGAAACTAAGACACAGTGAGGTAGGACTTGCCCAGGGTCGCTGAGCTAGTCAATGTCCAAATTCACTGCATTAGTTGGGATTTTTGTTGTTGTGGCTGTGACAGCTTATTGGATGAAGGACTTGTTTCAGCTCATAGATTTGAAACTTTTAGTCTATCACGGCAGGGAGGGCGTGGAAGAGCAGAGCATCTCAGTAGCCAGCAACAGAGAGAAGAGATGAGGAAGGAGATTAGGAAAAATAAAGCTCCAGAGCCAGTCCCCCCAGGGACTTGCTTCATCCAGCTGTGCTCCTCCTTATCTTAAACCATCTCCCAACAATGATTTGCTGTGACTTCATTGAGAGATTAATCCATCCTTTTTGTCAGAGCCCTCAGGAGCTAATTGCCTCTGGAAACACCCTGACAGACACAAACCAGGGGTTCTTCATTAATCTCCTAGATGCTGTCAACCCCATCAAGGTGACAATCAAGATTAATCATCACGCCTACCTTTGCACCTGAGTCCTTTCTTAACGCCTTCAGTCTTCCTTGAAGTGACTGAGTCGGTTTTCAGATGTGTAGGGCCGGTGTGGTAGGTAGGGGAGCAGCAATGACAGGCAGGTGGGTTCCAGACTTCTCCCCACAGTCTGAGATGAGCCTTTCTCCTCCCCCCATCTCAATGCTCCCCAAGAGGGACCTAGTCCCCGCTGAGGACTCCAAGCAGAGAACAATCTTACCCCAATGCTCACAGCTGGGGATGTGTCTCACTCGTGTTAGGACTTTGCTCTACCCCAGAACTAACCCCACAGTCACAGCTCATCTCCTGGAGAGCCCTGGGTCACCTTACAGAGCAGTCACTCCAAGCAGTCGTCACCTCCTGTCCCAGAGGGTTGATTCAGCAGGAGGCCCTACCTCTAAACTAAACCTTAGAACACATATTTGAAGCCAATTAGCCAATGCCCTAGATCCTTCTGTGGGCAGATGGAGGGAAACCGTGTCAGGCTCTGCATATCAGCAGCTTTGACACACGTGAAGGCCAGGTGCAGGGCTCGTGACTTTTGTAATAGATTCTCCAGCCCCTAGTAATAAACAGCATCAGCTTGAAATCAAGGTCCCTGTGCTTGTAGGCAGATGCCTGAGGGTTTTAGGGGAGAGTATGCGTCACGTTGGATAAGTTCTCAGAGGTAGAACACAAATGGGTGGCCTAATAAACTTGGCTCTAACCAGGAAATTCCTATGTGGACTTTTTTTTAATATGTATTTATTCTGTGTAAAGCATGCAGTTGTCACAGCTCATGTGTGGAGGTTGGGAACAAATTATGGTAGGCATTTCTCTTCTTCCATTGTGTTGTTCTGAGAATTAAGCTCAGGGCAACAGCAAGAACCTTTAGCTACTAAGCACTCTTGCTGGCCCCTACAGCAGGGATTTCTGATTCTGCCAGAATCATCTATGGGCTCAAAAGCTGGGTTCAAAACAGTCGCAACTTGGGTTTAGAAGTTGGGTTCAAATTCAGTTTTGGACTTTCCATATATGCAGTGCTGGTAGAGGGTGGGCAATGTTTTCCTCAATGGTATACCCACTGATCTACAAGTCATGTTCCAGCAAATGCTCAGACACATGCCATCAAAAACAACCCAGATGAAATTCAATGGGCCACTCATGAAAAAAGCAAAATAAAAGGTGGACCAGTGTGGAAGAAGGGTTGTAGTAGGAAAGGGAAGGAGTTAGGGATTAAGGTGTAAAAATATCAAAAATTTATTGTATTTATGTATGAAACACTGAAAGAGAGAAGAGAGAGAGAGAGAGAGAGAGAGAGAGAGAGAGAGAGAGAGAGAGAGAGAGAGAGGGAGGTGCTAGCATGGCCCTATATGCTTATAACTCTTATAACCCTGGGAAGGTTGAGATGGGAGGATTGTGAATTCAAGTCCACCTTGATCTAAATAATGAGACTGGTCTGGAAAGAAGAAAGAATGAAAGGAAGAGGGGCAGGGATCAGGATGTAACTCAATGGTAAAGTGCTAGCTAGCCTAGTCAGAGTTGCCTGAGACCTTGGGTTTGAACACACCTACACTAAAATAGAAAGTAAAAACAAGAAAAGGGGCTGGAAACATCCGGACTCGTAGATATCCTAACTCCCAACAATGGTGGCTCCTCTTATCAGATCCAAAGCTATGATGAACAGTAAGTAGTACCCTTCCATAAGGTGTCACTGGGAATACAGAGGCAGGTGGGGGTGGAGGTGGGAGCGTACAACAGAGAGATGCATTCATTCTTTACCAAACATGAAATAACTGTGTTTTGCAGAGGTTCACGAAGCACAACATATAGCTATGTGATTAGCTCTCGGCTTGGAAGAAGCACATATAAAGAACAGTATGCCTTCCTCTACAGGTAAGCATGCCTGTGGTCCCTGCAGCACGCTCCACTTAAACCATGACTGAAATGAATCAAGCATCTCTTTAAGAATAGATTCTGGGGCTGGAGAGATGGCTCAGGGGTTAAGCCTCCGCCTTGCATGCGGAAGGTCCTGAGTTCGGATCCCAGATCCCACGTATAGACGCCAGGCGGAAGCGGGGGCGGCCTGCGCTTCTGGTCCTGGTAGGGCGGAGCCTGTGAATCCCGGGGCAGAAGGAGGTGGAGGTGTCCATGGTGGTTCACGAATCCGTCCGTGGTTCTACACATACACAGACACACACACACACACACACACACACACACACACACACACACACACGCACATGCGCACAGTTGAATAAATAATAATAATAAAAAAACTTTAAAATTATTCCCAAGAAGAAAAAAAACATTAAAAAAAAAAAAGAATAGATTCTGATTTCTAGCCAGCTGTCAATAGCAAGGAAAATCATTGTTGTCAAAATTGATGCCTCATAGGTTACTGATGCCACTCAGTTGATAGAGCACTTGCCAACACTAGCCAAACCCTGGATTTGATCCCCAGTTCTTCACAAACTGGGCTTGGTGGCGTTTGGAAGGGCAGGATCAGAGTATCAAAGTCACCCTCAGCTGTACAGCAAGCTCAAGGTCAGCCTGAGTTACAAGAGACCCCATCTTTTAAAAAAAAGTTGTTAATTCAATCATCAAATCAGAAAACACAAGTAGCTTCCTAACACTCATTCGTTGGCTGACTCCATGGTTGCTTGGGGCAGGAGTTCTTTATTCTTCATCCTTAAATCCTAGTACAGGATCAGAAATCTGGTAGCTCAGCCCAATTGACTCTTCAACTTTGGTCCTGCTGTCGTCCTACTAGTACTTTGTTTTAAGTCTGAACATTCACGGCATGTGAGCCAGATGACTAGCATAAGCTGGACCTTCCACTCCTGAGAGGCTGGACCCTGAGAAGTGATGATTCAACTTGGTTCTCAGGTGACTGATCCCTCCCATGTGAGTCTCACGCTGGAAGCTAGTGAAACCATGGGAACCAATGTCTATGCTTCAAGGAAGTCAGAGGGCAGAGAACTCACTAGGAAAGATTTACATTTTTCTCTTCTAGGAAAAAGCAGCTGACTGTGAAGGACAGCTACCTCTACTATGATGGAGACGAAGACGTGTTTTCCAGGGAGCCCTTTGTGGTGTGGTTCCAATCACCCTACACTGGTGAGAACACAGACCCCCCCCTCCCCACATTAGTTACTTGTGTGTCACTATGACCAAATGCCCGACACAAACAATTTGAAAATTTATCTCATGGTTTCAGAGAGTTCACTGCATTGAGTCGGATCTAGCGGTGAGGCAGAATGTCATGGACAGGAAGAGCTCTTTATCTCGTGGGAAACCAGAAGTGGAGCGTGAGCTAAGGGATGACTGGGAGTTAAATAGAACCTTTCAAATCGCCTCCAGTGACCCACTTCCTCCGGCTTCACCTGCCTCCTAAAGTCTCCACAATCTCCCAGAATTAACTGGGGTCCAGGCATTCAACACATGAGCCTGTGAAGAACATTTCACATTCAAAACACAGCAGACCCTCTCCTCTGGGACCCCTCTCTCTGCACCAGCCCACGAAGGGGCAGCAGCCTAAGTATGAATGAGCAATGTTTCCAGGGTCATAAGGCAAGCTTGGCATGACAGTGTGCTGCCAACTCTAATGCCTGCGAGGAGAACGTGCTGCGTGGTCTGATAGCCCCAGGCTCATCTCAGAATGCCAAGATTCAGGACTTCCCTACACTGGATCCTGCTCCCTGGGATCAGTGATAACTCCACCTTTTAGAGTCCACAATTCTCTGGTCTCCATCAAGTCCTTCCTTCCTTCCTTCCTTCCTTCCTTCCTTCCTTCCTTCCTTCCTTCCTTCCTTCCTTCCTTCCTTCCTTCCTCCTCCCTCCCTCCCTCCCTCCCTCCCTCCCTCCCTCCTCCTCCTTCCTTCCTTCCTTCCTTCCACACACACAGAGTCGGGGGAGGGAGAGAAAGGTGCACACTTGCGCCCTGTGGGCTTTCAGAGATTGAACTCAGGTCGCTAGGTTTGCAAGCAGATACCCGCTGAGCTATCTCACCAGCCCCCTGTCTTTGTTTATTTAAAAGACCCAAGGGGTGACCACCACTTTCAAGTCACTCACAAGACAACAGCCATCTCCACAGAGGCTTGAAGAAGGAAAGCCAAACCAAGCATCTTTGAGCACTATGATGCTACTTTGGATCACTAACTGCTAGCTTCCTGTTATTCTTGCAACACACTGCAAGCTAGGGACTGGGATGATCTCCTGTTTACATGCAAGGAAACGGGGGTATAAAAAGGTGCCACCACTTTCCAAATACAGCTACTGAAGTGGACAAACCAAGGTAATCCAATTCGTGAGCCTGTACCCTAAGCCCCCAGATGCTCAATAGAAAGTCAAGGATGAGCTGAACATGGTGGCTCACACCTACAATTCCAGGGTTCAGGAGTCCGGAACCGGAGGATCAGGAGTTCAAGGCTAGCCTGAGCTATATTGTGAGACCTTGTCTCAGAAAACAAAGGGCTGAGGGTGTAGTTCAGTGGGAGAGCACTCGCCAAGTGCTTTACGAGGGCCAGGATTCAATCCTCTGTACTAAAAGAGAGCAGAAAGCACACAGTGCGCACACACGCGCACGCGCACACACATACACGCACACACACACACACACACACACACACACACACGCACGCACACGCGCACACACACGCTGAGTTAAAGTTGGCTGTAAGTTACAGCATATGAAGTTAAATATGCTTCTCACCACTATTGTGGAACAGGTTCTGCTGAAGGCCTCGAGGAGACTGGCAAGCTCCTCGCCCTCATGGAGAAATCATGAGCAGGTAGAGGTACACAGAGTTTAGGAAGTCTGCTGTAGCTGGGCCCACATCAGGATAACATTTCTGCCCAGGCTTAATTACGTCTGAGAAGGAGCACTTTAGGCAAACATAAGGGAAAGGAGGAGGTGTTGGGGCGTCCTGAAAGGATCCGCATTACCTAATTCGCCGACACTGAGCACAGTGGGTTCTCACCTTCTCAGGGAGGTGAGAGCCTTGGTGAATCGCGGCTCAAACCTGTTTACCTTGAGGCTTGCACTCTCTCCTGGGACAGCCACCTGTCTTCCCTCTCCAGCCAGGGAACAAACCCAGATCCCTTTGATCTGAGATCGAAGATAAAGGAGTTAGATATTCCAGTTACTTATTTATCTAAACATTCATTCGTGTATTCAAGCAAATAATGATGATAATGATAATAGTAATAATAATAATGTTTTTGAGGCTCTCTCGTTTGTCCTCTCCTGGCCATGTGCTAGGCAGCTCTTCCTACTCTCTCTGACTTTACTCTATCTCCTCTGCTCTAATACTGTCCCACCTTAAGGCTATGGCTTTCTCTTTGCCTCCCTTGGACCAAGTGTCCAAGAGATTCTTCCCTTCTCTCTCATTTTCAATAAAACCTCTGCTTTAACCTCTTAAAAAAAAAGTTTCTGAGCACGGTGCTATGAGAGTTTCTGCAGCCAAGTGGACAGACCAGGACAGACAAGCCTGGCGTCCTAGAGAGGGTCATGGTGGGCCAAGTACAGAAGCAAAGGAGAGATCTGAGCATAGGGAAAGTAATAAGCAGGACGTGCTGAACAGCGGGTCGGGATGGCCATTGAAGGTGGACATTGGACTGGGACCTGATGCAGCCAGACACACAGATGGAGGGAGAAAGGGCATTCCAGCTGCCAGATGTGGTAAAATACTTAAGGGACCACAGGAGAAGAGAGAGGCATGAAGTGGGAATCGGGAGGTGCTTCGAGGGGGCAAATCTGCGGCCCTGGAGATGTCCTGTCCGTCTGAATCCCAGATTCCTCCTGGGTGGCTCGAGCAGGGGTCATCAACAGCCTCCCCCCAGTGAGGCAAGGATGGGATTTGAAGAGAGAATGAGGGGATGTCCCAGGAGGAGGGGCTCAGATATAGTACCCACCGGCAGGAGGCCAAAGCGCGGTTCCCAGGCCCATTCAGGAACCCGACTCAAGAACACTCAGTCCTGGGTGGTTAGAGATTCTCCAAATACTCTACAAAGGTATCTCTGTGAGTTGTTGTTTTAAGGTTTTGGAATAGGATCTTGCTATATGGCTCTGTCTAGCCTGAAATTTATATACCCCAAGATAGCCAGGAATATAAGATCCTATTGTCTCAGGCTTCAGAGTTTTGGGATCACAATATGTACATATATGTATATAATGGTTTGGTTTAGTTTCTCGAGGCAGGGTCTCAAGTATCCCAGATGGGTCTTGAACTCCGGACCTTCCTGCCTGCATCTCCCAAGTACTGTAATTGCAGACCTGTGAGACCCTGCCTGATTTTATATGGCGCTAGGGATCTAACTCAGGGCTTTGTGCATACAAGGCACACACTCTGCAAACTGAACCATATCCCCAGCATGCCAGCTCATTTTCCCAAATAACTTTTTTGAGCTGTTATACTTAATTACAAAAGAGGCATAAACTGACAAGTCTCAAATTTTTCTCTCTCAGTACAGAGGCTAAACACGGTAACAGAGCCTGTTGTTAGAGGCTTGTCCCCGAGGCTCCCAACAGGTCAGTTCTGCCACCTGAGGCCTCAGAGTCCAGTTAGAGACAAATTCTGATTGTCAGTGTGTCTACACTGGGGAGCAGGGGACCCGTGTCCTAAGTCCTGTCTTGACAAGACCGTCAGAATGATGTACGGAGGAAAGAAAAGGGGTGTGAAGGGCAGGAAGCATGCGTGCAGGTAACTTGAGAGAGTGGAGGTCAGATGACAATTTTCCAGTTGTTTCTCTCCTTCCAACATGTGGCTTCCAGGGATCAAACTCAAGTCTTCCAGGCTTGCACGCAGCCACCTTTACTGACGGAACCATCTCGTTAGCCTCAAAACATGCATTTTTTTTATTTGTCAAAATATACCAAGAGAGAAAAAAATGCAGGTTTGGAAGAAAAGAGGAAAGAAGAAAAGAAGGAAAGAAGGAAGGAAAGAAGGAAAGAAGGAAAGAAAGAGAAAGAAAGAAAGAAAGAAAGAAAGAAAGAAAGAAAGAAAGAAAAAAGAAGAGAAAGAAAAGAAAGAAAAAAGGGGGAGAGGAGAAGGGAAGAAATAATAACCCAAACCCACAGCACCAGCACAGAGCACTGTGGAAGGGAACTTACAGAAAGTTATAGCAGCAAGTAGCCAATGACCCTAGGACATCGGCTACCACCCACTAGCCAGACCCTCTGTTCAGCTGTGCCCACTTCGTGCAGCAAGACTTTTTAGAAGGGAGACTGTGTTTCCTTAAGCAGGTGCTTGATGGCAAAGCACGTGACCTCCCTCTTTTCCATTCCTCAGCCATAAAGGACTTTGTGATTGTGCCTTTACACACAACTCCTGAGACCTCTGCTAAAGAGATCGACGAACTGGTTGATGTCTATGAAGATGTGAAGCGCCGGTGGAAGGCGAAGGTGAGGACCTCTATGCTTGGCCAGTCCCCAGACGGCAGGGCTGGGATCCAATCCTTGAGCAGGAGGGCGAGAGGACAGAGCACATGCAGGTCACTACAGCTTCGCAGCCTCATCCCAGACTGTCTTCAGCCCTATGCAGTCTTCTTGTTACAGCTACTGGGGTCTGTCCCTGCAGGGCTCAGAACTTCATCTGTAGCATCTACTGAGGGACAAGAGAATTGAATCCTCTCATTAATCCTGTGGTGTGTATGTGTGTGTGTGTGTGTGTGTGTGTGTGTGTGTGTGTGTGTGTGTGTGTGTGTGTGTGTGACTTCAGGAATCACTCTGGTTTGTGCTATCTCCTCTGAAGTTTACCAGGCTCCACCTTCCAAGCCTGGAAGTACAGGTCATAACCATTTCCACCTGGCGTTTTTACATGGAATCTGGGATCTGAACTCAGGACCTTCTGCCTGCGAGGCAGAGGCTAAACCCCTGAGCTATGTCTCCAGCCCCAAGTCATCAAGTTTTTGTCGTTGCACAAGGACCTGAGTTCAATCCCCAGATTCATATGGAATAGCAAACAAACTGCCCTGGCCCGAGGGACACTCTGAGAATGGGGTAACCTAGGAGGGGGGAGGACAAATGAAGGACAGGAGACACAAAGACCGAGAGCAAGTTGAGGTTTCCGATCAAGCTCTAACTTTATTGAACGAGGGAAGGGTTTATATAGTTCTTGGGGGGAAGGGGCTTCCCAGGGCAGGGGTTTAGGCGGGAAAACCATTTGGCCAGGCAGAAAATGTTGCTAGGAGACTGAGGTATTTATGGTAGATAAGGTTTTATGGCAGATGAGGTAGCTACAGCAGATCAGTTAAACCGCAGATGGTCGCTTGCTTCTCTGACAAATGGCTCAGATATGGGAAAAACAGAGACAGGCAGGGGCCCAAGATGGTCACTCGGGCAAAAGGTCATTTTTTTTATGGCTCCTGGCAACAAACAAACAACAAAAAAGAACTGGCCATGATGGTACATGTTTGTAATCCCAGTCCCAGGAAGATTCTTGGGATGGCATGGCTCGCCAATCTAGCCTACTTGGTTAGTTCAAGGAGCTGTCTCAAAGGCAGGAAGGTAGAGAGGACTAAAAGAATGACACTTCAAGTTGTCTTCTGATCCCCACACCTGCAAACACATGAACGAACACACACACACACACACACACACACCCCTCAAAGTGGCTATTTGGAACACTCCCACTTTGTAACTGAAAGGAATGCGATGTAGACCATCAGGAGTGAAGGTCTCAGGCTGGCTCATGGAAAGGAGCTTTCATCCTTTCCCTAGTAAGGGAGACAGGGATGCCAACCTAGGGCTGTGAGCATTTGAGGAAGCGCTGGCAAAAGCTGAAGTGTTCCAGAGAACTCTTCTTCCAAATTCCTCTTTTCTCCTCTCGGAATGTGACTCTGGGAATCCCCCTTCCCCTTTGGTTCTACCGTTGAAGATGCAAAATGAGCCAAGTGTGGACACAGCTGTTTGCAGCTGGGAATCAAGAAAAAGAAAACAAGGGGTGAGAAAAGGGGAATATGGCTCAGTGGGTAAGCACTTGCCACACAAGCCTGGGGACCGGAGTTGCATCCTTAGAACTCAGACTGCATCCATCTTGCAATCCCAGGGTTCCTAAGCTAGATGGAGGCAGAGGAAGGAAAGTCCTTGGAAGATCTCAAACTAGCAAGGCTGGCTTATGCTGGGCTAAAAAGAAACACATAAGGAAACCTGGCCTCAAACAAGATGTAAGATGAGGACCCACAACTGAACCTCTCCTCTGACATCCACATGTGCGCTGTGGCTCCCACGTACCCAAATTCATACACACACACACACACACACACACACACACACACACACACACACACAACAGGGAGTGCATTTCATTTCTGATTTGTAAATCTCAAGGCAAGGGAAAGGCGCACTCATTCATCTCCCACATTACCAGTTCATTCAGCAGGAGTAGCTCCTAAGTATCAGCAGCCCTAAAGTGAGCAGGAGAAACGTGTGATGAGGTCCCCTCAGGAGAGCAGGTTGGGGTTCCATTGTGGGGGTTTGCAAATTGAAGTACCCAGTGGCATGACCTAGAACAGGCTGCTTAGTCCTCCTAATCTGTTTCCGTCGTGGCCAATGATACCTGCCGCCTGCTAGTTCAACTGTAAAGCACTTCGTACTGTCCCCGGCACACAGCGTCTGTGCAGCAGGTCACACCTGAGAGCAGAAGCTGGTGATCACTCAGCTACAGGGTTGACTTTCTGTCTTCCACTGCGATCCCTATCTCAGAGGAAACCCTGATTGCAGCGGTCCAAAAGAGATGTTCTGGAAGAAAATTCTCAAGTCAGCAACCATCCCAAACAATAGCAGAAAGGATCCCAGCACTTCCCCCGTGTTGCGGAATGTTAAAACTGTTCCAAGGGGACAGGGGAAGACACTTCCAACCTAGCAAGTGGCTTCTGTTTGTGGCTTAGGGTCAGGAAGGACAATTCACCCTAATGGCCACTTCCCTCGTGATTTCCTTCTCTTTCTCCAATTTCCACAGAATTAGTTTCTGACCTTGAAGCAAAGGAGGGGAGGAGGATACCAAAGCAGTTTGCCCATCCCTAAGTGCATTTTTCTCTTGGAAACCGATGCATTGATTCATTCCTATCCCCAAAGTACTTTGAGCCACAGACAAGTAACGTGAGGGAGTATTTTAGCTGGATGGTACTTGCACTTACCTGTGTTCCACTTACCTGTGTACACTGGATTACAGAGACAAGGTGACTAAGAACAGGATGGTGTGGTGGGGTGAGCATCCTCCTTCCCATTAGATACCCACCTTAGCTGGATTCCTGTGTGCCCATTGGATAAAGACATATGACATACAACCCATGCAATAACTAAGACGGGACGGCGAGCATCCTCCCTCCCTTTAGACATGCTCCTTGTGTGCATGCCTTGTCAAAATTCTGACTCACTTAGGAAACTGCAGCCTCTTTTTTCAAAAAAGGGAAATCTAGACAGACCCTCTGTGAGTTTGCTAGGTTATCGTGCCAGCGAACCAAAGACAGTGCCTTAAACAACTCAAAGCTGTTTCCTCACAGTTCTGGCATCCGAGGTCAGTTGGTGAAGCAGGGCTGGGTCGTACTAGTGTTCTGGACCATCTTTTTTGCATCTTTATATATTTCAACCTCCCCCTTCCCCTGTGCTCAATGTCAGACCCAAGGTCTGGAACTCGCATATGCTCTACCATTAGGCAAATCTCAGCCTTGTCCCCTTTATATTAAGGGCCACCATCTGGCTTTATTTTACCTTAATTAACTCCTTTAAAAAATCTCATTCTCCAGCTGGGTATGGTGGCATACCCTGCAATCTCAGCCCTCAAGAGGTGGATTCAGGAGGATCAGGAATATAAAGCTATCCTGGGACACATAAGGAGTTTGAGGCCAGCCTGGTCTACACCAGACACATCTTTAGACAGACCAACAACAAAAGACCCAATTTCCAAACACAGTTACAGTCTAGTGGTTGAAGGTCAGGAATCTGACATTTAAATTGGGAACCGTCCAATTCAGGTCATAAAAGTTCCTTTTGTTCACTGCATGGCAGGGAGGGTCATTGCTGGTGGTGATGGTTCTAAAATATGCCTTTCAGAATTTTATTTTCATGGGTGACTTCAATGCTGGGTGCAGTTATGTCCCCAAGAAGGCCTGGCAGAATATCCGTCTGAGGACCGACCCCAAGTTCGTTTGGCTGATTGGGGACAAGGAAGACACCACGGTGAAGAAGAGCACCAACTGTGCCTATGACAGGTACGTGGCCTCCACAGGGGCTGTTGGCCAGGCGTGTTTGGTTTGTGCCAGAAGGGCCAGATCCCTCCAGGAGAGAAAGCACACGGCTTTGAGAACTCGGTCAATTCCATTTCAGTGCAATCCACTGCGCTCTTTTCTCAATATACGGGACTACACGACCCGACATGTTGGTGTTGAATACTGGAACTTAGCAATGGCCAGCACTGACTTTGATGTCAGATGGGTCTGGATTCAAGTTCACTCTGTCATAGATCTGTGACCAAAAGACCCTCAACTGATTTTTCCCTTTTGTACACTGGAGATTGTGGTGGCACCCCAGTTGTGGAGAGAGGAGTTAAAGGAAATAACCCTCGTAAAACCAAGTGCCAAACACATCCTTAGGTTGGCCTTAAATTCACGATCCTTTCACCTCAGTTTCGGGAGTGCTGGGATCAGGTGTGTGCCGCTACGCTCTAAAAAGTATGGTCACAAGTTCTGAAATGCACATGCATGTGTTTAAGTAACTTTTAAAGTCTCCCTGGGGATTTTCTAGCAGCTTCGTAGTTGCATCTTCAGTCAGAGGGAATTGGGGGTGGCTGATGTGTGTGAACCTTGGTAATCATCTGTGGTAGAGACCACAGGCAGCAGATAGGGGAACCCCAATCCCACAGTGGTTGCATTCTCAGTTCTTAGCTGTGGTGGATAAAACACAAGTCATCCACCTGATGTGCACATTTCTGAGGTCTCGAGGTCTGGCTTTCATTTCCATCTCCTGACCGCTCTTGTTCCTTTTGGGGCTTTCTGCACTAAGGTTTCGTTTTTCAGATATCATTGTTCCAACCCTCAAAAGTGGAAGCCTGGGGTGAGAAGCTACAGCCTCACAAGCTCCCAGGCCTCCCTTCCCTTTCTGAAGGGCCTCCAGCCTCCCTGGGTGATGCCATCCCTGTTATCTATGATACCCGTGGGAACTTGGGTAGCTCAAGTCCCTTCCCTAGTCCCGTGGTTCTCCCTGGAAAGTAAGAGAGCTCAACTGATAGAAAAATAATTCTTCAGAATGGCTAACCAAGAGGAAAGATGACTATAACCCAGCAAGTGGACAGATGGAACAACTTAGGAAAGAAACTTCCAGAAAGGCACCTTGCTTTATATACACATTTATGCCAAACGGCAATGTGATTTCATGAGGTTTGAAAAAAAAATGAATAGCCCTGGGTTCAATCCCCACCACAGCTTAGATGGGGGTTGGTGCTAGAATATTTAACTAGCATGCCCAAAGTCCTGGATTTTGTCCCCAGCTCTTGCATGCATACACACACACACACACACACACACACACACACACACACACACACACACATACATGAATCAGCCAGTGGTGTTAACTCTGAAACCAAACTGCCTGCCAGGAAAGCTCAGTATGAAGGCATGAAAGTTTGCCTCACCTTCTGGTCTTCCGGGGGGTCTGAGATCATCTAGACACCACCTGCTTCAATTCCCTTGGCAGATGTTAGAGTCCATTCCCAAAACTCCTTTGACCGATACATTCTCAGTTGGTATCACAGCTGCAGATATCTGTACTGTCATTTTTCTCTCTACTTTTCTTTTGAGCCATTAATTTCTTACTGAGATATACTTATTAAAAAGTATCATGATGCCACAGTAAGAAAACAGCATCGCTTTCTACAGCGCAAAGGTAAGTAAAAGGGAGCCCAGTGTACCCAATTCTAGAGAATGCTTGGAGGTGAGAATTTGCTCTCTCCTTGTCAAAGTATACCCCAAATAAGCCAGCACCTTCTTAAGCCTGGGTAAAGAAGGATGGATAGGCTGAGTTGAGTAGGTGACTCAGTTAAAGAACTGAAGCTTGGATTCCCAGATCTCAGGTAAAATAGTGGGTGGTTGGCCTTTAATTCCAGCTCTGGGAGGCAGAGCTTACAATTCCCCATAGAAAGCTCAATAGAAAGACTAATGCTATAAGTGAGCTCTGTGTTTAGAGACCAAGCCTCAAAACAGTAAGGTGGAAGAGTGTTTGAGGATGATTTCCATTATCACCTATGGGCCTCCACACACATGTGCCCACTCAAATGCAAAACATGCATGTACACATGCAAGTCCTTTCTCCCCTTCCACAACACAGATACATTTGGAAAGTGGGGGGGGGGGAAGGTAATTGAAAGGAAAGCAGCATTTTCATATTGCACATCACTGCTGCATAGTGTAAGATGTATTCTTATACAACCATTCAAATGTAAGATGTATTCTTATACCACCAGTGTCTGCATACTGGGAGATTCTGCCTTGTGCCTACAGGACTGTGGCAGGCACCCATCCCATTTTGAAACTATAGGTGCCATCTTCTAGGGTCAAAAGCTAAAACCAGGTATGAACTTGGAGCAATACCAAAGGTCTAGGCCACTTAGTTCCAGAAGTTAAGCCCAGATCTTGCTTTCATCTCATAAATCCACAGCTTGGGTTAATTCAATTATCTTCCTTCTCTTCGATCCAGGATTGTGCTCCGAGGACAAGAGATTGTCGATTCGGTGGTTCCCAAATCAAGTGGCATCTTTGACTTCCAGAAAGCTTATCAGTTGTCTGAAGAGGAGGTAAGGTTGCCATCTTGTCTTACTGTCCCACCACTCTGGGAAGATGGGCTGGAGTTGTTTTGGGCTACTGGGTCTTGATTTTCAAGATCTACAATTCTATAATTTCAAAACCTGCAAAAGTTTCCCACTGAGCTTAGCTTTGTTCTCCCGTTCTGTTAGGTGACTTTTACCTGCTCTGCCCATTAGAATAGCAGGCTTAAGCATCAACTCGTCCTCACACCTACTTCTGTTTTCTCCTTATAGGCCCTGGATGTCAGTGACCATTTTCCAGTTGAATTTAAGCTACGGTCTTCACGGGCATCCACCAACCTCAGAAAATCTGTAGTTCCAAAGAACAGGAGAAAAAGCAGTCGCTCTTCCGTATGAGGGCGTAACGTTGTTTAGTCTCTCCTCACTACTAAGTAGAAGAACTCTTATGGGTCTGATTTGCTGTCTGCACATTCTGGAAATCAGACTACTGGTCCAATTGCTTTCATCATCCACTTGAGTTGAGCCAAAGTGGGAGATGATGATGCCCCCGGACTCTGTCCTTCCACTGTTTCTAATGTCCTGCCCAACCCTTCCAATGGGAAGCTGCAAGAGGACAAACATCAGCTGTCAGTCACCATGAGGAAATCTTGTGGTGTCTCAGAAAGGGGCAAATATATGAACACTTCAGTGGCATCTCAGGATTGTTTTAAGACTCTGCTTCTCCCTGTCTGGAGTTGACCGCTCTGGCATCAAACAGGGATGAACGTGAGATTTCTCCCACGGAGTCTTTCGCCTCCAGATTATCTTCTAATTCGACCAACTCACCAGTAGCCGCCAGTGTCACCTTTTATTGTATCATTCAGACCACACCCCGTCCCCATTCACAGGGGTGCCCAATACCACACAGAGTGACCTGTCTTTGGACAGACACCATGAAAGCTTCCCATCTTCTTACCTTGCACGGTGTGTGCCAGCCCATCCCTTCCCCTCCTGCTCCTTCCACACATCTTGGCACTACTCTAAATGCCCTGTCCTGTCTCAGAGCCAGACTGAGTGCTCCACTCTCATATTCCATGCTCTGTTGCAACACTTGCCACGCTGGGCTTGTCACCAGGGCCCAGGGCATGGCTTATTGAAGGGCCTGCATGACAAAGGCTGGCATCGACTCCAGGACCTCGTTACCTCCCTGTAGCTCTTGAAGCCCAGCAACGTGGCACTGTTATTTGGCTCAGGCCCTAAGTGCCTGTTTTTGTACATTTTGCTTTGTCTTCCCTGATATTCTATTTTTTTATTCAAGTAGTGAGTTTTTAATGTGAACATAACTAAAAGCTGACTGTGAAGCACAGAGAAATGAACGACATATTGGGCCCCGCCCCCTGGTTCCTGTCTCCACAGCATTCTCTGGGTCCAGCTTCTGAGCCTTTGCAGAGGTGTCTGTGCAATAAATGAGCACCATGTATAACCTTGAAAAATACAAGCGTTTCAAACCATGTGTACTGGTCTTTGGCTTGATTTTTTTCCCCTCCCCAGTTTTCTGTCATCGGGACAGAGCCCTGAGACAATCAACTGAAAAGGCAGAAAGGTTTACTTACATTCGTGGTTTCAGAGGTCTCGGTGCCGGGTCAGTTGACTGTTGCTTTGGGGTCTGAGGCAGAGGGAGTGTGTGTGGGAACAAAACTTCCTTACCTCTTTGGGTAAAAGTAGAGAGAGACCGAGGCGGGGAGATCCCATTGGCTCCTCCTGGCGCACGTCCTCAGTGACCTCCAAATGGGCTCCATCTCTTACACACTCTCCCACCTTCCAGCACGGGTTGGGGAACCACTCCAGACCCAAACCATAGCAGCTTGATAGCTGGGATTATGCAACTAAAAATTCATGGGGTCCTGATAAAGCCAGAAAAACATCTTTGTCAAATGTCCAATTCACCCTTGAGATATTTAACGAGACTTCTATTGTCCAGAGCATCTCCGGGGTTTTAGGGGAAGTGGCAGGGCTGTCAAGCATTTGGCACCCGTCTCCTGAAGCAGAGTTCACTGTGTCCAGAAACTTTCCAATCGCAAGGCAAATAGCTGAGCAAGCAATTCACAAATGAGCGGTTCTGGAGAGAGGGATGCATCTTCTGCCCCCAAGCACCAAAGCTCTCCTGGTTGGTGTGGCTGGGACAAGAGCTCTGCTGAGATGGGCACCAACAGGGTCCTGTATGCACTCTGACATGGGGGCACTAAGTTCAGACACCCTGCAGTTCCTCCCAAACAAGATATTCATTCTGTCTCTGCCCTGCAGCAGTTTGGAGTCCCAGGTGTCTGCCAGCTGTCCCTCGGCCAAACTAGACTAGGCAAGAGGGCACAGATGTGCCTGTCCTTGCTGCTCACAACCCAGCATTGTCACAAGCCCCCTGTCCATCATGGTCACCTGACTAGTAGATTTACAGGAAATGTGTGTGTGTGTGTGTGTGTGTATACTAGTGACACAGAGAGAAATTTTGTTAGGTAGCTTAGCATAGAACAGAGAAGAAAAGCTGCTGGGAGGGTCTTTCAAAGGTCCAGTCGTAGCTCCACAGAAGTTGGTGCCAACACCTCCCCAACCCCCCCCCAAGCCCCCCACCCTAAATAAGGTCCCGACTTCTCCCAACCCTTTGTTTATGAAGAAACATGGATACTCCACAGATGCAGGAGAGGAGTTCCTCAAATGCAAATGAACTGAATTCCTCACTAGTGGTCCGACTACTAGGTCTGGCCTAGTCCAGCTGGGTCCCAGAACAGACCCATTAGATAAAAGGTACCAAAAGCCTCAATCAAGTCTACAAAAACCAAAACCAATGAGGGAAAACCTCCTTTCCCAGGCTTACCCAAGTATCCAAATGCCCCTGGCCCTGGCAGCCATCTTTGGTTGCCTTGCCCCCATGGATTCTATGTCTGGAGTCCATGAGTTCATTCTTTCTCTACTCTAATAAAATCTGTCTTAATCCTCTACACATGCTCTGGTTTCAATTTTTGGCTCCTAAACACAAGAACCTGGACATTAAAACCCCGAAACACTAAGGGCGTTGTTCCTCAGGCGACTTCCACTTTTTTTTTTTTTTAAAGACGGAGCTTCAGAGGGCTGGAGAGACAGTGTTGCAGTTCATCTGCATAGTTGCTGATAAATGACCATCAACTGACTTAAGGGAACAAGGGATTTATTCTCTTATGATTATTGGTTACAATTCTTAGTCCAGCTTGAGAGGAGAGCATGCACCAACGCCAGGCCGAGGGAACTGGCCACACCATCACCACATAACGGCTGAGAAAGGGATGATCTTACTTGCCAGACCAGCATGTCTGGCCAAGTGTATACAAGGATGCCAACTTTTTTAATCAGCTCTCAGTATTTTATTCCAGGCCTAGTTCCACCCTCCATGGGCTTGACCTTCCCCATCAGCTAGACAATCTCTTGCAAGTTTGCTCTGGGTTTAACCATTAATTCTCTACAAATGTGCCCAGAGCTCAAATCCTCAACTGACAAGTTGACACCTGTGCCTAACTATGACAGATGGCTCAAGGGTTAAGACTCTGCCTTACAAGCAGAAGGTCCTGAGTTCAAATCCCAAATCCCACATAAAAAATGCCAGGCATCTTTGATCCTTCACAAGGGGACACGCACACAGACGTGGGCAAAATTTAAAAAGGAAAAAAAAAAAGGACTGTATTTTCACTGGCCTGGAAGGCAGCAAGCTCCAGGGATCAGCCAATCTCTACCTCCCCAGTACTGAGATGACAAGTATGCACCACCACGCCTGACTTCAAATGTGGGTTTCTGAGATTGAACTCAGATCCTCATGTTTGCAGGCAAGCGCTTCACTGACCGAGTCATCTGCCCCTAGTCTATACCTTTTTTTTTTAAGTCACCATCCCTATCATCCCCAGACGCATTTAAAGACAATGGTCTAGGGCCAGGTTTTGAAATTATGCCCCAGTAGAAGAGGGGTAGCACGGTCATTAGCGCCCCGTTCTGCACTGCCTACCACCTGCGGGACCTTGAGCAGGCAGGTTACTCACCTTCATTTCCCTGTCTGTGAAGTGGACATACAGAGAATTGATTTAATGATTTAAAGCAGATAATAATACACCAAGTATGGGCTTGACACCCAGTGAGTCACTGATATATGGAAGTTAGATTTTTATTAGCAGGACTGGCTCCATCTTGGGCAAGCAGCCCTGAGTCCTTAGGTTCCCTGTTTAACTATGTAGAATGGCTTGTTGCTGTAGGAACCACGCCAAAGCCTTGTGTTCTGCTGCTTACGGCAGCAAGTGTCGTGACAAGTAAATCTAGAAAAACGGACGTGCCTCTGCTTCCAGCCCGTGTTATCTCCCCTTTCCTCCTCAACACCTGTTTCCTGCCCTCAGCACGGTGACCTTCACCCTGCTCCTGCCAGTGCTGGGGCACAAAGGGAACTTCTCTGGTGAGGAATCCTGGCTCTGATTCCTTTGCAAAAGGCAAATATAAATAGCAGTTGCCAAACCAGGAAAGACTGACAAGCGAGAGATCTTATCCCTTGTGCCCTCCAGAATGAGGAAAGGCAACAGGCCCAGGCGGATGCGTACATGAAAAATAGAGCTACCGACAGGCTCGTGCTGCTGTCAGCTGCTGAGTCTTTCACTCGTGATTGTGACGAGTCAGCATTCCCATGTTGCTTCCTTGCAGGTCACAATCTGAAAGTGACCTGCAAGACTCGGGCACTTGTAGCTTCGAGATTTCAGATTCGGAGAAACTATTGAAATTAAGCCAAACTAAAGGAGGGAAAGGAAGCAAGAACACGCATATGCTAATGTGTGCACACAGGCAACTGACTTAAGTTTTGTCTATAGCGGAGTCTCTTCTTATGTCCACTTTACACATAGAGAAACTGAATGCCACACCCACCCACACATTGCTCTCCTAAGGATTCCCTTGCCTGGTACGCATGCCCCAGCCTGAGCTTCTGGCTGAGTGGCCCATGCACCTTTCTCTAAACATGTTCAGTATTTGCAACTCTTCATCAAATACTCTGGGAGCTTTGAAAGTACTTTGTTCTTTGATCTTGTAATTAATTCAGCCAAGTTAATGTGAAAAAATAAAGACAATAAATAAATAAACGACAGCTATCTGCAAGGCTTGCAACTTCTGCTCTTCCTGCCCCCACCTTCTACACATCATAGTTTTCCATCATGCAGAGGATCAAACCCAGGGTTTTGTATGTGCCAGGCAAGCACTCCACCCCCTGAGCTCTAGCTCCAGCTCCCAGGGTGTGTTCTGAAAACACGTGGCCTACACTAGCCCACTGAATTCCAGCCACAGCATTAGGTGGCATCTGATGCCATCTACATACATATTCATCTATAGATGAGGAAACAGAGTTCCAGAGAAGATGCACAACTTGCATGGTCACATGGCTAGAGAACATAGACCTTAGGGCTGACTCACGAGTAGGCATGGGTAGGCACAGTATAGGTAGGGAGAATAATTTTAAGGGTCATAGAAATGATAAACTTTTAACTGAAGAGAAATCTTAACATTTAATGTCCATTTTTTTATATAACCAACACAGTTATCAATTTTTTTTAATATTCTTAATAGAATTATAGATCTCTGAATGGGAAAATGGCTTGGGCCCACGAAAGTCCTAACAGACTGCTAACAGAGCCAGATTCAATTCAAGTCTGATTGCCTTCAAAGGTCATGTCCTCATCATATTCCACAGGTGAGGAAATGGAGATTCAGGCCACACAGCGGAAGGAGTGGAAGAGACATAAATGGTTTCTAGTGGACCAGCGCCAGAGTGCGTGGTCTGATAGCACCACCTAGTGGTGGTGTTGGGGAGCTTCTGCTTAGTCCCAAGGGAATCTAGGGTAGTCAGGCACTGGTGTGGGTCCTGGCAGGAAACTTCTGGAGCCAGTCTGCATTTGGTCTCCATGTTGGGCAGTAGGAACAGGCAAAGGAGAAACCTCCCTAGTCAGTTGTGGAAATTCATACATCTTGTCTTTCACACACACACACGCACACACACACACACTCCTAGAACAACCCAGTCAACCCTGAATTCTATCAGCAAAGTGCTTAGATTAGACTCATCCAATACAAACATACTGTAATTCAATATACAATTTGAAATCCTTTATAAGCTGCACTTTAAGGAGAGGAGGGCTGGAGAGATGGCTCAGGGGTAGACTCTGCCTTTGCAAGCAGAAGGTCCTGAGTTCAAATCCCAGATCCCCCAGAAAAATGCCAAGCAGAAATGGCAATGGCCTATACTTCTGGCCCTGATGGGCTAGCCTGGGAAATCCCAGATTGAAGCAAAGAAGAGGTAGAAGCAATCCAGGACAATTCCCAAAATCACCCTTGGTCCTCCACAGACACACACAGTGTCCTCTCTCTTTTTCTCTCTTACACACACACACACACACACACACACACACACAAAGGCACACACATGTGCAAAATAAAGTTTTATAAAGAAAACCCCAGGCAAAAATAACCTCAGCCTGAACTTGTGGCCCTTCTGGCCCTGGAGCAATCCAGGATGATTCCTGAAGTCACCCTTTGGCCTCTACAGGTATTCACAGTGCCCTCTGACACACACAGTCACACATAGACATATATGCACACACACACACACACACACTCACACACGCACGTGGAAAAAAAAGTAAAAAGAAGCAAATGCAATCAAACTTCAATGGAGTTTGTAAATTTAAACCCAAGGTTCAGTGTGTGGATCAAACCCAGGCCAGCATCTGTTTTTGTTTTTGTTTTGGAGGTGTAATTGGAACATAGCCATGCCTGTTGCTTTTGCGTCATTTCTGGTTGCTTTTGTACTGCAACAGTACAGTTGAACATTTGTGCGGTTGGGACCAGATGGCCCAACAAAGCTGGAAATCATCAATATCCAGTATTTTACGGGAAAGTTCATCACCCCTGGCTTAATGGTTTGTCCAACAGATTACATTTTAAAGGTAATTCAATTTACCACTCATATTAAAAATTGTGTGTGTGTGTATATATATGTATATTTAAATGTGTGCACAGATACATGTATGTGTGTAATGCTGTGTGTGTAGAAGTCAGAGGTCAACTTTCTCTCCTTTTACCTTGTGGGATTCTGGGGATCAAACCCAGGACGTTAGGCTTGGGTAGCATGTGTTAAGCTGTCTTACCAGCTCTATCTTTTAAAATCATGCTAAGTCTTTAAAACTCAAGAGTACATACTCACTATGGATAAGACATTTGAAATGCTGAACAAGTGGGGCTCAAAAAATACCAAATTGGACAAACCAGTCTTGGAAAAATGTCTATGATACCATATAGGTATGTATTAAATATATAAATAAAGACCAATTGGGGGTTTTTTTGGGGGGGGGAGTTGGGAGGGATAGAGTCTCAAATAGATCAGACTGGCTTCAAACTCACTATATAGCCCAGAAAGATGACCATGTGACTCTTCCACCCTTATTTCCAAGTGCATGGGATTATAGGCACATGTCTGGTATTGGCACATGTAGTATAGGGGATCAAACCCCTTTTTAGCTAACTTCCCAGAGAGATTTAGCCCCCAACATTTTGGGAGAACCACAGTTCATAATGAATCCACTTGCCTATGCCTTCAGAATGGTGCTAACTGTGCAGTACCAACCCTGGGAGAACAAAGAAAACAGCTGAAGCTCAAGGCCTATTTCATTCGCAAAATCCTCCCCGAGACAGCCTGCCCTGGCAGCAGCCCACCATCCCCTGAGCAGCCTGTATGCTGTGCAGCCCACAGAGATGATCGTACTAACTGACGTCATGCACGCATATAGGGCCAGGCACAGTGCCAGGGAGTTTCTGAAAGACTCTGTTCAATGACAGAAATGACAGTGGCTTCCCTCAGCAAGCCTCCTTTGTACTTTGAAGATGCCTTAACCCACCCCTTCTCACTCTTGTCTGTGAACTTCGAGATCTGCCCCCCTTATGCCCCAGTAGCTCAACCTAGGCCTGGCTAGGTCAGTATCCAGTGACCTGGAGAACCCAGCGGGTTACCTGGTATTTGAATCTCAGCAAGCATTTGTCCAGCAACCTTGGTGTCCACCACAGCAGCGCAAGGTCCAGGAGAGCCACAGCCTCATGGTCCTCGCTCCCACGGTCTACCTTTGCTCTCTCACGCAAGAGCATTGTCAAGGTCAAGCAGGGAAAACAGGGTGAGTTGTATATAAAGTTTTAAGTGGTCTAGCTGCCTATGAGATTTCAGACAAGCAAACCAGTAGAGAACCTGTCTCAAAAAATATGGCAAGAGCTATTGCATGGTGTTTTCCTCAAAAAAAAAAAAAAAAAAAAAAAAGTGACCACCCATTTTTGTCTAAAACTATTAAGACAGAGGGTTTGGGAGGAAATAGAACATACATGCCAAGCACATGACTGAGCAGGTGCCCCCCATGCACCCTCAAGGCCTTGCGGTCTGGAGGGGTCCTTATGTATATTAGGCTGAGGAAGTTTTAATTGGGGGGAGGGATTCCATCTATGCAACGCTGGGGTGGGCCTTCTGGGGATGTAGCTGCCTTTGAGTCATCCCTGCTCCTATAAGTAATCCTGACCCTGCTACTATAAGTAGCCCCTATAAACTCGTTAGCTTGTCAAGCAGGACCTTTGTGTAATCATTACTTTGGTCTGTTGCCAGACTCCTGTCTGGGGTGGAAAGATGGGTGTCTGGCATCTCCCTGAGAAAAGTAATAAAGACATTCCGTGTTGACCTCTAGCCTCCCCATGCATGTGCACACAGACACGCATGTGCACACAGACACGCACATGCAACAGCACACACACCCATACAAAATGTTATGCCAGTTAGATTCAAGTGTCAACTTGATAATCGAAGGCTAAGCCTTTGGACACATCTGTGAAGAATGATTGCTAATGCAAGCCCTGAGTCGGCTTGTAGGAGATTATTTAACTGATGGGGGAAGACCCAGCCCACGGTGGGCGGGACCATTCCCCGGGCAGGTGGGTAAAATGGAGAGATCTGGTTCGGTATGCTGGCATATAGCATTTGGATATGCTCCTTTCTCATCTCTTTCTGTGGATATGGTGTGGCCGGTCCCTTAGCTCCTGATTTTGGTATGGACTCTCCTGCTAGTTAATGAACTGTAACTGTAACTATAAGTAAGGATAAACCCCTTGTTCCCCTAAGAATAACTGCAACTCATGTACATATGCATCTGCCAGATGCACGCGCACATGCACACACACACACACACACACACACACACACACACACACACATACACACACACACACACTGTGTATGCTTCCAGGTTTGGTGGCTCATACCTGTATTCCCAGCTCTTGGAGGGTTAAGTTAGGAAGAGAAAAAATTCCAGTTCGGGCTGTGTTACATAACAAGACTCTGTCTCAAGGGGAAAAAAAATGGTTCTGTGGTCTCCATTCCCCCATTTCTTCTCTTAAATCCTCCACAGATTTTAACCAATGATAGAACCACCAGATGGGGCAGTCTCTTGTCCGTATCAGTTTGTAGAAGGCAGTCTACTAAATATCAGACTGGACTTTTGTGTAACAAGTACACCTTGGATTTGATGAACGGGAAAAAAAAAAGAAAAGAAAAGAAACTTTTTTTAATGGCTTAAGCAACTGGGACTCGGGGGCTGCTTGTTATGGCAGGTGAGACAGGGCATCTCTGACTAATATAGGCTCTGAGGGGTCAGGGAAGTAGTGAATGGAAATGGCCAGATCTTTCCAAAACTGAGATAACACTGGGACCAAGCCATTCTACGATGGCTCCCTTCAACCAAAAGGAGAAAAATTCTAAGAAAAAACCAGGGAGGTAATCGCCCCCATTAGTCCCTTGAGGACTCATGGAACCCCTCCCCTGTCCAGGCCTGCAGATATAGCTTTGGAGACCCCGTTGTCTCTTCCAGGGAAAGAGCACCATAGCCACCTCGTGCCGGTGACGGCAGGGTGGGAGCAGCTTTGCAAGGAGTGCGGGTCCTTGAATGTGAAGACAGCAACCCCCGTGTGGGCCACCAGGACCCCCGAGATGAAGGTCTGTGCTCATCTTTATCACTCAGGAGGCGCTCTCGGCAAGGAGGCAGGCAGGGCTCAGCAGATCATGGAGTGAGGTAGCGCTGAGTGGCAGCATCTCCCCCTGGCTGGTCCAGATGCATCGCGGGGGAAAGGCAAGAGCCTAAGGCCCTTTCCAAGCCAACTTCACATGAGCAGCTGGTCTGATCGCCGTGGAAAAAGGAAGACGCCATTTTTGTTGTAAAAGGATTTGGTGATGGGGTAGACTCTGGCATATGTTGGCGTCCCGTAGTTCTTCATGACTTCCCCTAGAACACAGCAGAGGCCTGAGTAAGCAGAGGTCACCATCTCGCTGTACGTACCTCCCCACCCGAAGGTCTGGGGGTGCAGCAAAGATGTGCTGTTACAAATGGTAAATGAGAACAATACTTCTGTCATTCAGGAAAAGCTCCTGCCCTCTTGTGCCCTGACCCCTCCCTCAGGATCTGACGACATAGCCGACAGCTGAAGACTAGGGCCTGTACAGTGTGGAAGCCTCCCTGTGCTGGCTTCTGAAGGGCAGTACTCATGCCATCTCAATGGTTAAACTCTTGGACTCCTCACCCAGCTCCAAGCTCACTTGTCCCTTATCACCTTCCTGCCAATATCAGGAGTGTCCCACCATCCCACTATATAGCAAGATCCCAGGGGCCGTCAGACTGAACTGGCTCTCTAGATGCTCACAGACTGCAAACCCTGCCTGCTGAGCCATCAACAACAACAACAACACAACAGTCATGATAATAACAGTAATACTTCTGCTACCACTTACTAAGCGCCAGGCACCAGGCTGTTTTTTTATATGTATAAACTCAACTTTTCAATTGACCAAGCTGGCACCCAGACAAGGCCTCTAACCCACTTCCTTGTGCTACTCTGTATCTTCCAGGCTGGTAACCCCTCCTTGTGTGTAACTGGGGCAGGGAGAGTAGTGGTCAGAGAGGGTTGGCCATATGCTCCCCAACTGACCCCTAAACTGAGTCTGGGTACAGAATGTTCTAGAGTTTCTGGAAGCAAGTGAGGGTTTAAAGGGCAGAACCACTATGGAAGAAAACACCCTCCCTTCTGCCTAGAATGTAATGCTGCCCCAGTAGCCAGAAAGCATTCAGAATCATTGTTGCCAGCAAGATTAATGGCGGTCTAGAGACGGTTTTTGATGAAATGCAAAATTCCTGGCTCCATTTGCATTGCAAATAATCACAATAATCTCTAGGATTATCCCATATTATATTTAGCACATATTCTCACTAGAAAGCATCATCTAAAGTTTAAATGGGCCTAGGCATCCAGTATTGTACTTGCTAGATCTGCCACGCTATTGTCTTCTCAGGCAGTGGATGTATGCCTGTGGGCCACAGCGGACAGCATCTAAGCTGAGACTCTCTAAATGTAGGCAGTAGTAATGTGCTGTGTGGTAGATATGACCACCCAGGACTCTGTAGTAGGCCCTCTCTGACTACCTGTACCAGGGTACCCCCTCAGTCCTGAGACCCTTACCCGGACAGCCAGCGTGGTCCACAGACCAGCGGCCACAGCACATCTAGGATCATGTTAGAAATGCACATTGGATCGGGATGCAGTCTTGTGCGTGCAATGCTCTGACTTTCACCTCAACAACTTCTGACCTCAGTAAAGGGACGCTGCCCGATCCTGCAGCGTGTGTCTACTTGCTGGGCGTTGGAACAGAGACCGTCCTGTTTTGCTTTCTGGTATATCCCCAGCAACGAAGAGTGCCTGATGTCTATCAGGTGCTCAATGAAGTCAGTTGAAGGAACAAATAACTCAGTATTCTAACATGAGCCTCTTAATTTCAGGCCGTGCCATTCTTCTGAGGCTGTTTTCCCCCCCCGTTTGTTGTAGGGAGGAGCTGGGATTCAGAACCCCCTCTCCTGCATAGAATATCCTAAGAGGAGATCACCTCTTACAGGGTTTTTGTGAGCATAATTCCTGTCCCAGGTACTTTCCCACCTGACTTCCCCCAAACTCTGTGACACCAGAAAGTAGGTACAAGCTTATTTTCATTTTCCAGGTCTAGAAATGAAGGTCCAGAGAAATGAAGGTGCTGGCATGAGATCACACCATTCAGAAGTAGTAGAAACGCTCTGAACTCATCCCCATCCACATTCCAAAAAAAGGAGTTTGTTTTGTAGTCAATGTTAGTGTTTTGTTTTGTTTCGGTTAAGGTCTCATGTAATCCAGGCTCATCTCGATCTCCTTAGGCAGCCAAGGATGACTTTGAACTTCTGCCTCTACCACCCAACTGCTGGGACATGTGCCGCCAACATGTCTGTGTCCATTCATTCCACAGTCATTGAGTATTACCCCAAGATGGAAGCTGAGAGGCCATGAATAGAATTAACTAGGAAGCCTTGGAACCCAAAGGGCTCTCCAGACCAAACAGACACACACAGGTGATCTCAGCGCTCTGTGGACGCATCAAAGCAAGGTCAATGAATTTGCCTGTAGGACTCGGGGAAGGCTTTCCAGAGGAGGTGGCGTGCGATCTGGTCAGGTCAGGGGAAATTTTAGGTAGAGACTAGGCCAGAGATGTGACTGTAGGTGAGAAGGTTCCATGTGTCAAAAGAGAGGGTGAAGAATAAGGCTGGGGAGAGAGGCCAGGAAAAGGCTAGAATGGCACGAGGGTAGTCGCCTTACCCACATGCCAGCCATACTCCCAGGAAGACACAATCGGGTACGGGAACTTCTCCTCTGGCATCTGTTGATACCGCTTCTGGAGGTACTGGGCCCGGCCTTTGCCCTCGAAGGAGACGCCTTGGAAAAGCAGCTTCAGAGTGTCTGGGGGGACCTGCCTCATGTCTAAGCTCTCTGGCCTGCCTTTTGCCTCCTGAGGGGCGCCTTTGGCTTGCCTCACCCTGTCTGTCTTGTGTGGAAGGACCTGGCCACTGTCAGACTTGTACAGCTGGTCTTGGATCTCCCAAGGCTCTGGCTGTCTTACCTGCGCCTTTTTACTGACAGGGTACCTGGCGGCAGACACCGGCCCTACCCCCAAAGCTGATCTGAAGGGGATCTGCTGGGATGGCTTTCTGATCCTGGTCGGATCTTTCAGGTACTTGTGGCCATAACGGGTAGTCCAGGTAGACCGAATAGATGTCTCTTTCTGGACGCGCTCCACCCAGAAGTTATGGTTGTGGGTGACTAACTTTTTCATAGCTAGGGGGCCCTAGGGAGGCAAGAAAGATTCTTCCTGTAAGATTCCTCTGCAGTTTGTGTTTGGGTGGCTAGTGTCCGTCTCCAAGGAAACGTGCAGCCAATGAGGGCCAGGTTGCCAGGGCCAGCCAGAGAGGAGGGGCTGGGCTGGGGAGGGGACGTGGGTCACTCACAGGCGGGGAAGCCTGGATGAGCTGGAAAGGGAGCAGAACTTGTTCTTTCCCAGGGGAATCTGAACTCAGACCTTCAGCTTCATATCCAAAGACCCCAGGGAGCCATTCCATGCAGTGGATGTTAAGTATCCTTTCATCCCAGATCCTCGAGGGGCCTAAAGGGAAGTCAAAATGTCTATCTGTGAGGAGTTTGGGACATATAGCTAAGGAATTCACCATGAAAACTGTGGCTCAACTTAGAAGTTCAGCCCTGCTAGCTAAGTGGCCTTGTTTGTTGCATGAGAAGGTGGTAAAAACATACTTTAATATTGGGAGAATAATATTCCATGTTTCTGCTGTAAAAAATCCTTCTGACAGCTGGTTTAAAGGGCATTTTCCATCTGTATCAGCTGTGGATTAACAAATGCCTTCCCAGAGTCAGGTATCAAGCTTTTCTCTGAGGTCTTAATCTGCTTTCTTACTACCAGGATGCCCAAGGCCTTGAAAACTGGAGGTGTGGAGAAATGCTGCCAATTCCAGGCACATGGGGCGAGGGCACCTATTTGCTTAGGCCCCAGGCCAGTCAGCACTTTACTGCTTATCTTACCCTGTGGTGATTTGCAACAGACAAGTCTAGCATCACTTTGTCATGGAGCGCTTAATGCTTAATGCTGGCCCTGGGACTGAATCCCATGTTTGTCAGACTTTATTTTTTCCTTCTTCTTCTTTGGTCATTTTGACTAAAATACGTGAAAGAACAACTTAAAGGCAGGAAACATGAGTTTGGGCTCACAGCTTCAGAGGATTCCATTTATAGTCACTGAGCCCCTTGTATGAGCACAAAGAACACCATAGCAGCAGAAATGTGTGGGAGAAGTGTGTTGCCTTCTGGTGGCCAGGAAGCAGAGGAGAGGCACCACAGGAAGTGGCAGGGAAGATACACATCCCCAGAGACCTTCTTTCTCCTCCCACTTTACTGCCTTCTTACCAATCCATCGAGCACTCTCCTTTCCTCCGGTCAGATGCCTCCGGATCCAGCCAGTTCCCCAAAGACCCTCAGCTAGCAACTTAACCCCCAAGTACGTGAGGCTGAAGGAGATATCTCAGATTTGGGGAACTGTGATGTGATGAGAGAGAGAGAGAGAAAGAGAAGGAGAGGGAGAGAGAGAGAGCGGGCAGGCTCAACACCACCACAGGCAGCCTTGCAGATCCTCGCAGCCTCTGCCTCCCTCCTGGGGAGGGCTAGAGAGACGGAGGCCATCCAGGACCACTTGGATTCTCATTCTTTGCTATAGGAGCACACCCGCTTGCTCATTTATTTGCTCTTGAACCCGTGCCAGGTGCTGAGTCAGATACAAAAGACAGACAGGTGGAGGGGATGGAGCCTACCTGTTCCTGACCTGAGAGTCCTAGCCAGTTATCAGGAGATATCAGGGGTGGTGGGCAGTGGACGACTTCCTAGGATAGTGTTCCAAGACTGAGACCTGAGTTAGGAACAAGACAAAGTAGGGGGACAGCAGATCAACCAGGGTCCTCATCTGCAAGGCCAGCAAGCATGGTGTAGGAGCAGCCCTCCGCCCCTCCGTTGACTGCTCAAGGCAGATAAAGGCTGGGAGGGAGTTTGGAGGGCTGGAGGGAGGCTTCTCTTCCTCCTTTTGAGCACTCCACGGTACTTTCCTGAGGACTCTAGGTACAGAGGTCATTGCCAGAAGCATCTCAGCCTTAAGCTGTGCAGCTGAGATTGGAATCTAAGCCTGAGCCTGTCCTTCCTGATTCCTGCTCGCCGAGCACTTTGTACGTTCCCACTGACAATGCCCAGATCTAGGCTCCAGCGCACCATCCTGCTTCTGCTGAGGATCTGCCCTTGTGGTCTTATACTGCCCGCCTGAGCTCCTCTACTGTAAACTGTCCATGTGCAACAACCATCCTAAGATGTCACTGTATGTCATCAACCGCCATTCCCTGTGCCTTTCCTGTGTGCTGGACTCTGTGTGTGTGTGTGTGTGTGGTGTGTATATGTGTATGGTGTGTGTGTGTGTGTGGTGTGTGTAGGTGTGTGTGGTATGTGTAGGTGTGTGTGTGGGTGTTTATGTGTGTGGGGGTGTGCATGTATGTGTGTGGTGTGTATATGTGTGTGGTGTATGTGTGGTGTGTATATGTGTGTGGTGTGTGTGTATGTGGTATGTGTGGTGTGTATGTGTGTGGTGTGTATGTGTATGGTGTGTATATGTGTGTGGTGTGTGTGTGTGGTGTGCATGTGTGTGTGGTGTGTATATGTGTGGTGTGTGTATATGTATGTGTGCGCACGCTTGCGTGCACACTTTGGGGGCAGAGTGTGTGCATGTGCATATATGTGCAGGTACACATACACGTACACGTGAGCACGTGGAGGCCAGAGGAGCACACGGGCTCCCTGCTCTATCATACTCTGCCCTGTTTTCTTGAGACAGGGTCTTTTACTGAACCTGAAGCTCATTACCGAAAGTAGGCTGGCTGACCAGTGAGTTCTTGAGGTCCATTTGTCTCCACCCCACCCCCCAAGCTGGATTTGCAGGCATGTCTAGCTTTTACACGGGTTCTGGGGGTTCACATTCAGAGTCTGTTGGCACAGCAAAAGGTACTAGTTTCTGTGCTGGTAATTGACCTACCAGAGGTTAAGGCAGAGCCAGGACTTGAACCTCCTGACTTGTGCTTAGAATCACATTCGCATTTTCCCTACAAGCACCCCTCCCTCCAATGGGGTACCCCTTCCACTCAATTTTGAGGTGCCCGGTCACCCCAGCACCCTCTCCCAGAAGCTGTACTTTACCTAGGCCGGTTTGGGGGAAGGGAATGAAACGGGAGCTGTTGATGTTAGCTTGGAATGCAAGTTCTTTCCTGTTTTTCCATTTGACAGACGAGGGTACTGAGGCAGAGAGCGCTGCCCGAGTGAGATGTCTCAGCCAGCACCACAGAGCTGGGCCTGGAATCAAGACCTGAACCTGTTGCATCTGATGTGCTGCTAGCTGAGCGCGGTCTCACGCTGGGCTGCTCTGCTGCTGTTCAGACTGGTGCTGTTTGCTGGGCCCGAAGCTTCCTTCTTGGAGAACGCCCAGGGTTCAATACCAGCTGGGCCATAAGAATGCGCCCCACCTAGATGGTGACAGGGTGAGGCAAGGCACCCTGGTACCGTGGGAAGGAGGTGGTCAGGGCAGAAGGGAAACCACGGGCAATAAAAGACCAGTAGATTCTTTGTCCTGGGGAGATAAGCAAGTCCAAAGCTCAGCACACACTGGGATACGTGCCGCAAGTCAGACTTGAGGATTCCCGGTCTCCTGCCTGCCTTTAAAAGCTCCAAGAGAGAGGGTGCGAGGGTGGGTCTCGCAGAAATTCCATGCACATGAGCTGGCCCATGTGGGCTTAGGGCCACAGACAAAGCCCATCACAAAGCAGAGAAGGATCCTTTGTTTGCAAAGATCCCTCCCACCATGCATTTGGGCAGCATCCTTAGGATAAGGCCAGAGAAAAACTCGTTTAGCACTTTCCCTTCCTCCACTGTGACATTGGTAAGAGAACAGAAAAAAAAAAAAAGAAGTAAGATATATTTGTGGGGAAGAATTTTCTTTAGGGAAAATGCCTTGATTCTGCAGCCCCTTTCCACGCCAAGTTCTAAGACTCCATCCTTTCTCTGAAACTACGATGTACCATCTGGCTGAACACCGAGGCTGCAGGTGCTGTCAGTTCTTTTGTGTGGGCACACGTGTGTGCTGGAGGACCTCAGACACCGTTCTTCAGGCCTTGTCCACTTTGCTTTGAGACACAATCTCCCACTTGGACTGGAATGTGATTAGGCGAGCTGACTGGTAGCTCCATAAGTACAAGCCATCATGTTCAACTTGGATTTTTCCCCGTAGGTTCTGGGGATTGAACTCAGGTGTTCCATCACTGACCTGCATTTATAGCCCTCGCCTTTTGATTCCCAGGGCTGAGCTGAGGATGTGGCTCTGGGATAGAGCACTTGCCTACACAACCCAAGAAGCAAACAACAAAAACCCCTCATATTTTAAGAGAGAAGCTTGAGCGTCAACAAGTTTAGAACATCCATTTACAGGGCTGGAGAGGTGGCTCAGGGGTTAAGCCTCTGCCTTGCAGGCGGAAGGTCCTGAGTTCGGATCCTAGACCTTACGTATAGACACCAGGCGGAAGCGGGGGTGGCCTGCGTTTCTGGTCCTGGTAGGGCGGAGCCTGAGAATCCCGGGGCAGAGTAAACAAGGTGGAGGCGTCCATGGTGGTTCCCGAATTCGTCCGTGGTTCACACACACATATGCACGCACAATTGAATTAAAAAAAAAAAAAAGAACATCCATTTCCTCTAACCTTTTATCCTGTTGATTCTTAAGGCTGAGCCATTTTCAAGGGAAATTGAAATCCTATGCGCCTAACTTATTTTAGAGCAAATATTCTAAAATGTGACTTTCCAAGCCCCTTGAAGTCCTAAACTAGTGACAAGCAGCCAAGGGTTAGCATGTTTGTAAGTGTACCGGATATAAAGACTTGCTAACCCTCCGCCAAGCCTTGTGGTAAGCACCTCTCTGGGCCACAGGAGGAAGCGTGGGTATCTGTGCTGGAGAGGGCAGCCCTGATCTCTTCTCCCTTGATAACCTGGGTAGGGTGGGCTTGGGCTGCAATCTCTACTCCACTGAAGAGTGACAGCCCTGCCCTGCCTGACTCTAGCCAGGGAGGGGACAAAGTCAACCAGCAAAAATCAGAAGGACCCAGCAGGAGGCCTGCCAAGTTTCAAAGTCTTTGTGGTGTTAGCATAAACAATAACCTGTTTCCATAACAGCCAAACCTAGGTGCAGATAAGGGCTGCCCTGTGTTCCAGTCACTGACTGGGAGAAATTCTCCCTCCCTGAAGGTCTCCACCCTGAGGGTCTTTGATAGCACAAGCAGCAGTGACTTTTAAGGGTATGTGAGTGCCTGAGCCTATCCCAGTGGGGGGGAGGGGGGAATCATCCTTTGCAGGGGACCACCAGGCACTCACAAGCAACCAGGTCACATCCTTGTGAGAAGAGCACCACCTCCAGCAGGGGTTGTCCACAGACACCACTGGGACATACACAAAGTGCGAAACTTCCTACAGCTCCCAGGGGATTCACCTGAGCCTCATCACAAGCAAAGGGAGCTCTGCTCAAAAAGGGTCACATGGCCAGAGAATGGCAAAACCAGGGTCTAGACTCTGGAATTCCTTTGCCAGAGATCAAGCTATTTATATACAAACGCTGCCTCCCCCAGCAAACCAGCTCAGCTTGAAGGTGGAGAGATGAATGGTTGCACACTTCGCTTTTCCAGCACCACACTGGGTAGCATCTGAATGGACTTCTGCAGCCCACAAGTATTTGCAGGCTAGAAGCCCAGGGCAGGCCTTTAAGGCACTGGTTTCTCCACAGTCTGTCTCTAAGGGAGCTTCTGTGTATAGATGCAGGAGTATAAGCTGCACATTGGTGTCAACAGGCCACTGTGAAGAGTTAGAAACAGGCGTCAGATACACCCTAAACCTCCTGCAATCAGGCATTCTCCCTGGGAGGAAGAAGCAGGGACAGAAAGGAGGGAGGGACAGACGCTGGCACCAAATACGAACCCCAGTCTAAGACTGGTGAGAACATGGAGAACACTCCAAAAATGAGCAAAACTGCAAAAGAAAATCAACAAACCACAATCCAGAACTTCAGAGACTCTATATCAATCACATAGAACTAGGCCAGCCTAATCTCTCCCCATCCTGGAGCTCAGGGACATTTGCGGAAGAGGGGGCGGTAAGAGTGTAAGAGCAAAAGGATGGGAGGAGCAACGATTTGCAAGATTCTCAACAATAGTTGGGGCCAAAGCAATCATAATGGGACTTTGCATGCCCTGCGCAATGTCCAGCGCACTGTTGCCCTCATAAAGTCTAGCATCTGTTAAGGGCACCGAGACCCCTGGAGGCAAGGGATTGACAGCCACAGTAGTGATCTTATGCTTAAGGGGAACAAGAGAAAGGGCTTATGGAAATGCCACTGGGTCCTTATATGTCATCGGAGAGGAGGACCCAGAGGAGAGTTAGGCGTACACAATAAAGGACTCTCTGGGAATTGGGGGGGAGGCACTGGGGGAAGGGGAGGGGGAGGAGGGGGGAGGGAGGGAACTGGTAAAAAATTTTAAAATGTATAATTAAATTTTTAATAAAAAAAAAAAAAAAGAAAGGAGGGAGGGACAGACGCTGGCACCAAATACGAACCCCAGTCTAAGACTGGTGAGAACATGGAGAACACTCCAAAAATGAGGAAAAAAGCGTGTTCTCACCTAAAATTCAGAGGCTCCTACTGGGTTCCATATCCAGGCTTCCCAAGAGGCCATGTCCATATCACTGGCCGTGCACCTTCCTCTGAGAGTCCTACGGCCCTGAGGCCGGGCTCTGTCTGGAGCCTGGCTTCCCAGGAAAAGGCTCGTCCCCTGCCTGAAGAGGTCAGGCCCATCAGGCTAACTGAGCAGCACATTGCTCTTGTGCTGTGTGTATTTGAGTTGGGATGGATTGCTGATCAGAGAGACCCCGCCCAAGAACACCAGGGGAACCGTTCTCAGAGCAAACGTTTTAATAAGTTATAAGATACACGTTCCAGTCGGCATTTGATTCCAGTTTGGCCTCTGTGTCCATTCATGCCTGTGGTCCTTTCACATTGGGCTTTGGCTGTTCTGGTTCCTAACAGGCGCTTCTCGCCACTAATACCTGTCCCCAGCTGCCAGGCCTAGAGGCAGTGCACCTCCTTCACCTTGGACACCTCTGCAACAGTGACAGCCATTTCCTCAAGACTAAGCAGCAAATCATCAAATCTGGGGCCAGATTGTATTCCATTTCTGGCTCTACCATGGACAATGGCCCTGATCGCTCTGACTTCATCGCAAAGTCAGCTCCGGTGTGCAGGTGGCTTCATAGCTTTGAAAGCATGGAAGCACATGACTTCTGCTCCCACAGTAGCTTAGATGACATGCAGTTCTGGGTAAATGCATTCTCCAGAGTTCACAGACTATTAACTGGTAGAGACCACTGATGAGCTACCGCTGCCAGACGTTCAGACCAAAGGTTGGAAGGAATTTAATTCTTTCCCATTTAGGCTTATAATTTTCAGAAAGCGACCCATGGGGCTGGGTGGGGTGTGAGAATGTTAAGACCCATGAGAGGCACACATGACCAATGCATGAAGCCACCTGAGATTTCTTTAAAGCCTTTGGTAAGAAATGTCAGGCTATCAAACAGCTGGAGGAGATGTTAAAAACATGGGCAAGCATTGGTTAGAAGGACCTTTGGCAAGTGGGTGCTGCATATCACGATGAAGTTTTCTCCACCAAGTAACTAACACGAACTTGGAAAACCACAAAAGCGGACACATGGCTGGCGGCCAAGATGATCTCACTGCAAAGGCACAGTCACCACCAGAAGTCAGACAAGCCACTTGACAGACCACACTCTGCCCTTGAATTATGGCTGGAGGGCCACAGTGCACGACAGACTGAAATAGTGTCAAAATGATGGCAACTGCCTAACAGCCCCTGACGACAGAATCTGGGCTCTGGACTAGGTCAAGCTGCTTTTACGTCATCTTCTTTGCCAAGTGAACACCTACACCAGGTTTCTTCTTTTTCCCTGCCCCCTCTCCCTTCCCCTCGCCAGTCTTATTTCATTGATGCTCAAGAATGAACCAGAAGCTTAGGCTAGTCACTTCCATTTTTAAAGATGTCAGTCTTGCCCATGTTCTTGGTTTTTCTGCTGCCTGTTTATCCAGCAGCTGTGATTTGGACAGTGTGCTCTGCACTTTCTTGGACCAGTCTGCATTTCTTAGGATTTCCCATATGTCTCTCAAGAGTCAAGTCTAGGACTTGACTTCAAAGGCACTTGGAATGGCAATGTTTTGGGATGGGGCTTGGAACCCACCAACAGGCTGAGGACATTGTATAAAATGAATTAGAAACAAGCAACAAAAGCAATCGCAATAATTCCCAGGATTGGATGTCAGCTGCTCTAAGGCACAGAGACATGAAAGGGGCTGCCTGGGATGTGCTCCTCCCCCCACTTCACAGCCAGAATGTAATCGCCCCTCTCCTTGACGACGTAGGTGACGTTGTATTGCTGGTTGCCCACATGCTTCATGGAAACCTCTTCACAGGGGGTGGTGGGCCCGTGGACCCCAATCAGCAACATATTGGATCCTGGGGAGGAAGAAGGTTGTTAGTAACCGGATGAGGACAGCAAGGCAGGGGGAGGGGAAGGGTGTGGATGATGAAGGGAAGCTGGAGGTTGTGGGTCATTGCTCCTGTAATGATAGGTGGTCAAACGTGGCCATTACCAGCAAAGACGGCCTGCCCTGGGTTTGGATTCCAGTTCTGCTACCTCCTGCCCAGGTGACTTTGGACATAGCACTCCCTTCTCTGTAACCAAGCCCGAAGTCCTTGGCACCTCCCTCATGAGATTACATGGGTTGTAGGAGGGACTGAGTAAAGACGTTATGGTACTAATCTTTAGGATATTGCTTGTTCTCATAAGAACCTTAGGGAAAGTACTACTATTGATTCCCATGAAAGAAGAGGAAACTGACTTTTAGAAGGGGATCTAGTAACTTGCCTAAGGTACTGGTCTGACAGGCTTTGTGAATGAATGAACAACTGAGGAGGCAGAGTTTCCAGCCCACAGGTACCAGATGCCAGAATTCAGGCATATGACTTCCTGAAACCCAAGTGTCATAGTTAGGCACAGGTGTCAACTTGATTGTTGAGGGTTTAAGCTCTGGGCACAGTTGTAGAGAGTTGATAGTTAAGCCCAGAGCAAACCTGAAGGAGATTGTCTAGCTGCTGGGGAAGACCCAGCCCATGGTGGGTGGGATTAGGCCCTGGATAAATCACAGAGAGCTGGTTGAGAGAGTTGGCATCCTTCTGTATACTTGGCCAGACATGCTGGTCTGGCAAGTAAGGATTGTCCATCTCTCAGCCGTGATGGTGGCCAATTCCCTCAGCCCTGGTGTTGATGTGTGCTCTCCTATCAAGCTGGACTATGAACTGTAACCGGACTATCGTAAGAAAGTAAACTCCTTGTTCCCTTAAGCTGTGTTCTGGTCATTTATCAGCAACAATGCAGGCAAACTGCAACACCAAGTAAATATCCAAGTCTAAATTGCTATTAAAGCAATCTGAGTAAAACGAAGGCCTAGGTAATCAGTTCACTTTGCCATCTGTAGTAGGGACAACACCATCTTTCATCTGACCTGGTGAAATAATCAAGAGGTAAAAGGAAAAACACCTAAAAATGTTAAATGCAGGAGAATAGAAAAGCACAGTTACTCGCAAGTGGAGTGTGGACACGAGAGACCTCAGCAGGAAGACCAAAGCAATGATGGTAACCTTGCCTGCCCCAGCCCCCACTGCACCCAGCAGCCTGCCATGCCTACCAGCTTTGCTGCAGTCCACCAGGAAGGAGCTCTTCTGACCCACAAAGGCCTTCGAGAGCCCTGCCCCCTTGGAGGTCACCTTGCTGGCGTCTGAAGATGACTTGGGGATCGCGCTGTAGCAGGTCTCTGTCGAGGACCTGGTTACTGACTCCACGAGGATGGATGAGGTCTCATTGGCTGAGCCTGAGCTGACTAGACGCTGACCTAGGACATGGGAAAGAGATAGGGAAGCATGAATGGATAGGCCAAGGGGTTATTCAGACAGAGAATGGACACACTCTGTAAAAGACTGGAAAACAAACCAACCAATCAACCAACAAACAACCCTCTAATACACAAAAGCCACTGCCTCGAAATCTCACAACCGTGTGTGTGTGTGTGTGTGTGTGTGTGTGTGTGTGTGTGCGCTGCTGGAGATCAAATCCAAGACATTATGCATGCTAGGCAAGCACTCTTTTCACTGATATATCCCCATGTAGGTCTAGATCTTGGTATCTTTTCTGGGGATATTGAACTTTTGAGACAGAATCTCATTTAGCCAAGACTGACATTGAATCCCCAATCTCCTTGCCTTCTGCCTACCGAGGGTTAAGATTATAGAACTAGGGGCTGGAGAGGTGGCTCAGGGGTTAAGCCTCTGCCTTGCAGGCGGAAGGTCCTGAGTTCGGATCCCAGATCCCACGTATAGACGCCAGGCGGAAGCGGGGGCGGCCTACGCTTACTGGTCCTGGTAGGGCGGAGCCTGTGAATCCCGGGACAGAAGGAGATGGAGGCGTCCATGGTGGTTCCCGAGTTCATCTGTGGTTCTACACACACACAGACACACACACGCATGTGCGCACACATACACATGCACACACACAATTGAATAAATAATAATAATAAATTTAAAATTAAAAAAAAAAAAGATTATAGAACTATACCAACATGCCTGCTTCCCAGTCTCACCATGTAGCTCATGCCAGTGCTGATTTTACTACATAGTCCAGGTTGGCCTCAAACTTGTGATCCTCCTGCCTCAGTCAGCCTCCTGATACAGGATTGTAGATGTATAGCACCAAGCTATAATTTTCTAAATCCCTGGGGTCCCATCCATACAAATAGGGTCTGGACTTCTGGGCTGTGACCGTGACTGAAGGCCTAGAAATCCCTCCCACACAAAGGCTCCTCACTTGGTAGAATTCACATCTTCCCAATTATATGAAATGCCTTCATTTACATGAATATACATTTACATAGTATAAACTGCTGGGAGGTCATGCAGCAAAGCAGCAAAACTGATTCTATGCATGAAAGAAGCTGACTTTCCTATCTGAGTTTTTAATTTTTCTACCGAGAACCCACACTACTTGCATTATGGAGAAACATGGTGTGTGCTCCACAGTAATTAAGTGGTCACCTTGAATGGTAGCTGTGAAGTTCTTTGCTTGTCATATTTTTTCAAATTATATAAAACTTTGTGTACTTGTTCACACGTGTATGTGCGGTGTGTGTACATGCGTGTGGACACTGGAGGCCAGCCTCAGGTGTTGTCCTCAAGAGTCGGCATCTCTCACTGGCACTAGGGAGCTTGCTAATTTGGCTAGACTGGCTACCTAGCAAACTTCCAGGATCCATCTGTCTTTGCCTTCCCAGTGCTGGGTATACAAGTGTATATCACCATGCCTGGCTTTTTACATGGGGCTGGAGATCTGAACTCACGTCCTCATGCCTGAGTGCAAGCGCTCTACTGACTTTCCAGTCCAGAACTGTTCATTTCACAAGGTTAGAGACAAGGCCTTCATAAAGCAAGTACATATAATTTCAAATGTGCAAATATTTTTTTTTCTGCTAGGAAAAGAAAACTAATATCTTTTCTCTACTTCTTCACTCAATGGATTCATTTTTATAAGTCTAGAACGGAAAACACTGGCTTTAGACACCATTTCTTTACATTCAAGAAAGACTCAATGTGGACAAACATATCTAAAATCATTTGTAGTTGCTATGAGACCAATTCCATGGACAAAAGAGGACCATCAAAAGTGGTTCATATTACCTGTCACCTTGGCCTTGAACGGACTACCCACAATGTGGTTGGGACCACCATATTTGACACCAATCAGGTAGTTTCCAGGGGCCATGGGCGTATACATGACTTTGTATCCTTCTGGGGTTTCCTGGCAATCCATCTTGACCTTGGATGGGCCTTCAATGGTGACGGACAATGTCCCTGGGCCTGCTCGGGTGGTGTTGATGAAGAATTCGGACTGGATACCTAGAAGAGAGAAAGAATGATGCACATGGATGTTTTGAAGGGACAAGGGGGATGGATGGCTTGGGGACTTCCTAGGGGAAGAGAATCTCAGGTGCAGGCCAATACAGGTCCTTTCAGAGAGTTTCTTTGGTATCATGGGAACCAACGGGTCTAGTTCTGAGCTTCTGACACAGAGAACTTCAGGTTGTAAAGGGTGGCAGCTCCCTTCTCCAGGCTAGGTCGGGAGCGCGGCTGACATTTCGCCCACGAGCACTGACTGCTTGGACAGCCCCCTTCTCTCCGGGAATGTGACTGAGGGCCAGAAGCCCAAATGGTCACTGGGCCTGTGAGGTGCTACTCCCGTCACCAGGGCCCAGCTTTGCCTCTGTGGGAGGGGAGGCGTGGGCCCCTCTGACCTTTTCCTTCTCTGGGTGACTTGGAGAGGCTGAGGCTCCTCTCCTTTCCATCCCAGACACTGTGTTGAAGCCTGGGTCCACGCACATTGCCATGAATACCGGTAGCAAGAGGAGGAACCAAATTGCAGCTCCTGCTGACTGAGCACCACAGCGGACCCTGAGCCACACACACAGTTTGGCATGCATAGGCTGCTGCCACAGCTCTTCCTGCTCTACAAATGACAGATGCAAAGGAAGGTTCAGCCATGTAACAGTCACGGTGCCCTGGAAGCACTGAGTTGCATCTACACCTTCTCTGTGTTGACTCTGGTGTTTAGGCCTAGTGGGATGGCTTAGGTATATCCTCTGATGTTTGACCATTCAGACACCTTGCCTTGCTACAAGGGAAGGCCAAAGAGCATGCCAACTGGAGACGCTGCCTAGCTCTGCTTCACAAAGCCCTCATACCCACGGTTCTTGCCTAGTCCAGAGGGGGACCAGGTGGTCAGGGGGGCTGTAAGATTGTCAGGACGCCGGTTCCCCACAAGCCCCCTAGGGGGCACCCTTGCACAGCATCCTTCTCCCAGCACTGTGCTGACTTTCTCGTCAGCTCCAGACGCCAACCCAGCTGGGACATATTTTGGTTTAATTATAGCTCCCGGGCCAGAGAAAGAATTATTGTTCTGGTTATCAATAAAACAAAGGACCTGCTATGGCGCGACCCCCAAATGCAAGCCAGCTGTTTCTGGAAGCTCTTGAGGGTGCTGTCCCAAAGTCTCTCCGCTATCTAGACCTTATCACAGCTTCTAAGTTGATCAGCGCAGTTGAGAAGCCCCTCCAGTAGCTGCCGGAGGGCCGAGGGCCGGCGCTATGAGAAAGGGGGACAGTGAGCCACAAGGGGGCGGTGTGCCCAGGAAGCGTCTGTAAGCTGGTGATAAGGAAAGGTACATTGAAAGTGAGGAGGGAAACAATCAGTTCACCCGGCCTCCAAGAGCCTGAGAAGACAGAAACGGGGTGGAGAAATGGAAATTAAGAATTACAGGACAAGAGTTACCTATCTGTGACCTTCTTTAACACTCAGATTATAAGTCTCTTTAAGTGGGTTTATTATCTCTACCTTATGAACAAAGAAGTATTGAGACAAATCAAAGAACTCATCCAGTGTCACGCAGGACCCGCAGATGAGGGACCGACACCTCAGTCTATAACTAGGATGTGACATTCAAATCATGGTGGTCCTCCCTCACCCCTATGCCAACACCTGGTTGTTCCAAACAGCCTGGGATTTGGTGGTCTGGTTCTAGTTCTCTAATCAGAGCACAGAGTCCTGCCCCAAATATGCTATATTCCCTGCTCCTAGGCCTGCAGAGATGCATTGTATGAAGCCCGGGCTAAGACATACAGTAAGCCAGTCTGCAAACACACCAGGTCGTTTGCTTTCACCCGCAGGATGCTGGACCCCTTTGGTATCTGAGCAGATCCCTCTTCATTCCTTTCACACTGCTCTGTGTCATCTGTGGGTAGCAAATATTTGAGGAAAACTTGGGAGCAAGTGGGCAGAAAAACAACACTCTGTCTGCGAACAGCACGGTATTTGCAAAGGGTGGAAGTAGGCGAGCTCGGGGCCTCTCTCCTGGCTGGAAGCCTCCCTGTAAACCCAGCTCATTCTCCGTGGCTTGCTGCTGAGAACAGTCTGACTGACATCTGAGCTCCAGAGAAGGGCAAGAACTACCAAGAGGAAGCGGGAGAGAGCCGTGGCAGCCCAGCCAACAGAGGATCGGATGGCTCCGCGCTGGCGTGGCAGGCCCTGGACGGAGCTCTGCTGCCTGCACCACAGAGCCCTTGCTGGTGGGTGGCTGGCCGAGGGTCACATGGCTGCACATGGGCTGGGGAATCACTGTGGGCAGCTGGAGGGCAGAGTTTAGGATACCCCATAAAGCAGGCTGAAGTACAGTGGGTGCCACTAGGGATGTAAACAATTAGGGTCAGGAGTCACAGACCCGGAACTGACCTTTGGTTCTGAGAACTCCCAGCTAACTGGGTCTGCAGAGCGACAGAGCAGCTACTGCTCACTCTCTCTAAGATAAAGTAGACACGATCTAAGAGCAAGGGGTGGATGTACCTGGGGCACCTGGCATCACCAGTGCCACTGTGGAGGTAACTGTGGAAGGCTACTGCTTTGATCAGCCTTCCTGAGCTGGGCTCTTCCGCCACTCAGGCTCGCTCATCCCCTGGTACATGATGAGCAGGACAAGCTGCTCAGCCTCCTTCACAGCAGGGCATGGGGGAATGGGGGGGCCAGGACAGCAAGAGGGAGATAATAAAAACCAAGATTTCCCAAGACATCCCAAGTAACAACAAATGCCAAGCAGTGTCCTGGTGAGTTCATACCGTGGGCTCGCTCTACAGACACCCAGCAGCCTGTGATGTGATAGATACAGACGAGGCTCACCTCTAGCTGACCATGCAAACAGTTCCTGGTTCACACATTGAAACCTCACCACTGGAAAGGGGGGAGAGCTGCATGCTTTGACACGGAAAGGCCTTTAAGATACCAGGTGAGAAGGCCAAGTCTTCCATCAGCCCTTCTGTGCAATAAGATGACTTCTACAAAGCTAAATAGTGAGTCTGGTGGGCCAGGAAGCAATCATCTGTCCTATGAGGCTGCCGGCCGTGGAAGCAGCGTGGGGCAGGCAGGAAGGCCTCCCTGATTGGCCAGCAGTGTTCCCACCAGGGAAGAGGTAGACAGGGTGAGGGACTCCACCATGCTTGCTGCTCTAATCAGGCAGCACCCACTTGGAGCAAAGGTAAATAGACTGGAGCTGTCCCTCAGCTTTGGCACTTTTTCACCCTTTCAGCATTTCCTCTTGCCTGGGTGACCACAGAATATGAGGAGGAGGATACAGGCTGCGGGGGAGTCTTAGCACAGCTTCTGTTTCCTCAAGCCTCGGACCAGGGAAGATTCCCAGGAGGCCCCGGAGCTGCACAATGAATTCTGTGCCAAGACAACACACAGGAGAGTGGGTTGTCATCATGCTTCCCCTAGAGCCCGGGAACTTATCCAAGGAAGGTTTCTGGTTATAACAAACAGCAACTAGGGCTGGAGAGGTGGCTCAGGGGTTAAGCCTCTGCCTTGCAGGCGGAAGGTCCTGAGTTCGAATCCTAGATCCTAGACCCCACGTATAGACTCAGGGCGGAAGTGGGGGTGGCCTGCATTTCTGGTCCTGTTAGGGCGGAGCTTGTGAATCCCAGGGCAGAGTAAACAAGGAGGAGGCGGTCCATGGTGGTTCCCGAATTCTCCCGTTCTACACACACACACACACACACACACACACACACACACGCACAATTGAATAAAAAAAAAATGGAAGTTTAAAAAAAAATAAAAAAAATAACAAACAGCAACCAGGTGCAGTGACAGCCACAGAGCCCTCACTCTGAATTTATTGTGGGTCAGATCAGTTTCCAGGGCAAGGGTGGGTGGTGGAAGCATCTCAGCGGGCACCACTGCATCTCCCCTGCAGAGCGACACGAAGGCCTCGGGGCACTGGCAGATAGCCCACGTTGCCCTGGAGTTGCTCAGGTGAGGCTGAGAAGTACTGCTGTCTTACCTGTGGTGCCCCCCTCGAGCCCGGCACCATAGGCCGACACCAGGGCAGGATTGCCCGCTTGGCCAGGCTCCCCGACGCGTACTTTGAAGGGACTCCCGACCACGTGGCTCCCGTTGAACTTGACATCGATCGTGTGGATGCCATTCTCATGGGGGATGAATCGGACTGCGTACTTATCTAGGGTAACAAGAAGAGATGCGGGGTAAACAACCGTGATCCGTGAAGTTAGGTGAGGACGCAGGACTGCGGGCCAACTTGAGCCAGCCCAGCTGAAACATTTAAAGACCCTGTTCTGCTGGGGGCCTGGCAACTAAGATGCAGACTTCATGGCCAGATGGGCTTATTTGTGTGTCTCTAATCAGCCCTCTGGGACATGCTTCCAAATCTCAAATTCTGTCTCACATTTGGGCCTCTGCCTCACAATACCGCCTTTATGAAAGGCTCACGTCTCACCATGTTTTCCTATTTGGCCACTTGAAGGGAAAAATACAGTTCCAACTGGCATTAAGTCTCTGCAATTAAGCTCAAAGTGAGCAACTGTCCCACAGAGCAAGAGCCAGGATTTTTTTCTATTTTGGGTCACAACATGTGGCCAGGTCATCTGCTAATGGGAGAACCTATACTATTCATGCATGGTGCACACGTGGTCCTTCCCATCCGGGCATGCAGCGTGCTCCTCCTCCTGCCCAGTTATTCCCTAGCTCCTTGTATCCTTCGTCTTCTTTAGAACTTACGTCCCTTGGGTCAGTCTGAGGGTTCATGGGGTAAGGTGCCTGCTTGCAAACTTGAGTTTGATACTCAGAAGTGCAAATGGTGGAAAGAGAATTGATTTCTGAAAGTTGCCCTCTAACTTCCACCTGTGTACCAAGGCATGTAAGGACATTAAGTACTCTCAATCTCAAAATCTCTCTTAAATAGATAAGAAATACGAAAACAAACAAGCCCCAAACCCTTGTGTTCCTCAAAGCTCCACCCAAATCCTCTTTTCCTTCTCTGATACTCCTAAGTGGGGAATATTCTAGAATTGCCCACCCATGTCCTTCAGCACTGCACTTCACTGGTTCCCAACTAGTGCCTCCCCTTCTCCCTTAAAGCTCTGGGCTTCAGGAAAAGTGGGTTCCAACTCCACGTCCAGGCGTGATCTCTCATGGGGTGGGGAAATTCTTTTCTCAAGGTAAATTAATTAACACATGGCATCATTTCTTTAGCCACAGGAAGTGACTCAGGAGTGGGCATGTGTCCCAACTCATTGAGATGGGAAGGGAGGCTTGCTGGAAACTTCTAGAAAATATAGTGTGAAGTCTCATGACTTCAGAGAATGTATCCTAAGATGTTTCTTGACCCCTGTGGTCTGAACATGAAAAAGCAAGGGCTGCTGTAGCCACCCTGCTACCAAGGCAGCAACCAGCCTTGAAATGAAGAAACAGGAAAGGTCTGCTGGACCTGCCAGCATGTGCCTATAACCCTGGAACTAAGGGATAGGAGCTCAAATACCAGGCTAGATCGGACTATGCAAATTCCAGGCCAGCCTAGGCTATACAGAGAGACCCTGTTTCAAAAAGCAAAACAAAAAAAGATCTGACTGGTGAGATTGCTCAATAGTAAAGCCATTTGCTTCAAAAGCAAGCCGACAATGAGTTTGATCCCTGGAACCCACTTAAAAGTGGGAGGAGAGAATCAATGCCACAGAGCTGTCCTCTGACCTCCACAGGAGCATCATGGCATATATATAAAGATTGAAGGTAAATGTCTTTGGAGCTTTAGAGAAAACTGGCAAATTGCTGAATCAAATCATTGTTAAAAATCCACATAAGACCCTGAACTTTCCAGCTTTATGAATTGTGGACCTTATTTGTGCACTGTGCTGGCTTTGCTTGGATTTACAATCAATAGAATAGCATCCTATCTGTGGCATGCTAGTGATCTTAGACACTCAGCTACATTTTACCTTTTTATGTATATGTGCTAGTGTGTGCGTGTGTACATACACACACGTGAAGGTGAAAGGTGAATCCTGGACATCTTCCTCAATCACTGTCTCCCTTATTTTTGAGACAGGGTCTGTTATTGAACCTGGAGGTTGCTGATTTGGCTAGAGTGGCTAGGGAGTAAGATCCAGGGACCATCCTGTCTCTCTGCCTCTCCAGATGCAGATGCCCAGATTTTTTTTTAATATGAATGCTGAGGATCTAACTCAGATTCTCATGCGCGTGTGGAAAGCACGTTAACAACTGATTCACACCTGCCCAGCTCTAACATGTTACATTTCTGAACTCGTTCTCAAGCCTTACGCCAACTGGTCACCGAACACTTAAGTTTTGTGGCTTCCAGTTCCCCTTCTCCTCCTGCACTGCCGACTCATTCTGCTATGTCAGGGGGACGGCTTGTCACTGTCCAACATTCTAAAGCATTATTTATGATGCGTCCAGATTTCTGCCAAGATCTCTCCCAACGTTTGTTCTTCCGAGACTACCCCATTCTTTCCGTCCAGAGAAAGATGCGTGAATTTTCAACCATGCCCTAGATTTCCACCCTCACTGGGGGCAGATGTGGGCTATAGAAAATGCCAAGCAGCAGCCCATGTGGAATGATGCTGCCTCTGAGAAGCCCTCCTGATCTCATCAAGACAAAGTGTTTCTCTCCTGTTATGACATCTCTACCTTCTGCTTTTTGGTTTTCCTGTAATATCATCTCCAGTGCTGCAGATTTCTGGTCTTTTTTTCACTAGCTTTGAGTAGGTGCTTCTGTGTGTTGCTGGGTTGTTTTTTTTTGGTCTTGCTATGTAGCCCAGACTGGCCTATGAACTTGCAGTTCTCCTTGCCACAGCTTTCCAAGGACTGAGATTACAGCCACGCACCACCCTGAGTGGTGTATATTCCCTGGCTTCACATTCCTGCCAAGTGTCTAACACATAATAAATGTTCACTGGCAAAATGTTCTCTTAAAAGTTGATTGACACAGGAGAATTCCATAAATCTGAGGGTATTAAGCCCCAGAGACCTAGATTCTCCTTTCAGAATTTATAGGTGAACGGTGATCTACCTTCCTCTCAGAGTAAGATCAAAATGTCCTTACTCATGTCATAAAATCAACAATATAATAAAGCTGTAAAATTTTATTAAAATACGAGGGGGAAATTGTGATTAATGTCACGTAAAAGGAATCTGAAAAACTAACAGAAAAATAAAGCCGAATCTACTTAAAAACAGGAGAAGAGAGAGGTATTATGTATCAGAGTAAAGAGTCTCTGTGTTCCTGGCAAAGGTTTCTACCCTAATTTATAAACAATGTCTGGCAGCAGCAAAGAGAACTCGAAGACTAGCTTGCGGCAGCGCTGGCAAGTCCTCCTCTAGGAGACTCAGCTGCAGGAAATTCTGCCGGAAGTCCAGGCGCTGGGACCCCTGGGCTAAGTCTCCCCCACAACTTACCTGGCTCTAGTTCAGACACATGGCATTCCTCCACGGCTCCAGAGGGGCTGTGCACCTTTGCATCAATCTTGCCTTTTGCACCATTCAACCTTATAGCAAAGGATGCTGGCTGGTTAACTTTTAATCCCGACTCCTGAGAATTCAATACGTTAAACAGGTTATGACATTTGGTGCTCCTGTTCAGCGGTACACCCTGACCCAGTGTCGGACTTAAGTGGCAATTCTCATGCAAAAATAGGTCCAAGACATCTTTCCATATAGTATCTGCCGATAAAACCAGGTGGGTCGTTTTCCTCATTTCTAATATAAAACAAGATGATGGAAACACTTGATACAGACTAAGAACCAAATATTGTTGATTCAAGCTGGGAGATGTATGTGGTTCCTGGGTTAGAGACTTGAGTTATCTTAGCCACAAAGACTATGATCTGAGCATCCCAAACAACAACAATAATAAAAATAATGGAATAATAATAACAATAATAATAAGGACTACCTTTCAGGAGGAGACCAGGTATTAACAATACCAGGTCTCATAAGCCAAGTTTTACAAACCAAGTTTTTTTGTGAATCAAGGGTATGAATGGGCAGAATTTTTGCTGAAATTACACACACATACAGCAATAAAACTACTTTATTAAATCTGTGTCTCAGTTTCTTTGTCTGTAAAATGCACACACTAACTAAATCTATGTGAGAGAGCTGCTATAAATATCACATGTCATGCATGTTAACACTCAGCCTTGGGCTGGCCCCACACAGGAAGGCTCTCATATGCCAGCATACTGTTAAATCTTAAGTTGCCTACAGGGAAAACAGTAACTTTTATTTTTCCCTGGGTCAGTTTCACTCTCCATCCTTTGCTTTAGAAAGTATACATTCTTGGAGGAGGGGCTTAGAAATCTGGGTATTTAGGAACTAAGATCAGAAGCAATAATTTTCAATTGTTTAAGACCAGTCAAGCAGAAAGGTTCTATCTATCTGCAATTTTGGTTTAAACTTGGTGGGCCAGCCATTCCTGACATGCTGACTTTGAAAGGAAAGACTCGCACTGTATGGGGGTCTTGTTAAAATGCAGGTTCTGATGCAGATTTCTAGAAATTTACAGATGAGGTGGAATATTCTGTTCCAGGAACCACATCTTTCCCACAGACCCTAAATCTGCGTTCCCAGAAAGGTTAGTCCCTAGCTATGTGTGGAAACGTATCAATTTAAAACCCTTCAAACTGAGCAACAAAGATTCACTTCTGCTAGCCACATCTCACATGTTTAGCAACCACAAGTGACTAGTGACTACTAAACTGCACTTTGGACATGTGAAATAAATATCCCCACCAATGCAGAGTATCCTAGTGGATTTTGCTGCCCTAGAGGTTTACTGCCCGGGAAGGGAGAACATTATCCAGACTTTAGGATTCTTTGATCTCCACATCACCCCCCATCGTTCCCCCTCCCCTACAAAGTGCCAGCCCACTCCAATTTTCTACAAAGTCTCTATAGCAAGACAAAGCGAAGCACGCTTCTCTTGCCTAACTAGCACCAGATGTTTTTGCTCAGGCCTCCTCTCAGACTCATAAATAATTTACCTATCTCTCAGCATCGAATGACCCAGGAAGATACACAGGTCCCTCTTGCTGTTGTAGCTGGTTTCACAAGTTTGCTACACAGTCAGCTTACTACATACTTACTGGAATATTCATGAACAAACTGTGAAGCCAGGACTCAGAAGAAAAGTTGGCTGGAGAGAATCATCTCCGTTACCTGAATCTGTTGCCACTAAATCCTCAAGAGAGAGATAAATGCCTTGGAAGATTAGGGGAAAGAAAATCTTCCAGATGCACAAAGGCAACTCTTTGCCCTTGACAAATCCTGGGTTTATCTCTCTCCGTAGGTTTTAGTTAAGTTGGCCACAAAAGAAACTTCTGTTAACAAGCCTTTAAATGAAACACAAGAAAAACATCTACACCACAGCGACCAGTAAGAACCCCTGGGACTGTCCAGATGAGACCTCTTCAATCTGGGGGCTGTGACTCTGCTGTGGGTTCTGCTGAGTCTCTAACTGAAGGGCTCATATTTGAGGTAAATGGTTACATGCCAGTTCTTCCAGTGTAAGACTGGATTCTCAAAGGTGGAGCACTTGAATAGGACGAATCACCATGACATCACCAATTTCAGAACCAAGATCAGATCCAAACCTAGTATTTTTCAAGATCCAGGGGTAGCTACTTAAATCTGGCTTTTCCTAATTCAGACAAATTATCTTTCAGTTTGCTGAGCACAGATGCAGAAAGACCCCAGCGGTTCTTGGCTTGGTTCTGGTGTTTTGAATTTAGTGGGTGACTGGAATCTACTGGCATCTCAGTAGGTTGGACTATGTAACCATTTGCTACCACATCAGTGGGGGAGATTGAGGCAGGTGCAGTAATGAGGACAGGGCACTGGTTCTGGAGACAGAGAATTCGCTCTGCCATCATCTCATACTAGTAGGTTCCTGACTAGAACCTCTCTATACCATCTTTAAAATGCAATCAAGAGAAACTACCACTAGGCTATTACAAGAATTTATTAAAGTAACACTGAAAGTTCTTAGTGTAGTTCTTTGTGCATTCACGGTGAGTAAATAGTTCTTAATAAGAAAAATTGCAATTAAGTTAACGACACGAAAGGAAGTCAATACCGGTCGGTCTCATGTCACTAGACTGCTCTGTTTTGAAAGCTCTCTTTAACCAATGATTAACAGACTTCCTTTGTTTCTTTTAAACAAATATTTAAAAAACAAACTTGTCTCCAAACTGTCTGCATTCACTTGGTCAAACCGTCTTCTATCCTAAGATTCTGGGGAGGTGATGGTGTCATGGGACTGCTCCCCCATGGTTAGCAACACCTAAGCTCCAAATGTCAACAGGGGCTCGGCACCCAAGGGAGGATTAAAGTGGCCTCAGGAGTCCAGGGGCTTCACTGGTCAGCTTGTGGCAACGAGAGGGATGTTTCCTTGTGTCTCACCTGAAGGCTCATAACAGTGAGGCGACGGGCGTCATCAGAGGGCGCAATGACGGGCACCAGGTAGGGACTGTCAGGGATGTGCTCATCGTTGAACTTGATAGACACCTCGTAGTTACCTGTTGGGACAGGAACCCCCCCCATTTTAGAGATTAAACAAAGGTGGTTTCTAGAATGGCCTCCTGCTTTTTAGTTGGGCTCAAATGTCTTGGAATACCAACCCCCTCTTATTAATGACTATGGCTGATTAGTTGGAAGAGAGTCATCTGGTTAATACTTGAGCCAAAAGGATTTTCTAAGTTATGCAGGTTAGGTAGCATAACTTATATATCACCAAGTTTTTAATTTTTTTGTATTCGTTGGCAGTTTCATGCATCTATACAATGAATCTAAATCATTATCAGCCCATATTTAACCCGACCCCTATTCCCGTTTCTCTCATTGAAAACCTTCTTCTTTCCAACCCTGTCTTCTTTCTACCCTTATGTCTTCCTGTGTATATGTGTGACCCACCAAGTCAGCAAGCAGCATGTGCCTGGATGCCTGCTGCAACACAGGTGGTTTGCTAGTAGTGACCATTAACCATCAAAATCCACTCAGAGAGGGATGGGGACCACATGAGCTCTTCCACAATCCTTGATGGACCCAATCTAGGGTAGCTCTTGTACAGACAAACACCGCTGCATTCATGGATATCGTGGCTCTATGTCCAGGAGACTCTGTTTTTAGGATACTTTTCCCCACTCTCTGGTTCTTACCATTTTTAGTTCTACAGACATCTTGATATTATTATTTATACTAATCACACCACATTTTATGATTTACATAGTAATGAAAACATACATACTTTGTTGTAACATATTTGATAACTATATTTTGATATGAGTTTGATAACTAACTAAATATGATGTATTTCATTTTGTGTATCCCAAAACATTATTCTGAGAACAGAAGGTTTTACCAAATTCAAGAGCATATCAAAGGTGACAAATCCCTGCTCTAGAAGGCTCAGATGTTGAAGGTACCCTCCCAGGGCAGACAAACCAGCCAGAGGTCACATGTGGGCAGAGAGTGTGGCTGGTCAGTGGACAGAATGAAGCGTTCAAAAGGAAGCAAGCAGAAAGGCCAACAGCAAAGATAAGAGACAATGAGAAGAGTAATTCTCATCTTCAGGCCCAGTTTTCTCCTTTTGGATTTATAGAGGACTCTCATGCCTAGTTACTTGAGCTAGCTTGATGGGTTTCTGATCCTAGCAACCAAATCATCTCTGAACAAGGAAAACATCCTTAGTTAACCCTTGAGTACATACCGGGCTCTTGGGCAATATAAGACACACCGCATGACCCATTTTTATGGTCATCAAATGTAATCTCGGCCTTACTAGGGCCCTCAACAGCAATGGAGAGGCCTCCAGCCCCTGCTTCCCGGGTCCAGATGCTGAACTCGGCTGAGAGCAAAGAAACACCTGGTTAGTGAGCGTGCCCAGGAGAGCCCTGCCCCCTCCTTGCCCAAGCCAGAAGTGAAGGTCCAGCCCCGTGCCAACACTTTCCTCTTTCCCGAGACCCCAACAGAACCCAAGCAGGGTTGTCATCGTGGGTTCTGAAGCACCATCGATGATTACCAGGTTCATAGAGAATCTGGCACCACTGAACACACCAAAACCAAGCCAGAAAAGGAGGAAAATGTTCAGGTTTCCCCACAGAACAACATCCCACCAGCAGCTACCAAAGGACCCTTCCAAGTCAGTTTTGCAGCATTCTAGTGTGTTGTATAAAACAACATCACTTAAGAATGCACTGGAAACAGTCGTTTCTCTGCCCTCCTCTGAAGGTACTCAAGTACAACAATGTTGCAGGCTCTGAATTCCCTGTAAACCCATCTGGCTTGGGTGAGTGAGTGATTCCAGAAACCTTGAATAAGGAATGAGGAATGTCCTCTACTGCCAGCACTGGAAATCTTCTCTTTAGAGCAAGGGGTAGAGTGTGTACTAATTCGTCTCCAGTGAAAACCCATGTGGAATTCCTACCTGGGATGCCTGCTTCTCCTCTCTCCAGGCCGGGACCTCCCGCTCGGACTTTGTGGGCTCCACCTTCGCCGAGTGGCCCCACAGTGAACTGGAAGGGGCTGCCTGTCACATGCTGCCCACGGTACTTCACACTGACCGTGTGGACACCCATCTCCTGGGGCACAAACCGGACGCAATGTGAATTTTTCCCCACAGGCAAAATCTCTGCCTCGGTTACATGGCCAGAGGGACTTGTGACATGGGCTGACATGTCGCTGCTGTTGATTTCTAAAAGAGAGTAGAAGGTTGGGAGAATAGAAGGGTTAGGGTGAGGGCCTGGGACTGGGAACAATATGCACTGCAAGAGGCAGAGGGCAAGCAGGTGAGACCCAATGGATATGAAGTACTTGGACTCTCTCCCCTTGAGGCCAGGAGTCTGCTTTAATGCAACTATCACCGAAGGAAGGTTTTTGCAAGCTGTCAGTACAGACAGCCTTCTAGGGACACTAACAATTCCAACCCAATGAGTATACCAATAGCTCTTGGCTGAAGCTTAGTTAACTCAACATGCAGATTCCAATCTGGACCTAAGTTAGTTGTTATAGCATGTAACAAAACCCACAGTAGCTTGAGTGTTTCTATGAAGTGACGTGGCCAGTTATCATGCACAGACAAGCTCTTTTCCATAGGGAGGCAAGGGTAAGAACGTGAAAGCCCTCATCTATTGTCAAGAAGCTGTAGTGTTCTTCCAGGCAACAAGATCAAAGGCATTCAGAGACAAGGGGAACAAGTGCCAGACCAACTGCGGAAGCAAAACTTTCACCAAACAGAGGACCAGAAGCCACATTTTCAGAAAAGCAATGCCTCGGGTCACAGAGCCTAGATTACTCATGTCACAAGCTGCTGGCATTGTACTGACATCTGCTGCTTGCATTGGCACGGAGGAGATAGGCAGGGGGCACTGAGCATTGCTGTCATCTACAGCCAAATGGAAATGCATCTTCTAGCAGTTCATGACTCTGATCCAAAGGACAGAGAAAGGAGGGGAGGTTAAGGAATGGTCATGCCCCTCCAAAATTCCCATGTTGAAAACGACCCAATGGTGCAATGGTTCTAAGAACCCGGAATCCATGAGGTCATGGAATGAGGGCCTCATAATGTCTTACTGTACTTAGAGGGTTGCTGGATACTTGTTCTCCGCCATGTGAGGATGCAAGTTACTGGTCACCTGCATCTGGGAAGACCTTCACCAGAACCCAACCATACTAGTCCATGTCAGCACCCAGCCTCCAGAACCATGAGAAATAAATGTCTGTTGGCCGCCACTTAGGTTATGTTACTTTGTATGGCACCCTGAGAGTTCACTGGACACGTAAGCTATGAATGCTTCCCCCTTTAACTGATGAGGAGAAAAGTGTCCCCCTCACACTCCTTTGCTATCAAATAACTGAAAAAACAGCTGACTAGTCAAGAGCTGGATGAGGTTTAAATCAAAGGACAGTTGTATACATACTGAACAAAGATCCTTGCTAGTTCTTTAAGAGAGAAACAAAGAGAACAGAATAGGTAATTTGCCAAATGAAACATGGAAAATAAGTAAAAACACTAATAATCCTAGAAAAAAAACCAAAAGCTAGGATCTATTTTCCCATAATTTTAGCTGAAGTGAGAATAAGAGTGTCTCATGTGGTGGACAATGGGGAGAGACAGGTTCTGCAGGTCTGAAACGCACGGGTCGGCAATACATTCTGGCCATCCATCCTCCCTCCATCTGGGGCATATGAACCTTGTGTCATCACATACAATCAATGAAGCCCTTTAAAAGTGATCTTGCCTTGGGTTAGAGAGATGGCTCAGGGATTAACACTACCTCACAAGCAGAAGGTCCTGAGCTCAGATCCCACATCCCATGGGCAAGGGTAATAGCCTGCACTTCCACTCTGGTGGGCGGAGCATAGGAAATCCCAGAGAAGCAAGAAGGAGGTAGAAGCAATCCGGGATGATTCCTGAAATCACCCTTGGTCTTCTACAGGGACACACAGTGCCCTCTGATACACACACACACACACACACACACAGAGTAAGAAATGAGATTTTTGCTACATTAATACCTGACTCAATGAACTGTGTGCATAAGAATCCATATACTATAGCTAAGAAGAAAGAATAAAGGGAGTCAACACACCATACCAGGATAGATCACTCAGTATATGGAAAAGAGCCCCATTCACCCCAGGAGATCAGACATAATTGTTCTGTGTGTGTGGTGGGGGGGTAAGAAGAGGGGAGGGGAAAGGGGGAGTAGTGTGCAGTTACCAAACAAGGTAACTTTGGGTGTCTTCGGTCAGGAATCATCCACCTGTTTGAGACAGGGTCTCTCACTGATCTGGTTATTGCCAATTTGATTAGGCGGCTGGCCAGTGATTCCTCTGCACCCCACCTCCATCCCCCAGTGCTGGGATTACAAGCACCTGCCACCCCAGCTGGCTTTGTACTTGCTTTTTAAATCGACAGAGCTATCACCCCAGCCCATGAGTGTCTTTTAAAACTACATATCTCTCTTCTCTGTAGAATTTGCAGCTCCACAGCACGTGACAGTATGTGGGCAGAAGAGCCTTGAAATTTTCACTAACAGTGATTCTCTCTGTGGGAGGAGTCTGAAGCTGGGCTACATTTCACATAGACTGCGTACTGCCTACTCACGCCCATGTGAGCCTTGTGAGAACAAATCATTGACAAAGGGCTCAAAGTGGCCCTCACCACCAAGTTCCAGTTCTCATTTTAGAAAGAAAAGGGATGAATAAATTTTTTTTTTTGATGGCTGCTACATCTTCCACTGGCATTATCTTAATTGTTAAAGAGTATATTTAAACTCAAAGCTTTGTGTCCATCACCATCCTTCCACAATACAACAAAACTATTTTCACTTGGAATAAAAAAAAAAAGAGTCAGGTAAGCAGATTTATCTTCCCTAAACGAGCCTCCGTGTGATGGTGCATGCCTATAATCCCAGCACAAGAGAAGCTGAGGCAGGAGACTGCCATGTTCAAGGCCAGCGGAGCTGTACAGAAAGATTATTAAAACAAAAACAAAACAAAAAACCATAAATGAGGGGTTAGAGAGATGGCTCAGGAGTTAAAGCCTTTGCCTTGCAAGCAAAAGGACTGAGTTTGAATCTTAGATCCTATGTAAAAATGCTGGGAAGAAATGGCAGTGGCCTGTAATTCCAGCTCTGGGAAAACCCAAAGCAAAGCAGTCAGGAGATAGAGTAATCCAGGATGATTTCTAATGTCATCCTTGGACCTCCACAGACACTCAAATACTCAAGTGTCCTCTAGCGCATGCATGCGCACGTGCGTGCGCGCACGCACGCACGCACGCACGCACGCACGCACGCACGCACGCACGCACGCACGCACGCACGCACGCACGCACGCACGCACGCACGCACGCACGCACGCACGCACGCACGCACGCACGCACGCACGCACGCACGCACGCACGCACGCACGCACGCACGCACGCACGCACGCACGCACACAGGGGGGTGGTGGAAAAAAAAAATCATAAAATGAAAAAGTCCCCAGGGGTGAAGTAGAGAGTGTGACCTGACCTGGTCAGCTTCTGTCCTGTCTCACCAGCCCCTGCACCCACCTGGGATCTTTAGGTTCAGATCACAAATGCTGCCGACAGTGGCCACCGATGGGGCCCGGCTGGTCCGGGTGATGCTCTCCTTGACTCTCCCCTCGCCACTGATCTTCACAGTGAATGGACTTCCTGCAAGAACAAGAAGGTCCCTGTGAGCAGCCCCGAGGCCAAGGCCTGGCATTTAGGAGAAACCCAAGTATCGCAGAGGAAGGGGAAGGAAAGGGGAATGCGTACCAGGCACGTGCTCATCAGCAAATTTGGTGGAGACGATATAAACCCCAGGCACGGTAGGGAAGTAGGAGACTTTGCAGGTGCCGTCCTCCAGGTCCTCTGTCTGGATATCCACTTTGCTGGGCCCTTCCACCGCCAAGGATATGCCACCATAACCTGCAACGCAGCAGCAGCCTGGCTGTTATGACAGCAACTCTTTAGGAGGAGGGATGAGCTTGATGAACAAAAGGGGATCCCTGGCCCTGGAGACACAAACAATTTCTGCACAGTGCAAAGAAAGTAACCTGTTTGGGGACTGTGGCAAGAGAGCAAGTTAAAGGCTCTGAGAAGTTCTGTTGGAAAATATGGCTTTGACTAGAGAATTCTTCACTAAAGGATTATCTCCCAATGTCCTATGGAGCATTATGTCTTATACAGCCACATGCTTCCCAGAACTGTACACACTGTTACATCATATATTTGAGAATATGAATTTCAGGCAGTACCCAGCTACCTTGACTATGTCAGCAGATCTGAAGTTTTAAGCATGAGGACTCAACAGGAAGCTTCTGACCATTGGACAGTAAGCTCCCAGTCTCCGTCCTGGTTTGTGACTTTGTCTAGATTCGCCAATGTGGCTGTCACTCAAGAAGGCAGAAGATGGTGCTGGCATGTAGCACAGCTTGGGAGAGGCCCAACTCACTCAAATCTCAAAGAAGCCTGGGGGGAGCTATGCCTGTTACTCAAAGACAGTGGTCAGCTGAACACAGTCTTGGTCAGCTATCCCAACATCCTCTTGCTTAGATGAGTCCAGGAATCCCAGGAAAGCTGAGTAACAGATAATAGAACAGGGAGTCTATGAACTTCTATGGGTTTGGATTCAAATTCCAGGAACAGATCAGGTAACCCATGTGAATCTCAGTTTCTTCATTTATAAAATAAAACCTTACTCTCATGATCGAAGGACCTATAGTTTGATAACTGCAGGATGCTTAGAGAGGAAAGATGAAGCTGTCTGGCTAAAACATAAAGGCCCTCAAATTCTGGGCATTTTCCCTGAAACTACATCACAGACCTGCATCTCTCGTGTCCACGATGAAGTCACACATCTCAAAAGTGCGGCCTTCCGACAGGCCTCGGCCATAGACTTTGGCTCGACGCGCGTCACCAATCTCAGATTGGACCACCATAATGGATACTGGGCTGTTGGCCACGTGGTTGCCATTCTTCTTGATGCTGACCAGATGTTCACCCACTTCCCGAGGGATGAAAGAGATACCTGGACCCGAACACAGGTTGAGGTTTGTGAGCGGAGGGGTTGGGGGAAGGATAGAGGAGATATGTGGGAAAAAGGAAGGTAATGGTTAATATTGATTGCCAACTTGACAGGATCTAGAATCGCCTTAAGAGACAAACCTCTGGGTATGTCTATAATTGTATTTCTAGGTTATGTAAACTGAGGCATTAAGACCCACCCTAACTGTGGGCAGCACTCTATGAGATGAGCACCAGCATTCATCTCTCAGTGTCACCAGCTGCCTTACGCTCCTGCCACCATGACTTCCTTCCCCATCCCTGAAACCGTGAGCCAAAGTCAACTCTTCCTTAAGTTACCTTTGTCAAGTATTTTGTCACAGCACTGAGATAAGAAACTAATAAAATGGGATGTTCTCAAAACTGGAAACCCAACTTCTTCACTTTCTTACTACCCAGTGCCCAAGGGTGCCAGCACTAGCTGGGGAAGCACACGTGTGATTCAACAGTTTTGGTACAGCACACTCCAGTGAGCCATCAGTTTCCCAAGGAGGGACTTCCGGAGTGGCTGCGTCCCGTCCATGCAGCAGCCCGCGCTCACCTATGTGGTTGTTGGGCAGCCTCTTCAGCAGACAGGGCTCGTCTCGGCCAGACGGAGCCTTGATGCTGGCTGTCAAGGTGCTCAGGTCAGTCTCACTGATGTCCAGCAGGAAGTCAGCAGCAGAGCCCAGCTTCACCTGGGAGCAGCGTCTGCTGTCATCTAAGAAACAGACCAGTAGGGCTGTCGTCACATGTGGAAGGTGAGGCTCTCCAGGGCCCGCCCTCCACATGTGCTTACATATAAATAGTCAATCCATTTCCCATAGGTCATGGAAAAAATGTGCCTGACATTGTGTATACACTAACATAGGATGAGTGTACTTATGATTGGATCAAAGGAAGAACAGAGAATAACAGACAGTAGGGACAAGAATGCGCATGAACCAACTTTTAAAGGAATCTTTGGCAGGCAGAAGAATGACATTATTTCTCACCCTACACAAAGTATCATATACTGTAATGAAATACTGAAAAATTTGAAATACTGAAAAATTTGAAACTACTAAAGAAAAACATTTTTTTTAAAAAAGGATAGGTAAAAATTTCTTTTAAAAAGGACTCTAGTAACATAGGAAATAATCCCAAGAATTGACAAATAGGATTGTGTGAAATTAAAAAGCTTCTGCATAGCAAAGATGATAATTTCCAGAGGGAAGGAAAAAAAAAAATCACATAGGGAATGAATATCTACAATACATAAAGAACTAAAAAATTCAACACCAAAAAAAAAAGTCAAACTATTCAATCAATAAAGGGGCTAATAAACTGAGTAACAGTTCTCAAACAAGAAATGATAAATAAATATTAAAAGTGTACAGCATCCTTCGCCATCAGAAGGATGCAAATTAAAATGGCTTTGAGATCCTATCTTACCCTAATGGAATGGCAGCCATAGAGAAAACAAAGAAAAAGTACTGCAGGTGATACGTAGAACAATAAGACCATGTCTACACTGCTGGTGGGTTTGTAAGCTGCTGAAGCCATTATGGAAATCAATGCAGTAAAGATATCTGCACATCTATGTTTAATGCTACACAGTAGCTAGGAAATGGAACAAGCTTAGCTATCCACCCACAAAGGAATGGATAAAAAATATGGTATCTATACATAAGCCACACAAAAAATGAAATCAGACATCTGCAGAAAAACAGATGGAAATCAACTCATTAAATGAGATAAACCAGATTCAGAAAGAAAAAAAAATATGTTTCTGTCATACTCAGAATATAGATTTAAGTGGCGTGAGTGTGTGTAAACTAGAAAGGAGACCATGAGGAAGGGAGGAAAGGAAAGTCTTAAGTGGGGGGAGAAAAAAGAAATGGTAATGAATAGACGTGACAGAAATGGGAAGCGATGGGAGTAAGGAATGTGATAAGCAAGATGAGCAGAAGGGATTGGCGAGGGCAACGGCGGTGGGCCATGACATATACGTATGAAAATTCTAGAATAAATGAATAGTCTAGGCCGAATGCATTCTAACTTATTAACTTAATCAACTAAATAACATGAAGGAATCTCAGGCAGTGGGTCTCTCGCACTTGCCACTATACCTTTGGGCATTTCTAGAAAATCAATGATCCTGTTCCATATGCTTGGGGGCAAGAACCGTCCCTTATGTATCTTCTTCAGAACACCCTGTGAGCATGATCCAAACCCAGAGGATCAGGAACATGGAATGAGATGACCTGACTTTGAGTCCCAGAATACCATGTGACCATGGCTAACCTACTACCTTAAAATGACCTTCAGTTTTCAGACCTGTAAAACATCAGAAAATGTGTCCAATGATAATGCTGTTTGCGCTCCTGACCTCCTGACTGAGGTAGTAATATGTGTGCATGGGTGTGTGAGCTCCTGACTGAGGTAGTACTGTGTGTGTGTGTGTGTGTGTGTGTGCGCACATGTGTGTGCATAAACGTTAAGCATATGGAGGTGAGAAGTCAACAACATTGGATGTCTTCCACATTGCCATCTCCCTTTTTGAGACATGGTCTTTCATCGAACCTGGAGAGCGCTGGTTGGCTAGACTGGCAGCCAACAAGTGCCAGAGAGTCTCCTGCCTCTGCCTTCACAGTCCTGGGATCACAGACACATTATTGCACCTGGCTCTTTCACGTGGACACTGGGGATGAAACTCAAGTCCTCGTGTTTCTGTGGCAAGCACTTTACCAACGGAACCATGTCCCCAGCTCTAGCAAGTACTATCTTGATTATTAGAGGGTTTGGTAGCTCTTGTTTTTCCTAGATTATGAAGTAAGGGAGGATTTAAGCAGCTTGAACACAAACCTGTACCCTGTTTTTTCCTCGAAGAGACTTGTGAAACTCAAGTGCCCAGCCTGACACCCCAGACTCATGAGGGGAGAGGTTGTCAGAGACAGTCTAAGCTGATGAGGGGAGAGGGGCTGCAGACAGCCCAGCCTTCCGTGAAGAAGCCCCCGGCAAGCCAGGCGAGCCTACCCGTGATCTTGGCTGTGAAGGGGCTACCAGGGATGTGCTTGTCGTTGTACTTGACCAGAATGCTGTAGTCGCCCGGCAGCGTGGGCAGGTAGGTCACTGTGCATGTCCCGTCTTTGTTGTCAATGCAGCTGATTTCCGCCTTGGAGGGCCCTTCAATAGCCAAGTCCAGACCACCTGCGAGGGGGAAACAAACACCAAGAGAGGACAGCTAGGCTTCATTTTCACAAGAACAACTCATCTAGGGGAGACCTGATGCCAGGGACAACAGGCCAACATGTTCCATGCACATCTCAGGCAAGGGGCCCATGTGAGGGAGGCCACAAGGGAAGCACTGGGAACCCAGACAGCCCACCGCGAACGTCCCTCTAAAGTAACTCTAGCTCTCCAGGACGTGGGAGACAGGGACAAGAGATGGAGAGTTGCACATCAATCACCCCCAAGGATGGCTAGTATACAGCCTCTTAAGAAATCCCACTAGATCCATGGGCTTAGAGACCTGTGTGAACACCATGTTCACAGGCATGGGTAAGCTAGAATGTGCCTTGTGGGAGGTCCTGAGGACCCATGAGCAAAAAGAACAAAAAACAAACAAACAATACTACCTTTGATCAAAAGCATACTAAATTCTCAGAGAGTCACATGAAACAGTTAATAGCATAAACAGGTTTAGATTGTAAGACTTTAAGCATTTCTCTTTTTCTATTTTGGTAGAAGGCAGAAGAAACTTATATGAGATAAAAAATAATATAACCATACAATAGAGATTCTGTCTTCCCTCTCCTTTAATTTTGGGGTCTCACTATATTGCCCAGGCTGGTTTTGTACTCTTTGGTTCAAGTGATCCTTCCCTCTTAGCCTCTTGAGGAGCTTGGTCTGTACACACATAACACTATGCCTAGCAAGTTTCAACCCCACTCAAATGAAAAGGCACAAGTGCATAACACATGTAAGCCACACAGTACCTTCTCCTGCATCCTCAGTGACGATGGTGAAGGTGGCAGTTTTGTTGGCCACGCCATACACAAGGCCTGGACCATATGCAGAAACAGTCCCGCTGTTGGGGTAGTTCACGTAGAACTGGAGGGGGCTCTCTGGATTAGCCAAGGACACAAACAAAGTTGGGATTCATTAAAGGATAGTGGATACTTCAGACAACCTATCAGCAGGCAGATCTGTTATCTCTTGAAGCTGTGGCAGGCCAGAGGGAGAAGGAACAGAGGCAGGGGATTCAGCTTAGCCTCCGCACCATGTACAGAAAAGATCTGCTGACTTGAGGGAAGACTGGCTTCCTGATTTAGGAAGCCCTTCTCTAGCACGCAGGAGCCTCCCAAAAGGGCAGCATCCCTCCCTACTCACGCTACTTGCAATCCTATCAAAGTTCTTAAATCCCCACAATGTACACATGCAAATGAGGAAAAACTTCACATCTCCAGATAGCCCCGCTCCATTCATGGAATGGTAAAATGAATGAGCGAGATCTGCGTCTCATTAACTAGCGTGGCACATTAAATGGAGACAAAGCAAATCCTCTTTACATAACACTCATGTGACGATGCCGCTCCTCTACCAGAACAAATCCACAGATATGATAGTAAGTACCAAGAAGCACTCAAAGAGAGATGGTCACTTATTAATGATTTGTGGAAGCGGGGGAAGGAGGTGTGGTGGCGGTTGCTTTCTGGAGACAGGGCCTCACTAGGCTAGCCTTGGAAACACTGGGGTGAGGAGCAGACTGCTGAGCCCAACTTACCAGGGATGTGGCTGCCCATGTACTTGATGTGCATCTCATGCAGCCCGACCTCAGTGGGGGCGTATCTGACGGTGACGGTGCCGTCCTTGTTGTCCACGATCTCAGGGGTCGCCGTCTTCCCAGAAGGCATGTGGACCTCTCCTGCAGACGAGGTGCGCACAGGTCGATCAGCAACATCGGTGGTGGCTTTCTCCAAGCCGTGGACAGAATTTGTCCTTACAACAAAGCTTCTCAGACCCAAGGTTAGTCATGCTGCTTAAAACACCCAAGTCTTTGGCTTCCACAAATCATTAATAAGTGAGAAGGTGTCTGCAACTGACAAATTAGAAGCTCAAATGGGACTTGAAAAGACCACAAACCTAGCAGGATAAGGAAAACAACTCAAAGAGAAGCAGGCATGAGAAAGAGGCTGAGTTTCAAGAAAGGAACTTGTACGGCAGGCTTCAGTGTCAAGGGCAAACATGTGAAAGTGAGTGAGCAGGAGAAGGGAAGGAAGCAGGGGACAGGAAGCTCTTGGTTGAATGAACGGTATCTGAACATGGGTCTTAGCCTAAAAAGAACCACACGTTCTCTCAAGAACATTACTGCAATGTATAAAATGAACCATCTCTTCTTCAGAGAAAGACACTCTGCAACCTCAGGGGCTCAAAGACCAACCCGTCAGAGCAAGAACCACGGAGAAAAGAGCCAGGTTTGGAGCTAGGCAAAGCCATGTCTCCAACACCGCTCTGTGATGCTGGTGTGAGCAAGCGACAAGAGCGAGACACTTTCACAAGGGCTTACCAGTGATTTCTCCTTTCCTGACAGCAAACGGAATGACCAAGTCAAAAGGCTTAAACCCTAGGCCGTTCATGTCACTCACTGGGACATAGGCCTCTTCAGTCACCTAAAAACAGGAAGTAGTGGTCACTAAGTAAAATGGACAACAGCTAGTAAAGCTAAGATGGGGGCAAAGTCACTGGGAATTCTGCAAGTCAGTGAGGCCTGGATTTGGGGGTATGAATACCCATGTGGTATGGGCCAGCTGGACCTAGGTCCAGAACAGAATCTGATAGCTTGGACAAGTTCTGATCATTTGCTAGAAAGCACTGCCTTAGCCATCTGCTTGTAGAATTCCCAGCAGCGCCCATTGGAAAGTGGAAACGTGAGAGACAGTAATGTCTGAGTCCCAAGAGGATCCACCTGGAAAGATTTAGTTGCTCGTGGCCTGGAAAAGAAGGTGTATCTTAAGTGGCAAAGAGCAGCAGCAGGTGGCTTTGCCCTAGACAGAACCCCAGTGCACAAGTGGCAGCTTAGCATTCAGCAGGAGGCCTGCGGATAGCTGCCCATCTTGCTCTTTAAACACGGAGACAAACTGCACCGAGCGTGACCACAGACACGATGGATGGTGATTTGTGGAGAGTGGATGGTGACATGGATCTTAGGGAAAGTGGGATTATGGTGATGGGTCGATCAACGGGGACACGCCAACGGCCAGGGCACCCAGAGGGCGTAAGCAATTCCCACAAGCAGGCGGCACAGCTTTTCTGAAATGAAAGCTGACTAAACACAGAAATGCAAAAAGGCAAAACAAATGAAAAACAAAACAAAACAAAACCAAACCCGAAACTGTACCCAGGGCCTGAATCCAGTGGGACATGCATTTACCGGTGCCTCCTCCATGGCTGGGACTTCCCCATCTGTGGCCTGGTCAGTGGCAAAGGGAGATTAATTGGAAATCACACTAGAGGGATATAGCTAAGATTCTCCACTCTGACAACTGTTTCCTCCCCAGTATCCCTATAGGGAGATGACTTCAATTGTAAAGGTATGGGAGTGGGAGGTAGGAAAGAGACAAAGGTCATGGAGCCTCTTTGGGGGTGGGAGGTAGGAAAGAGACAAAGGTCATGGAGCCTCAAACTGGGATTACAGGTGTGTACCACCATACCTGGCCTGAGTGGAACAGTCTTAACCACTGTTTTAAAGGACAATCTGGCATCCATTCTTCAAGTATCAAATGCATCCGTCTTTTGAAACCACAATTTTTTAACATGCAACCCTATGCTGTCAGGAAACTCCATAGGTAGTTTGACTGGAGTCACATATGGTCATGAAAGACAGAAGCAACTATATGGCTTTGGTAAGAGGTCTGGTCAAATGAATGATGGTAAGATGAATTGGGGGACACTGAATGAGTCTGACTGAATGAGAGAATGAAGCAACATGTATTTTATAATCCTTTGCATGAAACTGAAGTGTCTTCTGTGTAGACAGAAAAACCTCACAGAAGTCATCCTTGCATGGAGTCAGGAAGACAATGCGTATGTACATGTGTATGTGTGTGTGCGCGTGTGTATTATAAATTTTTAACTTGCTAAATATCATTAAAAATTGTGTGTGTGTGTGTGTGTCATATGCAAGTGTGTACGTGTGTGGATGAACATGTCTGTGTCTGTGTACCTATAGAAGGTCAGAGGTCAATGTGGAGTGTCACCCTTCACCTTATTTCTTGAGATGGGGGTCTCTCACTGAATTTAGAGCTAGATTGGATGGAATGGTTGTTAAGTAAGGCCCCAGGATCCTTCTGTCGCTGCCTTCTGCCCAGCACTGGGATTACAGATGTGAACCTCCATATCTAGTTTTTGACTGGAGATCCAAACTCAGGACTCTTCATATTTACTCAAAATAAACACTTCACCTACTGAGTCATCAAGACAAGATAAATGTCTTGATTAACTGATTGGTAATCAATTAATGCATTCAGATTTTAATGTATTCGTTTAAAAAAAATCTTAAACTTGATGCTTCTGATCCAACTGACCCAATAGGAACTAACAAGGAACAAGAGAAAAGAGAAGCCACGTGCTGTGGCATCTACAAGAAAGGGCTGTGCCGACAAGGCAGCTTTGTAAGGAAGCCACGTGAACCCCGCTTCTCGCAGGGACCGTGCAGGCCTTGTTGCCAGTGATGTCTCTCAGGGGCTATCCTTGGAACCAGAATTTCTCAAGGGTGACAAACTTAACTGAACAAGCCTCTGGCCTCCTTGGGGCAGTATTACCAAGTATCCATGGTTTTCTAACCTCGAACCTATAAGGGGAGGCAAATAATCTAACCTACGAAGCCAATAGAAAGAGAGTCGTGGAATGAGAAGAGTGAAGCCCTGGAAGGGGTCCCTAGGGTGGCTGTCCCTTTCTGCCTTCAGCGGCGCACAGAGCACAGCCAGTGGCCGCACTCTGCTTGCGTTGTGAGCACTTTGAACCCAGGGGATGGTCACTCCCAATAAGTTTTGAAGCTTCCACTTCAGGTCTCTGGTCCACCTGCCAACACGATCCCTAATATTTTTACTTTGATTTTCTCACTCAGATTCTTTCGACATCTGGAACCTCTTATACCCAGCCCATTACACTACAACCATGACCTCTGCCATCTCACCCAATTCTCATCCAACTTGCTGTGGGATAAACACAAAGATTTAAAACTACAACTGGGACCCTTCTCTGTAAATAAGGACGAAGACTTTTTCACTACACTGTTTTCTTCCCCACAAAAGAAAAACACTCCCAAATGGACAATGTCCAAAGCTGACAAGTGTTTACATACTTGAGATGTGAAAAAAGGCTCCAGGCCTCTTTGGTATGACGTTTACAGATAAACAAACACTGAGGGAAAGGGGAAAAAAGCTACAACTGATTATAGATGGGCTTCTGTTTGGAATGGAATCTTTGTGCCTGTCTCCATTACTGCACAACACAGAGTAATTAGAAGGTACTTCACAGGCTGTGGGTGGGGCCAAGTCACCAGTGGCCTACGACCTGTAGTTGAGGGAGGCTTCTCTGCATCAAAGGACCCAGCAAGAGAACCCACATGGCACCTGTATCTGTCTAGACTGGACACTCCTCGTTTGTAACAAGGCCAGCAGGGCTTGCTTCTGAGGGTTACATGAGGTAATTCTCCTATGGCTCTACCGCACACCGGGTGAAAGAACTTTAATAACAAGAGGAAGATATAAAAGACAGCCAGAACCGAAAATTAAAGGCTTTCGTTGTTTGTGAACTCAAATGCCCACATGATGGTCCTTAGCACTCCAGATCTTTCTGCCTTCAAATCACAAATCATTTCTTCCTCCTGAAATCTTTTCCAAACACAATTGGAGATACTTTGAGCCTTGGGATAGCAGAGTCAAGTCTGTCAACAGGACAGCAGCAGATCCGTAGACAGGAAGAAGACGCTGTTTCACTGTTTTGTAACTATTGCTAGCATGGTATTCTGCAGAGTCCCTGAGCTAGACACAGGTAAGGACAGTGCCTGAAACCCGTAGTGTGACTGATGTCTCTGTGGATGAAGAGACCATCCGACAACTCTCAGAGTCGGAAGGGCTCTGTGTTTGCAGGGCACAAGTTCAAGGCTGTGTGGAAGGTCGTCCCAGTCAGGGTTCAACAGAAGGCAGCTGTTACTGCGTCTGTTGATAACAAGCTCTGGAGAAGGAATTCTGCTTACCATGACGGTGAAGGGGCTGTTGGGAATATCAACGCCACCAAAGCGCACATAGATCACGTAGGTGCCTGGCTTGGCAGCTGTGTAGAAAATGTCATAGGTGCCATCCTCGTTCTCGATGACATCGGCCTCTGCCTCAGTGCCATCTGGAGTCAGAATCGTGCAGGTCACTTTCCCCTTCCCAGCAGTCTTGGCGTCTACTACGAAGCCCACTTCCTCACCAGTTTTCACTGTGGGGGCAATGCCGGGACCTAGAGAAAAGTTCAAGAGACAATGGAAGCGGCAGCCATGAGCGCTTGCGTCAGAGGTCCAGAATGGATCACACAGCTCGTTCTGTCTGTAAAGGCCTTCAGCTGTGCCACACTAAGGGGCATCCCAAAGATGGCTGGGGCAGGGCACTGCTCAAGGGAGGATCTCCCAATTCCTTTGCAAGTGAGAGATCTGCAAGCTCCTCAGTCCACGTTTTGACAGTCTTGCTTTGTCCAGATTAAAATGCATGGGTATTAAGGTTGACGTTCGTCTATTAATGCTGGGCATTTCCTTCCCTTCCTTCCTTCCTTCCTCCTTTCCCTCCCTTCCTTCCTTCCTTCCCTTCCTTCCTTCCTTCCCTCCTTTTCTTCCTTCCCTTCCTTCCTTCCTTCCCTCCTTTCCTTCCTTCCTTCCTTCGTCCCTCCCTCCCTCCCTCTCTCCCCCCCTCTTTCCTGTTTTCTTCCCTTTTATTTGTGGTGTGGGAGATTAAAATTGGGGTCTAATGCTCACCAGACAAGAAATCTAGCACTAGGCATTTTCTTAAGGCAGCAAATCCCTCCTTCAAACACTATAGTTGGCAGAGGAAGGAAGGGAGACAGGTCAGTACCAATCATGCCAGTTCTACCACTCATGGAAATGCTGAAGAGCGACTGAATTAGAGAAAAGCCATCAGTTGTCCTTCTAAGAGGTGTCCTGCTACACATCTGTTCAAAACTACATCGACAGAGCCTACCTGAATGGAGGAAGGCTGGGTTCTTGGTCTCGTAACCTCCCCTCAGACTACGATTAATGTCTCAATTTCTCCCCATCCCAACTCTCAGGAAGTACAGCAAAGTGTGAGGGAAAAAGCTACCAGTCAAAATGAGCAAAGCATATTGGAGTGACAGGGAGTGCTAAGTAGACTCTTCACACAGTTGAGAGTGGAATAGAAGACTGGAACTGGTCTGTGGAAAGCCCCAGGTGACAGATCAAGAGGTAAGACCAACAAGCAACATAAGGTGGAAGAAACAGCTTCTCAGGACCCTGACTGAGCTGAGGGAGCAAATGGAAGTCTGAAAAGCAAAAGGTCCTCATCCCATTCTAACATGCTCTGATCTAGCCATTGGCGATCACTGCATAGACTGGAGATGGTGGTCTGGCCATCTTTTCTTTTCTTTTTCCTTTCCCTTCTTTAGACAAAAGTATATAGACAGGGACCATGCTGCAATCTGCTTATACAGTTATAACACGCTACAGGAGCAGCTCTTAGAAACGGAAAAGCTCCTGACAGTCAGCAAACAATGCATACATAACGATTATATAATTCCCTGCACCTGGCACTATGCACAGCATCTTTTATCCTTTGCCACAACTCTTGTGAAACCTTCGATCTCTGGAAAAAAACTACTGAAACCTAAATGTTCTCCCTTCAAATACAACTTTCCTTGACATATGTATGACTGAAGCTCAGAGCCTGACACAGATGTCAGGTGGCACCGAGCTACCACCGTGCACTTACCTGTGGCTAGGCACTTGCTGGCATCACCTGTCTGTGTAGCCCGGATACGGTAAGGAGAAAACGGGATGTTGTCCCCACCGTAGGTGACTCCAATCGTATAGCGTCCAGTCTTGTCAGGGATGTAGGTAACAGCATAAGTGCCATCTTTATTGTCATGGACAGTGGCTCTTTTGGGCTTGCCCTCCTGGTCCTGTGGGTCACACAGTAATACTATTTAGTGTGCTGCAGTCAACATTGGAAACCACTCATGACAAACCTTGCTATTTAATTAGCACTTCCGGGGTGGGGGGAGACACTTTAGGGGGAAATGGCTTAATGTGATCTTGGTAGGGAAAGGAAAGGGCCTCAGATAACACTGATAGTCTCTCAAGTAAACAAATAGTATTTTAGAGCTACATACACTGAACTGTACTGTAGAGAGGTAAGGGGCATAAACTCTGCTCACAGGCTGCCAAGTCCACCTCTTCCTTTCTCTTGCACTAACACCTACTTAGCTAGGTGCCCTGCTCCCAGAATACAAGGCTCCGCATACTACCATCTTTGCTATCAGGTACAACAACGTGAGCATGACTGACTTTTGCCAAATGAAATGGAAGGGCAGTCTATGAGGATTCCTCACAGGGTTACTCAAGACAGCCGACTGAGCTGTGAGTACCAATCCCCCCACTCCTCGCCCCTTTGTGTTTTTCCTTCTCCTCCTGGACTGCCATGTAGGTTGGATGGCTAGACCACGTAGGTTCACAAGGAAACATTACGGACAGAGCCATTCAGCAGATCAGAGGGACCGGACCCCCTGGTGAGTTATAAGGTGCCTAGATGGCTTCTGTCTGAGCTTCTTTCCAGAGAGAGAATGATCCCAGTGTCAAAGTCAGCTGCATTAGGGGGTTTACCATGATGTGCAGAAGAACTTAGACTTAACTTATCCAACAGGTAACTTAAAGCATTTAAGAATAAAAACATAGGAACAGATATGACAGCACAATATGAGAACAGACACAAAGTGGCACCTGAAGCCACAGCCTCAAATGTCTCAAGTGAGCACATTGTCCTCCAGTACAGGTACTGACTGTGTGAGAAACTGATTAATGAGGCCTTTGCTCTGGGTCAATGAGACGACTCAGTGGGTAAAGGTACAAACCTGCTGTCCTGAGTTTAACCCCAGGAACCCACATGGTAGAAAAGAAGTAACTTCCCAAAGTTGTTCTCTGATCTCCACGCCCACATTATATAGGCACATGCACCTGCCCTTTATTCCCTCTCCCTTTAAGTAAATAAACTTAAAACAAACAATCAATATCCTTTGTGTTTTTATTCTTGACCAAAATATTATGGTTTGGTAGAAAATAAGTAAACAAACAAACAGACATATGAGCACAAGCATTACCGTGATCTGGACGGCAAGCAGCCCTTCTCCGGCATCTCTAGCGTCGATTGCAAACTCTACAGGCAGGCTGGCGGGCACCCCATAGGAACTGAGGCCAGGCCCACTGGCAGTCACTTTGCTGGCATCATATGTGGGAAGGACCTTGACCTTAAAGGGACTTGACAGACAGACAGACCCTGGTCAGCAAGGAAATATTACAGACAGCAAGGATGCAGATCAGCTCAGCTCCACCTGATCTCTTATACGAAGGGATTGGGGCTAAAAGGAGGGCTTCTAGAACAGATACTAGAGAGGTTGAATCGAAGTAGAAACTTAGTCATGAGGTGACATGCCATCGTACAACAGATGCAGCATGATCTCAGAACATCCACAGGAGACATCCAGAGAAGAGCTACTTAAGTCTGGGAAACACGTGGCTAAACCCACTCAACCCTAAACCTTTGCTCTGTTCAAAGGTCACTAAAACGGAAATGCTGAAATTGCAGTTTTAATAATTTATCTTATCTCAGTCTATGTCACTATTTATTCTTCTACTTAATATGCCTTTGATGCTACATGGTCTATCAATAAAGCAATATACAGATAGAGATTATGTTATGCTTACATAGTTGGAGCTGTGTGTTTAAGTGTTCATAGAAAATGTACATATTGTGGGTATGGGTTATACTTTTCTATCTTAAGGGTTATGTTTTAAGAGAGAGAGAAAGAGATTGTTCCCCAGGTGAATAGCTTATACAAAAGCAATTTTTTCCCATTAAAAAGATTATTTCTCGGCATCGATATGAACAGAGAACAAGCTTCTTCCAGAATCTTCTGAGAACACAACAAGCAACCCAACCCTCAAGTGACATGGTAAAGTCTCCTGTTTTAAATCAGAAGTCTCCTGTTGTAAATCAGAATCATGAAGGAAGCCTCTGGTAAATTAATATATAATTTGTTTCTCCAAAGATACCCCCCCAACTTGTTAATTTCAGCTTCCCTTTAAATTGAAGGTGGAATGAATAGATAGATGACAGAACACAGCCACGAGTACCAAGCCACTTATGGCATCACATCGTATAAAATATACAGCTTCTGCACATTTGCAGAGTGGATAAACGGATGAACGATCGGGTGGGTGGGCCAATCCTGTGGGTTGACGGGCTTGAGGCTGGGTTGGACTCATTCTACGAGAAGGTGGTGCTTACCTTCGGGGGATCTCTTCATCGGCATATTTAACAGACACCATGTAAGGCCCTTCTTGAGATGGGGTATAGGTCACTGTGTGCATTCCATCCCCATTATCTACCACGTTCACTGGCTCCACAAGGCCTGAGGACAGAGATGAGAGGTCTTAGGGACAACTTGCAACTTGGTCTCTCTTTCCCTCTTCCTTTGGCTGAGTTTAAAACAGGATCGCATACATCCCCCAAAGCTATTGATCTTTATTGATGAGTCACATAGAAGACAAAGCAGGCCATAATCATAGGCCTAAGAAATCATAAGATCCACAATTCAAAGTTGCAGAAATGACCCCAAGAGACACCTTTAGCTTTTCATTGGCTAACATGCATTCTGTCTACCTAGAGTACAACTAAGGAGACTGTCCATGCTTGCTGCCGGAGGGTATATGATGAAGATACACGTTACAGGCATGCTATATCCTTCCTTACAAGCAGGCTAAGCATGCTTAGATGTGGCATTTTATTCTATAGCTGAGAAAGTACCAAAGAGTCTAGAACCCTAAACAGTGAAAATTAGCTAATGGACAGGCCAGTCAAGATTTGAGACCACCTTTGAGCAGAGATCACTGTGGTGGTATAGAGCAAGTGAGGGTGCCAGGCTTGGGGGACAAGAGGACCCTCAGCAGGATGCCTGTGGAGAACAGGTAGTGATTACATTAATCTACTCAAGGCACACACTGGAATGAGATTCTATACTCAGCTAAACCTAAGAGATCTCTGAATCTAAGAGTCAATGAACAGTCAGAGGCAGGACAGGTTAATCAAAGCCCAGCACGCTTGTTAAATAAGGTAGGTGAGGCAGAGACAAGTCAATTTTAGAGGTGGGGCCAGCTAGAAGCATTCAGCTTACATAATTTAAAGCAGCAGCCAGTGGGAAAATGCAAACCTGTCTCCATGAAGTCAACCATTGGGTCAGCTTTAAAGATCCTGAAATGGCTTTCAAGAGGCTGTGCTATGGCTGGGAATGCTCATCAACAAAAATTAAAAGGCTGCTACTTGAAGAGTAGTTCTTTATATTTAGAGGCCAATTTGTAAGTAAAGCTCTACACACGCATGTGCACATACACACACTCACACGCACAGCACACAATCTTGGGAATGAATAACTTCAACCAAAGCAGATTCTAGCTCCATGACTTCATTTCTCCCAAATCACTTCTGCCCTTAGCTTCAAAGGATATAACCTCCTGCTGAACTCCATTAAGAGGTTTCCCTTCAAAGGAGGAAGCCCCAGTTCATTCCTTCTGGAAGCCAAGAACATATTACAGGGGAAGGGGGGAAAAAACCCTCCAGATTAAGATATTAGGACATTAGTTTATAAATGAAGGAAGGCATATGCTAAATACTGGAAAAATATAGTTGCTAACCAAAAAAGGCAAGTTTCAACATATTTAGTCACGTCTCCAAATGAACCACTATTCTAATGCTAGCATACTAACAGGATAGGCCAATTACCAATAAAACCTATTCCCTATGAGACCCCTTCTCCACAGAGTTGAAAAAACGACCAAGTTATACGCCTGGTATTTCCTAGATTCTAGATCATTCCATACAAACACCATCAAACATTCATACTTCACCATCCACCCACATCAAACCACCCCTAGAACCTTATAAATTCTAAATAGGTAAGGAAGCAGTCACTTTCTGATTATAGATGAGAGCCTCCACAATACTACTTGTTTTGCTACTTAAAAAAAAATAAAAGTGGACTGGAGAGATGGCTCAGGGGTTAAGACTGCCTTGTAAGCAGAAGGTCCTGAGTTTGGACCCCAGGTCCTATGTAAAAATGCAGAAATGGCGATGGCCTGCATTTCTGGCTCTGGTGGGCAGAACCTGGGAAATCCCAGAACAAACAAAAAGAAGGTAGAAGCAATTCAGGATGATTCCCAAAGTCACCCTTGGTTCTCCATAGGGATACACAGTGCCCCCCCCCTCCGTAAATAAATAAATAAATTTTAAAAATTAAAACAACAAATAAAGTTATATACATGCCTTAAATCTCAGCACTGAGGAGGCAAAGGCAGGAGTATCTTAATTCAAAGTTTGCTGGGTTACTTAGCTAGACCTAGTTTCACAAAACTAAGGTCCAGGACGTAGCTCAGTGAAAGAGCACTTGCTTAGCAGGAGCAAAACCTCAGGTTTGATCTCTAGTATCAAGAAATTGAAATATCAAGTTATAAAAAGAAATGTAGGGCCATGTTATCAAAGGGAGGAGAAATAAACTTAGGGGAAAAATAATAGGCCAACTTCTAAGCAGGATCTGCTTGCTACTGGTTAGCTAGAATAGAGAGCAATAAAGTAACAAGGAATTTTAGTTTCATGACCAAACTCTAAAGCAAAGCCCTTTCACTGGGTTGTGGCTATTCTTGCTCAGGGTGGGTAAATGTCAGCAGCAAGACAGGACAGACTCACCTCTTGGGCCCAGGACCCTGACTTCCAATGGGGCCAGACCGGCTTTGCTACTGTCGACTGTGAAGGACTGCAAGACTTGGGCTCGGACTCCAGAGCCCAGTCCAGGACCAGCAATTTTGACCTTGCTGGGGTCCACGACATCCTTTGCAGGAACTCTGAAGGGGCTACCTGAAAAAGAATCATGGGATTCTGAGCATAAAGCAATTGGAGACTCACTTAGAAAGACCTCATACTCAGGCTTTCTAACCACTATCTTTTTATGGCATTCGGGTTTTCATCTAAATGAAAGAAATGGCTGACTCTGGCATAAAGCATCCTCCTCCTCACTGGGGCTAGGGAAATATAAGGGTGATTTATTTTGGAATACTGTTAAAAACTTCAGTGTTAACAGGCAACCAACGACTATTACCATGACCAATCTGTAAGTCAGAGCCTCCACTGGAAACAGTCTGAGCTAACATGAGAGTAGCCTCAAAGCAATTATCTGTCAGTCTCCTGTTCTCTTTCCCAGCCAGACAACACCAATCAACTGTGGCCTGTTTTGATTGTGAATCCCTATCAATCGAGTGGTCTAGGCATCTACCACCAACAGACCACAGCTGGCCCACCAAAGGACACCAGTAAGTCAATACGGGTAATATAGGAGCCTGAAAACACAAAGACACACCGTATATATCTGATGGGAAAGCCCCGGATGAGTCTTTATCTGTTAAGGCCATTTGCTTTGCGTTCTCTGGTGGGTCTTGGGGGTTCGAATTCTCACTCTCACTGAGGGGGAATTCCAAAGCTTATGGCATCCAGCACATTCAAACCCAAGAGTCAAGACAATGTTGTTGCTGCCACAGCCTGGGAGAAGCAAATCTCTGCTGTCATGTGAGCAGCTGAAGGCACGGTCATCTCTACTGGGGACTGCCTTCTGCTCGTTGTTTATGCTCAACTCTCACCCCAAGCATTGTGCTGTGGCAAAACCCCAAAAAAGACCATATAACTTCATTCTGTCACTTAGTCGCATTCATTTGTTTTGAATCAGTCAGCACAAGTTTTAGCTGCATAAATGCTAGACAGTAAACAGGATCTTTGTCTTTCTTGTGGCTGAAATCCCCAAAATTAGTGGTCAAAATTGTCCAGTTTTTTTTTTTTTTTCAATCTACACTGAATTACATTACAAGGACAGGTTCAAGAAGAATCTAGTTACTCTGAATGTCTTGAAAAGGCTTATATGAGTTTGTCAGTAGAATGAACTTCAGCTCAATGTCAATGCTTTCTGATCAAAGTGAAAGAAAGGCAGACTATGAGCACGTGTGTGTGTGTTTGCACATGGCAAAGTAGAAAGAGGAGACAAGAGTCTGGAAAGTGCATGGTCAGGAAGCTTTTCCAGAGGCCCAGCAGTGGGTGCCTCAGCATTAACCCAACCCTATGGGGAACATGAGTCCAGGAAGCTCTTCATGGGCTTCCAAGCTGTTGGGGTCCAGACATTCTGAACATATGGCATGAGATGACATAATAACAGCCTGGAGTCCTTGGACTTATATTCGAACATGGTATACACTCTGACACGTGTGTGTGTGTGTGTGTGTGTGTGTGTGTGTGTGTATGCGTGCGTGTGCACGCACGAGCATACATAGGAAGGAAGTGACAATCATTCTGTTTATTCAAACAGAACTAGAATTTGCTTGAACTCCCTTTCCCTGAAACAAAATGGACAACCTTCATGACTTATGTCGTATGTATGCACAGTGCTGGTTTTCAATCAGGGGTGATTTTGTCCACAAGATGCAAACCAATATCCAGACATTTTTGGTTGTCATAAATGGGGTTGGGATGCTGCAAGAATCTACTTAAGGAGAGGAAGCCATCATAACCCTCAATAACAAAGAAGTATCCCGTCCATAATGTCAACATTGCCAAGACATTAACTCTGTTTCATAATAAAGGTTTACAATGTCTTTTTAGTAGAAAACAAATAAATAAGCAATCATTTGAAATAATCTATCTTTGAAGCTGCCAGAATCATAAATGGGGGGGAGGACACACAAAGTAAGAATCAAACACAAAACAGAAATTTCTAATTTTGTAAGGAATAATCTTTCCCTTAAAAAAAAAAGAATTAGACCCTCCAATTCAGAAACAATTATTTCTGGTAAAAAATCTTAAGCCAACGCTTTGTGTCATATAACTGGGTTCCATCGGGAGGTGTGGAGGTCCTGGTGATAAAGTCCTTGGCAAGATTCTCTCTTTGCAGCTGCTAAGAACATGCAACTGTTCTTTCTACTCAAAAGAGATAAGCAAAACCAAATCTGTTTTCGTGGAACATCGATTAATTCTGGACTACTACGCAAGGAACGCTTACCAGGGATGTGGACTCCTCCATATGTGATATTAACATCGTAATCCCCTGGAGCAAAAGGAATGTACTCAGCACTGCAGCTGCCATCTTTGTTGTCTCTGCAGTTTATCTTCGATTCTGATGGCCCCTCGACAGTTATGCCAAGCCCACCAATACCTGCTCCTCTAGAAAGAGAGGGGGGAAAGTGAATTGTGCATAGTTCATGCTATCTGCTTACTACCAGAATATACTGAAAATACATTTATAAACCATCCAATTTGGCTAACCTGATTCAACTAATGTGACAACACTATTGTGCAGGGAATTTGTCAAATGTTTGTGTTTGTGTTTGACCCCTTCCTATTTGTATTCTCCTTCATTTGCTTTTCTTTTCTGATTCCACTGTCTAAGACAATATCTAAGACAATTGCATCGTCTAACACAAATATGTGCTTTAGGGTCTGAAGCTTGTGCTCTACCACTAAGCTACAATCGCATCCTGCATTGTACTAAGATAATCATAATAGGAATAATACTATTATTTTTACTTACATTAGGAGTTGGCTATATACTTCTGTATTATCAAGTTAAGAAACTTCCATAGAGTCATAGTTTGTTCAGCAGCTCTATGACTATTATTAAGTGCCTTTGGTGCATTTGGTCATTCTCTATACCACAAATCTTTACAGAAAATGTTTAATATATCATAAAATGCATCTTGCCAAAGGTGGAGGACTAGGACATGTGCTTAAGACACAACCATTAATTTTTGTTTGTTTGTTTTTTTACAGATAGAATATGATCTGTAGCCCAGGCTGGCCTTGAATTCACTGAGAAGCCTTTCTTTTCCTTCTAAGAGCTACCATAACAGGTAGGAGCTACAAAGCCTAGCATATAGTATATTTTAAAAGCAGTTTAGTTTCACAGGGATATTCCATTTCCTATGGAACCAGATCCCCACGTACCTGGTAACCACAGTAAAGACATTGGATTTGTTTGTAAGAGCCTCTTTCAATCCAGGACCTTGGGCGTGGACCCGGGATGGCTGGCAGCCTTCAGTTACAGCCACTTTGAAGGGACTGTTTGGGATAGGTACATCATCGTAAGTCACCTCTACTACATGTAAACCTGCCAAAATAATCAAACATAAACACATGTTTACACACAAGTCACCTTCTTATAGGAAATTTCACTACTTGAGTTTTATCTAGCGCCTAGAAAAGAGCATGTCAAGAAACAGCAATGTTGGTATAATCAAAAAATTTTTTAAAAAAATATGCAAACCATATTTATGCTTTTGGTTCACCTGGAAGTCACAAACTTCAGCCCAAGCAAATAGTTCTACATTTCTGATTGTCAGTTGTCCTGGTCACACTATCCTGACTTCAGAAAACACCATCCAGCTATTAATCAAAGAGCATGAGAAACCCAAGAAACAGAGAAGATGAACATCAGAGGTCAGCAGGATAGTTCAGTGGGTATAGTGTTTGTTTGCAAATTTGGTGACCAGAGTTCGATCCCCAGAAGCCCACATAGTGAAGGGAGAGAACTGACTTCCAAAAGTTGTCCTGGCCTCCATTTGTGCACCATGGCAACATGTTCTCTCTCCCATAAAAAATAATAAGTCAACAAATGAATAAATACATACATAAAGGCATCAACATGTAGAATATTGACATGTAGAATATTTAAAGGTTCATACATCTAGGTAATGGGATATATGGTGCTTATGTTCTTCTGATTTGTTTCATTTTTTTTAAAATGCAGGACATTTATTAAATGAATACCAAGAAATCATCCAGGCAGACAAATAAACCTTTCCTTAGGCATGATAGTTTGAGTCCTGAGCAAGTCTACAGGAGATTATCAAATTGAAGTGGGAAGATCCAGCCCACAGTGGGTAAGACTATACTCTGGACATGTGAACAAAACCTAGGGAGCTAGTTTAGTGCTTTGGCATACTTCAGCATACATGGACGGACTCACAGTCTGGCAAGTGAGATTTGTCCTCTGTGAGCAATTTCTATGAATATGGTGTGGCCAGTTCCTTTAGCTCCTGATGTTGGTATGAGCTCTCTTGCCATGATGTGATTTGTTACATTTTTTATAATGAATAATATTCAAACAAGAAAAATTGCATACGTTGTACACGGTAACGTGTCATGACATCACTTCATAACCTGCTCATCTGAGACTATACCTAGGCCCCAGTCTGCCTATTCCACAACAAGGCCAATTAGCCAGACACCAAATGGTCTGCTGGTCTGCTGGGACAGACGTGGGGGTGTCAGTATTTCCTTGTAATCTATACCCTTCTTTGCTGAGGCAGGCTGAGAACATGGGTCAGGGGTCAGTACCAACCGCAGGAACAAACATCAAAGCACAGCTCAGAATGAACAAGGGTCACATCCAGTGGAGATGACTCACCTTTCTCAAAGGGTGTGTATTCTACCTGGTAGGTCCCGTCAGCATTGTCCTTGACAAAGCACTCGGTGGAGGCACCTGAGGGGTTGACAATGTGAGCCTTGATATGGTCACCCCCAACATGGGTCAGGGGCCTCGAGTCAACCGTGAAGTCAGTTGTGGCTTCCCGAAACACATCTGTAACACAAACACAGGTAAGAATGTCACCAACAGGAGCTTACGTCAGAATCAGGTTTCATCACACTTTAGGACACGTTAAATGCAATTTAAGTGTCCAGTTTTGCTGATTTTGTCAAAGTCAAGGATATTAACCACTTTCCTCCTAAAAGAAGCCTGTAAGGCAAACTTGGCCAAGTGGCAGCAAAACTGCTCACACTAAGGTGAGAATCAAGCTGGCACAACGATGCATGCCTGTAATCCCAGCCACTTAGGAGCATGATGCAGGAGAATAAATAAGGAGTTCAAGGCCAGTCTGGGGTACATAGTGAGACCCTTAGAAACAAATACAAAGGTGGAGATCAGAAGACATACCAGCTCTGTTGCAAGCATGGTATTAAACACATTTTAAACTTCTCTCCAAATGAGTTCCAATAATGTAATCATGAAAATCAAGATTTTTGGCTTTGCTACAAAAATGGGAGAATTTGCTGACAGTGCTGGGCTCCATTCCCCAGAGAGAAACAGAAGATTAGGCCGGGCAGCAGCACGGTCTCTGGAGACACCTGCGATGCCCTCTACCTCAGCTATCTTACCACCACTGGCCGAAGCAGCAGTCACAGGTTAGTGTCCAGCCCCTGTAAGTGGCTGGATTGATTTTGGAAGCTCACCTTTTCCTTCTATTCCTGGTCCAAAGACTTTGACCCCGCTGGTATCCACAGCGGGCTCTACCTTGACCCGGGTGGGGAAGTGTGGCACAAGCTCACCCCCGTACTTCATGGTCAGTGTGTACATGCCAGCTGTCAGAGGCACGTAGGTCACCGCGTAGGTGCCATCTTTATTGTTCTGGATAGATACTTCGGCTTTTGCCCCTGAGTCCGAGACAGCTTCCAGGCCCAGGGTTCCGAGCCCTGCTTCCGAACAGTCAACGTTAAGGAGGCCAGCTTCACCCACTTTCCCATGCTTGAGTCCTGGTCCTGAGGCTACAACTTTAGAGGGGTCAAATGGCATTACAATGTCGGCTTTGAAGGGGGACCCAGGAATGTGAACTTCTTCAAAGAGAATGTTGACAAAATACTCTCCGGGTTTTGTGGGAAGGTAAGAGACAGAGCAGGTTCCATCGCCATTGTCGGAGCATTCGATTTTAGCTTCGCATGGGCCTTCCACCGTTAGGCCCAAACCTCCGGTTCCAGCCCCTTTGGTGTCAATGGTAAACTCAGCCGGCTTGCCTACAAAACCACAGTTAAGGCCAGGACCGTGGGCCTTCACCTATTGGGACACAGAATAAAAATTAAATTCTATCTTAGAGCTGGTATTACTACCCAGCTAGCTCTGCTTTCGACAACTATAACCAACCAACACTGCAGTACACCGCGTTGAAGTGGCCTTTGTCCCTGGGGCCAGTGTCTCATCCACACACACCCCACGATGCAGTCAGAGCCACGGCAAAGGAAAGGGTTTGAAGGCCACAGCCCGTGGCACAGAAGCAGGTGGGAGAGGTGGTCCGAGGTCACTCACGCATGGCTCTGGCTCTTCTGAACCAGGATTAGCTGTGAGGCCCGACGCTGGGACCTGACAAGCACGCATGGCTTTCTTGGGTGGAGGAACTGACAAAAAGTTATCATGGACTTCAGAGTAGCTCAAGCTGTTATTCATCTGTCAACAAATTCTGAATAATTAAAAAACTAAACTCTTTTTTAAAAAAAAAAAAAGATGAAAAAAAAAGATGAGATTTTCATCACTAAGTTAAGAAATCAAATAGTTTTATAGAATTCATGCCACTCGGGGCTAGAGAGGTGGACTCAGGGATTAAGCCTCCGCCTTACAGGCAGAAGGTCCCGAGTTCGGATCCCAGATCCCACGTATATGCCAGGCGGAAGTGGGGGCGGCCTGCGCTTCCAGTCCTGGTAGGGCGGAGCCTGTGAATCCCGGGGCAGAAGGAGGTGGAGGCGTCCATGGTGGTTCGCGAATTCGTCCGTGGTTCTACACGTACACACACACACACACACACACACACACAGATGCGCGCGCACATACACACGCACATGCACACAGTTGAATAAATAATAATAATAAAAAAAAATTTAAGAATTCATGCCACTCATACTACTGAAAATACCCTAAAACACTTGAATTGGGGATCTAGAAATGATGAGGATAATACATTTTTACATATGCTGTATGGTTTCTGTAGAACAAACTCAGTCTCTCTGTTGGACTGCTATCCTAAAGCTTCCATAGTCACTGCTTTGCCCCTACGGACTGGCCAGTACCATTATTATACGAGTCAGTGAAGAAAAAGGGCTCTGGGACAGGAAGTCTCCCTCACCAAAGAGAAGCTAGGAGATGAGGCTCAACTGCCTAGGGAACTCTTCACCCTGGATTCCAAAGACCTGTTAACCATTGGGAGCTCACTTTCCTCACAAAAGGATTTTCCAGTAGTCTTTTCCAAGCAGGACCAGACTTGGTTTCTGACAAGAGGGCAAGTTCTTAGCCAAAACAAAAAAATCTGACCTTGGTGGGATCTGGTGGCAGTGAGGCCTCCACAGTGTAGGGGCTGCCAGGCACGGGGTGTCCATCGTAGGTCACATCTACGGCGAACAGCCCCTCCTCCCGAGGGATGAACTTGGCTGTGCTGCTCTCCTGGCCGGCCACTGGTGCTACCAGGCATGGTACCACCTTCCGGGAGGGGCTCAGGATCGTCACCTCCAGCTTTCCTTGACCTCCTGCCCCTTTGGTGTCAATGGCGAACTCCTGATCCTTCCCGACCTCGACCCCTGAGAAAAGGAGACCAGACAGGACAAAGTGACGGACTGGCCCCTTTCAGCAGCAAAAACAATCAAGCACAAGGAAAGGGTGATTCTTTGGACATGGGGCTCTTATCTCAGTTGCTACAAAAAATAAAAGCAAGACTAAGTATAATGGCATTTAAGCCTTGTCACAGTGATTCATTAACAGTGACATAACAGCTATTGTTCACTAAGTACATTTTATTTGACAGGCACAAATATTGCTTACTTTAATTTTTATAACAGCTCTGTAGGATATTTATTATTAACAAATGCCCTTAACAGGTGGGGAAACTGAGGCTCAGTGAGGTTAAGTAAGACCTAGGCTGATATACTTAGGTCACAAAGCTAAGACTCAGTCCTAAACTTATCCAACCCCACGTTTTGTTTTGATAGATTATAACTACTGCATTGTAAGCCAGCACTGTTCGTTTCCTTCCTTACTACCGCTGATAACCTTACACAAGAAAAAAAAAACCACAAGTCAATGTCTTATTTACAAACTCTTGATAGAAAATTCAGTCCTACTGCCGCTCCACCCCCACAAGAAGGCAAAAGTCACATAGTTGGCAAGTTCTGAGAACTGATTCTGTGATGGTTTTTAAAAGGTCTTTGAGCTATGTAGCAAGATCCTGCTTAAAAAAAAAAGTTCTTACAAAGAGAGGCTGCAGGAAACCCAAGTGTTATTTTGACAACAACAGGGAAAGGATTTTAACCAAAACAAAAGAACTGGAAACACAAGATTCTGCCACAATCCCAGCAAATTTTGACTCAGGGGCAGCCATGGAGTCTGCCAAGATGAACATGGCCGGACCACAAGCAAAAGGCCTTGGTATTGTGTGTCCTGAAAGACTAGAAGTTTTCCCTGGTTGGCTTCATGCTTTTCCTCTCCTGGAATCCATCAAAACTCACAGTGTCTTGGTGAAAGCACAGCAAGGAGACTCAGGAAACGGCCACGCAGAGACTGTTAAATCCCAGCCACAAAAGCCAACACACTGAGCTCTCGCTTTGCAGCATACAGAATGAGAGCAGGCCTTGTGTGCAAGTTGTGCATTTGGAGCACAGTCAATGGAGTAGCTCACCAAGGGTACTTGGAAAGCCCTCAGGTACATACATACCTCAGGCATGTACCCGTGCCCCACTGAGTTGATGACCCTGTATACCAGGTAAGTATGTGCCCCTGAGATGCACCCAGGGTAGGCTTCTCCCAAGCAGCTAACACCAATGAGAGAGATCTAGATGGGAATGGTTTCCAAGATGCACGCTGACTTCTAAGGGCCAAGTAAAGGACTACAGGTAGAACAGGACTAATTTAATGCAAAATAAACCCCACTGAATGCTTCCTTCAGGCATGTCTATATGTGTAGATGCACAGGGAATATATGGAAGGAGTACCAAATTGATAAACTCTGGTTAACTCTAGGAAGAGGGCTCAGGCAGATCCAACCTGCAGTCTGCAGACCACACGCAGCCACATTTTGCAGAAAATCATTAACAAATGTAGCTCAATACAAAACTGTAAACTTACTTAAAACATCAAGTCTTTTTTTGTGCATGAAATACATACATATATATTTTGCAGCTCAATTGCTTAGCTCAAGATTGTGAACTTTGCAAATAACATCATTTTGCAATGTCAAAAGTTTGGACATCACTATGTGTTAATAGTTTTCTAGCCAAAAATGGATTTATATTACTTATTTAAAAATTAATTTTAAGAGTATATGTGTAAGGAACAGTTGAAGTTTAAGTGTAATTCTGCCATGGTTCATACTGTACCACTTTCTTCATGTTTGAAACTTTCCCTAATAAAAAATATTGAAGAGCTAGGGATATAGTTCAATCACAGAGTGCTTGCTTAGCATGCACAAGGTCCTGACTATTTTCTTATTTTGGACGTCTGAATTTTTCCCTAATAAAAAAAAGTAAAGGACTGAGGATGTAGCCCAGTGGAACAGTGTTTATCTAACCTGCTCCAGGACCTATGTTCTGTCCCCAGTACCACAAAAACAAGCAGGCAAAAACTTTTAAATTTTAGCATGAATGAAACGAGCTTACAATACTAAGATCAATAACAAGCTAAAGGAATACAGGTACAGGGACGGAAAGGAGGGAGGGGGGAGACGACCATTGTGATTGTGGTTTCTGGGTGCTCAGGAGTTGATTTTTATTCTTCACCATTGACCTTAATGTTATTCAGATGCCAAGGGTGGTTGACATAGTGAAAAACTCATTCAAAAGCAACATGCCCCAGTGTCTCTTTTATGAAAACTTCCTGGGATGACGTCAGCAGTAACAGAGGGCTGACGACATGCCAACAGCTACGCTATTAGCTCATTTAATTTTCACAATATTCCCATGAGGGTAAGTGTCCCCGACTACCCCATCCCTGCAGTACAAATGAAGAGAGACTGGTAGGAGTGGTCACAGAGCTGGTTCATAACATGGTCCTCATTCAAAACCAAGTATGGCCATTTGCGAAATCTGTTAAGGTAGAATTTGTTTCTCTGGAAATCCCATTTTACAGCCGCCCCATTTGCTGGTCTTCAACAACCCATATCCTTCCAGACACTTACTGTTTTCCAGCCCATTGATTTTTATCTTGCTCAGATCCAGTGGAGCAGCAACACCCACAGTGAAGGGACTTTTAGGAATAGGATCTCCACCATAAGTCACCATAACCTGCATGTTGCCCTGGAAGGAGAGAGAAAAACTGGTATACTCCTTGGTGCAGCACACCGAGCGCTCTCCAGAGCCTTTCCAGGGATATAAATAGGCCTGATCATTTTTTGAATTTTACTTCTTTTTTGAGTTTAGAATCTCACTGTATTACAGGTTTGTGTCAAATTTCCTTTGAAATCAAAGATAACCTTGAATCCCTTCTCAGTGCTGGGATTACAAATGTGTACCTCCAACATCCAGTTTATCTGCTGCTGGGGACAGGTTGGCACTCTACCAACTGAACATTATCCCTATCTGAGCTTGACTCTTAATGGTCTCAGGAAAAAAAAAATCTTAACATCTTAAACACATTTCTTTAAACTTTCTGAACATATGGCAAGAACCTCAGGAAAACCAAACAAGGCCGGCTATTGCCAAGGGGAACAGTTTACTATTATACTGGCTGAGGCCAGTGCTACGTGCTTTGATGCATTTCCTCAGTCTAAACCCATAACAGCCCTAGGGGGTAGTTTCTACTGCCACTGAATTTTCCCAGAAGAGGAACCTACAGCTTAGGGAGGCAAAGGAACTTGCTTCTGTCACACACCTGCTAAATGTATGTGTATGCTGAGCCTTATACTTACAATACCTAAAGCTGTGTCTTTGCTGCTCTGCCACAGTACCTCTCCAGCAAAGCCAGACCCTAGCCATGGGTGCAGCTACTGGTCCTGGAGTCTGTGAACCAACAAAACCAGTTCTTCTGAATCTTGGCTATCAGTTTCAGGGCACTGGGCTGCACAAGGGATTTGTAGTTATCCACCTGGAGCTGTTCTTAGACCAGCATACAGTCTCTACTATTGCTCGTGAAGGAAAGAAAAGCTATTATTGTGAAGACACCCTGTGCTGCAAGATTAGCAGGTCTCTTCCTAGTGGCTTTCTGTTGGCTGTACAGACAAGGCACAGCCAAGCATGCAAGAGTTGTTCTCGGCCCACAGGTTTGAGGTCAGTTCTGCTGGCTTTCTCTTTCCACATTCAGCTAAATCTCCCCCACCTAAGCTAAGACTCCATGAAAGCCCACTGCAGTCTCAGCAATCCAAGATCCCCCTGGTATCCGAGTTCAAGCAGAACATCAAGTGTGTGGGAGGCTGTGATGATTTCCCAGGAGAATCCAGCAGGCTCTCTAACACACAAGCCTGCTGAAAGCTATCGCTAATCAAGTGTTAAAAGGGTGTAGCTTTTGGCTTGTATATATTTTCTCACATTCCTTTTGTAATAAAAAGGAAGACAGCCAAGAAAAAAAAAGTTGCATCAATGAAGAGGGAAGGGCTGATTTTTTCAGTACTTTTTAACATTGTACACAAAGCCAATTGACCCTCTACTTCAAGGGGGTCATGCTAAATGTGAATGGGTCAAATCCAACAGAGCTGGGAGCCATCCAAAGGACAAGAAAGGTCTTCTCGTAATACTTAAGGAAAGACATAGATATGTTACTGCAGCCACCGCAGGATTCCCAACATGCCAAGTCTTCCCAGATTTCCCACTAGCCTCTAAACTTTTGAAGGCTAGGCCTTAAGGCTAACCAGGAATCTTAGAAACATACCCCATCTCCAAATAAGTTTTCTGGCCAATTCTCTGAAATGCTATGAAGGGGGAAAAAATCCCCTTCCAGTCAAGCTTGTCCATTCCATAAAAAGTCATGCTACCAATCACAAAAACACAACTAAAACTCAGATGGGAAATTATCTCTGTCTTAAACAGCCTCACACAGGGAGGAAAGATCCCAGAGACTTACACTTGCCTCGCCTACAGCATTTTCGTTTTCTCCTGAGATCCATCTAAGAACAGACTGGGCTTTCCCCGCATTCTCTGGGCAGTGACCACCTGCATGTTCCAACTAGATGTGGTTGTCTACATGACAGTGATATGCTCTCTCTACATGATTCTGAAACTTTACCTTTTGTCTGCAAAGCACAGATACAAAAGACACTAACCCAGTGGCCTCAGAAGATAGACAGAGAGCTCTCTTCCAGAGCCCTCTGAGACATGCCATATCCACTGTCGTTAGACCATTTCAGCATAGGGACTACTATCCTGAGAGGTTTCTGAAGTTGTTATAGCTACACATGGAGTTGCTTAATCCTAGCATCTGAGTGGCTGCTTCCCGCTTCTCAAACTGTTCTGTATAGAGGAGTCTGGGATGAGAAGTTTAAGCCACTTGGGGCCACAGACAAACACAAGCAAAGAAAGTTTCTTGGGCAAGACCTGATCTTTCTGTAAAGCTCAGCTTTTCTCTTATCCCTGGGAGGGTCCTCAAGCTCTACTTAACTTGCCAAATCAGTTCTAATCAAGAAAGAGCTCTCACCGCTATATCATAACAAGGATGGACATGTCCAACCATTCCTATCACTTGTCCACAGCAGACAAGGGGACACCTGCAAACTGCCATTCAAGTACTAACAGCAGCCCCAACATGATAGGGAGCAGTGGCTACCAGTCGAGATCTGAGCTCCTAAGGCATGCTCAGCCTCTCAAATGTATAGTCTGTATTCAGAAAAAGAAGTGTCCCAATCCAGGCCAGGAAATATCCATACCTTTCTACAAATACCTAGTAGCTGTCTTTCTAGAACTTTCTAGTCCTTTTTATTACAAAAAAAAAAAAAAAAAACTCCATGGGAAGGTGTACCCATTGACATCATCCCTCAAAATGGGACCCTACTTCTATGCTGGGGATAGCTTTCTGACTGCCGCAGATCTTAGCATAGCACACAGGTATCCCTTCTTTTCCTAGCCTGGAGCTTTGGGTCCCTCTCATGAATTAGAGCTTAAATGAAGAGTGAGGACGTGTGTCCCAACTCATCTGCCAGATTACATTGTTCTAGGCCATCTGGACTTGTGAATTGAGACCTGTTATTTACTCACTCTTTTAGCTGCTAATCCACAAGGAGTACTTATGGCCCCAGGTCTGGTGCTTGGGACTGGGAATGGGAAGATACAGTAGGACATGCTGTCCTATCCTTAGGGAACCCACAATCCAGGAGGAGAGATGTCATTTGTTTTCTTTGCCACAAGGAATTAGGCAGAATGAAACTGTAATGCTTACTCTAAACAACGAACAAAAAGGAATCACGGGCCATGTGCAAGAAATTTTACACTCAAGGCAGCAATTAACACCAAGACTCCACCAGGCTCCTTAGATATATCACAGCCAGCATTTGGATAAGTAGCCCCAAGAGGGCTCTCAAAATGCCAACAGTCTTCAAACCTGCTGCTAGCAGAGAACTAGATGAACTACTTGACCTTCAGGTCACTCTGAAGTAAAGCGTTTGCCACTCCAGTATCACTTCAATATAACAAAGATGGACTTGGGCTCTTGACCTCCGCCTTGACTGACAGTTGGGGGCACATAAAGCAATGAATTCTTCTCTGCTCTTAGAGGAGGTACACATCAAACTCTGGCTTTAACCTGGTATCTCTGATTTACCTTACATTAGTTCAGTCAAAATCCAAGAAGGTAAAGCAAAGCCACAAAATTTTCATGGAATTTCAGCCACGCCCTCGTGATCAAGAATGTGCCTGATATAAGGCCCCACCACTCCTTAGAAGTCAGCAGGAGAAGTTAGCACTGCATGTACAAAAGTATTAGTTTTACTATTAGTAATAAGGAAGCTCTCACTAAGCTTTTTTAAAGCACAGGAAGAAGCAAGTCTGGAGATAAGAGGCCACATTTCTATAATATGGTATGCAGAACCCGTACCTCAGAATTCCTTCCAATGCCAGAGAGGTTTTCACAGGAAAGATGTTATCTCTAAGGATGTATAACCCCCAAAGTAAAGCGGGCAGCCAGACAACTCCTCAGTTCTTGCTTTGCCCCTGTTTTTCCCCACTTGATTCCTGCCTGCTGCTTGCTGAGAAAGCCCAGGAAGAGAATTCCTTGGGAAGGGTTTTTCCTTCAAGTGGCATTTTTCACACAGGGACTCCCTCCCTCCAAAATGAAGGCATCTCAGAGGCTTAGAATGACTGTTTACAACACTAGGCACGAATATTAAAATCCAGACTTTCCTGCCAGGATGTCTGCTATCCAGACTCTGGAGGTGTGAACATGAAGGAAAATACAATTTTAAACCAACATAATAGGTATAGAATTTCAGTTTTGCGAGGAGTGTAAAAGGAGGTGGGAAGATGGGTGGTGGTGACGCATGTACAAGATGGATGGATTTTATGCTACTGCAGTGAACATGTTCAACGTGGTAAATAGTATATTCCACTATAAAAAGGAAAAATTAAAGCAACTAAGCAAACAAATGTGACCTTGTACAGAAGTGCCCCTTATTGCACAAAATAGCAAAATAAATCAACTTAAATGGCAAGATCTGTCAGAATTCCCACTTTCTGTAAAGGGGAGCAATTTGCTGCTCTAAATAGTGTGCCTCGGGCCTTAGGGACTAAAATTTGAACTGGCTCTTTGAGAAAAAAATCCCCCTAAAACACCTCATTAAAAAAATAAATAAATAAAAAGGTAAACTAAGCTAAAAGGGCCAGCAAGGAAAATGCTGCAGGTGTAGGAGCTCTTTTTTCTGTAATTAATGAAAGGCTGTGAAGTAACAGGAAAGGGTGGGAATGGGTGTGCGTGTGTGTGTGTATGGGGGGGGGATTTGCGGTTGGTCTGGCAGGCCTTAAATATCAAGAACTCAGTGTTTTTCTGATAAAACCCAACACTGAGATGAAGATGAAGGGCTGCCTTTGACTTAAGGAATGTCATAGGCTGTCCTACCACACTGTCAATCTTTTCATCAGTGCTCCCAAAGACCTGGAGAGCTACTTCCTCCACAAGAACCAATCATTTCCCCACTGTTCAAGACTTACACACTGTGCGGACAAGAAGGACCATACCTGCTGGGTGGGGGTGTATTTAACGGTGTGTGAATAGTCGTAATTATCAATGATATCCAAGTCCTTCACTGCATCATCAGGAAGAGGGCTGCTGAACTGCACGTTGAGTGGGGCTTTCCCAGCCCCCTTGGTGTAGACAGTGAAGTGAGTTGGTTTCCCGTTCTCCACACCTGTAAGGACATAAGTGTGGAGACAGGATTGGCTGCAGAAGTTTCACTTTTAGAACTAGTCTGACAGGTTTGACAACACCACTCTGCAGAGGTGGCTAGGAACAAGGGAGGCACACTGCTGCTGCTACATCAGGGCCCTGGGTATAGATAAGTTCCTCCAGGTCTGAACAGAACACACCCAGTGCTACTGGCTGTGGAAAGCCCAGGGAAGCCTTACCCGCCATCTTACCTGCTTTACTGAGCCCTGGGCCTTCTGCCTTCACTTTGCTGGCATCATGAGAAGGGTCAACTTTGACTCTGAAAGGACTGGCGGGGATTTCCTGAAGCAAAGACACTGTCTCAGAAGGAAAGCCCCTTGTGTGACTGCCAGAGCTTGGCCTTCAACCCAGACATAAAGGTCAATGATTGGCATAATGCCTACTTCAACAGCTTCCGTTACTACAGATAAAGTCTGCATTCACTTGCATCAGGTACCAACCTGGAGCCCTGGCAGCACTAACTCTTCTATGCCTTTGACACTAGATGTCCTCTGGGGGCTAAAGATGTTTAAAAAAAAAAATTCTACCCCAAATAAAATCCAAACTAATAACAATGTACAGACTCAAGGAAAAGGAAATATTCTCCACAGAGACGGCTGGAAGCTGTTATTGGAGCTACAAGGAAGCACTCAGAAACAGAATGATTATAATTCTTCAAAAAGAGCATTAGAAACTTTCAGAATAAAAGTAGAATAGATTGACTGGATCATGTCGACTCAAGACATTAACTTTAGGTTTACATGGTTCTCCTGAGCTTCCTAATTTTTATATATAAAATAATTTAATTATTAGATTTCCTTTTTTCAGGATACTGCTTATGTGATTACCATTATCACAGACCTGACGCTTCAAAACACCTCTTGTTATAAATGTTTAAGGACAGAGACCACAGTTATTTCTTGCAAGAGGTCAAAGTAGATCATGTCTAGCTAGAAGCTGCTTAACAAAAGTGTTTTTAAGTGTTGTCTAGAGCTCTACTTTTACTCTTTGAATAGATTGCTTCACTTTGGTTAGAAAGTAGTGATAATTTATTTCTGGCAAAATCTTCTCTCTCTGGGGGAAAAAAACTAGTAAACATAGTTACTTAAAAAAAAAAAATATGCACACAGGTAAGCAAATAAAACCCAGGTTTGCTCTTCTCTGTCTCTCCTAGGTCCCAACACATACCTGAGTTGCAAAGAGAACTTTGATAGTATATCGTCCAGCAGCAGGAGGCACATATTTGACAGTAAATGTGTCATTGGCATTATGAATAATGTCAAAATCCACATCTTCCTCATCCTCACTTAACACCCGGGCATCACACTTAATGCCAACGCTGACATCACCTGGAACAGACCAGCTTATTAGCACCAGTGTACAAGAAGCAACATGTCCTGTGAAATCACATCTAGCTGGGGTTAACACACACAGGAGCAATAGGAAGATTCCAAGACAGGGAAAGTGGTAAATCAGGGTTTTGGAAAAGGATGGATGAAGGATTAGCTAAGATATCACCAAGGAATCAACGCAGAAGCTAATTAGGTAAACAATTACCTTTTGAGATGGATTACTTCCTAGTTCAAATTTTATTGTTTTTCATGTTATGAAAACTTTCCCATGGAGCAATAATCACTGGGGTAGATGAAGCCTTTTCTTACCTTCCCCTGCCTCTGTACAATCCACTGTGAAGTGAGTAGGCTCATTTGCCTTCAGACCACTTCTCTCCACACCTGGCCCAAATACTTTGACTTTCTGGGGGTGGCTACCTTGCCCAATGTTGACCTAGAAAAGATATAACCAAGAAAATATATCAAGTATTCCTTCCCTTAGACCCCAGCAAAGCATCACTAGAAATGTCCTTTGGGGTAGTCTGGAGCATTCTGTCCTTCAGGCCAGGACACTTTTCACAGCCAACCAAGGACAGAGACGCTTTCCATACATCTGCCTTGGCTATTTGGGTGTAGCGCCCAGATCCAATAAACAACCGGAATTTTTCTTACAACCAGTATCCACTTTCACAACCTACCCTGTAGGGACTGTGTGGAATATTCACACCTCCCCAGACCACAGCGATGGTGTGTTTGATGGCCTTAACTGGGGTGTATGAGCAAGCATATGTGCCATCCATCCGACTCTTCATCTGAATATCGATGGGTTGGCCTTCCCCATCCTGCAAAAGAGCCAGAGTTAAGAAAAGAAGTGGTTCTCACGCTGCCTCCACCAAGAGGGGCCACAGACAAAATACCACCCAGTTATCTTAACAAAACATGAACAGCCATGAAATGCTGCCTGCTCACAACATAATGACCATAGGCAGTCAAGCATCTTTTTTTAAACTTAGACAGGTTTTTTTCAAGTTTCTCAGATGGTCTTGAAGTCCCAGGCTCAACTGATCCTGCCACCTCAGTCTCCTAGTTACCAAGATAAGGCATATGCTGTCATGTTAAGACCAGCTGATTCACTTGTAATTAATATTTAGTGCCCACTGGTTCCAAAGCCATGGCCACTTAGGGCTTAATTTCAATTTCTGCATTTTAAGTCCTTTGGTCAATTTCGATTCGGTTCAATAAACATATTTGGAACTTGGTTTACAAACCTCCCATCAGAGCCTGAGTACACTCAGTCAAGCTGAAAGACATTACAAGGGAACCTGAAACAAGCAAGCCTTCTTTCCATAGAGCACAAATGACAAAGATCTCGAACAACGCCCCGCTTTAAGTAAATTCATTTGGTCCTCACATAACCCAATGAGATGATGTTCTTTTCACTCCCAGTGTAGGGATGAGAAAACACAGAATCAAAGGTACTGAGCAACTTGCCATTATGCTTTCAATGTGACAAGTACAACCCAGATACTAACCTGAGCAAATATCTTTAAGGGAGCTTTCCCAGCATTCTTAGGATCCACGGTGAACTCAGCTGGGTTGTTGACAATACAACCAGATTTCTCCAAACCCGGCCCATAGGCTTGAACCTGGGGCAAAAGGCCAATAATGATTCTATTTCTGTTTCACAGAAAATGAAGGGGGGTTGGGAAATGACACAAAATACCTTGTGCCTAACAAGGATACTTGGGAAGTAAAATGTTACAGTGGAGTGTAACTTGAAAATAAAAGTCAATAACCCTCGTGAAGGAGAAAGCATTAAAAGCAAACTAGCTTTCTTCTGAGCTGATTGAAATAATTTCCAATAATTGGGGCAGGGACTTCAATATTCCTACTCAGAGGAGAGACACAAAATTTACCACAGACGACAAAGTTTGCAGCCACCAGACAGCAAAGGGCCAGCAGTGGACGGCTACTGACTTTACATTTTACACTGGTGACCACCTGTGGACAGCTAGGCAAACAGGCCATGCATATTGCACAGTGTGGGACCAGCTACGGTCAGCCAGACTGCTAAGAAGTCCTGGCAACACTGCTTCAATTTAAGAATTAGCAGAGTGGGATTAGGAAAGGTAAACTTTTATTTCAAATAATAGCTACAAAAAAGTAGCAAGACAGAAAAGCAATGCTGTGTTACAAGAGCTCTGGAGCTCCATACACAGGTCAGACAGTGGGATAAAGATCATTAAGTTGAAGTTCTACATCATCCCAGAAGTTCTACAAAGTATAACTTTCCACTGCCATTTTATAGGGAAAAATACCAAGAATCAGAGAAGTACATTGGCTATCCAAGATCGCGAAAGTCCTAACAGGGCTAACAGAGTTCAAATTCAAGCCTCTCCTCATTTATCTGACATGCTGCTCGTGACAACTCTTTTTAGGCATGGGGGCAAGAATGTAGGATGTCAGGAATCAGGGCAGGGGTTGCAGAAGCAGGATGAGCTGTTCACCAGATCTGGGTTGTAGTCTCCCGTGGCAGGATGGATGAAGGCCATGTATGGGCTGTCTTTAATGTCTTCGTCATCACACATGATGTGAACGGCGTATTCTCCGGGCTCTTTAGGCCAGTATTTTACATCACAAGATCCATCATTCTGGTCATCATACTCAATCTTTGCCTGGGAAGGGCCTTCAATGGCAAACCCTGCAGGGTGGAGCAGAAAGTTCTTTCTGGTTATGTGATAGTTCTTACTGTTTTCTTCCCTATGCCTCCCAGAAAATAAGTATTAGCCAGAAAATTGAAAACAAATGTGTCTACTTTCCATAAACCTAAGGCCACTGGCTTTAACTAAATACAGAAGGGTTTGACTGGGGGAGACAGGGAGCAGTGACCAACACATGCTCCTATAATTATCAATATGACAACATGTGCCAAAAGTCATAAATCAACATACAGCTGACTGAACCCATTGCTGGGTTTTTGTCTGAAGGAATTATGCATGGATATGTACCAAGCATTGTTTGTGTAGCAAAATCTTGGAATTAACTGGCATGCCCAAAGAACAGACAAGCCCATATGGTGGAATTCCACAGAAGCCATGGAAAATAAAGGTACTGCTCTATTTGTCTAAGTCATGAAGACATGAATTGCCTCGAGTAAATTTTATATGTAAATGTAAAATCAACATTTATAGATTTGCATGTACAGGAAAAAGGCCAATACCAAAAAAGATATACTAAAAGGTTAAATACTCCCTGACACAGGATAAGTCAAAATGACCAGCCTTCCTAGTAGGGAAGAATCCATGTGACTTCTTATATTTCTTCTTTTGTTACATTGCTATTCCTAAAACGGGCTAGTGAACTGAGTTTGCTGCCTACTTCTATTTATAAAGTCTTAAAAGAGTGTGAGCACATCCAATCATTTATTTTCTATGGCCGCTTTAAGGCTTCAGTGGAACAATCACACAATTGTGAGAAACCATTGTTGCAGTCAGCCTGTATGGTTGTTGATAAATTACCATCAAACGGCTTAAGGGACAGTCCGATTACAATTCTCAGTCCAGCTTGAAGGAAGAGCATGCATTAAAACCAGGGCCAAGGAAACTGGCCACAACATCACCACATAATGGCTGAGAGATGGACAATCCTTACTTGCCAGACTAGCATGTCTGGCTAAGTGTACAAAAGGATGCCTACCTCCTCAACCAGCTCTCAGTATTTTATTCACCTGTTCAGGGCCTAGTCCCACCCACTATAGACTGGGCCTTCCCCATCAGCTAGACAATCTCCTGCAGGTTTGCTCTGGGCTTAACCCAATCAGTAATTCTCCACAAATGTGCGCAGAGCCCAAACCGTCAACAGTCAAGTTGACACCTGTGCCTAACCGTGACAACCATACACAGGCCCACAAGGTGAAAAATTTGCAAAGATCAGCAAGTAAAGACACTCCCATGGAAACATGGCAACCTGAGTATGAGCCCCAGAGACACAGGATGGAAGGAGAGAATTGACATCTGATAATTGTCTTCTGATCTCTGCAGAGATACCATAGCATGTTTGCACACTTTCTCACTCTTGTGCTTTCTCTTTCAGTAAACAAAAATATTAAAAAAGAAAGTCTGCTGGCTTCAAATCTATAATAATATGTATATGTATACTATATATACATATAATAATATGTATATGAGCTGATGTTTATTTACTTTATACGAAATATTTATTTTTTTCAATTTGCAAATTTACTCATTCATTCACTTATTTAAACTAAGGGTCAGTTGACAATATTTGCCTATTATTTCCAGGCACTATGTAGGTATAACACCCACAAAGGGATTTTTGTCCTTGAGAGCTAGTGAATGAATAAGCACTGGAGCCAGAGTGCAGTAGGGAACCAGAAGAGAGAAAGAAAACAGGAACTGGAATTCTACAGCATCCAAGCACTTTGCCATCTTTTAGAAGAAGTTATAGGTCAGGTACCTCTACTTACCCAGAGTTCCGACTTCTGAGCCAATGGACTCTACCACGAAGTCAGCTGACCGACCAACAACCCCACCGTGGAGGCCAGGGCCCCATGCTCGGACTTTCTGCATGCCTGCCTCAGGACCAACTTGAACTTCAAAGGGGCTAGGAGGAGGGGAACAGAAGAAGCGTTGAAGAAGTGCAATTGCAGAAGGATTGTAACCACAAACTCTAAACATCCACTTGCTTGATCTTTCACAAAGAGGCCCAAAACCCAGGCAAGTCTCTTCCTCCACACAGGTACCCCCCACCATCATTGTTATGTCAACAATCTAATGTACTCTGGCTGCTTCAGGTGCTAGGCGGGGACACTGGGTTGCTATTCAAACAGCATGCTTGCTATATTTTGCTCATCAGTGACCTCTGGTGCACAGGGGTATCTAGACTTCGAGTCTTAAGAGTAAGACCCTCCATACCTCTCTGCATCCTCCCAATACTATAACAAGAAAACTAGTTTAAATAGGTTATTTCATATGTGATCAAGTATGCTTCAACTTTGGTGCAGTAAGTTTAAGATAAATATGTTTGGATACTGAAAATCCAAAATGGTAGTGCCTCTAAACCCTCCCTCCCCGTTGCAAGTTTTGCTTTCTAAAAGTTTCATTTACATGACATCAAGTGTGATCCACAATATGTGCATTTGCCATACAAGCAAAAAGACCAGAGTTCAGATCCCTAGATACACATAAAATGTCAGATGGGCATATGGTGACTTACCTGTAATTTTAGCGTCAGAAGGTGGAGCCTGGGAATCCCCAGAGGGAGCTGACTAGCCGGACAACCCCTATCACCAAGCTCTGGGTTTAGAGACCCAGCCTCAAAACAGTAAGGTCCTTAGGTCACTTTTGGGCCTCACAAGTAAACATGCATATACACATATATATACATGAAAGTGGGGGGGAGATCGACAGTGGTCCAAATCTTAATCACAATACCAACATTATTATTTTCCCTTTATTTCATAGTATAAGACTCTAACAATACAAAAAGGTTAAGTATAGTATGATATTTCTTTAAAAAACCCATGGGGTTTTTATTGTAGCATATTGTAGTTGTATTTTATTATTAGCTATTGTTAGTAATCTTATTTTGCTTATCTTATGAATTAAACTTTCTCATGGGGGGATGCATATCTGGAGAAAAAAAAAAAATCAAGGCACTGTTTGAGGTTTCAGGCCTGAAAGGGTCTTAGAAGGTATACCTTATGGACAAGGGCGACTACTGTAATGTTCAACTATTCCTCAAGGCAAATTAAATATACTCAGAGTTTAAGTTGCCCCCAGGAGAACTGCAAAACACATAAGTGCAGAGCGGAAACTGCAACACCCCCAGGCAAAGCTGCAGTTGGGGTCCCCTGGTTCCTGGCAACATTCACATAGATAGCGTTAATGTGAACCATAGCAGATTGCACCCCTGTGGCATTTGTGAACAGAGGCATTCATTGAAAAGGAGAACCTGGGTTTATGTAAGGCTGTATAGACACACAGTCCATTTGCTCTCTATTACAGCCCTTTCTGGCTTCCCTGCCTCCCACCAGGCCCTAACCACCAGCATTTGATTTAAAGCAAGGCAGCTGAAACCACAGTGACTTTCTGCTGCTTTTGAGAACAAGCCAAATGTCTGTGTGCTGCTCTGAAGAAAGAAGGAGGAAAAAAAAAGCTTTCAACAAAGCAGATCTCTTTTCCCTCCGGCAGCCTGGGAAGCAGCAGCGGCCAGGCAAAGCATGCCTCTAAACAAGGCGCATCTCCAACTTAAACTCACCTCTTCGGAATGTGGTGTCCCCCCCACGTGGCAGCAATGCTGTATTTCCCCGGGGTGCTGGGGTAATACTCAAACGAGTAGACTCCATCCAGAAAGCCTTTCTGCTTCACCAGCTCCTCCAGGCCCTCTGTGGGAAGGAAGCACATGGCCTTACTAGTACGATCCTAGACTTACAAAGAGCAGCAAGAAGGCAGGAGCAGAAAGGCAGAAACAGACACAAAACATAAGCTACCTAAGAAATCGAAGCTCAGAACATGGGGATTCCTCCAACCTGGGAGAGAGCCTAAGACTAGAAGCTGAGCCATCCCTCAAAGTGTGAGAATTGGAATGTTTTCCAGCCAACTGACTTCAGAAAGCTATCTCGGTTAGAAAAGGCTGAGATATTGGACCGCGAGATATGTGTAAAGATCACTCTTGTCACATTCCCGTATTTTCCAACAATCCCCACCAAAAGCTGAGAGGCGGCGGTGGGGTGACTCTTTCTGAATACTTAAGTGCCAAAGTTTCTTTTCCTGCTAAAGCTGAACAGCAAAGGAATTAAGTTTCTCATGCTGTCTACAAGAGCACAGACTTTAGATCCTGTACCACAAACTCCAGACCCAGGCATCAGGCAGGAACTTGTTTTATGTTGAGCCCTGAGGTTTGGCCAGGGAAAGTCGTTGAGTCAAGGAAGTCTCCAAGGCCAGGAGAGAACACTTCCTTGGCTCCTGCTGCAACAAGCTTGGAGAAAGCTGGGCAGCTCTAGAGTTGCTTGGCTCAGGGTCTGAGCAGTCTCGAACCTTCACTGCCCATGGAGCACAGAGAGCTGCAAAGACTGGTGCTCTGAGCTCAAGTTTTAAATTTCTGGATCTCAGGTGTTTTTACCTCCTGTCTTTCGGCATCACATCATGGAGAACAAAAGATGTCTTTGCACAGGAGGCTCAGGACTCTGTAAGTCTCAGAGCTAAAACCACCAAGTGCTGCTACAGCTGCAGCAAGGGACGCTTGAGCTGTTTTTCTGTTTCGGGAAAAACCCAACAGGGAAGAGTGGTCCCCATACCTTCCATCTACTTCCCCAAAGGAGGCATTAAGAAGAAGCTGCTGGGTAAACCTGCCTGTAAGAATGGCTTCTATCCATAAAGAAAGTTTCAGCCTAGGAAATTTTGTTCTCCTATAAGTACTGATCACAGTAACATAGCAATTGACATAATTTCACAGTCTATAAAATGTAACCTATACTGGGGAAATCACTGGCTTTGAAGACTGCCTGCATTCTAAATTCAGAAGCCTACATACAAGTTGCGTGACCCTGGGCAAGAACTTTCTTGAGTTTAGGTCTTCTCCAGCAGAGAAACAAAACAAGGGTTAGAAAGACAGTTCATCGGATAAGGTGCCTGCTTATAAGCCTGAGTTCAATAGACAGATATATAAAACAGACCACTTTGGGCTGCTGTTCCAATAGCAGCAATTCCCTTACCTCACTGCTATTCTAAATTTTTTTTTATTCAATTGTGCACGTATGTGTGTGTGTGTGCATGTATGCGTATATGTGTGTGTAGAACCACGGACGAATTCGGGAACCACCATGGACCGCCTCCTCCTTGTTTATTCTGCCCCAGGATTCACAGGCTCCCTACCAGGACCGGAAACAGAGGCCACCCCCGCTTCTGCCCGGCGTCTATATGTGGCGTCTATACGTGGCGTCTGGGATCCGAACTCAGGACCTTCCATCTGCAAGGCGGAAGCTTAACCCCTGAGCCACCTCTCCAGCCCCACCTCACTGCTATTCTATTCTTGCTGTCAAGCCACCAACTTGCTTTAGTTCAGTCAGATCTATGGCAGACATTACTCATCAATCACCGTTCCCTTTTCCAGGGAGCCCAGATAGCCTTAAATCTTTGTCATAGTTCTCTGGGATAAATGAAACAAATGAACAGATTGGCCATGGGATGCAATCCATATTCCATGGCTGGAATGGTAGTCAAAATTCTATCTGAGATGAGAAAGAAAAGAGCACTTACTAGGACCCTTCACGGTTACGGCAAGTTCTCCGCTGCCAGCAGCTTTGGTGTCCACCTTGAAGTCTGCAGTTTCCCTGATCCGGATACCTTTGGGCTGCAGGCCACGGCCACTGGCCCGGCAAGCATTTGGATTGCAGGCTGCAAGCACAGTTTTGACATCAGTTCAACCTTTCAGTCTTAAGTAAAGGATAAGAAAGCCAAGGTAACTTGGAGCCATTTGCCAAGAAAATGTTTGCTTTGCACAAAGAATATCCAGAAGTTGCCCAAGATCAGGGATCCTACTCAGGAAGTACAGCAGCTAGTGAAGAAGGACACAGCATGACTCTGTCCAACCACACCACACAAGGGCTGGGCAAAAGTTATTTTGGCAACCTAAACAGGAGAGCAGGGCAAATCCACACTATACTCCCAATACTGGCTTTTATCCTTTTATTTGTGGGAAAGCATTAAGACTGAGTGCTAAACATTATTCAAACCTCATTTGCCATACTCAAGGGCCCAGTAATTGGAAAGACTAGACTTTTTCAAGTCTATTTGGAAAATGCAGTGCTTAAAATGCCTGTCTGGGTTCCAAACCCTGGCTCAGCCATTTCTAAAGCCTAAAAGTTGCTGTTGTCTTCCACGTGAGCAGCCAGGCAAAACAAAAAAGCTGAAATGTGCCCTCAGCCAAGGGTGGCTGTGAGACAGCCCCTAGAGACAGCTGCAAAATGCTACTCTTGACTCAATTTCTGGTCTCCTTTTAAAGCTTCACATTCAGTCTAAAATTAAGCATTATGGTAGCTTCTAACATTCTTTACATGAGCGAAGCCTACAAAACTATTCTTCTATGGAGTTAGGGAGGAGGTTTATAAAAGACTATTTGGGCAGGCAAGAAGTTTCACAAGTAAGGGTGCCTGTTGTACAATCCTGTCCACCTGCGGTTGATCCCTAGAGCCCATGTGGTAGGAGATAACTGACTCCAGACCTCCATACATGCACTGTGGCATGCACACATCTACACTTACACATACATGTGCTTGCAAGCACATATGCACAAAATAAATAAGACATTTGTGCCATAGGAATTGTGCATGTTGGGTAATTTTCTCAAGTAGAAATGGGAAGTTTGTATCCTGTCAGTGAAATAGCTTTTCCTTTCTAAGTGTCACACTGGACATTTGACAGCTTTCTGCACACAGGCTCCAGAAGAAAAGATTCTACTGCTCAGAGGGAGGGTGACTCCTCATCAGATACATCCTCCTGATGAATCCCAAAGGGGGATTCAAACATCCTTGCAGTTAGAGATCACTTCACATGGTTCGCGGTTGAATCTTTTTATGGTGGCACTTAGTGGCAAGTGACATTGGTTTTCCATTGTGAAAGCTTGCTTGTTTGCTTATTTACTTACTTATTTTCAGTACTAACGATTGAACCTAGTGCTTTGCCCATGCTAAGCGAGGGCTCTACTAACTGTGTCCTTTTGCTTTTTTACTTTGATACAAGGTCTCGCTAACTTGCTATAAGACTTTGATTCTATAACCCATGAAGGCTTTGAACTTATGATCCTTCTGCCTTAGACTCCTGAGTAGTTGAGATTGCAAGCCTGTTCATCAAGACTGACTAAAACTTCTTTTAGTATTTATTAAATCATAATGGAAGGTAATAAATCAAAAGAGAAGATCTAGTAACTGAATTCTGCATGAAGTAAGTAACAAATGTGATGAATATTAGGAAATAAAAAGGCGCTTCCACAGTTGAGAGCAGATTAGGCAT